>CM054063.1:142085767-143285767 GCA_028641055.1 Alopecurus myosuroides
AAGGTGGCGAGATTCCGCAACAAAGTGTTGGGGACTCGTTGAATGGAATACACTTATCGAGTGTGTTTCTTCGATGAAGGATCCAACCCCTTCAGGAGAGGCCATCCACCATGTGGGAGTACCAGGGCACCTAGGAACCGAGTCGTACCTGCGAAGATATTCTTTCGAATGCTGAGTTCGAGAGAAAGATCGCGGCCATCACGAAGCTGAAGAAAGGAGAGGCCTACTCGGCCTGTTCTCTTGAGCCATTCGAGGCTTCGAAAACTCCCCCAGCTGAGGTGAGTTTCTTCTTGCTCTTCTTTTGTTTCTTCCTAGTATGAACTTTTGTCGATTGAGAATCTTTTCTTTTCTTTCTTCTCTATCTCAGTAGAGCTTGAATGTGACGACGTGCTACCCGCCAATTACTGCGGAAGAGGCCTCGGATCTTCTGGCGAGTAATTTCGAAGCCCCTCTCGAGACTAGCGTCACAGAAGCTGACTCAAGCTCCGAGCACGACTATATGGACGACGAGGAGGAGTCGGGTAGCGAACAACTTCAGCGCCGCAAGCGTCGTAAGCCCGAGGAGGATGAGGTCACTTCAAAGGGTAGTTCCTTGGGTGACAAGGCCGCCAAGAATGCTGAGCCCCTTCGGGTGGCTCCTCTCAATGCGCTTCCTCCCACAGGCCGCGGGTCAAAAGTTCCCACCGCTTGGAACGTGGACGTTCTGGACGATGATGACAAGGATGAGTATGTTTTTTCTGCGCTCTGTTTCAATCGCAAATCTTCTTTCTATTTTGGGTCTTTGTATGAATCTTTCTTCAACAGCAGCCTTACGACTATCATCCCTGCCCGGTATCCTTCTTAGGTTCCCTCTGTAAAGAGAAAAGAAGCAGCTGTGGGTGAAGCTCTAGCCGCAGAGGCCGCCCGAAGATCTCCAAGTCCCGCGAGGGCAGCCGCAACTCCTAAGTACGGGCTGCCTAGCTTCGCGAGTGGAGCGTCTGCGAATAAGGAGGTTTCAGGCAGCTCGGCAAACCCTCTGTCTACTGCCCAGGGCAAAGTAAGTTTATCTGTCTTACCGTATCTTTGCTTTGCTTGTTCGAAATTTTTATCGGGTGCACGGCAGTGCTCCGGATGGGAGTAGCCCCCGAGGCCGTGGTTAATTGCTCGCAGTTAGCTACAGACTCAAGTTGAAATCTTCTCCTCTTTCTTCGTTTTTCTTGAATTCTATCGGGTGCACGGCAATGCTCCCGATGGGAGTAGCCCCCGAGGCTATACTCGACTGTGTACAGTCGTGTATAGGCTCAAGTGACTTGTCTTTGACTTGAATTTTTGCCTTGGTTTTTTGCAGGCTCTCCTTGACTCCCTCTCCGCTTTTGGTCGTCGAGTGCTTTCGGCTGAAGCGGATTGCGTTTCCCTTTGGGTGGATCGCGACCGGCTCGTCTAGGACGGCCGCTCTCTTCAAGGTAAGTCAGTGTACTTTCATTGTCCTCACTATTTCTCTTGATCGTGAAGGTTGCTTTAGCTGCATTCATTGTTCTGCAGACGAAGTCATCCGCCTGAAGGCCGAGAGAGCTGAAGCTGTCGCTCGGGTGAAAACCCTTGAGACAGAGCTGGAGTCCTCCTGAAAGGAGTTGGAATCCACTCACAAGCACTCAGACGATCTTGAAGGAAGTTTGCAGAAGCTCAAGGAGCACTAAAGCAGCTGGAGGAGGCGGGTGCCAAGCATGACAACAATCTTTTCGGTCTCATCCGTCCTTTGGCTCAAAAGCTTGCGGGTAAGCTACGTTTCGCCATTCTTCTGCTGCAATTTGAACTTATTTTGTTGTCTTGGAAATTTATGTTGTCTTTGTTGTAGATTCCCTTGGGGTTGGACTGGAGCTGCCTGGGAGCCAGCGACTGGATGCCCTTATGGATTCTTGCACCCAGCTCCAGGAACACGTGTGTAGAATCTGCTCCCTCGTCGGTGATGCCTCCCGAGTGTTGACGCGATTCCACGAGCGTTTACTGGTGGACGTGGCGATTCCGCCTACGCTGGACGGCCTCCTGAAGGCATTCCTGGGTGATGAAGATCTTCTCCAGGAGTATTCAGTCGCTCAGACCGAGTGCGGGGCCAGGATGGCTATTCAGTTTGCCTTGGCGCATGGAGTCTCGGATGACATGGAGAAGGTGTATTCGAGCGTTCCCTACGACGCCCATGGCAAAAAGGTAGCACTCTGTCCTTTTGGCGCTCGTGCTGAAGTCCTCGCGAAGATGCTCTCTCGTGCTAGTCGCAAGGGACAGCCTTCCGCGAGTGGAACCACTTCTGCAGCCCCTTATGATAGTTTTTTCTGTTTTGCTTGTCGATGTAATGAACCTTGGGATGTATTCCCGTACTTTATGTTGCGTAATCGAAGTGTTTTCTGAAATCCTTAGTATCTGATTGTTGCGCCTTACTTTTGTATGCTCCCGATGGGAGTAGCCCTCGAGCACCCGAGGAATGGGTGGTATGTTCTCGAGTGGGGTCTTGTGATTTTTGTGAACTTTCTTTGTTTCTTTCCAGGTAGTGGATCCCAGCGTAGAGTCTTCGAGTGGGTCTGCTTCGCAGGTTAATCCCCTTGTTGCTGCTTCCAGCATGTTTGCATCACTCTGTGACCGTGTTGTGGTTGGCGAGCGCTAGCTGAAAGCTCTGCGAGGTGTGGCTGATGTTGCCAAATCGAAGCAGAGACTTGCGGCCGAGCATGAGCAGTTTGTGATGGAAGAGCCGGCTGTTGTTGCGAAGGACATGCTTTGTAAGTTTGCGATCCCCCAAGTACTTCGCTGCTTGCTTCCTTCTCTGTTTTGACTTTTTCGCTGATTTTGTAGTTGTTGAACCTGACGGAATTTGTGAAACCCACTGGGAGGATAACCACATTGCCTATGAGTCGGGTAGCTCAAAGCCTCACGCGAACAACTTCTGGTCTGACTGCAGTCGAGGTTTTGCTATGGCTACCCTGAAGTATCGGGCGAGCCAGGCAAAAATACTTGTCGAATCCTGTCGCGAGGCTCTGTCTTCTGTGCATCGGGCGTTTTATCCCTTGGGTACCGTTCCAGAAGATTTGAGCGGTTTGCTAAGGATTTTCCGTCGAGTAGGGGAAGTTCGGAAGTGTGTACGCCAGCAGCTTATCAGCGGATCTCAAGTAGCCCGTGCCTTCGTTCGGCTATGGCATCCTGAGGTCAACTTTAGCTCGGTGGCACGGCTTCATGACTCGAGAGGTCCTCCGGTTGATATTTCTACTCATTATGCGGTCGTGCGTCCTACAACAGAGCAGATTGTTCGACTGACCTCCGAGGATTGATCAATTGCTTGCGGAAGCGACTGCTCGCGTCAATTGTAATTGTAAATATCATGTACTTTTTTGTAAGGTGTTTGAAGGCGTAAGCCCTGTGACCTTGTATATTTCACTCGATATATTTAAGGTGTTTATAAGGTGTGTACCTTGTTGTACCTTGTGTTTGTAGTACTCGACGAAATTTGATTATGCTAGTTAGGCGTAGCCCCCGTGTGTTTGGGGTGTATACTTGTCGTTTTTAGCATGTAAGATAGAAAATGCAATAGCTATGGTTGAGAAACCATGTGTTTATTGATATGGCTGAGAAGCCATGTGTTTGGTCGAGCTACAAAGTGGTTGGTATAGACTTATTTCTTGCAAGTAGAATAATCCTAGGGGTAGAACTTGCGGAGATGCGCAACGTTCCACGGGTTGGAGTAGATACCACCGGTCTTCGGGTTTTTCAATCGATAGGCGCCTCCTGGGATAACTTCATGAATTATGAAGGGTCCTTCCCATGGTGGCTTGAGCTTTTGTCCTTCCTATTGTTTAAGCCGCAGCACCAGGTCTCCTACCACGAAAGATCTGTGGCGTATACGGCGACTGTGATAGTTGCGCAGAGATTGCTGGTAGACTGCGGATCTTGCGAGTGCAATGTCCCGGATTTCGTCCAATGCGTCCACGTCTTATGCGAGTGCCTTGTTTGAGGTTTCTTCGCTGTATGCGACGACTCGTGGGGCACTGAATTTGACGTCTAGGACAGCTTCAGCTCTGTATACCATGAAAAATAGCGTGTAGTTTGTTGACCGAATTTGGTCTTGTGCGTAGGCTCCATAGTACTGATGGTAGTTCTTCGGCCCAGTGCCCTGCCGCTGGGTGCATTCGATCAAGTAGCCGCTTTTTTAGGCCAGCCGAAACTAATCCGTTGGATCGTTCGACTTGGCCGTTAGTTTACGGGTGAGCCACCGAGGCGAAGCTGAGGGTGATTCCTTTCTCCTCGCAGAAGTCTTGTGTTTCCTTGGCTATGAAGTTGCTTCCGTTATCCGTGATGATATTGTGTGGTATGCCAAATCGGCACACGAGGGAGTCGAGGAATCTCACGGCGCACTCGGCGTGCGCGGAGGTGACTGGCATAGCCTCTATTCACTTTGTGAACTTGTCGACTGCCACGAGCAGGTGGGTGTATCCTCCAGGTGTTGATTTGCGCAGGGGTCCCACCATATCTAGCCCAATTGAGCAAAGGGCCAGGCAATAGGGATCATGTGGAGTTGTGTGGCTGGGGCGTGTGGCTTGGGCGCGAATCTCTGACAAGCATTGCATCTGTCTACTAGGTCTTTGGCGTCTCTGGCTGCCGTGAGCCAGTAGAATCCTGCCCAGAAAGCCTTGCCTACTATTGCCTTCCAACTGGCGTGGTGCCCGCAATCTCTTTGCCGTCTTCGAGTGCTATGCATCTCTGCAATATTCCTGATATGTTTTGTTTGAATACCTCTCCGTTGATCACCCGAAAGGATTTGCTGCGTCGTACTATTTGTCGGGCCTCACAATGTCTGCTGGGAGTTGTTTGTTGGACAAGTAGTCGAGGTATTTCTGCGTCCAGACTGGCTCGACCAGAAAAACTTGCCTTGAAACGTTGTGGATGAGCTCGATAATAGCAATTTGCGGGCTGGTGTCCGTCCCCACCATTGCGGGTGTTCTAGCTGGCTTTTTGACCTTGACTGATCGCTCGATCATTCTTTCGAAGTAGATTCCTGGAGGTATAGGGGTGTTTGTGGACCCCATGTTTGCCATCTTATCTGCCTCCTCATTGCTTGATCGCGCGATGTGCTTCAGTTAGCACCCTTTGAAACTTCCTTCGAGCAGATTGTACATGTCACGATAGGCGACCATGTTATCTACGATAGCATCGCACTCCTTCATCGTCTGCTATACGATGAGTTTTGAGTCTCCATATATCATCAATCGGGTGGCTGCGCATGCGACCACCATTTTCATGTCGTGGAGGAGGGTCTCGTATTCTGCGTCGTTGTTGGATGCTAGGTCATCGGGTGGGAAGTCCAATATCAAGACGTGTTGCAGCTTATCACCTCTGGGAGAGATAAGAATGACCCCAGCTCCTGCTCCTTCGTTTCTTTTCGACCCGTCGAAATACATGATCCAGTTGCTTGTGTATTCTGGTGGTCCTGGTGTTTGCAGCTCCGTCCACTCGCTTAGAAATTCCACGACTACCTGGGACTTTACAGAGTTGCGTCCTGCATATATTATGTCTCAGGCGCCTAGCTCGATGCTCCACTTTGCGATTCTTCCGGATGCCATGGGGTAGTTCATGATAGTACCGAGTGATGCGTCGTTTAGCATCTAGACGGTATGTTCCTGGAAGTAATGCTTGAGCTTTCGGGCTGTGAGCACCACGCCATACGCGAGTTTCTGGTAGTGAGGGTATTGCTGTTTGCACAGCAAAAGCACCTCGCTGATGTAATATATTGGCCGTTGAACGCCGTATGCCCTTCCCTCCTCTGGCCGCTCGACTACGATAACCGTGCCGACGACTTCGTTTGTTGCGGCTAGGTAGAGGTACAGGGGTTCTTTCTCCTGTGGCGTTGCTAAGACGCGTTTGCTCTGCAGTACTTGCTTCAGATCGATGAACGCCTTTTTTTTGTTTCAGGTGTCCACTCGAACTTATCTGTTTTCTTCAGCAGCTTGTAGAAGGGAAATTCTTGCTCGCCTAATCTTGCGATGAATCTTCTCAGAGCGGCTAGTCGCCCTGCGAGCTGCTGTACGCCGCGAAGATTGGTTGGATCCTTCATTGTCAAGATTGCTTGAATTTTCTCCGGATTGGCTTCGATTCCTCGGGCGGGTACCAAATACCCGAGAAGTTGTCCTGCTGGAACAACAAAGACGCATTTTTTCGGGTTGAGTTTGATCCTGCACGCGTTGAGAGCATCGAATGTCTCTCTGATGTCCTCGAGGAGCGTGTCCTCCACTCGAGTTTTTATGACGATGTCGTCAACGTACACTTGCACGTTCTTGCCAATGAGATTGGCGATGCATTTTTGCATGCAACGCTGATATGTAGCGCCCGCATTTTTTAGCCCAAAGGGCATTGAGGTGTGATGAACGTTGTCTTCTCCTCATCCTCCTTTTTCATCCTGATCTGATTATAGCCCGAGTAGGCATCCAAGAAGGAGAGGCGCTGGTAGCCTGCGGTGGAGTCCACGATCTGGTCGATCCGTGGCAAGGGGAAGTTATCCTTGGGGTAGTGTTTGTTCGACAACATGTAGTCGATGCACACGCAAATGATGTCGGTGTTTTTCTTCGGGACCAGCACCGGGTTTGCTAACCAGGTGGATATTTTTATCTCTCTGATGAATTTTGCGGTGAGTAGTCGATTCACCTCTTCTCCGAGTGCCTTCTGCTTTGGCTCGAAGAACCGTCGGGTCGTTTTCTTGATAGGTTTGGCATCTTTGAAAACTTCGAGTGAGTGCTCGACGAACTCCCTGGGTATCCCTGGCATATTTGAAGGCTGCCAGGCGAAGATTTCCCAGTACTCACGGAGGAGTTCGACGAGCGCGCCTTCCTATGCAGGCGAGATGGTCGTGGACACCATCGCCGTCTTCGCGGATTCTGTCAGGTGTACTTGATGCATTCGAGTGTCGCTGTTTGCACTGAACTCGAGTTCTGGAGTGTTCTTTTTTGTGAGTGGCATCACGGAGTGGTCCGTGGTCTTTGCCAATTCTTCCAACTCCTCCTGCATCCCGAAGGATTTCGCGATCTCACTGAACTCAATGTCGCATTTATCGGATTTCTGGAAGTCGCCATCTATGGTGATGGTGCCGTATTTCCCTGGGAGTTTGAGCTTCAGGTAGGCGTAGTGGGGTACTGCCATGAATCTCGTGAACGCTGTTTGGACGAGAATGGCGTGGTACTATGAGGGCCATTCGACTACCTCAAAGTCGAGGAATTCTCGCCTGTAGTTTCTTGCGTTTCCGAGCACCACCTCCAAGTTGATTGTTCCGACTGGTCGGACTGCTTTGCCTGGTACTATCGCGTGGAAGGATGTTTCTGACTCTGCGAGTCCGTCTAGGTTCCTGATCATCTTACGGAGTGTGTCCGCGTAAATGATGTTGATCCCGCTGCCGCCGTCCATGAACACTCGCGCGAGTTCGTAGTTGCCTATCTCCGCCTGAATGACGAGCGTGGCGTGTCCTGGTCGGTATACCTGAGGGGGATGGTCATCGTTGGAGAAAGTTATCGACTGATCTGCCATCTTCAAGTATTTGGGTGTGGACGGTGGAGCTTGTTCTGCCATGATCACTTGTCTTGTGTTTGTTTTCTGGACCCTACGGGAGGGGCCGATTTTCTGTATCATCTCGAGGAGTCCTGCTGGGTTCGGGTACCCGTTGCCTCCCTGGTTTGCGGCGGGTGGCGCTGGTAGCGCGGCTAACACCGCGTTTTGATGTCCTGGTGGAGGTAGGGGTTGTGACGGGTGGAATCCCTGATGTCCTCCTCTTGGGAGCTGTGGGTAGCCCTAATTGACTGCGGCTCTATTTTTTTCGTGTAGGCCTCGTGGATGTCCTGAAAGTTTCGGCAGTCCTTGAGAAGGTGGGTTTCCTTGGTCTTGCCTGTGCGCTTATCTGTGAATAGATGTAGCATGCAATAACCGTCAAGGTCCTCCTTGGGAGTTTTATCCTCTGGCTTTAGCTTCCAGTCGCGATTTCCATGAGGTCCGTTGTCGCGATTTCTTGTAAACTCTGCCGCAACCAGTTCCTCTCAATCATCGTGATCGTAGTGCTTTCTCTTTTTATTTCGACCACGGCGGTCGTCCTCAGGCGCTGGCGAAGATGCCTTCTCCTTGCGCAAAGAGTCTTCACCATTGGCCCATCTGTCGGCTATGGCCATCACCTCCTCGATGGCTTTGGGTTCGGCTTGCCCCAGATCTTCTCTGAAGGCGGCTCGTCGAGATCCTTTGGTGAAAGCTTCGACTGCAACTTCCTCCGATATATTTCCCTCCGTATTTTTGAGCGTGGTCCACCACTGAATGTACTCGCGAGTAGACTAACCGCTCTTCTGCTTACAAGCCCGCAGCTCCTTGATGGACGCGGGTCTTTTTTATGTTGCTTGAAAGTTCTTGCGGAAGTCATAAGTTAGATCGTCCCATGATCCGTAGCACGTCCTCGGTCTTCCTTCGAGCCAGCTGCGTGCAGCGCCTACAAGATGTAAGTTGAGGTACTGCATAGCCGTTGTCTTGTTCCCACATTGGCATTTTACTGCCGTGAGGTAATCTGATAGCCAGGATTTGGCCTCCAGCGAGCCGTCGTACTTTGGGACCTCCATAGTAAGCTTAAATCTTTTGGGCATCGGTGCCTCACGGATGTCGCGGGTGAAGCACAACGCACCACATGCTTCTTCATCGGAAGAGGTGGATGGGGACCGTGCGCGGTTCCTAATCTCTCGGGCTTTGTTGACCTTGTTTTGCGCGATGTCAGATCGCGCGTTGTGTTCGGGCCGGTCGCGATCGTCCTCCTTCCGCAGCTCCTTGCTGCGGTGTCGCGAGCGTCTGCTATGATGCCGCAGACTGCGATCACGATCTCTCGGGCTGTCGTCGCTGCTACTCGGACTATTACCGCGACGCCGGGCTTCCTTTCCGTAGGCGCGACGAGGTGATTCCTTCCTTCTAGGCGATGTGCTCCCGCGACTACGGGGTGTTTCTTTGTCGCGTGCTTGCGGCCTTGAGCAGCGAGTCTCGCAGCTGCCATGCCTAGCCCCTTATGAACTTGTCGATATTGTTCTACGCGGGGGTCATTCTCTCCTGGCTGGTTCGCCTGCAGGTACGTGGCTGCTGCCAGGACCGCGGCGGCGGGAGTCATCGGGTGCATGTTGTCATCGTCATCGACATGAATAAGGGATGTCTCGAATGTTTTGCTAATTTCGCTAAGGGATTCGCGATCCAGGGCTGCGGTCTTCGAGATGTATCTTTTCTTCGTGGGATTTTCCCCTACCGAGTGAGTTTTGGAAAGTGCCGCACGGCGTAGACTCGATTCGTCCACCAATTTCTTCCGCTTGTCCAGATTCTTGTGGGCCTCCTTGATCAACTCTACTGCTTTCACCAGATGATAGTGGTAGGCAGTTAGATCTTCTTGGGGGGCTCCTTCTTCAATCGGCTGGCCTAGATGTACAGCCGTTTTTTCTTTGAGCCAGGCGTCTCGCAATACTTTGATGTGCTCTCGCTCTTTCAGGTTGTTTTCAGTTTCTTCGGGTGGCTCAGTCGATCCTGCCATGCAGACCTGGGCCAGATATGGCCATCGAGTCCTAGGCGTAGGTTGACAAGTTTTGCCGACCCGAGAAGGATCCTCAACAGCGATGGTGTGGAAGTTGCGAGTGCTAGGGCGGACGGATCCGCCGCTGGGCGCTAGGTCGCGACCAGCGTAGTTGGGCAGCGCGTCGAAGATCGCCGGACTTGAGAATGACTTGGAGTCTGATTCACCGAGATCGATCTTCTCGGGGAAGTGCATGATTCCTGCTTTGTTGGCGTGGAAGCGGAGGCTCCCGAACGTCAGGCTGACGCTTTTCTCGAGTCCGCTGAACACCGGGCGTGATTCCGGCGAGTGGGGCGCGAAGATGATTGACCCGAATCGGATCAGATCTGCTGAAGTCGAGGTTCCGGGGCTCCAGCTGAAAGTTGGCGATGATGAGGCCGAAGACGCCGTAGATCCAGTGCCCGCCGTTCCCACAGACTACGCCAATTGTCGATAGTCATCTCAACAAGTCCCTCGGATGAACCGGTAGGGTTTCGATTATGATAACGTGTAGGTGCTGGTGACGATCGTCGCCTAACAGTAGGGCACGATTTACCCAGGTTCGGGGCCGTCGTAGAGGTAAAACAATTACTCCTGCTCTTGTCGATCTGTATTATCAATAGATCGGTTACAACGGGGGGGTGCTCGAATTGAGAGTATGATCTTGTGCTCAAGGCTTTGGTGCTGCAAAATTGCTTGGATCCCCCTCTCGGTTGTTCTCCTGGCCTTATATAGGTGGCCAGGTCTCAAACCATACCCCGGGGGGGTTACGAACCCTAGCTCTAGGTCGTTTTAATGTTTCCTTCTTGATCCGCAAGGCTTTGCGGGTGGGCTTCAATTGGGCCTTCTAGAACTTTTGGTGGCACCTTCCTCTGGGCTTAGGTGTTGGGCCTTGGACCGGGTAGCCTCACCCGATAGGTCCAGGATCAAACCCTGTCCCTCACCTCTCTGTCCCCTCTTTTCCTCACTCGAAAACCTCTCACTCCAAACCTTCTAGAATCAAACCAAAGACCCCACTCTAGAGTACAAACATCAGTGAATCTATTTGGCAAAGTCTCATTTCCAAAAATGAACAAATCCCAAAAGAAAACATTTGTCAAACTTTTGTAAAAACTATGTTCAGAAAAAAATTCAGAAAAGTTCAGTTAAGGACTTAGCAAATTTTGCTAAATGTTGGAAACAGTTAAAATAATCACAAAGTCCAGCTTGTTTTCATGGATCAAATGGAATCCAAATTTTGTTTTCAAAGTTGGACATCGTTAAACATGTTTTATACTTTCAGAAACATCTTTTGAAAACAAATTTGGAATAGTGGAAGGCTATGAAAACAAAGTGGAAAAAGGGGTAGTTTTTGTTTCTCTGTTTTCTAAAAATGCATTTTCCGTCTTATTTTTCTTCCACAAAAACAAACTTGCAAATGATTGTTTTCAAAGTCCATAAATCAAACCAAGCTTGTAGTTTTGTAGTCCACATATCAGAGAACAAATACAAGTTAAGAAAACACAAAATGGAATAATATAACCCATTGAAAACAATAGTTGAAAACAAGTAGTTGGCTATATTTTCAGGAAAAGTTTTAATAGAAAACTTAAAAGAAAACTTCCATAATTAAATTTGCATTTTTGTTTTCTTGGATCCAACAAAGTTAAAATTTTAAATCAAGATGCAAAAAAACATGATCCAAGTCTTGGAATAAATATAATTCAAGTCACATAAGGGAAAACATTAGAGAAAACATAAAAGTGTTTTCGGGAAAATTTTGTATCTGTTTTAAAATGAAACAATCCTTCTATTGAATATATGAATATTTTCATATGCACACGTTGGTTCAAAAAAGTTGTAAGTAAAAAGAAATTGTTGACCCACATTTTTGTCTCCTTTAACTACAGTACAAGGATCCAAAAACTGCGGTGTGACATTGTTTGTCCTATACTTGCCAACCCTAGGATTAAGGTTTCAGGCGGAAGCCAAGGCTGAGCATGCAACCACACGCGGGGCCTAAAAAACCGCGATCTACTAACTAACTTGTTTGGCTCTACACGTGAGTCACGTAGTTTGGGAGTTCCAGTTGTTGTGAGTCACAAATCTTTTGGAGGTGTTTAGGGAGTGACCGGGACAAGTGATGTACACAGATCTTGATCCACCTCACAGAACAGGTGCCGTCGGGAGGTGGCCAACTCCCTGTTGACGGGGTGGCCCTGTTTGGGTTGACTCATGGATAAGGTCGAGCAAGTAAAGGTCGTGGCCAACCACACCCTGCCGACACATCGTCGGAAGTGTGCCAATAGCTTGGCATTAAGAGTCGGATGGTACGTGTGGGTAAAGTGTACATCCCTGCAAGGCAATCTATTCGAAAAGCCGTGTCCACGGTTATGGACGACTTGGTGAATGTAGAGGCCATAGATAACTTGAACTCGATGTAAAAGATGTTGGCAATGTTTGAAGGGTGCCTCCTCGGAGATGCCGAGAGGTGTGATCCTCGTAGTTGAGTCGTTTCTCATTTGTTTTCAAAATACTCCATGAGATGTGCTATTCTTCCTCGATTTGGAAAACAAAGATTGCTTTCCGCAAATTAACCTTCATAAAAATCTTTAGGAAAATAGCAGATATATAATAGGTTAACTAAGCCTTGTTGAGTACCTCCCGTACTCAGGCTTGCTTAAATTTGGTTCAGGTGAAGGTCTCACATCGGTGGTGATTCAACGTTGACATCGACACGTAGTTTTGAGCTTCCCAGGTAGCAGCTTGGAATCTATGGGATGGAACGTCGCCTTATGTTGCGGCCTCTTAGGCCTTTTTGGTTCATGTTGACTAGCAACATAATTTGCCTTCCGTTGTCTGATGTAATGTTGGGTCTTGAGACCTCTTTTTGTAAACCTACACTTTAGTAATACCTGCTTTATACAGCTTCATGTCTAGAGTTACTACTTTGATCGATTGTTGGTTTTGAGCTCATCGTTATACAGTTTTGGCTATGCCTGCGTTGTTGTCACAGTCGAGGGGTTGTGGGGCCAATGATCCATTTCCGAGCACGCCTGCCGATGTTTACTCGGTCTTGGCTTGGTAACCCCAGTAACCCTTGATTGTTGTTGCACTTCCTGGACACATAACATCTCTGTATAGCTTTTGTCCCATTCCTTCAGTTTCGTACGACTCGTGGACGCTTTGATATGCATAGTTGGTTATGATTAGCATGGACACAAGGAGTAGTAGTACTGATGTTATCCGCCCTGCATGCCGATGAATCCGGTCTACCTGCTGTTGTTTGTTGTGGCCGGGGCTGGTAACCCCGAAGCCCTTGTGGGTCCATGACTAGGAGCACATAACAGTATGTATACCTCTGGGTCCGGTGTCGCGACAAGTCATGGTATCAGAGCATGACTGCCTGTAGTAAAACCTTACTGCTTGGTCGATGTCGAGTCTAGTGTTTGTGAAAACTATTGCAAAACTTCAAATGAGTTCTTGAAAATCTCATTAGGATTCTTTTTACTCCTTATCTGGTATCGCTCTAACTCTGGGTCACCTTACCTGGTTTGATTTGAAAAGGTTTTGCTATCTCTTCTAGTCATTCAAAACCTAGGTGCCTTCTTTGGCAAGAACGTCTTTTACCCAAGTTGACCTAGTGTTAAGTTTCCAGAGTGTTGTGTGTTCCATACTCCGTGGTATTTTGGTTTAGTTAGGAGATTTCTTTTCCATCGTAATCTTTCAAAATTGTGTGGTTTACCCATTCTCATGTTCCAGAGTCACAAACCCAGAACCTCGAGATTCCTTCCATCTCGAATGTATCCCTTGTCTTTTGTCCACATTTCGAGAGCGATGTTTGTCTTTTGAAAGATACTTCATGATTGCTATTTGTAGTGCCCTTCAAGGCACTAATATAGTAGTTACTCCTTTCTCAAGGTTTTCAACCCTTGGACTTGAATCGAAGGTTCCGGAATGTGCTGAATTGCGGTGGGTTGAATCATGTGGTTTTATAACAATCTGATGCTCACGCCATCAGTACAGGATGCTGACCTTTAACCCACGTTCTGTTTTGTTGACCCTGAGGAACATCTTCTACCTCGGGATGGCTAGGTAATTTATACCTCCATAGCCATAGGTTTTTCCTTGGAACAAAAAGGATCATGAAAAGATTAATTGTTCTTTATGATTTCCACATCTTTGTTCTTGATTTAGCTATACCAATATTTTAAGCATGGGTTCTACAAATGAGTATTACTCTATGCACTCAAACGTGATCTCAGGATTCTCCGGAGCACGTTCTTACTCTTTAGTTGCTTCCCGATATTCGTCCGTAGTTTTGAAACCAAGTTACACACGTGTGTTGGAGTCTTCCAATGCATTTCCTCTTCAGTTCCATCAAAACATTCCACCTTGGATTATCAGGAGAAACAAACTCCAGTACCTAGATCATCTCTAGGACCAGTTCAAATTTTTGTAATTCATATATTAAAGAAGTTTCATTAACTTCTGTTCTATTCCACCTTCAAGTATCACACTCTTTTATATCAAGGGGTCGTGCCTAGTTCATGGCCTTATGGATGAAGTGATGCTCATACATGTCTTCACTCCCCTTTCCTCCAAGCCTGAGTGCTTGAGAATGATGGGTTTGTGCATTGATGTGTGTATCATATTTTTCCTAACAATTCTTATTGCTTTGAAAAATCTAAGAAACATATGTATCCTTCTTAGCACTAGTGGTCACCCAGTCTCTAAGTTGACTGTGTTACCAAATCCGTTCATTTAGGTGCACATTCTCGGTCAAAGAGTTCGGTTTATGCCGAAGCTCTTTAGACCATATCGTTCTTCCTTAAAAGCAAGACTCCTTTCGGACTCAAAGGCATTTCGTTGGTTCATGATATTCTGGTTGTCTTTCTAGAAGTATCACCAGGTTGTTACCTGTCCGTGATGTCTAAACAAGGGGTAGTTTGAACTACTCCGTTCTCCATGAAACTAAGCTAGATACCTAGGACGAGTTGGTTGAGCTTAAGTAACAACTTGGAGAGTTGAAAGACATGAGCTCTTCCTGACTTGTTCCTTTACAATGGGATGTCTAGTTCCGTGGTATTGAAGCATGATAGTATCTCCCTTGTTAGAATGCTATCTCACAAACCTTTGATTTGAGTTGGGCTATCGTCAAATCAAGCTCAGATTCAAGGACTGTCTTGATAGGGTTGAGTATACCTTCATGTTCTTTAGTCTGACCAATATCTTGTCGTGTTCATATGTCATATGAATTCCTCTTCTTGGAGTATTTTGATAAAAGTGTTGTCGACCCCATCGATGACATTCCTATTTCTTCCAAGTTGCAAGAGTTTCATGTTGAACAACTGACACTAATGTTGAAAACTTTCAAGAACCATCCTTGTGTCATCACGAAGTTGTTTTCTCGATGTTTGAATTCACTTACTCCGGTTCATGTGCTTATGTTGAAAGTTGTCGCCATGGAACCGAGTAAAGTTTTCTTGTTCCTTCGGGAATAATCCTAAGTGGGTCATGCATGTGTGGACTACTCTTGAGATGGTAGGTTGTTACCTACATTTATTTGGAGAAGTTTGCATCCACACTAAGCCACTAACTAATTGTTCATGAAAGAGAAGAATTCCAAGAACTTCGTGATCTTTGTAATCATCTTTCCAACAAGGACTCCGATGTGTTTCATTGCAAGTAATCCATGTAGGTGCATCCGTCTTTCACAAGTTTCCAATACATGAGTTTTGTAATCTCGCTTATCCTTTTGAGCTTGAAATCATAGTCCATATATTGAGAATCTAGTAAATGTATCACTTTAGTTACCGGTGCAACCTCTTTGATCAAACATGTTGAGTCTGAGTTATCAACCCACTAACCAGAGCTGAATCTCAAGCAGCAACGATGGTTGGAGTTTCCTTAAGGGTATTGATTTAGGTCCTTCTTGAAAATCCAACATGGTTGAGGTTGTGGTCGACACAACTAGCCGCAAGACCTGATATTATACCTCTTTGAATCAACAAAAACAACCACTCTCCGTGAGGATTCTTGTGGGACTAATTCTAGGAGTTTCCCTCACTGTTCTTCCAAACCAAAGTTCGACTTTCACTTGGTGACCTATAGAAGGATTTTCATGAGCCTGCTGTCGGTATCTAGAACATCAAGCAGAAATTGGAAGTTGTTTCTCTCAGTGTCTCTATATCAATACTCCACACCGTTCCCTCCCGTGGAAACAAATTCAGCATGAGAAATATCTTGTGGTGATTTGTAACCGCCATTGATCAGTTCCCTTTTTCAAGTTGTTTGTGCTTGAAGTTCTAACCAACTCACACGTTGTGTGAATTTTTTAGTCACTTCGTCCAAGAGCCTTAATCATGTGGTGATCATATTGTTATGCTAAGATCCAATAACATGAAAGAGATTCCTCACTCTCTTTCGGTGCTCCAATCAATGTTGTTTACTCATCCTTATGTTGTGACCAAGAATTCGTTCTTCTTCATCATGGTGCTCCAACATATTTTTCTTAACCATTCTTGTGGTGTGAGGTAACATCACAATCCTTGACAAGGTTTTCAACAAAATTTGACGGAATGAAAGTTCCTTCATCTTCTGTGTTCACTCCGGGGAGTGAACATGATCCCATATCATACCTCTATCTTGGACACATGATTCCGTCGTGTTCTTGTGTTCTCTCTCGTCTATGGATATTACTTTGTGGTATCCAAGACCATACTCTCCATCTTGGTGTTCTGTTTTAAGAAACCTTGGTGCCACAAGTTGTTCAAATATTTCTTTTTCAAAAGAATTTAAAGTCCTGTGTAAAGTTCATATTTTAAATCCTTCCAAGAACCATCGTCCATAAACTTGAAACCTTCTCATAATTCCCTCTGTTACCTTGATGGGTCTCATGATCATTAGCTCAAGTGTTTTGTGAAAATCTTTCCACGAGTCTGTCCATGAAATAGTCGATCTTCCTGAAGATCAAACTCTTCCAGAGTCATTCCCTCTTAACTAAGGCAAAGCTGTTGGACCTCTTCGCAGTGCTACGGGTCAATCTCTTCAAGAAGAGAACCGTGAGGTTCGAGAAGATTATTCAAAACGGGTGTTCCTTCTTTCTTTATCCTTCGGGAATCTCGAGATTCTTGTAAGGGGGTAGATTTTTAACATCCCACTTTTGTTAATAAAGGGTTTGTGGTGTTTTGTTCATGGCATTCATGCATGAAAATTTTGAACAAGAATTGAATGTGAATTTTTAATAAGAAATTTCCCAAAACTCACTTAAAGTGATCAATGAAAATTTGTATTCAAAATATTTTCAAATTGGGAAAAGCTTTACATGGTGTGATTGTAAATTTCACAAGGATTCCAAAAATTATTTTTGCCAATTTTTCTGTCTGCAAAAGGTCCATGAACTTTCAAATTTATTTCTCTTCTAAAACAGCAGAAGAGCCTCTTTGTCATTCCCAGAAACGCAGGGGGTTTTCTAAAAATTGTTTTTGTTTTCTCCTACCTTCGTCCAGAAGGCAAGCAGGCAGCTCGCCGCTGGCCGTGCCACCTCTTGCTCCACTTCTGCCGCGCGGATAAGAGAGGAGAGGCGTCTGGATCGCCTCCTCTCTCCCCGCACTCGCTCACTGCTCTCCCTTCCTCTCTGTATCTCCTCCCCAAGCGGACCCGAAACCCCAGCCCTCTGTCAAGCTTAAATCGCCGGCGCTCCGGCGACCCTCGAGTCTCTCTGACTCGCTCCACATCATCTGCGAGTCACCCTGTACCTCCTAGGCAACTCTCGTTTGCAAGGACGCCCGGGAGGAGATTAATCGGGCTATGCCCCTCCAACTCCGACCGCCGTGCTCCTCTCCGATTTCGGCGCCGTCGAGCCACCTTCGGCCTCCTTGACCCCTCCACGACGCTCCTGGTGAGCTCCTGGTCCTCGTGGACCCCTCCCATGCATTCCTCGTTCTCTGTTCTGCGTGGGCACCAAAGAACGACAAGCGCCGCTGCCATTTAAGCTTGCCGGTGATGTTCTGGTGACGTTTGAGCAGTCGCGCCGCCACTATTTGGCTCGCCATCGTCTGCTCTCCCTCGTGGTGGGATCAATTTCACCGATTTGCGCCCGAATTCGACGGATCGCACCGTTGCAGAGGCATTCCGGCCACGAGGTGACGTCATCATGACATCATGCCCATGTCACACGGCCCCAGCCTGTCAGGCCTTTTCTTTTATTAATTAATTTTAAATGGAAAATTATCTAATAGGTGGCCCCACCTCTTTTTAAATTCCAGAAAATAATTAAACTTGTAAATTCAATAACTTAATCCCTGTTTATCAGAAAAATAAAAGTAAGGTACCAAAATGTTCAGAACATTAAACTCTACCTATTTATAGCCTTTTCAAACATGTTTGAATAACTTTAAATTTGACCGTTATTTGAATTTAAAATAATTCATTTTAAAATGGAGAAAATAAGATTTTATTCAATAAAATCACAAAATTACAAGTTTTATACCAAAATGCTCAAAATGACAAATGCAACTCATTTATAATGTTTTCAAACCCAGTTGAGAAATTAAAATTAGAGTCACTTTCAGAATCGTCCGAAGCGCCCTCCGAGGTCCATTTCGGGCTAATTTCACTAAAATTGCATAATTGCCATGCGAACCCTAGCAACCCAACGAACATGTTTAGGGATTTATTTCAGTGCATTAACTTGCTCATGCATACATATTTCACATTGCATCGATGCCATGTGTTGATTTTTATTCCTGTTTTGGTGTTTGCTTCTTATCGGTAGAATGCGACCCCAAAGTGAAGATCAACAACTCCAATGGCGAATAGTTGATATTAACCGACAAGTCAAGTACTTATTCTAGAAGATAGTCCTATTGGTTTTCTTATAAGCAAGGCAAGCATAACCTCTTATCTGCCCATATATGATTTTGAAAGACTTTTTGATTCTCGTACATTGCATTCGAATCCAATGTATTTTGGTGTCAGTAGGTAGAGTTCTCCTATATACTGCATTACATCAATATCCTGATCCACTGCTCCTAGCCACCATAGATTTGCTTGTGCGCATCGCCAGAGCCTCATATCTGCTTCTCTTAGCTTTACATGTTTGTTCACCTCTACTCCATCCGGTTGATGAATCAGAGATACGAGAACCTAGTATGATATGATGACGTGGAAAGTTGAGCATTGTGTGGTTAACTTGACTGAGGCTTGGATGGGAGGCGAATTGGGAAGTGGTTGTTTGTCCTATACTTGCCAACCTAGGATTAAGGTTTCAGGCGAAAGCCAAGACTGAGCGTGCAACAACACACGGGGCCTAATAGACCGTGCTCGACTAACTAACTTGTTTGGCTCTACCCGTGAGTCACGTGGTTTGGGAGTTCCATCTACGTGTGAGTCAAAAGCCATTTGGAGGTGTTTAGGGTGTGACCGGGACAAGTGATGGACGTACACAGATCTTGATCCCACCTCACGGAACAGGTGCACGTGTGATATGAAACAAAACAGATCCCTAGCGAGGCTCTATTTAACTAGTCATTATGTAAACAGATCCCTAGCGAGGCTCTATTTAACTAGTCCATTGTGTATCAGATGATCAAGGTTTCCTGATCATGGACAATTACGTCATTGATAACGGATTCGCAACATTGGTTGAATAATGTGATAGACACACACCCGACTTAATAAATATCCAAAAAACGTAGTATCCAAGCCTCTGACAGTGAGATGCTATTTAATTGCTATCCCCGAGGTTATGAATTTACACCATGCGTCATCAACTTAACATGATGGCAATAAAGTTGTATATTGAATAAACAGAGGGAGATGTTGAGGCGTATGCATCAAGAGCGGGTTTTTTCAATCAAGATAAAGGACAAATACTCTCGACCTACGCAGCAGTGTTTCCATAAAGTAAAGCTTGCTAGCATGTGACTAGCTCAGGGGGATTAAACATCGTGGTAACGAGTAGATAGGTTTGTCGGTAACAAGATCGTACTAGGTATGGAGTGAAGGAAATATGCCTAAGATGCAATAATAAAGTGGTTATTACTTTATTCCTTATTTATGATAAATGTTTATTTCTCCTGGTAGAATTGTATTAACCGGAAACGTTGATACATGTGTGTTTAATAAACAAACAATGGTTCCTAGTAATGACTCTCGTTTAACTAGCTCGTTGATTATTTGATGATCAAGGTTTCCTGATCATGAACATTGGATGTTGTTAATAACGGGGTCATGTCATTAGGAGAATGATGTGATGAACATAGACCCAAATTAAGTATAACAATAAGATCACGTCTTTTAGTTTATATTGTTATATCTTGCATACGAAGTAACCTTATTACTTAGACCATGAAATCATGTCAATCATTAATACCGGAAGGATGCTTTGATGTCATCAAACGTCACACCATAACAGGGTGACTATAAAGGTGCCATTGGGTATGAGGAAAGTATTACTTGAGGCTCATGGATCAAAAGTGGGATTTGTTCATCCAAATGACGTCGAGATATACTCTGGGCCCTCTCGATGATACCACATTGACACCGCTTGCAAGCACGTGACAAGGTCACAGGGATGTCATATCATAGAACGAGTAAAAGAGTACTTGTCGGTAACAAGATCCAACAAGGTATGATTGATACCAATGATCGGATCTCAGACAAGTAAAATATCGCGAGACAAAGGGAATTAGTTACGACGTTGATGGTTCACACGATCAAAAGATTCATCGTTGAATATATTGGAGTCATAATGGATATCCATATCCCGTTGTTGATTATTTAACGGAGATGTGTCTCAATCATGTCTATGTTATTCGCGAACCGTAGGGTGACACACTTAAGGTTCGATGACACATTTGAGAGGATACGGAATATCGGAGAAAAGTTTGGACAACACCAAAATCGTTTTGGGAAAATTTGAAATAGTTCAAGGGGTTTTCCGTAGAATGGTTGTTAATAGAATTAACAAATGATTCGAGGGGTTATGTGCTAATGTTTGTTAATATAATTAACAAATATTAAATTAAAGAAATAAAAATGTTTTATTTATTTAATAAAGAAAAACCTTTGGATTTTCTAAGTGGG
The DNA here is from genome assembly GCA_028641055.1 of Alopecurus myosuroides. NCBI lineage: Eukaryota > Viridiplantae > Streptophyta > Magnoliopsida > Poales > Poaceae > Alopecurus > Alopecurus myosuroides. The sequence goes on from CM054063.1 coordinate 142,106,397, forward strand.
AAATTATGGGAGGATGAGTGGGTGTGAGTGGAATAGGTGGGGGCACTACCATGGCTGGCCGAACCCCCTTTGGGCTACCTCCCCCCCCTATAAAAGGAGGGTAAGAGCTCTCCCTCCTCCACACACTTGGTGCCATCTTCACCTCCCTCCTCGCGCTGCTCCAGCTCATGTTCATGTGCTTGGCGAAGCCCTGAACAAAGTTATCTCCACCACACCACGCCGTCGTGCTCCTGGAGTTCCGAGGGATCCTCTACTTCCGCTTCCCTGCTGGATCGAGGGAACGAGGGTCATCATCAAGCCGTAGGTGTGACCGATTACGGAGGCACCGCCAAATTGCGATGCACATCTTCTCGGTCTTGAGATCGACATGAGTAGGATTAAGCCAACAACAAGATTCGATCTCGTTACGCTTAGAGTCTTCGAGGGTATGTTCTTCTAAGACTCTTTCTCCTCATTTCTTTCATCTCCTAGATTAGATGTTGGCCCTTCGGGTATCTCTCGCGTAGGAATTTTTTTGTTTTCTATGCAACGTACCCTTCATGGAGATACTAGAGAACGAATCTCGGACAACCCAAGTATCGATGACAGAAGGTGGGCGGACTTCCTCTTAAGGTCCAGCAATGAAGTTAATCGTAGATTGCACAAGGACCAAAGAGGGGGATTCTAGTTCACACTTTGACCATTGATCATAGAGGGATCTCGATCGTGTCTGTAGTGATCTTGAACCGTTAGGGTGTCGCACTTAAGGGTGATCGATGGTAGAGTGATTTATTACATGAGAAAATAAGGGAGAACATAACTGTAATAGTTCAGGATTTGTCTGATATAGATCGGAGGGCAACGAAAGGTGTTTCGGTGTTGGAATAATTAAATAATGTGTATTTATTATTAATTAGTGTAATTAATAATTATAACATTTTTAATTAATAAAGCCATTTTCCATTAATGGGTCTTAATAAGCAAAAGATTACCATTAGGGTAAAATAAGAAAAGGGAGAGAGGAGGGAGCCCTCGCAGCATGGGCCCTTTGTGTCCCATGGGGGGGGGGGTGCAGATTCCTCCCTTGGGCGGCCTAACCATGTGGGCATTAGTCCCACATGGCTAAGCCAAGGGGAACCCCCTCCTCCTTCTCCTATATAAAGAGAGGCACCCCCTCTCTTTTTGGCACACAATTTTCTCTCATCCCGTGGTTCCCAATTTTGGAGCTGCGCGAGAGTCGAGGTTCCCCCCTCTCTACACCCACCGTCGTGTAGTATTTTCTCCGTTCCGTCCCTACACCTCCGCTGGTTTTCTGACGTGAAGCTTCCGGAGGCGTCGGTTACATCGTATGTGTGTAATAACAACGAGGCATCATACTTTTGGTGCTAGAGTCGCGTCGCCATCGACTACACGACCTTGAGGTTGGCTTCGTATGACTCCATCATCAAGCCGTACGTGTGACCGATTACGGAGGCATCGCCGGATTGCGATGCACATCTTCTAGGTCTTGAGATCGACATAAGTAGGATTACGCCAAAAACGAGATTCGATCTCGTAACGCTTAGAGTCTTCGAGGGTTTGTTCTTCTAAGACTCTTTCTCCTCATCGCTTTCATCTCCTAGATTAGATGTTGGCCCTTCGGGTATCTCTCGCGTAGGATTTTTTTGTTTTCTATGCAACGTACCCTTCATGGAGATACCAAAGAACGAATCTCGGACAACCCAAGTATCGATGACAGAAGGTGGGCGGACTTCCTCTTAAGGTCCAGCAATGAAGTTAATCGTAGATTGCACAAGGACCAAAGAGGGGGATTCTAGTTCACACTTTGACCATTGATCATAGAGGGATCTCGATCGTGTCTGTAGTGATCTTGAACCGTTAGGGTGTCGCACTTAAGGGTGATCGATGGTAGAGTGATATATTACATGAGAAAATAAGGGAGAACATAACTGTAATAGTTCCGAATTTGTCTGATATAGATCGGAGGGCAACGAAAGGTGTTTCGGTGTTGGAATAATTAAATAATGTGTATTTATTATTAATTAGTGTAATTAATAATTATAACATTTTTAATTAATAAAGCCATTTTCCATTAATGGGTCTTAATAAGCAAAAGATTCCCATTAGGGGAAAATAAGAAAAGGGAGAAAGGAGGGAGCCCTCGCCGCATGGGCCCTTTGTGTCCCATGGGGGGGTGCAGATTCCTCCCTTGGGCGGCCTAACCATGTGGGCATTAGTCCCACATGGCTAAGCCAAGGGGAACCCCCTCCTCCTTCTCCTATATAAAGAGAGGCACCCCCTCTCTTTTTGGCACACAATTTTCTCTCATCCCATGGTTCCCAATTTTGGAGTTGCGCGAGAGTCGAGGTTCCCCCCTCTCTACACCCACCGCCGTGTAGTATTTTCTCCGTTCCGTCCCTACACCTCCGCTGGTTTTCTGAAGTGGAGCTTCCAAAGGCGTCGGTTACATCGTATGTGTGTAATATCAACGAGGCATCATACTTTTGGTGCTAGAGTCGCATCGCCATCGACTACACGACCTTGAGGTTGGCTTCGTATGACTCCATCATCAAGGCGTACGTGTGACCGATTACGGAGGCATCGCCGGATTGCGATGCACATCTTCTCGGTCTTGAGATCGACATGAGTAGCATTACACCAACAACGAGATTCGATCTCGTAACGCTTAGAGTCTTCGAGGGTATGTTCTTCTAAGACTCTTTCTCCTCATTTCTTTCATCTCCTAGATTAGATGTTGGCCCTTCGGGTATCTCTCGCGTAGGAATTTTTTTTGTTTTCTATGCAACGTACCCTTCATGGAGATACCAGAGAACGAGTCTCGGACAACACAAGTATCGATGGAAGAAGGTGGGCGGACTTCCTCTTAAGGTCCAGCAATGAAGTTAATCGTAGATTGCACAAGGACCAAAGAGGGGGATTCTAGTTCACACTTTGACCATTGATCGTAGAGGGATCTCGATCGTGTCTGTAGTGATCTTGAACCGTTAGGGTGTCGCACTTAAGGGTGATCGATGGTAGAGTGATTTATTACATGAGAAAATAAGGGAGAACATAACTATAATAGTTCCGGATTTGTCTGATATAGATCGGAGGGCAACGAAAGGTGTTTCGGTGTTGGAATAATTAAATAATGTGTATTTATTATTAATTAGTGTAATTAATAATTATAACAATTTTAATTAATAAAGCCATTTTCCATTAATGGGTCTTAATAAGCAAAAGATTCCCATTAGGGGAAAATAAGAAAAGGGAGAGAGGAGGGAGCCCTCGCCGCATGGGCCCTTTGTGTCCCATGGGGGGGTGCAGATTCCTCCCTTGGGCGGCCTAACCATGTGGGCATTAGTCCCACATGGCTAAGCCAAGGGGAACCCCCTCCTCCTTCTCCTATATAAAGAGAGGCACCCCCTCTCTTTTTGGCACACAATTTTCTCTCATCCCGTGGTTCCCAATTTTGGAGCTGCGCGAGAGTCGAGGTTCCCCCCTCTCTACACCCACCGCCGTGTAGTATTTTCTCCGTTCCGTCCCTACACCTCCGCTGGTTTTCTGAAGTGGAGCTTCCAGAGGCGTCGGTTACATCGTATGTGTGTAATATCAACGAGGCATCATACTTTTGGTGCTAGAGTCGCATCGCCATCGACTACACGACCTTGAGGTTGGCTTCGTATGACTCCATCATCAAGCCGTACGTGTGACCGATTACGGAGGCATCGCCGGATTGCGATGCACATCTTCTTGGTCTTGAGATCGACATGAGAAGGATTACGCCAACAACGAGATTTGATCTCGTAACGCTTAGAGTCTTCGAGGGTATGTTCTTCTAAGACTCTTTCTCCTTATTTCTTTCATCTCCTAGATTAGATGTTGGCCCTTCGGGTATCTCTCGCGTAGGATTTTTTTTTGTTTTCTATGCAACGTACCCTTCATGGAGATACCAGAGAACGAGTCTCGGACAACCCAAGTATCGATGGCAGAAGGTGGGCGGACTTCCTCTTAAGGTCCAGCAATGAAGTTAATCGTAGATTGCACAAGGACCAAAGAGGGGGATTCTAGTTCACACTTTGACCATTGATCGTAGAGGGATCTCGATCGTGTCTGTAGTGATCTTGAACCGTTAGGGTGTCGCACTTAAGGGTGATCGATGGTAGAGTGATTTATTACATGAGAAAATAAGGGAGAACATAACTGTAATAGTTCCGGATTTGTCTGATATAGATCGGAGGGCAACGAAAGGTGTTTCTGTGTTGGCATAATTAAATAATGTGTATTTATTATTAATTAGTGTAATTAATAATTATAACATTTTTAATTAATAAAGCCATTTTCCATTGATGGGTCTTAATAAGCAAAAGATTCCCATTAGGGGAAAATAAGAAAAGGGAGAGAGGAGGGAGCCCTTGCCGCATGGGCCCTTTGTGTCCCATGGGGGGGTGCAGATTCCTCCCTTGGGCGACCTAACCATGTGGGCATTAGTCCCACATGGCTAAGCCAAGGGGAACCCCCTCCTCCTTCTCCTATATAAAGAGAGGCACCCCCTCTCTTTTTGGCACACAATTTTCTCTCATCCCGTGGTTCCCAATTTTGGAGCTGCGCGAGAGTCGAGGTTCCCCCCTCTCTACACCCACCGCCGTGTAGTATTTTCTCCGTTCCGTCCCTACACCTCCGCTGGTTTTCTGAAGTGGAGCTTCCGGAGGCGTCGGTTACATCGTATGTGTGTAATATCAATGAGGCTTCATACTTTTTGTGCTAGAGTCGCATCGCCATCGACTACACGACCTTGAGGTTGGCTTCGTATGACTCCATCATCAAGGCGTACGTGTGACCGATTACGGAGGCATCGCCGGATTGCGATGCACATCTTCTCGGTCTTGAGATCGACATGAGTAGGATTACGCCAACAACGAGATTCGATCTCGTAACGCTTAGAGTCTTCGAGGGTTTGTTCTTCTAAGATTCTTTCTGCTCATCGCTTTCATCTCCTAGATTAGATGTTGGCCCTCCGGGTATCTCCCGCGTAGGAATTTTTTTGTTTTCTATGCAACCTACCCTTCATGGAGATACCAGAGAACGAATCTCGGAACACCCAAGTATCGATGACAGAAGGTGGGCGGACTTCCTCTTAAGGTCCAGCAATGAAGTTAATCGTAGATTGCACAAGGACCAAAGATGGGGATTCTAGTTCACACTTTGACCATTGATCGTAGAGGGATCTCGATCGTGTCTGTAGTGATCTTGAACCGTTAGGGTGTCGCACTTAAGGGTGATCGATGGTAGAGTGATTTATTACATGAGAAAATAAGGGAGAACATAACTGTAATAGTTTCGGATTTGTCTGATATAGATCGGAGGGCAACGAAAGGTGTTTCGGTGTTGGAATAATTAAATAATGTGTATTTATTATTAATTATTGTAATTAATAATTGTAACATTTTTAATTAATAAAGCCATTTTCCATTAATGGGTCTTAATAAGCAAAAGATTCCCATTAGGGGAAAATAAGAAAAGGGAGAGAGGAGGGAGCCCTCGCCGCATGGGCTCTTTGTGTCCCATGGGGGGGTGCAGATTCCTCCCTTGGGCGGCCTAACCATGTGGGCATTAGTCCCACGTGGCTAAGCCAAGGGGAACCCCCTCCTCCTTCTCCTATATAAAGAGAGGCACCCCCTCTCTTTTTGGCACACAATTTTCTCTCATCCCGTGGTTCCCAATTTTGGAGCTGCGCGAGAGTCGAGGTTCCCCCCTCTCTACACCCACCGCCGTGTAGTATTTTCTCCGTTCCGTCCCTACACCTCCGCTGGTTTTCTGAAGTGGAGCTTCCAGAGGCGTCGGTTACATCGTATGTGTGTAATATCAACGAGGCATCATACTTTTGGTGCTAGAGTCGCATCGCCATCGACTACACGACCTTGAGGTTGGCTTCGTATGACTCCATCATCAAGCCGTACGTGTGACCGATTACGGAGGCATCGCCGGATTGCGATGCACATCTTCTCGGTCTTGAGATCGACATGAGTAGGATTACGCCAACAATGAGATTCGATCTAGTAACGCTTAGAGTCTTCGAGGGTATGTTCTTCTAAGACTCTTTCTCCTCATTTCTTTCATCTCCTAGATTAGATGTTGGCCATTCGGGTATCTCTCGCGTAGGAATTTTTTTTGTTTTCTATGCAACGTACCCTTCATGGAGATACCAGAGAACGAGTCTCGGACAACCCAAGTATCGATGGCAGAAGGTGGGCGGACTTCCTCTTAAGGTCCAGCAATGAAGTTAATCGTAGATTGCACAAGGACCAAAGAGGGGGATTCTAGTTCACACTTTCACCATTGATCGTAGAGGGATCTCGATCGTGTCTGTAGTGATCTTGAACCGTTAGGGTGTCGCACTTAAGGGTGATCGATGGTAGAGTGATTTATTACATGAGAAAATAAGGGAGAACATAACTGTAATAGTTCCGGATTTGTCTGACATAGATCGGAGGGCAACGAAAGGTGTTTCGGTGTTGGAATAATTAAATAATGTGTATTTATTATTAATTAGTGTAATTAATAATTATAACATTTTTAATTAATAAAGCCATTTTCCATTAATGGGTCTTAATAAGCAAAAGATTCCCATTAGGGGAAAATAAGAAAAGGGAGAGAGGAGGGAGCCCTCGCCGCATGGGCCCTTTGTGTCCCATGGGGGGGTGCAGATTCCTCCCTTGGGCGGCCTAACCATGTGGGAATTAGTCCCACATGGCTAAGCCAAGGGGAACCCCCTCCTCCTTCTCCTATATAAAGAGAGGCACCCCTTCTCTTTTTGGCACACAATTTTCTCTCATCCCGTGGTTCCCAATTTTGGAGCTGCGCGAGAGTCGAGGTTCCCCCCTCTCTACACCCACCGCCGTGTAGTATTTTCTCCGTTCCGTCTTGTAACACCTGGGGTGTTACCCTAATAGGAAAGTGTTTGTTTCCTTTTGCTTGCATCATAGGCATCACATTGCATTGCACCTTGTTTGCATCACAACTGAAAATTTCAAAACAATTTAAACTTTCACCCTTGCTCAAAAACTCCCAATTTCAAACTTGCAACCAAAACCCCTCAATTGTTTCTCCACTGGTTGAATTTGTTTTAATCAACTTGTATGTTACTAAAATTTTCCATGTTATCAAAACCCTAATGGAAAATTACATTTCAAATCATTTTCAATCATAATGGGCATGATCCAATTATGGTTCAAACCACTAAAATTTTGCAAACAATTAAAATTCCATAATTGTTTTAATAAGTGTTGAGTTCATTGGATAAAAATTGATTGAGAATCAACTCCTTATGATTACTAATGGAACTTCAAATACCAACTTAAAACTCCAAGTAATAATTCAATTTTGGAATTAATGTGCACAATTGCTTTTACTCATTATTTTGCAAATTAATAAAATTTGTTTATAAAGTTTACAACCCCAAACCATAGTTGAAATCCAACTAACCCTTTAAATTCAAACTAATAAATCCAAATTTGAAATCAAACCTACCTTACTTTTAATCACTGTTTTGCAACTAATAAAACTTAATTATAAAATAAAACAACCCCCCCTATTTCTTTCCATCTCTTTTTCCTTTCTATTTCCTTTACAAAAAAAAGAATGTTCCTGAAAAAAAAAAGAAATAGAAGAGAGGGGTGAGCTGAGAGGCAGGCCAAGCCCACCTACCACCAGCCCACCCCTAAGCCCAGCAGCCCTCGACCACTGTCTTCTTCGTACGGACGCAAGGGGGAGAGGTCGCTGTCACCGAGCGCCTCCCCCCATGTGCCCTGCTCCTCTCTTTCTCCCCCCTACAAGTAGCCCCTCTCCCCCAGGAACCCTAGCTACTCCCTGCTCCTCCTCTCCAGCCCTCGCCGCCGCCGCAAACCAGCTCCACCACGTGATGTTCCCTGTACTGCACAACAGAAAACCCCATCTGCTTGTTCGACGGCGCCGTCCTCCCTCGTACCTCCTCGACCCGATCGGCTACTCCAGCACCACCCTGGTGCGTTCTCGTTTCCATTCCCGATCCCTCCCCTAGCAATCGCAACCTCTAGCTAACGTTCCTTATTTTTTTTCTCTCGCACGTTGATGTTCTGTCTGTCCGCTTCCATGGCTGAAACTTGAACAAGCAGTGGACTTTGGGCACGGTACCTTCCCATCTCCCACCCTGTCCCGCATCGGTACGTTCCCATCTCCCCCTCTGTCCCGCATCGGTGCGTTTCCCATCTCCCCACCCCGTCTCGCACGATCGCTCCTTCTATCTGTATTTCAGTCTGTACGTGTGTGTCTGAAACTGCATCTCGTTTCTGTTCAAGTTTTCAGCTAGCGGGCGTAGATATGCCTTTTCTTCTGTCAAACACGGTAATCTTCAGAAACGGCAGCTCAGCGCAGCGGCAGTGAGCGCCCGCGCGCGAGCAGTCGATCCCGAGTTCGACTCCCCACGGCCGCGGCCCTTTTCCTTCTTTTTGACCCGCGCGCGCAGGGGCGGTCCCGCTAGTCAGCGACCCCGGTGGCTACGTGGATAACACCCATCCCAGTCAGCGCCCGCGTGGCCTCGGGCCCGCGCGGCAGTCACCGTGGTTAGATCTGGCCGCGGTGAGAGATCTGGATCCTTTGCAGAGAGGCCCCTGCCTCCACTTTTCCTTCACAAATCAGTCCCTGACCTTTTGCAAATAAGCCTAAAACTGCAAATGCTCCTAATTTTCAAACCGCACATCCAAATAACACAAATTTTATATGTATTCCAATCAAAATTCCATGAACTTTTCAAATATCACATTTGTTCACTGTTTTGAAATTCCAAAATGCAATTTAAATTTGAATTCAAACAAATCATTTGCAAATTGCTAAAATCCATAACTAATTCATTATTAATCCAAATCATACAAATAAAATATGTTTTCCATACCATTTTGAACCACCAATTCAAATATAAATTTTGTTTCCTGGTTTGAATAATTTAAATTGCCTAAACAATTTAAATCTTGTTTAATTCAATTAAAAATTGTTTAATATTGTTTAATTCATAATTAAATAATCCTAAGTCCAATTTCAAAATGTGAAACATGTAATCCAACTAAAATTTGATGTTCTGTTCAAATATCAACTTTGTTATTTGTTTTGAACAATTTAAATGGTTGAAAACAACAAGTACTTGTGTGTTCCCTTTAAGGCACCCAAAATTCCCTAAAATTAATAATAAAATTCTAAATTGCTACACCCTATTCCAATTTGATGCTAATGTTGTTATTTTGCTGTTTCCCTCTTGCATGCATCATACTAAACCACCAGCACCTGTTGATTAGTTGGAAAACAAATAATCTAACCATAATGCCTGGGCCTTTTCATGTGCAACTCAAATTGCATATGGGTCCATTTAAATTTGTTTAACTTGTCAACTAGTTTATTTCTATGCATCGATTAAATTGTCATGCATCCATCTCTAGATCATGCTGGTTCTTTAGCCGTAGTAGTAATTGTTGCATCTGGTGTTTGTTCGAGGTTCGTTGCTTCTTTCCGGATAGGACGTTGAGATGATGTGAGCAACGACAAGTTCTGCTACCTTGCGGGATCTCAGGCAAGTATACTCACTTGCTGCCATATGGCTGCCTTTCATCACTTGTTACCGATACTTTCCGTTGTTCTTTTCTGCTAGCCTTAGTAGTAGTTGTTTCTGTTACGAACCCATCACATGAATCCCTTAACCTGGATATTGCCTCACCCCCATACCTATAACCATTGCTTGTTGCCCGTGTCTTACTAGCATGCTTAGGGTTGTTTTGCTCGAGTCTGTTACCTGTTACTTTCTATGCTTACTTCATTATGTTCTGGGGGCTCGATGTTTAATCAATCAATCAATCATGCTACTGTTATTGTTAAATAATAAATTTGATGATAAGGCACCGGCAGGAGGCCCTTTGTGGTTTTGAGGCCTGCTAGTGTCGACCCTAATAGGAAAAGGGTCTTGTCTACTGATCCATGATGAGCGCACTACCCGCATGTGGGAAGCGAGTATGGGCGCCCCCCTCAATTTGACTCGATTCGCATCTCGTCCAAATTGCCTCATTTAGTTCGGGTTTTCCATTTGCTGCATGCATGATCTTGCGAGCCCTTGGATCCCGGGTGGAACTTTCATAGTCGGCATATAGGGGGACACGTTCTTAGAGTGCTATGAGGGTCCATTTTCTTCTGGGCTCGATTAGCCGTGCGCCCAAGGTTCTTTGGGCTTGATGCGAAGAAGAGTTGAGTTGTGTAGAGTACCTCGCTTGGTGGGTTAGCTCCCCATCTGGCGGGTTATTCTTGCGTGTACGGCTAAATTGGTGCAACCCTGCAGGGATAATCTTCTCGAGAAGCCGTGTTTCCCGCGGTTATGGATTACTTGGTGAAAGTACTGGCTAACAAGTACTCAGGACAACTTAAACATAATGATCAAACCTGTTACACCCAATGATTAATAACTTGACTAGTAATAGGTTTATTCACACAATAACTTGATTCACCTCTAATACCACTGTGTGTTTTATCCTCGGATTGCTTCTTCGGATAAGGGGCGAGATCCAGGATGGGTTTGTTTGGAGTTACTTCCAGCTGGTTACAATACTCGATCTTATCTCCTTTCTGATAGCCGGAAGTTGTAGTATCTCTCCGTAGTTGGTTAGTGCAGCCTGCTGTCGCTTATTTGCAATAACCTTTTCCTTTCCATTGATCCTAAAGTATTTGTATCTTGTGATGACTGGCTACGCCGGTGTCTTGTGAGTATGGGTTTTATCCCCCTTGCCAGTACTTAACCGTACTGACCCACGAATCTCTTTCGTGGCTGCAAATTCCAAATTGCAGTCAACAGGTTTGAAGTCTGACGACGTTAGCTTGGGAATCCCTCCGGCTTGGCCTGGGCAGGGATTGGACGCTCTCGGTTATCTTCAGGACTCTTAGTCCAATTTGGATCTTGTCCGTAGACGGACGATATGTTGTTTCTTCCGCTGTTATTTGGATCTTTGTATTGTATCAGTTGTATCCCTGGCTCGTTTGAGACATCTTGTATCTATCTGTTTCTGTTGTAACTGTGGAATATTCGTGAACTATTGCAATGTTATCACAAGTGGCAACCTGGAATCGGTTATTATGTGGATTTTGGCGGGAATGCTGAAATCTGCATAATGCCCGATCTCGGGGCGTCACAAATGGTATCAGAGCCTTGGTTCCGATTCCCGAGATTGTTTCGATACGAATGGTTATCGAAGCAACGGGTCCGCAAAGCCTGTAGGATAACCTAGCTAATGGTCGTTGTTTCTAGAGTGTCAAAAACTATTTCTGCTAAACTATTTTGGAAAACATCTCAATAGGATTCTGGATTTTTCTCCTTATCCCCATTCTATTTTCCCCTCCCAATCCTATTTGTTTTGGAGTCTCCCCCTCTTGTCTACCTTCCAAAGTTCTAGGATCCTACGTGGGTGGACGTTTTCTGAGCCCTTAACCTAATAGGTTCGATCATCGGAAGATTCCTGGTGGAAGAATATCGTCATCACTCCCAGCAAGAATCCCTTGTTAGTGGTGTCGAGAAGATCAACTGGAAGCACGAAGAATCGATAGTCGAACTTCCTTCCCCTCCCGGGTTAGCAGGTGGATTGCGAGGGCGCAATCCCTTGTTAGTGGTGTCGTCTGTAACACCTGGGGTGTTACCCTAATAGGAAAGTGTTTGTTTCCTTTTGCTTGCATCATAGGCATCACATTGCATTGCACCTTGTTTGCATCACAACTGAAAATTTCAAAACAATTTAAACTTTCACCCTTGCTCAAAAACTCCCAATTTCAAACTTGCAACCAAAACCCCTCAATTGTTTCTCCACTGGTTGAATTTGTTTTAATCAACTTGTCTGTTACTAAAATTTTCCATGTTATCAAAACCCTAATGGCAAATTACATTTCAAATCATTTTCAATCATAATGGGCATGATCCAATTATGGTTCAAACCACTAAAATTTTGCAAACAATTAAAATTCCATAATTGTTTTAATAAGTGTTGAGTTCATTGGATAAAAATTGATTGAGAATCAACTCCTTATGATTACTAATGGAATTTCAAATACCAACTTAAAACTCCAAGTAATAATTCAATTTTGGAATTAATGTGCACAATTGCTTTTACTCATTATTTTGCAAATTAATAAAATTTGTTTATAAAGTTTACAACCCCAAACCATAGTTGAAATCCAACTAACCCTTTAAATTCAAACTAATAAATCCAAATTTGAAATCAAACCTACCTTACTTTTAATCACTGTTTTGCAACTAATAAAACTTAATTATAAAATAAAACAACCCCCCCCCCCCCTATTTCTTTCCATCTCTTTTTCCTTTCTATTTCCTTTACAAAAAAAAAGAATGTTCCTGGAAAAAAAAAAGAAATAGAAGAGAGGGGTGAGCTGAGAGGCAGGCCAAGCCCACCTACCACCAGCCCACCCCTAAGCCCAGCAGCCCTCGACCACTGTCTTCTTCGTACGGACGCAAGGGGGAGAGGTCGCTGTCACCGAGCGCCTCCCCCCATGTGCCCTGCTCCTCTCTTTCTCCCCCCTACAAGTAGCCCCTCTCCCCCAGGAACCCTAGCTACTCCCTGCTCCTCCTCTCCAGCCCTTGCCGCCGCCGCAAACCAGCTCCACCATGTGATGTTCCCTGTACTGCACAACAGAAAACCCCATCTGCTTGTTCGACGGCGCCGTCCTCCCTCGTACCTCCTCGACCCGATCGGCTACTCCAGCACCACCCTGGTGCGTTCTCGTTTCCATTCCCGATCCCTCCCCTAGCAATCGCAACCTCTAGCTAACGTTCCTTTTTTTTTTATCTCGCACGTTGATGTTCTGTCTGTCCGCTTCCATGGCTGAAACTTGAACAAGCAGTGGACTTTGGGCACGGTACCTTCCCATCTCCCACCCTGTCCCGCATCGGTACGTTCCCATCTCCCCCTCTGTCCCGCATCGGTGCGTTTCCCATCTCCCTACCCCGTCTCGCACGATCGCTCCTTCTATCTGTATTTCAGTCTGTACGTGTGTGTCTGAAACTGCATCTCGTTTCTGTTCAAGTTTTCAGTTAGCGGGCGTAGATATGCCTTTTCTTCTGTCAAACACGGTAATCTTCAGAAACGGCAGCTCAGCGCAGCGGCAGTGAGCGCCCGCGCGCGAGCAGTCGATCCCGAGTTCGACTCCCCACGGCCGCGACCCTTTTCCTTCTTTTTGACCCGCGCGCGCAGGGGCGGTCCCGCTAGTCAGCGACCCCGGTGGCTGCGTGGATAACACCCATCCCAGTCAGCGCCCGCGTGGCCTCGGGCCCGCGCGGCAGTCACCGTGGTTAGATCTGGCCGCGGTGAGAGATCTGGATCCTTTGCAGAGAGGCCCCTGCCTCCACTTTTCCTTCACAAATCAGTCCCTGACCTTTTGCAAATAAGCCTAAAACTTCAAATGCTCCTAATTTTCAAACCGCACATCCAAATAACACAAATTTTATATGTATTCCAATCAAAATTCCATGAACTTTTCAAATATCACATTTGTTCACTGTTTTGAAATTCCAAAATGCAATTTAAATTTGAATTCAAACAAATCATTTGCAAATTGCTAAAATCCATAACTAATTCATTATTAATCCAAATCATACAAATAAAATATGTTTTCCATACCATTTTGAACCACCAATTCAAATATAAATTTTGTTTCCTGGTTTGAATAATTTAAATTGCCTAAACAATTTAAATCTTGTTTAATTCAATTAAAAATTGTTTAATATTGTTTAATTCATAATTAAATAATCCTAAGTCCAATTTCAAAATGTGAAACATGTAATCCAACTAAAATTTGATGTTCTGTTCAAATATCAACTTTGTTATTTGTTTTGAACAATTTAAATGGTTGAAAACAACAAGTACTTGTGTGTTCCCTTTAAGGCACCCAAAATTCCCTAAAATTAATAATAAAATTCTAAATTGCTACACCCTATTCCAATTTGATGCTAATGTTGTTATTTTGCTGTTTCCCTCTTGCATGCATCATACTAAACCACCAGCACCTGTTGATTAGTTGGAAAACAAATAATCTAACCATAATGCCTGGGCCTTTTCATGTGCAACTCAAATTGCATATGGGTCCATTTAAATTTGTTTAACTTGTCAACTAGTTTATTTCTATGCATCAATTAAATTGTCATGCATCCATCTCTAGATCATGCTGGTTCTTTAGCCGTAGTAGTAATTGTTGCATCTGGTGTTTGTTCGAGGTTCGTTGCTTCTTTCCGGATAGGACGTTGAGATGATGTGAGCAACGACAAGTTCTGCTACCTTGCGGGATCTCAGGCAAGTATACTCACTTGCTGCCATATGGCTGCCTTTCATCACTTGTTACCGATACTTTCCGTTGTTCTTTTCTGCTAGCCTTAGTAGTAGTTGTTTCTGTTACGAACCCATCACATGAATCCCTTAACCTGGATATTGCCTCACCCCCATACCTATAACCATTGCTTGTTGCCCGTGTCTTACTAGCATGCTTAGGGTTGTTTTGCTCGAGTCTGTTACCCGTTACTTTCTATGCTTACTTCATTATGTTCTGGGGGCTCGATGTTTAATCAATCAATCAATCATGCTACTGTTATTGTTAAATAATAAATTTGATGATAAGGCACCGGCAGGAGGCCCTTTGTGGTTTTGAGGCCTGCTAGTGTCGACCCTAATAGGAAAAGGGTCTTGTCTACTGATCCATGATGAGCGCACTACCCGCATGTGGGAAGCGAGTATGGGCGCCTCCCTCAATTTGACTCGATTCGCATCTCGTCCAAATCGCCTCATTTAGTTCGGGTTTTCCATTTGCTGCATGCATGATCTTGCGAGCCCTTGGATCCCGGGTGGAACTTTCGTAGTCGGCATATAGGGGGACACGTTCTTAGAGTGCTATGAGGGTCCATTTTCTTCTGGGCTCGATTAGCCGTGCGCCCAAGGTTCTTTGGGCTTGATGCGAAGAAGAGTTGAGTTGTGTAGAGTACCTCGCTTGGTGGGTTAGCTCCCCATCTGGCGGGTTATTCTTGCGTGTACGGCTAAATTGGTGCAACCCTGCAGGGATAATCTTCTCGAGAAGCCGTGTTTCCCGCGGTTATGGATTACTTGGTGAAAGTACTGGCTAACAAGTACTCAGGACAACTTAAACATAATGATCAAACCTGTTACACCCAATGATTAATAACTTGACTAGTAATAGGTTTATTCACACAATAACTTGATTCACCTCTAATACCACTGTGTGTTTTATCCTCGGATTGCTTCTTCGGATAAGGGGCGAGATCCAGGATGGGTTTGTTTGGAGTTACTTCCAGCTGGTTACAATACTCGATCTTATCTCCTTTCTGATAGCCGGAAGTTGTAGTATCTCTCCGTAGTTGGTTAGTGCAGCCTGCTGTCGCTTATTTGCAATAACCTTTTCCTTTCCATTGATCCTAAAGTATTTGTATCTTGTGATGACTGGCTACGCCGGTGTCTTGTGAGTATGGGTTTTATCCCCCTTGCCAGTACTTAACCGTACTGACCCACGAATCTCTTTCGTGGCTGCAAATTCCAAATTGCAGTCAACAGGTTTGAAGTCTGACGACGTTAGCTTGGGAATCCCTCCGGCTTGGCCTGGGCAGGGATTGGACGCTCTCGGTTATCTTCAGGACTCTTAGTCCAATTTGGATCTTGTCCGTAGACGGACGATATGTTGTTTCTTCCGCTGTTATTTGGATCTTTGTATTGTATCAGTTGTATCCCTGGCTCGTTTGAGACATCTTGTATCTATCTGTTTCTGTTGTAACTGTGGAATATTCGTGAACTATTGTAATGTTATCACAAGTGGCAACCTGGAATCGGATATTATGTGGATTTTGGCGGGAATGCTGAAATCTGCATAATGCCCGATCTCGGGGCGTCACACGTCTCTACACCTCGGCTGGTTTTCTGAAGTGGAGCTTTCGGAGGCGTCGGTTACATCGTATGTGTGTAATCTCAACGAGGCTTCTTACTTTTGGTGCTAGAGTCGCATCGCCATCGACTACACGACCTTGAGGTCGGCTTCGTATGACTCCATCGTCAACGCTTGTGCGGGAGCATAATCCACGCTCTCGGTCTTCAAGGGTATGGTCTCCGATCTTCTCCGGTACTTCATATCTGCATATAAATCGATTCTAGCTTGTTTCTGGTTATCGTGAGCAGGATTAATTTTTTTATTCTACTACGTTGCCCCTTCACATACAACCTCATAGAATCACACGAAATGAGGGTGCAACATTTGATGAGCAGATAAGACACGACGAGGGAGAAGACAATACTTGGCGTGTTAGGATTGTGAGAGCCGGACCATATGAAAGGTAGGCCTTTTCCTAATAATTACCATAAAATCGCACATTAATAGGGAGCTCCTATACGATGCTCTCGTAGCGTCGGCTTGGACGCCATGCTCGCTTGGAAAATCTTGTTGACCGAGGCCCAAATGACGATGTTGCATGCTCGCTCTGCCTCGCTGCTTGGGTTAATTTTTTTCTTTACGCATTTCTGTTACGAGTATAGATAAAAAATGTCCTTTTTAAAATTTTGGGAAAAATTGTCATATCAAAAAAAATTCCTAGATTTTGAAATGGGCATAAATTTTATACTTACAAAATTTGAAAAATATGCTACGAATTTTATAAATGGTCACGAGTTTGAAAAATATTCATGAATTTTAAAATGCTAATTTTTAAAAATATGTTCATGATTTTTTTTAAATGTGAATTTTAAAAAATCATGAAAATATTCGAAACGTTCTAGAAATTTGAAAATGATCATGAACTTTTAAATGTAAAATAACCGAACAGAAAAATGGCTGAGAATTTTGGAAAAAATACAATAACCAGGAAAACCCCCAAACGAGCAAAAAAATAAAAAGTCCAACCGAAAGGTTTTAGAATCTTCACAAAACAAGAAAAAACTAGAAAGGAATTATTGGTTCGGCCCATTGAGCGCGTAACGGGCGTCAAATACTACTCCCTCCGGTCCGATTTAAGTGTCGGAAGTTATATAGACACTTTGTGCTGGATTAGCTGTTTTCTGGCGTCACTTAGGCTGGTGTCAGTGCACCACCCGTGATAGTGATGTCACGTCAGATTTTACCCTCGCTCTCACCCCACTCTCACCACACTCTCACCCCCACGGTGCCAATGCACGGGTTGTAGTGTCAGCTCTCACTTATCTCTCCTCCACATCAGCATTTCTTTTTCAGATTAAGTTATTTCACTCGCTTTTGTTTAGGCATTCAAAATAATGCAAGAAAATTATTTTATTCAACTAACCGTTGTCCCGCCTCGCTACCGCCTCCCTCTCGCCCTATCTCGCCAGCGCGTCGCCCCGCTCTCGCCTCCCTCTCGCCGTCAACGCGGGCGACGGATCCACCGTCCACCGCTGCCGTCCCGCCTCACTCTCGTCCCCCTCTCGCCCCGCGGCGGGTGGTAACGCCCGCGCTACCGCCCCCACTAGCACCAGCCTTAAAACGGATCGAAGGGAGTACTAGCATTCACCCTGTTGCCTATCAGTACTTCTTACATGGGCCGAGCTGGATCTGTTGGAAATGTGGGGCCGTGAATATGAGACCCATCTCCAGCAGCTTTAGGCCATGGCCAACGCGTCGCCTCAAGCTAATGCCTCACAGGCCAACTAGGCTCGGATTGTCAGGGGTGTGGCCTCGCAGTGTGTCAGTAGCTCTTCTGCAGGAGGCGGGCGCTCTAGGAAAAGCGTGGTTTTGCAAGAGAGATGCATGTACTGGGAGTGACGGACGTTCTGTATTTTTCTGTCAGGGGAGGGGCTGCCAAAATGATGCTTCCGTTGGGAGAAAAAGACCAACAAGATTGCTTGGAGCGCCTTTTTTCCATGGGGCAGTAGATAAGGGTGGCTTCCGTTGCTCATGCCCTTAGGGCATGGCCAACTGTATGCCCCAGACCCACTGCCCCATAGTCCATGTAGGTTCGGATGCCACCGTGGAAGAGAAAAGGTGGTCTGCAGAGCACAGGTATAGCTTGCAGAGGAGGCAGGATCCCCAGCTAAAGTAATGAGAAAACAAATAGAGGACGAGGAAAACTGAGACTGGTGCAGGCCACCATGTGCGGTGTGCTCGCGTCACAGGGCTACAGCTGCGTTGGGTAGCTGAAAACAGGCCAGTAGCCTCACAACCCGGTGCTGATATGGATGAGCTGAAACCACCGTATGCCACTGCTTCCCGTGTACATGCTCTTAGAAGGGCTTCCGATATTCTTGCTCCGTTTCGTCGGCCACAACCACGGCGATCCGTCCCGCGACGGCAGCAATGGCGCTCTCCTCCTCCTGTCCTCACCTCATCATGCGTCCCTTCCTCCGGGGCTTCCACGCCTCAGCGCAGGCTCTGGCAAGGGCGGAGCCGCACGATTTCTCGAAGCCGAGCGAGTACCTCTGGAGCTGGGAGCCCTCGGCGGCCGGCGACCCCTGGGAGGCGTGGGCGCGACTGGAGCGGCTGCGAAAAGGATACGCGAGCGGCGTGCGCGATATGCGAAGGCAGTACGCCTACGAGGTGCAGCTGCTGGAAGCCGAGCGGCAGCGCAAGGCGGAGGCCCGCGCCGAGGCCGTCCGCATCGCTAACGAGGAGCGCAAGGCTGCTAAGGCCGCCGCCGCGCAGACGCGTGCTGCCGAGCGACGCGCGTTCGAGCTCGATTTTCGCCAGGCCCTTGTAATGATCACGCTTTACTGCTCAGCGCTCTCCTCGTATTGTTCACCCTTGTGCATAACTTGTTTGTGGAATTGCCTCCTCCGTTTGGCCTTGTGAGGATTGGAAGATGTAGGTGGATATCTTGTTGTTATAACTGTCGACTCGCCTAACTTTGTTCAAATTCAGGAATTGGTACAGTAAAGGATGATGCACTTCTGTATGGATGCATAACTCATCCTGTTGATCTTTCCACAAGGACCTGCCACCAGATTTTAGAAGTAAATGCTTCAGCTATGGAGGGACTAACAGACACACCTACTCCCTCCGTTCAACAATAGATGACTTCCACTTGTTTATATATGGATGTATATAGACATTAAAACATGTCTAGATGCATCCATATATAGACAAGTGAAAGTCATCTATTGTTGAACGGAGGGAGTATTTGGTAGAGCATGAGCCTTGCGGAATATTCACTTTAGAGTCTTATTTCATCCCAAGTCAGAAGTCACTGACAGTTCAAGCGCAAGTAGGGCGCTATTTACTGCTGGTAGCTAAGACATTCATGTTATAATTGCATTTGTACAAAAATGATGAGACTACCTCAAATCATGGTAAATTAGCACATTCAATATTGCAGTATGTGATACGGTCGAGCTTTGTGAAAGAAGTCCGCAAGATCAGCAACATTCAGGAAATGGATCATAGTATGTGCTATGCGATCAAGAGAGTGGAGATGCTCTTGGTTCCAGGGATTTTAGCAATTTCTTATTTAATCCTCTTGACGCACGTTTGAACGTATTTTTAAGGCTCATGTACTTGGATAGTCATAGCCCTAGACTTGCAAAGCCAGACTAAACACTAGAATGTATTTTGGTGCAGAATACGTAACATAAGAAAACTACATAGCCACACTCCGTTGAATATTTCACATGTCTGTGCTCGCATTCCCTGGGCCTGGTGTCATTTCTTGTTTGTTGTTATCACCCTATGAATATGCTTCAAGTTGAGTAAACTGTCATGATCATTGGGATACTACTACCATTAAGTTCCCTGATACAGCTATGATAAGTTCTCTTAACTTGATTTTAGTTGGAGTCTTGAGCAAGACAAATGCCCAAAAATCATGTAATCAGCTGTAATGTTTTGCAGTCGGTAGGTACAAGCCTCGCAGGGATTTGTACAGGCCTCTTTTGCGGCCTTTAGCTGCTTAAGATGCTTTCGTACCTTTGCTTTGAGATAAACTACGGTCAAGTTCTTCCAGACACTAATGTGCATCAATATATTCCATGGTGCAGGAAACTTTTAATACCATATTATCCTCGAAAAGGCAGAATGGAGCATGAACAGATGGAAGCTTCTGTGCAAAATCCACTCCTAGAATTATATTGCAGCTGTCTAAACAATAATGGTCATGTTTGAAAATTCAGCTGTGAAGCCTCGTGTTGATTTGTTAGGCTGGGCGAAGATCAAGCTGAAGTTTGGGTTTTCAGACTTGTTTTTCTCGTCCTGCGCAGTTCAAACACCAGAACTCTGTTATCAATGCATCATGAAACAAACTGCTGCTCTAATTTTCTCCCCTCCACAACCTGATTACAAAATGCAGTTTTCCTTTGCACTGATCATTTCCAAGGATTTGGATGATCGGAGTACGGATAGCACTCTGTTGGACAAAGAGGTATCTGTTTTGTCCAATTTGCGCTGCCGCAGTTAACTGCGGGATGAGGGGGATCGTGATCTAGGGGATTGCCTGGAAAGAAGAGGGCATGCAAAGCAAAGAGGACCAAAAGCTCGGCATGATGCCTCCAAACCTTTTCCTGTCACGCGAGCCAAACAGGACAATGATTTTAGCCATGCTCTCTCTTTCTAGTAAGGCATGATCTCACCACTACCATAAGTCCATGATTTGCAATCCACTTGAGCGGAGCACGGCAAAATCCCCTTCGAACGACCCAAACACAGTTCCTGGAACCAGAACGTTCAGTCTCTCTTCGGGACGCGAGAATTCTTTCTCACTGTACCAAACACACCGGAACATCATTCTTCGTCCGGGCTGTTATTATGTTGCGTGAAACAAACAAAATGTATAGAACAAAAGATAAATCTTTTTGTAGGCGTAGAAATACGGGTTACATATACAGTCAGTTTTTCTTATTCTTACACCTACGGAAATGGACTCGTCTCTATCAGAACCGTGACCGTGAAACTATAGTTTGGTACAACGACGTATAATTGCTCCTAAATAGAAAACTTTCACCCACCAAGAGCATCTCCACGGGGCACTCATCAAACACGTGTCCGGCACCCCCCCAATTGTCCCTCTTTGGGGGGGGGGGGGGGGGGGGGGGTTACCTGACCTGTGTCCGCCGATTTGGTGGGCGTGCTTCACGGCGGTGCCCCCAACTGGTGACCAGCTTACGAACGACATATACGCAAACACCTTATGCACGCCGACAACGGCATTCAAATTTGCATTTTTATTCAAATTTAGAAACATTTTACAAACTTTTAACGAAATAGCAAATGGCGTCCCTGCCGCCCTGACCCTAAACCATATCCTACTCGTCTTCGCTCCAGTTGAAAGAGTCGTCATTGCTGTCGTCGATCACGACGACTTTGCCGCTGGAGGAGGGGCCGACGTGCCTGGAGGAGGGGGCGGTTCGAGAGCTCAAGGTGGCCGTGGCCACGCTGCTGCTATCGCGACTCCCGGATGCCTCCACCGCGCTGGAGTGCATCGTCGTCAGCCAGCCCGGCGCCTCCTCCTCCAGCGTGGACACCGATCGGGCCATGGCAGCGACGAGGCCGGGCAGTCGCCGTCCATCGGGTCGGGAAACGGCGATGGCAGTCTGTACAGGTCGTCGTCGATGGGCTCCTCCTTCACCTGCGGCTCCTCCTTGACGGTGGCGCGCGGATGCGGCTGCGGCTCCTGGCGCCGTTGGCGCAGGAACAGGCGGCCCCGAGGTTGGGAGTGCCGGCGGCGGGGAGGATTGCGGCGGCATGGCTCGTCGCGGATAACGATGCCAGGGGCTCCCCGGCGGCTCGGTGGCACGCTGGCGGAGACGGCAACAGCCGGAGCGGGAGGACGTTTCCCGTGGCGGCGTGCCGCCTCGAGGCTTCAATCGCGCTGGCCAAGGTGTGGCCAGTCCGATCCCACCAGCGGCGGCGCCCGATGGCGTTCCCCGCGAGAGGAGCACGTCGGGGCTTTCGACGACGTTGATGACGGCCTCCTGCTCCTGCTCGAAGCGGTCGAGCCACCTCCCCCAGTTGTGCTGGCCGTCGTCGTTCTCGGGGAGGCGGCGTTGTGCGGGCGTCATCCAGCTGCGCCGGCGAGCGATGTAACGACGGACCCATTTCGCCGTCCGTGGGATCGGTGGCACGACGAGGCCGCCTTCGGAGCCGCGCCATTCCTTTGGGATGCGGCAGTCCGGAGGGGCGAGGAGCCCGTACCGGTACAGCTCCCACGCGCCGTCTGTGTTGATGGTGCGGCCGCTGGTCAACTTGGATGGCTCGCCCTCCCAGTTTTTGTTGGCCATGACGGGCTGCAGCACGGCATAATAAATCGCGGCTGACCCCCTCCTTGTCTCTATGACGGGTGGCCCCCGCCTGTCGGAGGGGTGAGCGGATGATGTCCGGCGCCCCAGCCAGGCCCCCAAGTATGGCGGGTGGGCTGGGGGGCCCGGACACAAATTTGGCGGATGGACACCTTTGGGGGGTGCCGCTGCCGCGTTTTTTTTGGGTCCGGACCCCCATTGGGCCTTTGGGGGGGGGCATTTGGAGGGTGCCGGTGGAGATGCTCTAATGACTCCTCGTAAAACTTTCAAATGAGCCATTCGAGATGCCTTATTTCAAAGGACTTGACTGTTTTCGAATCCTTTGAGATTACTGCTATTCCTTCTGTTCACGAATGTAAGGCATTTTTTCCTTTTTTGATTCGATTGTATCTAGACGTATCTTACTATATATATCTACTCATTTTAATATGTATGTAGTCAATCCAGAAATATTGTATTTAACGTGACTTACATTAGTGAATGGAGGGAGCAGTTAGGATAACATTTTTGGCAACCTAGATACGCGGAAATAAACTCTTCTTTGATCACTTGAAACACGGTCTTATTTTGAAGGACTTGGTGAAAGCGCATGGTTCCCCCATATGTGATTTTGTTAATTAATGACAATCCTTATGGACTAATGTTTGCATTGAGTTATCCTTATAGATCTTGTCCATAGGAAATAATGGAGTTCATGTGTTGAACTCTATTAGCTTCCTTGATGGCCATTGTTATATGCAAGGATTTATATGAAGAATGGTCATGGTTTGAGTTGATCTTATTGTTAGTATGTCTTGAAGAAAAGGATTAGGTGATCTTTCATTATCATCTTCAATACATCATCATTTGAAGTGAGAAGCAAAGATACAAGGTTGATCAAGCTAGTGATCAACACACAAAGCTACAAGTTGTACCAAGTGGGATTGTGTATCTCGTGGTATGGTAAGCAATTGTCAATATATCTTTGTGAACTAACCCATGATATGTGTGTGTCACATCTCTATGTGTGGTTAGGTATCTTTCCATGGGCATGAGCCAAAAGGAAGATTTCATATAGCCCATGGTCTATGTAGTCGTCAAGCGGTGCTCGTCATCTAGCTTGACGTGGAAGCTCAAGTGAAGCATCTAGAAGATATCCTATGCTTGATGCTTGCCACCCTTTTGGAGATTGTGGCCTTGTAAAGATTTGCCGAGAAGAGTCTCTCCCATAATGGTGTATGGGGGAGCTAGTCTCTCCCATAATGGTGTATGGGGGAGCAACTTGCAAGTCTTCATCAAGCAGAGCTTGTGCTAGCAAGCGCAATCAAGAAAGAAGATCCAACTTAAGAGAGTTAAGATCGTCATCATCTAGCTCAAGTGGAATGCTCAAGGAAAAGGTAAAATCTTGATAGGTTTTCTATTTTACCGGTCTCGTGTCTTTGGGAGACCGGGCTATAGGATAGATAGTCGTACTATCAAGAGGGGCTCTCAAGTGAGTAACTTGATCGGATCGTTATGGAGAGCTCAAACCTTTGCATACATTGCATATCATCTTTCTTGGTTCTTATTTGGCTTTTATCTCCTTGGGGTTTTGGTGCTTTTCGTGATCTTCATGACAAGCCAAGGTTTATCGAAAACGGTTTTGGTAAGAAAAACTTGTTGCGTTTTCGGTGGTGAAAATATCCGGTTCAGCTTTGAGAATGTTTCCACACCTTTCATGTGTGGTAACTTCTCCATTCATTTTTCTTTCGATACTCCTTGCTGTTATCTTTCCAACCCAATTGGATTCACCTCTTTTGGAGTTCATTCGCAAAAGTTATGTTCGTTTCGGTGATGGAGGTTTTACCGGTTGTTCCTTTTAGAGAGGTTAAACCTTTCTACATTTGGTTTTAATTTCCATTGTTTGGAAGTGGTTTTTCTCTGCATGATCTTGTATAGTTTTTCATTGCGAACTCAACAAGCCAAAGATCATCGAAAACGGAGTCCGGGCGCAAAAGTTACGAGTGTTTTAGTATTGGTGTTTCTGCAGTTTTCGCCAGTCCGGAGTCTCCGGACTTAGGGCCGGAATCTCCTGCTATCCGGAGTCTCCGGACCAAAAACTCCCCCCATGGGTTGCTCCCTTTGTGTCACTCACTGTATAGGGTCCGGAGAGTGCCCGGAGTCTCCGGTATTCACACCGGAGTCTCCGGTGTGAGTTTTCCTGCAACGGCTCTTTTTCGTGGGGACCTCTAAAAGGCCCCTTTCTTCCCCCAAAGAGCTAGGTCTTCTAAGCACGATTTTTCCCCCTCTCTCTCCTCCATTGTTGACCTTGGAAAGCTTGCCCCTCTCTCAATTCCTTCCATGATTCTTGCATATCTTTGAGGGAAAAGAGAGAGGAGATCTAGATATACATTTCCACCAATCCATCTTCCTTCTTAGTGAGGGAAACCTAGTAGATCTTGATCTTGGAGTTCTTGGTGTTTCTCCTCCATTGTTCTTCCTCTCTTATTCCCCCATAAGCATTTGTTGCTTTGTTGGAATTTTAGAGTGAAGGATTTGAGCTCTTGTGCTCTTGCCATTTGCATCGGTTGCATCGGTTTGCTCTCTCCACGAGGATTCATGGAAGTTGAAAGTTTGTGAGCTTGTTACTCTTGGGTATTGGAACCTAGACGACTTGTGGTGTTCTTGGGAGCCTCCGATTGAGTTGTGGATGTGTGCCCCAAGATTGTGGTGACACCGAGAGCCTCCAATTAAGTTGTGGATGCGTGCATCGGGTTTGAAGGTTGCCAATAGTGGAAGGTGAACTAGGCCTTTGTGGCGGGGTTCATCGGATAATAGGGTGAGGCCTTTGTGGCGTTGAGTAGGCCTTTGTGGCGATATCACACCCCTCCAACGAGACGTACTCCCCTTTGTGGGAGGAACTCGGGAATACATCATCGTCTCCGTGTGCCTCGGTTATTTCTATACCCGAGCTTTTTACTTATGCAATTTACATTGTGATAGCCTTCGAGCTTGAAGTTATATATCTTGCTATCACCTTGTTACTTGTCTTGTTTAGCATAAGTTGTTGGTGCACGTAGTTGACCCTAGAATATTTAGGTTGTATGCTTGTTAATTTAAACACCTAGTTTATTTCCGCATTTAGCAAGCTTTAACCGGAAAAGTTTTAATCGCCTATTCAACCCCCCTCTAGCGACGTTGTTGTCCGTTCAATTGGTATCAGAGCCTCGTCTCTCTTTATTAGGCTTTACATCCTAGAGAGTACGATGTCGTTTAGAGAAATAGAGCATGATCCCGCTTTTATATTCTATGATAGAAATTATGATGTTTGGAAAATTCGCATTCTTAATTTTCTTACGGACATGGGTCCAAAGTATGTTAAGAGAATTGTAGATATGGATTTTCCTCCTCCAAAGGATTCTCAAGATTTATCTTTAGAGGATGAGGAAAACTCTTATCTCGATACTCTTGTATCTAATGGTCTCTTGTGTGTTTTGAGCGATGTAGTTATTGATTCAATCCTGCCTTTTCGGAACGCTCATGAGCTATGGACAAAACTTTAAGATATATATGATGTGTTCAACATTATTGAGGATGATTGTTTTCCATCCACTTCTGGCCGTGATGAGTTCACATCTTTCTCCACTCCACCAACATGTGATTTTTCACAAGGTAATGATATGGTGAGTGGTGATAGAAATTGCATTGTAGATAGTGAATTTACTATTGAGTATACTTCATCTCTATCTCATTGCAACATTCTATCTGTGGACTTAATCTCTTCTAGCACTCAAAATTCTTTACATGCTAGTATTGATAGTCCTTGCATATCATGTAATAGTTTTTCAACTAAATCTCATGATGATATGCTTCCTATGTCTTGTTTTCATGAACACAATGCTTCCATTTCCTCTAGTACTTGTGTGGCTAACAATGTAGAGGAATCCCATATTTTGGTGGAACAAGACATGGACCTTATTGGTGCTTCAAGTCAATCTTCATCTTCGTTATCCATTTCTCATGTGTGCCTTATGGCTAGGGATTCAAAGGTATCTCCACCTTTGGAACGCACTACATCTTGTGATGATGAGGATGAGGATATATTTTATAGAGAGTTTGAGGATGAGGTCTCTTTAATGGAGAAGGGTGAGTTGGTTCTTCTTGATCTCCCTAAAGGTAGTAAAGCTATCACTCTTTTTAGTGAAATATTGGCTTTTGCCATTAATAGCTCTAAAATCATTGAAAAGAAAGGTGAGATTGAAAGAAGTGATGCCGATGAAAAGGCATCCCTAACTTCGTCTCTTGAGGAAGAGTATGAGCTCCGAGTTACTCTTGAGGAGAAACTTGAATTTATCGAGGAGCTCTATAATGAAAAAATAGCCTTTCTCACTAAAGCACGTGACCATAACAATGCTAAATATGAAGTGCTTAAAAATGAAAAGGTTGAATTTGTTGTTGGCAATGCTAATCTAATTGAGGAAAACTCTAGGTTGAATAATGAGCTTGCCAAGTTGTCTTCTTCTATTTCTAATGATGCTTGTGCTACTAACTCCACATCTTGTGAAGCATCTATTTTGAAGGAGAATGTTGAGCTAAGGGCTCAACTTGATTTAATGACTAGCAAGTGTGGGAAATTGGAAGAAATTCATGAAAATCTATCTAGCTCTCATGAGGATCTTCTAGCATCCCACACCAAGATAAAATTAGCTCTTGAGGCTATCACTACAAAGGTAACATCTTGTGAGCCTCATGTGGTTACTAGAACAATCTCTTCGATTAATGCTATATTGCCTTGTTCTAGTATTAGTAATTCATCCTCTCATAATGTTTCTACATCTTGTGATGAATTGTTTTCCTTGCCTTGTTGCTCTAACAGTGAAGCGTCTACTTCCTCTAGCTCTTGTGTTGATTCTAACCATGTAGAGGAAATTAAAGAGCTCAAGGCCCAAGTCACTTCTTTTAAGAAAGACTTGGAAAAGAGTCATGAAGGGAGTTCCACCCTTGACAAGATGTTGAGTGTGCGAAGACTTCCAAATGACAAGAGTGGACTTGGATTCAACTCCAATATCAAGAACAAGTCCATGGTTGACAAGAACAAGGGCCAAGAACAAGTCAAAGATTCGGCCAAGATTATTTGCTTCAAGTGCAAGATTGAAGGGCACCATGTTAGATCTTGCCCTTTGAAGAAGCCTCTTAGTGAGAAGCAACTAGGGAATAGGCCTCTTGTTCAATCTCATGCTCAACCACGAGTTGAACAACGGCCACCTCCTAAGAAGACTCAAGCCAATGCTCCTCTTGTTGAGAAGCCTATTGAGAAGAAAGAAAAGAGTCGATGTTCCTACCTTTGTCGCAAGAAGGGACACTTTGCTTCTTCATGCACTAATGGTACATTATCCAACCCTATCGTTGTTGATGATGTTTATTCCATCCGGAAGGATAATGTGGGCAATGTGTTTGGCAAGTATGTTGGTACTCCAAGTGGTGTCAAGAAAAGAACCATTTGGGTTGCCAAACCTATTGTGACTAACCTCTTAGGACCCAACTTAGTTGGGGACCAACAAGCTCAAACTTGATCAATAGGTGTTGGAGGAGGGCATTGGATACTTGGCTATTTCATGAAGAATTAAGGGATCTTCATCAATTATATTTCCTCAAGCCAAGTCACTTGGATTATATATCTCTCTTACCCAATGTTCCTCCAAGCGGTAACTTGTATTTAAATCTATATGCATTGAAAGTTGCTTGCTCCCTTGCATATGTTAGTTTTGTTTCTAGCATGTGTTTGTATATGTTGTGCTTCCTACTTACCTATCTTGAGTAATCTAGTTATGTTTGTTGGTTTGCACTCCATGTACTTGTGTTCTTTGTGTTGAGCCTTCATTGCTATTGTTGCTTATCTTAGTTGGCTCTTTGGGAGATTAATGGACTATCCCATTTTGGGGGAGTAATATGCTTTGCACTTTACTATCCTAAAATGTGTGTACATGAGGAATACCACTTAGTGTGGATATATCAATATTATCTAGTATCTATGTGGTATGTCTTTCTCATGAGAAATTCAATTTATAAATGTCCATTAACTTTCTCTACTTGGATTTATTTTTGCCTCTTGTTGTTTTCAATGGATTATCACATTATGGGGGAGTAATAAGCTATGTGCATATTACAAGCCTAGAAAATGTGAACATGTGAGGTATTGCCACCTTGAGTTGATATTCTAGTTATCTTGTTCCTAAGTGGCATGTTTCTCAAACAAGTTACATATTTTCTTAAAATATCTTGTGTCTCTCTTCTTTGGTATCTTGTTTGCTAGAGAGTTTCTTGTTGTCTTGCTTTTCGGGTTTTATTTGAAGCCTTCAAGAATCTCTTCCTAAGCATGTTTTTTATTGTTCCTATCTTTTACCACATGCTTATGTTTTGTGAATATGATTGTGAACCAATCTACCACCGAGAAATATCTCCATATATCTCTTGTCTTTGACAAGTTATAATAATTTTTGGTAAGTTTATTGATCATATTTACTTTGGCCATTGCTCTAAAATTGCCTTCTTTCTTGCCAAGGATTTGTTTGGTTCAAACTCTTTTGTGTCTTCCTTGATCTACTCAAATTTTGTTTTATGATTTCTTGAGTTAGGAAAAGAAATGATCCCATACTTGTGCACTTATGTTCAAAGTCATACTTCTTTGGGTTGCACTATTCTTGGGGAAGCTATCCTACATTGAGTAGATCACCGTTCTTTTAATTGGTACTGCATCTAATTGATTTTATTTAAACATGACTAGTGTTTGAATAATATATGTGGAGAGTAATGATTCCATTGTGTGCATTTTGTATTCAAATTCAAGATCATAAATAATGCACTATTATTGGAAGAACTATCCTATATGCGTTTGAACACTTGTTGTCTTTAAATTTGTATTCTATCCCAATGACTTGTCTCTTTGGAAGACGAACATTTTTCGTCTTGGTACTTTGTGTGCTATCATGAAAAATGTAGAGGGTTTTTTTTTGGTATCTTTTCCTCAATCATGTGTTGATTTGGGTCCTGATATAATTTGGACAATTCTTTTTCTTTTCACTCTTGTGAGTGGCTTCTTGGTTTAATTGGTTCTTTGTCCAATTTGTATCTTGTTTTGGTTCTTGAAAGTTTTGTGCATGCATATTTACTATGTATATTTTTTGGCATGCTTACTTTCGTTGATCCAATATATAGGATAAACTCCATCAAATCCTAAATGGCTAAGATGTGCATGATTCAAATTCATATTAATATGCACATATTTATGTGGAGTTTGAACCTATGTATTGTAGTTGTTCTAACTACTTTGGACACAATGAGTTTGGGTACCATTTTGTACTTGAATTTTGTTTTTAGGTACAATGGAGATACATTGGTTGCTTGCTCCATTCATAAGGAAGGTGTTCTCACCATGGTATTATAGGAGTCAAGCTACGATGATTATCAAACTCGCATCCTCTTCATCACCAATGTCGTCTCGGTAACAAGTATATATGTCATGCATACATTTCTAGATTTCAACCTTGTGTAGGTTGCATCTTGGTATGATTTCCCTTTGTTGCATTTCATTTGGTTCTTGCAAATGTCTTTTCTAAAGAATCTTTATTGCAACTATGAGTAAGCCGGGATGATTACATACTAAGGGGATATTTATAATCATTTTCATGATTCACCAATCCCAAGTATATTAATCTAGCAACTTCTACATGAAGTATCTCATATGCAATATTGATGAATTCTCAAAAATCATTTGAATCTTTTGTGATATGCGTTACCTTTCTCAAAGCATTCCAACTATCACTTTTCCCTTGTGATATTTGTGATGCTTTGATGAGTTTTTTTTGGTTCATCCATATCCCCTTAAGATTAAACTAAGCTTAGTGCTTTTCTTTCAAGAAAAAATCTTATTGGTATATTTATGAACCTCTCTTGGATATCATGTTCTTCACCTTTGTACCTATTTTGTGTGTGCATGTTTCTTTGTGGATATATTTCTTTGTGATTGTTGTCCACTTAGAAACTTATACACGCGATAATAGTTACATCTTTAATTGATATTCTATTTCTTTAGTGACCATGTTTTATTGCTTTATATTCCTTGGTGGTTTCTAAAAGGCACAAGCTTTGTTTTTCTTTTGGTATTACTTTTTCTTCCTAATAAGCTTGTGGACCTATGTGTTTTATCATTTGATGGTTTGTGTGTATGGGAAAGACATGATATGCACTATGTGCCTCTTATATTGAAAGACTATGTTGATGATTTTATCATCTTATTTGTCTCCTAAAAATGTTTTTCCTTGTCACACTCATCTTCAGTTGAGTAAGTCATTATTTATCGCTTCTTGATCTTAATTGCTCAACTTTTGTTTGTTTGCAAGTTGCTTTGCTTTATTTCCAATCTATTCTCTTGACCTTGTTTGTGTTCAAAATTATCTAGAAGGGAGTGATGAGTCCATGTTATGCACATTATATAGTAATTCAAACCTACCATTGTGCATGTACTTTGGGGAGTTCCCTCTTGATTTTCTAGAACACTTGGTTGAACTTATCAAAATATTGATTTTGGTCAATCTTTTTTTCTGGATCCTTTGGTTGTTTGCTTCTTTGTGAATGTAACGTTCAATTTGATTTTACTTTTAAATCTTTGGATCCTCAATATAGTTTGATCTCCCTCCATCTATTCGTAGTTGGACATATGCACTTAATTTCACTCACATCATGAGGAATGGATACACTACGGGGGAGCTCTTATTATATTGACCTTCTAATTTTTTGCCCATTTCGGCAATAGGATGCCAATGGGGGAGAAGTTTAGAGGGTTTAAGGGAATTTGGTTTATGCTTTAGTTTCGTTCTTAAGCATTTGCATTTCCATTCTATTGCATCCTTGCTCTTATTTTAGCATGGTTTCTTAATTCATCATATAAACCCTCGTAAAAAGGGATTGTCATCAATTACCAAAATGGGGGAGATTGAAAGCGCATGGTTCCCCCAGATGTGATTTTGGTAATTAATGACAATCCTTATGGACTAATGTTTGCATTGAGTTATCCTTGTAGATCTTGTCCATAGGATATAATGGAGTGCATGTGTTGAACTCTATTAGCTTCCTTGGTGGCCATTGTTATATGCAAGGATTTATATGAAGAATGGTCATGGTTTGAGTTGATCTTATTGTTAGTATGTCTTGAAGAAAAGGATTAGGTGATCTTTCATTATCACCTTCAATACATCATCATTTGAAGTGAGAAGCAAAGATACAAGGTTGATCAAGCTAGTGATCAATACACAAAGCTACAAGTTGTACCAAGTGGGATTGTGTATCTCATGGTATGGTAAGCAATTGTCAATATAGCTTTGTGAACTAACCCATGATATGTGTGTGTCGCATATCTATGTGTGGTTAGGTATCTTTCCATGGGCATGAACCAAAAGGAAGATTTCATATAGCCCATGGTCTATGTCGTCGTCAAGTGGTGTTCGTCATCTAGCTTGACGTGGAAGCTCAAGTGAAGCATCTAGAAGATATCCTATGCTTGATGCTTGCCACCCTTTTGGAGATTGTGGCCTTGTGAAGATTTGCCGAGAAGAGTCTCTCCCATAATGGTGTATGGGGGAGCTAGTCTCTCCCATAATGGTGTATGGGGGAGCAACTTGCAAGTCTTCATCAAGCAGAGCTTGTGCTAGCAAGCGCAATCAAGAAAGAAGATCCAACTTGAGAGAGTCAAGATCGTCATCACCTAGCTCTAGTGGAATACCTAAGGCAAAGGTATTATCTTGATAGGTTTTCTATTTTACCGGTCTCGTGTCTTTGGGAGACCGGGTTATAGGATAGATAGTCGTACTATCAAGAGGGGCTCTCAAGTGAGTAACTTGATCGGATCGTTATGGAGAGCTCAAACCTTTGCATACTTTTAATATCACATTTCTTGGTTCTTATTTGGCTTTTATCTCCTTGGGGTTTTTGTGCTTTTCGTGATCTTCATGACAAGCCAAGGTTTATCGAAAACGGTTTTGGTAAGAAAAACTTGTTGCGTTTTCGGTGGTGAAAATATCCGGTTCAGCTTTGAGAATGTTTCCACACCTTTCATGTGTGGTAACTTCTCCATTCATTTTTCTTTGGTTACTCCTTGCTGTTACCTTTCCAACCCAATTGGATTCACCTCTTTCGGAGTTCATTCGCAAAAGTTATGTTCGTTTCGGCGATGGAGGTTTTACCGGTTGTTCCTTTTAGAGAGGTTAAACCTGTCTACATTTGGTTTTAATTTCCATTGTTGTTCAGTGATGTTTCTCTGCATGATCTTGTAGAGTTTTTAATTGCGAACTCAACGAGCCAAAGATCATCGAAAACGGAGTCCGGGCGCAAAAGTTATGAGTGTTTTAGTATTGGTGTTTCTGCAGTTTTCGCCAGTCCGGAGTCTCCGGACTTAGGGCCGGAATCTCCGGCTATCCGGAGTCTCCGGTGTGCAGTCCGGAGTCTCCGGACCAAAAACTCCCCCATGGGTTGCTCCCTTGGTGTCACTCACTGTATAGGGTCCGGAGAGTGCCCGGATGTCGGGGGGTTACCCCCGAGTAGGGTAAAGGCAGGTGGTAAAGGCAGCTTACAGAAGGGAGGTTTGGTCGAGTAGCCGACTACCTGGTACTCGCTACCCGGTCGACTGCTACTCGGTCTCACCTCAAGATGACCAGAAGGAGAAATCAAGCAAGTTCTATCTCTTCGAGTAGAAGAGGTAGCCCGAGTAGAATTGGCGGGAACCTACTCGGGCCAGAAAGTCAAAGGAGCCGTTCTGACACAGGATCCCGCGTATCCTGGGTCCGTACTTGGCAGCATTCGAACTACTATTCATCTGGGACCGGCCTGCCTGACAGTGACAGCATGGAAGCAGGCCGTGGCAGGATAAGGGGGGCCTACTCTGTGCCTAGGTACAGTGATACCAGTCTGTCCCCTAGTTTTGCCCAACGACTTTACGGAAGCAGCCAAGATTAGGAGCCAAGGCTGTCAGCGGGTACTCGGAGAAAGGACGATGTGCACACTATGTCGACACTTGTCTGGATTTGGACGTATCCGGCTGGGCACCATGTATATAAGGTGCCCCGCCGCCTCCTGCGCGAGGCACGCTGATAGATGCTCACTGGGAACCCTAGAAACCCTAAGTTCTTGACCTAGCTCTACTCGGAAGGAGGAGGGTGGCTACTCGGTAGCGATATCATTTGTACTGTGGCTACTCGGAGAAACATCATAATACATACAGAGAGGCAGGAGTAGGGGTTTTACCTCCTTACGAGGGCCCTGAACCTGGGTAGATTGTGTTGTTTGCAGTGCATTGTTCTTACCTCACGCGGCTACTCGTCGCGTGATCCCTCCCCGAATACCTCCAGCGTCCATCGTCCCACATCTTTAGCCATCCTATGGCATCTGCCGTGACACCACCACGACAGTTGGCGCCCACCGTGGGGCAACCAGCGGCGCTGGCTGGAGTTTCTGTTCGGACGGGATCTTCTTCGGCGGAGCGCGTGGTCTGTGGCCTTGTCCACAGATTCGGCTCCTTCGACTTCGTCACCGACAACGCCGGCTGTTTCGGCGGCATGGCCATGCCGGAGGGCGGCTCGGTGATCTCCTTCGGCTCTCACCTCGTCTACGTCGCCACCGTCGCCAACAATGCCTACCCCGAGCTGGTGCATGACGCGGAGGATCCTCCTGCGGTGATTGCTGCTCGCGGAAGGCCTGCATGCAGCTCTGCAAGCTGCGCTGAGGTGATGGTGACGGGTTTGGCGGCCAACACTGGCGCAGCTGCTACTGGCGCTGCGGCCGTTGTCGAGGAGGTTGACGAACCGCCTGCTGGTGGCAGGAATCACCGGCCCTACGAGAAGGAGAGCAACTTGCCACCTTCCACGTCAACGGTCATCCCCGCGTCTGCTGCGCGAGCTGGTATGCCCACTCCCACCGACATCGAGCTCCTAGCCGCGAGGGAGCAGCTCGAGCGGCAACGCCAGGAGCTGCTTGCCGAGCAGACGGAGTTGGAGAAGATCAGGCTTGAGCTGAGTTTAGACCAGCTCGAGTACAACAAGGCTCACGGCTTCACGCCAGTCGCCAGGAGGCCCAGCAGAGTAGGCGCTACACGGCGTAACTTGGGTGTCGAGATGGCGACAGTTGCGGAGGTGCCCGCGCAGTCCGCCACTGCGAACACCTTCACAAGGCCAAGGTACAGCACACCCGCCAAGACGCTCAGAGCTGCACAGGCCGTGGCTGCCGAGTTGCCGCGCCTGGATGGAGAGGCGCGTCTCAGGCAGCAGGAGAGGCTCAACGAGTTGGTGTTGGAGGCCGCTAGGCAGAACGAGGAGTTCCGGAAGGCCAACCCGGGAGCTGGAGCTTCGCAAGTGGTTCACTCGCACGCGGCTAGATCTAACGACCAGGCCTCGTCTCCGCATCCTAGCCGCGAGAAGAGCCGCAGCGGGCGCTCGGGTAGAGACAGGCAAATGCAGGTGTATGACCCGGCTGCTGCCGCGAAACAGGTTGCTGTGCCGCAGCAGCCCGGGCAGGAACACAACGCTGCAAGAGCAGGCTCTCAAGCCCATCAAGCTCAAAGCCGTGCCCGAGAAGCCGCACGTCCGGGTTCTTCTCGGCAACCCGCAGCTCAGCCTACTCGGCAGAGGCAGCAGCCGCGCCCAGCGGCACCAGTCGCCAACCCGGTGGAGCAGCCCGCAGCTATGCAGGTGGATAGGTATGATGATGGCTACTCGGCTATGGAGATGGCTGGCTATGATATTCATGACCGTGTTGGTGAGCGCGTGTTGGCGCCTGGAGATGCAAGGCACCAGCTGGACCGTATCAGCTTGTCGGCGCGGCTTGAGAGCACGGGTCCTCCTGGCCCCGAGTGCTTTGGCCCGCGCATCATGAACGAGCCTTCCGTGAAGGGCTTCCAGCTTGCAAGAGGCACCAAGAGCTACAATGGCAGCACCAAGCCTGAAGATTGGCTCAATGACTATGTCACCGCGGTCCATATCGCGAATGGCAACAGGAGATGGGCGGTGCGCTATGTGCCGCAGATGCTAGAGGGTCCAGCTCGCACTTGGCTCAACAACTTGCCCAAGAACAGCATTAACTGCTGGCTGGACTTCTCGGATGCCTTCATCAGCAACTTCACGAGTACATACAAGAGGCCGAATAGGCCACAGCAGCTGTCGGCTTGCAGGCAGCGAGAAGACGAGACGGACCGCGAGTACCTTACTCGGTGGAGCACGCTGAGGAACACATGTGAGGGTGTGAATGAAGCACAGGCCATCACTTGGTTTGCGCAGGGTTGCCGACATGGCAGCATGCTTTGGCAGAGATTGCAGAGGGAGATGCCGAACACTCTGGCGGAGACCATCAAGATTGCGGATCAGTACGCACTCGGTGATCCCACTCAGCCACTGATGGACTCCTCTGAGCCGAGAAGAAACTTCAACAGCAGCAAGCGCAACGAGTTCCGCAACAAGCGCCGAGTAGACACTCGGTATGATCCTGAAGAGGTGAATGCAGTGAATGTTGGAGGCGGTGGTGGCCAAAGGCAGAAACCTGCTGGAGCCTACGGGCAGAACCAGAACCAGGGCCAAGGCAACAAGAAGCCATTTCGCGCCTCTCAGTCGGGTAGCGGGAACTCTGAGCAGCCGAAGAAGTTTGTCTTTGACGACATGAAAGATGGCCCATGCAGCTTTCACACTCATCATCCCTCGAGGCCCGCTAACCACACTACTCGGCAATGCGAATGGTGGGATGTGATCAAGAGTGATGGCTTGCCTCCTCCTCCTCCCCTGCCAGCCGCCAATGCTACTGTTCAGCCTACTCGCGCACCCGCAACTCGGCCGCCAGTGTACCCGAGAAGAGAGAATGTGAACCAGGTGGCTTTAGGAGCCAACCAGAACTTCAACAATGAGAGATACCGCAACAACAACAACAACTACAACCGCAACAACAACAACAGAGGCAACAACAACAACTATCAGGGCAACAACAACAACAATGGCAACAATGGGGGCAATGGCTCCAACCAGTACCAAGAGCACCATGAGAGCTATATGATCTTCACCTCTGAGGCAGTCGACAAGCAGTCACAGCACAGGCGGGCCATGGAGGTCAATGCAGTGATCCCTGCTGTTCCTCACTACATGTATTGGTGTGACCAGGAGATCAGGTGGACTCGGGCAGATCATCCCAAGGTGATGCCCAATCCGGGCACCTATGCTTTGGTGCTGGATCCTACCTTCCTGGGTCCCGAGAAGAATGTGAGGTTCAGCAAGGTGCTAATCGACAACGGCAGCAGCATCAACATTGTGTACAAGGACACACTCGAGAAGCTTGGCCTGGCCGAGAACATGATGCTGCCTAGCAAGACCACCTTCCATGGTATTGTGCCCGGGATCTCGTGCAACCCGATTGGCCGAGTGTGGATTGATGTGCTATTCGGTACCCGGGAGAACTGTCGCACAGAGCGCCTGCAGTTTGAAGTGGTGGATCATCAGAGCCCCTATCACGCTCTACTCGGCAGGCCTGCTCTGAGCAAGTTCATGGCATCTACCCATGTGGCTTATCTGAAGATGAAGATCCCCGGTCCCAATGGCATCATCACCATCTCGGGAGATTACAAGAAGTCCATGGAGTGTGCCTCTGCTAGCTCCCAGCTGGCGGAATCGATGGTGATTGCTGCCGAGAAGAAGAAGATGTACGAGGTGGTGGCCATGGCTCAGTCCGCACAAGCTGGCGCACAAGGTGTGCCGAGTACCCAGCATGGTACTGCTTTCCAAGCTGCCAAGGAGACCAAGACAGTCCAGGTCGACCCCGAGTTCCCCGACCGTGTAGCCATCATTGGTTCCGGGTTGGCGGAGAAATAGGAAAGCGCGCTCATCCACTTCCTCCGTGAGAATCGGGATGTGTTCGCCTGGACCAATGAAGATCTACCAGGAGTCCCGAGGGAGTTGGTTGAGCACTCTTTGCATGTGCGTCCTGACGCCAAGCCCGTGAAGCAGGCTATGCGCCGTTTCGGAGATGAGAGAAGGAAGGCCATCGGTGATCAGATCACCAAGCTGCTGATAAGTAACTTCATCATGGAAGTGCTGCATCCGGATTGGTTAGCCAACCCGGTCATGGTCGAGAAGAAAAAGGAAGATCCCAAGGCTGCCACTGCATGGCGCATGTGCGTCGACTACACCGACTTGAACAAGGCATGCCCCAAGGATCCTTTCCCGCTACCCCGCATCGATCAGGTGATCGATTCCACTGCTGGTTGTGAACTGTTGTCTTTCATAGATGCCTACTCTGGTTTCCACCAGATTGCACTCAACCCTGCTGATCAAATAAAGACTGCTTTCATTACCCCGTACGGGGCTTATTGCTATCGTGTCATGTGTTTTGGCTTGAGGAATGCGGGTGCAACCTATCAGAGATGCATGCAGAAATGCTTGCACGACCAGCTCGGCAAGAATGTGCAGGTGTACGTAGATGACATTGTCATCAAAACGAATAAAACACATACTCTGCTTGCCGACCTGGAGGAAACCTTTGCTAACCTACGCAAGTACAAAATGAAACTGAATCCGAGTAAGTGCACCTTTGGTGTACCGGCTGGAAAGCTACTCGGTTTTCTGGTTTCTAGTCGGGGCATTGAAGCCAATCCTTCTAAGATAAAAGCTATTGAGAGCATGTCTTTACCGAGATCACTGAAAGATGTGCAGAAATTCACGGGTTGTTTGGCATCTCTGAGCCGTTTTCTGGGCCGAATGGGCGAGAAGGCCTTGCCTCTGTACCAGCTGATGAAGAAAAGTGACAAGTTTGTCTGGACTCCGCAAGCGGACGTGGCATTCAACGAGCTGAAAGCAATGCTGGCTAGCGCTCCCTGTCTTGGCTAGTCCGCTACCCAAGGAGCCTATGCTGCTGTACATTGCTGCGACTAACCGAGTAGTCAGCGTGGTGATAGTGGTGGAGCGAGAAGAAGAAGGCAAGAGTGTGCAGCGCCCAGTCTATTATCTCAGTGAAGTGCTGTCCAGTTCCAAGCAAAACTATCCGCACTACCAGAAGATGACATATGGTGTGTACCTGGGCGCCAGGAAGCTGAAACATTACTTCCAGGAGCACCCATCACTGTTGTGAGTTCTGCTCCCATCTCGGATATCATGGGCAACAAGGAGGCGAGTGGCAGAGTAGCCAAGTGGGCGATTGAGCTAGCCGCGTACGCTCCCGCGTATGCGAGAAGAGAAGCAATCAAGTCTCAGGTCCTGGCAGAGTTTCTTGTGGACTGGGCCGAGATGCAGTATGAACCTCCTGCTCCAGTTTCCAACTATTGGAGGATGCATTTCGATGGCTCGAAAGTGAAGGAGGCCTTGGTGCTGGTGTCGTGCTCACGTCACCCAAGCGAGATCAGCTCAAGTATGTGTTGCAGATTCATTTCAAGGCATCCAACAATGTAGCCGAGTACGAGGCAGTGGTGCATGGTTTGCGAGTAGCAAAGGAGGTTGGTGTGCAGCGCATTATATGCTATGGCGATTCAGATCTGGTGGTGCAGCAAGTCTCAGGTACCTGGGATGCTTTGGATGCCAACATGGCATCGTATCGCTTCCTGGTGCAGTCAATGACTGGGTTCTTCGAAGGCTGTGAGTTTCAGCACATTCACCGAGCAGAGAACGAAGCAGCAGACGAGCTATCCAAGTTGGGATCTTCTCGGCAGTCCATCCCGGCAGGGATTGCCTTGGAGCACTTGAGGAAGCCATCCATCAAGCCTTCCCCCAACTCGGAATCCATCTTTGTTCCTTCTCTGCCAAGTGAAGAATCTGACCCAATGGAGATTGACTGGGAGAGTGCTGCAGGGAACCCGGGGACTGCCGTCCTCTACTCGGGGACTGCCATTCCCTACTCGGGGACTGCCACTCCTTACTCGGGGACTACCACTCCGTATTCGGGGACTGCCATTCCGTACTCGGGGACTGCCACTCCGTACTCGGGGACTGCCGCCCTCAACCCAGAGGCTGTCGCATTCATTGAAGAAGTTCTCGCCAATCGGTCTGGGCTGCAAAGAAGCGCTCCTACTCCTCCTGTGCAACCGCAAGAGCCTGTCCCAATGGAACTGGACGAACCAGTGTTTCCCATACGGGAGACACCAAGTTGGGCTATGCCCATATTATCCTTTCTAAGGGACGGCACTTTACCCGAAGATGAGGTGACTGCGAGGCAGATTCAAAGAAGGTCCAAGGGCTACACTATAATCCGAGATGTGCTGCACAAGAGAAGTGCCACTGGTGTGCTGCAACGTTGTGTGAGCCCGGAAGAGGGAGAAGAAATCCTGGTGGAGATACATCAAGGAGAATGTGGGCATCACGCCTCATCTCGGGCTTTGGTCAAGAAAGCTTTTCGGCATGGCTTCTACTGGCTCACTGCACTGCAGCAAGCTGAAGATATTGTGAGGAAGTGCAACGGCTGCCAGATGTTCGCAAGTAAGATTCACATGCCTGCTTCCGAGTTGAAAACAATTCCTATCACATGGCCATTTGCTGTTTGGTGCTTGGATATGGTTGGTC
Source organism: Alopecurus myosuroides (assembly GCA_028641055.1). NCBI lineage: Eukaryota > Viridiplantae > Streptophyta > Magnoliopsida > Poales > Poaceae > Alopecurus > Alopecurus myosuroides. The sequence goes on from CM054063.1 coordinate 142,146,190, forward strand.
CTTTCAAGCCGGCTAAAGGCAATATGACACATATCTTAGGTCATGGTGGACAAGTTCACCAAGTGGATTGAGGTGAAGCCTATTCGGAAGTGCGATGGGGTCACAGCTGTGAAGTTCGTGAAGGATGTGATCATGAGATATGGCTACCCGCACAGTATCATCACCGACAACGGCACCAACTTTGCAGAGGGGGCAATGGTGCGATTCTGCAGAGATAAGCATATCCGACTAGACGTTGCGTCAGTCGCGCACCCTGCCTCCAATGGGCAGGTTGAGAGAGCAAATGGAATGGTACTGGCAGGCATAAAGCCAAGACTGATCGAGCCATTGCTGAAAACACCTGGGTGTTGGCTAGAAGAGTTGCCAGCGGTGTTGTGGAGTCTAAGGACTACCCCTAACCGGTCAACCGGCTATACGCCATTCTTCTTGGTATACGGGGCTGAGGCCGTATTGCCAATAGACTTAGAGCATGACTCCCCCCGAGTAGCCCTCTACACTGAGGTGGAGGCGAGAGAAGCTCGAGAAGACGACGTTGACCTGCTTGAAGAAGCAAGAGAGCTGACTCTGTCACGTTCGGCTATCTACCAGCAAAACCTGCGGCGCTATCATAGCCGAAAGGTGAACCCAAGGGTTTTCCGAGAAGGAGACATGGTCCTTAGGCTTGTGCAGCGCACAGCCGGGATGCACAAGTTGTCTCCTCCATGGGAAGGGCCTTTCATTGTGAGCAAAGCGCTGCACAATGATGCATACTACCTTGTAGATGTGCGCCCGTCGCAGGCGAACAGGGCAGATAAAGCTGGAGAGGAAACGAAGCGCCCTTGGAATGTAGCTCTACTTCGTCGTTTTCATTCGTGAGCAAGATGTGTATGTACCCTCTTATCCGAGTTGAAATTCTACTCTGCAATCTAAAATTGTTCTCGGGGACTGCCCTCGCTCAAGTTTGTTCTAAGTGTTTTTACTCGGTTTTGCTGTTTGTCTACTCGGTTGCTTCACTTTGAAACTCACAAGCGTGTTAAGTACTGTGTCTAAACCTATATGCCAACTCTTCGACTTTGCTGCTGTCCGAAACCCGGCTTCATGGCAAGCAAGAGAACAAGCAAAAGGTCAATGAGCACAAGAAAGAGCGCTAAGGAAGAAAGAGTGCAGGAACCGAGTAGAGTGCTGGGTACTTTTGTTCCCTTTTTCCGTCTTCTCGGCTAGGTGGTGGGCTGCGTTACTATGATTGTTTCTAAGTGGCTAAGTATTTGCAGCTCTACTCTTTGACTCTTGTGACTCGAATACCAAAAAAGCAACAAGTTGCAGGTAGAGCTGAGACGAAAAGAGAGAGTGAATAAACAAGGCAACTCGGGGACTCGCATGATAACGCAACCCGGCATTGAGCCAGGGCTGCTAAACTTGACTAAGTTGAAGATAATGTGTGGAAATAAAATTGAGTAGCAAGCCAAACAAAGGTAGTCTGTTACATTTGCTCCCGGCATCCCGGGGATCTGATAAGTGTTCGAGTAAAAAGATTGCAGGGAGATTCAGGTGGAGGTGGCAGTGTTGTCGGTGCTGGCCTTGGCTGCCGCTTCTTCGGTGACGGTCTTCTCGGCTTCTTCTTCGGTGTTGGTGGCATCCGCCTCCATCTGGACGGTAGCAGATTCCTCCATCTCGGCATCGCGATCAGGGGCTGTCGGGTCAGAGGTGGCCGTGGCCACCGAGACGGGCCCTGGAGCCGGAGAAGAGCCAGGCGCTTGGCCAGGAGGGCGTACCGTGTCGTCGAGAGCAGCACCTGAGGAGGTGCCAAAGTCGAGTGCGGCGGTGTCGATGTGGGCGTACTCGTCCTCATCGCTACTCGCGACGGCGACGTTCTTCCCCTTCCCGGCCTTGCCCTTAGGAGATTCGAAGAGGCCATCCAGGTCGGATTCTACTTCGTCGTCCTCTTCCTCTTCCTCTTCGTACTCGGTGTCGGGCTCGGGGAGGCCCTCGATGAAGGTCTCCGTCTCAGCGCACTCCGCGACCTCGTAGGCGATCTGCTTGCGTGTGGCCACGCAGTCGGGATCTACCTCCCACTTGGAATCATTGCGCTTCCCGCGGATGAGCTGCATGTTGAGGTTTTCATACCAGGATGCTATGCAGAGAAGCATCACGTCCGCACCGGCCCGGGCTCCCGAAGCACGCCACTTCTTCAACTCTTTCTTCACATTTTCCAGCTTGAAGGCGAGACCCCGCATGGTTTTTGGTTCAGGATCCTGGGGCCAGAACAACCTGTGGAGCTCGAAGCCCACGTGCACCAAGTCAGTGCCAACGCCGGCCAGCTGCTCGAAATAATCTTTGAGCACCAGCAGGCTGTCCTCTATCTCAGCTCTAGTGTCTGCTGCCTCACCCTTCGCAAGGCGAGCTGCTTGGGCCTTGGCCACAGTAGGCGCGCAATTGGAATCAAGATGAGGCCAGATCTCTGAAATAGCAAGTGACAACTTCAGAATCGAGAAGAGAAGAACCGGGTAGAGAAAAACCGAGAAGAAAAGAGGCAGGGAGAAGAAGACCTACCGGACAGTTCGCGGCGCAGCCGCTGCAGCTGGGTCTTCCAGGACTCCTCGTTGGAAATGTGCCTTTCTTGGATCTGGCGCAAGGTATCCATCTGAGCGAAGAGATCAGCGTTGGTCTTCTTTAACGTTTCACATTCCTGCTCAAGGGCCCTCTCCTTGGCTCTGAAAGTTGTCTCGGCCTTGGCCTTCTCGGCGATTGCTCTGTCCCTCTCGGCGCCAATGTTGATGGCATCCTGGAGTGCCTTTTGCAACTGGAGTTGCAGCTTCTCGGTCTCGGTGGCGTGATCCTTCAGCAACACAGCGGCCTGGTTGGACAGTTGGTTCTGCACCTCTGCTGGCTTGACACAATCTTGGTGTGCCTCAGCAAACAACTTGTGATCTTCTGCGAAGAGCCAGACAAGGTCAATAGAGAAGCAGCGAAGAAACAGATTCAAGATCAAACCGAGTGAACAACAAACTCACCTTCTAGCCTTTTGATGGTGGCTTCGGCGTTCTCCACGAAAGTGCGGCATTTCTCGTGCTCTTCGGCTAGGCTCTTCAGTTTCTCTGCAGAGTAGAAAAGGTTAGCGCAAAAGAAAGCATAAGCGAGCGTAAACAAAAAACGCATGAACCGCACAGCTAAAAGCGTACCTTGCACTTCAGCCAGCTGCTGGGTGCTGTCGTTGGCATTCTTGCTGGCTGCCTCCGCAACTGCCTTTTCCTTCTCTAAAGCAGCAATTCGCCTCCTGGCGATAGAGTGGTTCCAGAGAAGATGGCGGTATAGGTTGGTCCGCTTCAGGACGCTATCCTGAGAAGCGAGAAGAAGCAAGTTAGAAAAAGCAGAGTAGATTCAACCCGAGTAGGAGGCTACTCGGAGAGTACCCATCTACTCGGCTAGAATCTCGGGGACTGGGGGTGATGGTAAGGAGCAGAGAGGCGAATAGGAGAGGAGAAAATTCAACTCGGAAAAGAGGAGAAGGACTCACTGCGTACGCCTGCTCGATGTCCTCGGCATTCTTGCGGTGCAGGAACATCTTGGCTGCGAGGGTCGCGGTCTCGGTGGAGACGGACATGGGCTTGTGTCCCAGGTCGACCTTGTTCCAATCCACGCGCATGTGGTCGATGCCGCCAAGACCAAGACCGTGCCATTTCTCCGTGCCGAGAATCCGGCTATCCCACTTGGCGTCGATGAAGCCAACGGTGTCCAGTACCTGCTCAAGGCCCTTTGAAGTTATTGGTTTGTCTTGTATCCCCCGAGAAGCAATGTCGACGGATTGGCGTTGGCTTGGATCTGGGGGAGGGGAACTCATAGCTACAACTTTCCTTCCCTTCTGAACAGCTAATGCTTTGTCCTTGGGAGGGAAGCCGATTAAGTTCTGGTGGCTAACCTCAATCATGTACTCCGGGTAGCAAGGCTGGCCAGCTGCTCGAGCGTCAGCAGAGAGCGCAGCGGGAATTGGGCCGGACTCGTGGATCACAAGTGCCCCACCTGAGGCTGGCGGCGGTATCTGATCTCTGGCTCGCTTCTTCGTTTTCTCCTTCTCGACCCTCTGCTTCTCGGGATCTTCAGCCTTCTTGCCATCAGTTTTGGCCTTCGCCTTCTCGGCGGCTGCCTTCTCGACAGTTTTCTTCTCGGCTATCTCCTGCTCAGCCTTGGCCTTCTCAGCTGTTTCCTTCTCAGCGGTTTCCATCTTCTCGGAAGGGCCTTTCTCAGCAGCTTCCTTCTCGGCTGCCCGTCTATCAACTAAATTCTTCAAAGCATCCAGGGCTCGCTGCCTGGTTACTCGGCCGGCGGGAGGGCTGGATGCATCCTTGGTCTGCGGAGACGAGGAGGAGTTTGGCGGTGTAGGGTCTTGCACAGTGGGTGGCGCCACGGATCCGTCGCTTTGTGCAGCTCCTGGCTGGGAGCTACTCGGTGCGTCGCCCGGCTGCACGCTGCTCAATGGATAAGCATCTCTCGTGGTGGCATCCGTGGCGGTGGTGTCTTCTACTCGCTGCTCGGTAGCGAGATTCTCTTGTGCAGCAGCCCCTGTGGTGGGCTGCTCTTGCTCTGCTTCTGGCCGCTCGTCGGCGGTGTTGTCTTGCATCTCTTGATCTTGGTTCTCCTCGGCATTGCTAGCCGGAGGAGAAGGGGGTCTCTCATGGTGGACGGTAGTGTCCTGCGCCGCTGGCTCTGACTCTGCTCCTTGTGCATCGGCGGTCTGTGGATTGGCAGCAGCAGCGTTGGCGGTGTGGTCCTCATCATCATCGATGTTGATCAGAGGTACTGATGATTCCTTAGCTTGGTCGGACGCGAGAGCTGCGCTCGCATCCATGGGAGGTCTGTAGAGAAGGAAGAAACCAGAAATTAGAAGGAATTTGGGGAGAATAGCACAGCGCGAGAAGGGAGGCGACCGAGAGGAGGGCTTACGCGGTGGTGGACTTAAGCTGTCGTCTGGGCTTCTTCACGACCACCTTCTTCTTATTCTCGGTAAGCTCCTTCTTCTCGGCGGGCTTCTTCCTCTTGGCGGGAGGCGCTGATGCTCCACTGCCAGTCCGTTTGCGAGCCACAGGAGCGGCAACGGACAGAGGCTCGACGACAAGGGGCGCATCGCCCTCGTTCTCGTCTTCGTCCTCGTCGTCCTTTTCCACGGCTACCTCATCTGAGAATTCAAGAGAATAGAGGAATGAATCAGAAACAGCAAACAAGGGATTGGTGCCTCTCGGAAACAAAACAAGGTGAAGATGCTGGTACCATCAAAATCCTCATCAGACCAGGTGCGGAGAGCGTCGCGCTTATCAGTGGTGGGGGAACGAGAGAGGTTGGTCTGCTCCGCGGCATCGAGAGAGGGCACATCGTCCTCCTCACGATCAGGAGACCAGTTGCCCTCAAAAACCTCGCAGCTCTCGATTCTCTGGCGAGTGAGAACCTGAAAAACAGAGAAGGATCACAGACTAGCCGAGTACCAGGAAGGAATTCTACTCGGATAGGCGCGCAGGTACAAAGCACACAAAGCCTAGGCAGTTTACTAAGCATTCTACCCGGATAGGCGTGCAAACACAAAGCATACTAAGCCTAAGCATGTTTGCTGAAAGGTCTTACTCGGAAGGGCGTGCAGGTATAAAGCACATCGAGCCTAAGAGTTGTTCTCGAGTAGGCTATCCGGCAAGGCGTGCAAGCACGAAGCACATTAAGCCTACGCAATTCGGCTAAGTACCCTACTCGGTGCAGAGGACGATCGCTACTCGCGGCAGGAGGAGGAATTATCTACTCGGAAAGTAAATGCAGAGAGCAAAGTAAGAAAGGCGTACCCGCTCAATTGGCTTTGTACGGCTGTACGGGACGAACCCGTATTGCCAGTTGTCGCCAAGATTTGTCGTCAAGATGTTCCTTGCGTGCCAGGGAACATCGATGTTGTCGATCTCGATGGTGGTTGTCCTGGTGCAGTCGCGGGGGCCTCCCATGTAACACATGAGATGGCAACGCTCCTGCAAGGGCAGCACTCGGCGCTTGATCCAGCAAGCCACCGGATCGTCATTCTTGAGGCCTTGCGCCTTCAGCCAGCCAAGTCTATCCTCTATCTCGATGGCGTCCTCGTCATTGGCGGGCTTCTCCTTCCAGTACATCCCGATCGGAGCGCGATTGCTCCAAACGGGCAAGTTGATTCGATCGTCCACCTTGGCTCCTTCCGCGGCGGCAACGTTCTTGACGTAGAGGAACGTCTTCTGCCACAGCTTGACGGAGTCCAGCCCCTTGATGCGGGGGTGGTTCGTCCCGGACCGCTGCACCATCATGGCGCAGCCGGTGTCGGTGGCGCGGGCGACGCCCGCGGCGTCTTTCTTCCCGGTGGATTGCTGGCGCAAGTGGAAGTACCTGAGCCACGTCTCCCACGTGGGCCGGATGCCGAGGAAGGCCTCGCAGACCACGGCGTGGTAGGCGAGGAAGACGACGGCATTGGGGGGCAGATGATGCATCTGGATGCCGAAGTGATTGAGGAACTTCCGGAGGAAATCAGAGGCCGGCAATCCGAAGCCGCGCTCGAAATGCGACATGAAGACCACGCGCTCACCCTCCCGCGGGGATGGCACGATTTCACCGTCTGGCGCCCGGCACTCCACACCGGGAGGAATCCTCCGGGTGTTCACGAGCCAGGCGCAATCTTCGGCGGTGACGGAGGAACCGGCCCAGCCAGCTTTGGCCATTGTTGCGAGTAGGGAAAGTGGAAGAAATCGAAGGAGTTGTTTGGGGGATTGAGTCCGCGGCGGCGCGAAAGCTTGCGCGGCGGCGAAGAGCTCGGTGGCGGAGAAGAGCAGGAGACGAAGGAGGAATAGTGCAAGGGAAGGGGAAAAGGAAGTTACCGGCGGAGGTATTTATATCTCCTCCGCGAGTTTACCGTTACCGTCGTGGAAGTGGGATCGATTGTGGCGTGTGGTGGATCCTGTGGCCGGCTAGAAACGCACACAAGCGCCGGTTGCGCGCGTAACGGCCGCAGTTGATCCCACCACCGAATCGTGGCCTATAACTACACTTGATGGGACATGACGGCCGGTGGGCCCACTGCGTGAAAACTGGACGCGTGGCAGGTCGTGTCCTGGGCAACGAAACGACGAGGTCGTGGATGCTTGACACGTGTGCAGTTGCTGCGCAAAGGGCTGGATTGTGCTCTGCGCTGCAGAGACTCAATCTAAGAAATTTCTCTAAGTCTTTTTACTCGGTTACGGAGTAGAAAGCAAGTGCTACTCGGAAGAGAGGAAACTCAAGGTACTTTCCAGATAGCTACTCGGAGGTTCTACTCGGCATCTTGAGGTTCAAGGGCTGAGATGCAAAGGCTGGTTTTAAGCTGGCAGAGCCTAGTGAACAAGTTCGCAAGACTCAACCAGCTTCGGGGACTGCTGTCGGGGGGTTACCCCCGAGTAGGGTAAAGGCAGGTGGTAAAGGCAGCTTACAGAAGGGAGGTTTGGTCGAGTAGCCGACTACCTGGTACTCGCTACCCGGTCGACTGCTACTCGGTCTCACCTCAAGATGACCAGAAGGAGAAATCAAGCAAGTTCTATCTCTTCGAGTAGAAGAGGTAGCCCGAGTAGAATTGGCGGGAACCTACTCGGGCCAGAAAGTCAAAGGAGCCGTTCTGACACAGGATCCCGCGTATCCTGGGTCCGTACTTGGCAGCATTCGAACTACTGTTCATCTGGGACCGGCCTGCCTGACAGTGACAGCATGGAAGCAGGCCGTGGCAGGATAAGGGGGGCCTACTCTGTGCCTAGGTACAGTGATACCAGTCTGTCCCCTAGTTTTGCCCAACGACTTTACGGAAGCAGCCAAGATTAGGATCCAAGGCTGTCAGCGGGTACTCGGAGAAAGGACGATGTGCACACTATGTCGACACTTGTCTGGATTTGGACGTATCCGGCTGGGCACCATGTATATAAGGTGCCCCGCCGCCTCCTGCGCGAGGCACGCTGATAGATGCTCACTGGGAACCCTAGAAACCCTAAGTTCTTGACCTAGCTCTACTCGGAAGGAGGAGGGTGGCTACTCGGTAGCGATATCATTTTTACTGTGGCTACTCGGAGAAACATCATAATACATACAGAGAGGCAGGAGTAGGGGTTTTACCTCCTTACGAGGGCCCTGAACCTGGGTAGATTGTGTTGTTTGCAGTGCATTGTTCTTACCTCACGCGGCTACTCGTCGCGTGATCCCTCCCCGAATACCTCCAGCGTCCATCGTCCCACATCTTTAGCCATCCTATGGCATCTGCCGTGACACCACCACGACACCGGAGTCTCCGGTCTTCACACCAGAGTCTCCGGTGTGAGTTTTTCCTGCAACGGCTCTTTTTTGTGGGGACCTATAAAAGGCCCCTTTCTTCCCCCAAAGAACTAGGTCTTCTAAGCACGAATTTCCCCCTCTCTCTCCTCCATTGTTGACCTTGGAAAACTTTCCCCTCTCTCAATTCCTCCCATGATTCTTGCATATCTTTGAGGGAAAAGAGAGAGGAGATCTAGATATACATTTCCACCAATCCATCTTCCTTCTTAGTGAGGGAAACCTAATAGATCTTGATCTTGGAGTTCTTGGTGTTTCTCCTCCATTGTTCTTCCTCTCTTATTCCCCCATAAGCATTTGTTGCTTTGTTGGAATTTGAGAGTGAAGGATTTGAGCACTTGTGCTCTTGCCATTTGCATCGGTTGCATCGTGTTTGCTCTCTCCACGAGGATTCATGGAAGTTGAAAGTTTGTGAGCTTGTTACTCTTGGGTCTTGGACCCTAGACGAGTTGTGGTGTTCTTGGGAGCCTCCGATTGAGTTTTGGATGTGTGCCCCAAGATTGTGGTGACACCGAGAGCCTCCAATTAAGTTGTGGATGCGTGCCTCGGGTTTGAAGGTTGCCAATAGTGGAAGGTGAACTAGGCCTTTGTGGCGGGGTTCATCGGATAATAGGGTGAGGACTTTATGGCGTTGAGTAGGCCTTTGTGGCGATCTCACACCCCTACAACGAGACGTACTCCCCTTTGTGGGAGGAACTCGGGAATACATCATCGTTTCCGTGTGCCTCGGTTATTTCTATACCCGAGCTTTTTTACTTATGCAATTTACATTGTGATAGCCTTCGAGGTTGAAGTTATATATCTTGCTATCACCTTGTTACTTGTCTTGCTTAGCATAAGTTGTTGGTGCACCTAGTTGACCCTAGAATATTTAGGTTGTACGCTTGTTAATTTAAACACCTAGTTTATTTCCGCATTTAGTAAGGTTTAACCGGAAAAGTTTTAATCGCCTATTCACCCCCCTCTAGGCGACGTCGTTGTCCGTTCACTTGGCTGTTTTCGAACCCTGTGATGACATTCTCCAGGAAGACAATATACTATAGTAGATTTTATTATTTAACGTGAGAAAATGAGCGTAATTGGTCGAGAAAGCGCAATTCAAATCTCCGTGATGATCCACTCCGTAATTTGTACCCTCATTTATAGGAAAACCAACCCAATTACTTCTCGTACCTCCGCTCCCTCCACTTTTTACTGTAGCATCTGCTTCTGTTTTTTTATTGGTTATTTTATAAGGCTTAGCTATTTTTCGCCTAAGTTATTTGAAACATCATATTTTGGCTGTAAAATAGATACCTTAACTAGCAGGAATCCTAGTGGCTAAGGGGCTCAAATTTTTTTGAGGTTTTTGAGAAAGATCATTAGAGCTATCATTTCGAGCCGAATCGTGGAATTCATTTGTGATTTCATTCCCGTCCTGTTTAGCTGTCCGGGACTTGGATATGTCATTTTATTTGGAATTTCAGCAAATTCCAATTATATGTTATGTCAATTTATATCCTTTGACCATATCATTTCACTTTCCAAATAAAATAAAATGATTTCTACCAAATGAAATGAAACTATGTGTGACGAGCAAGCTCTCAAATTTATACTGTACGATAATAACGTGGGAATTTGACTATGAAATTACTTCGTTGCAACCGGCTTTGTGCTTTTGACTTCGCCTGAGGCCCCAGGGACATGCCCGGCCTGTGCTAGGGGCCAACGGGCAGACAAGAACAGTGCGAAAGCGAAAAGAGGAACCATCCTAAACTGCAGCCGGTGCGAAGTCCAGCTTCCGAGCCTTGGACTGGGACTGACCATCACGATCAGGGCATCAGAGGAAAGCTCAAGCTGGGCAGCCAACACAATCGCACCCCATCGACTTAAAGATATCCCCGTCTTCGGTGAGATTGGTGCCGTACTGCGAGAAGGTGGTCTTGGGCAGCACCACAGGCAGCGTGGCCGCGCGCACCAAGGCAGCAGTGCATGCAGACGCACCCCTAGGCGGCAGAGCGCAACCAACCCCCTCATTAGTGGCGGTCTTGCACATTTTGCTTGGGAGGGAATTGGACCTAGCCTTCTCACGCTCCCTGGACTTCCTACTGTCCCAGTCCTCGCCATCATCATCGGAAGACTGCGAACCATCATCGCGGTCCTCATCATCAGCTCGTGGGCGGGGGGGATGGAGGGGGGGGGGGGGATGGTTCCCTAGGGACATTGCGCTCCTCCCGCTCCACCTTCACACAGTAGCCCTGAATATTTACACACATCATGAGGGAGTCCTTCAGCAAGACAGGGGCACGTCAGGCAAACTTCATACGCACGGGAGCACGATCTCCACCGAGCGAGTTTAGGTCCACTTACATAGGAACGCGCAGTACCCGAGTGGCCCCCAGCAGGTACTGCTCCGCGCTGTGCGGTGGTGGAACCCCAACCAGCCGCACCCAAACCAACTCCAAAGTATCGGACGCCCGAGGGTCTCCCACAAGCTCGGAAACCACCGCACGGAATTCAGTGAGGGGGGAGAGTCAGCCCGCCCCCGCGGGTGGCCATGCGAAGGAGCTCCTTGGAGGAAAAAACCAGCGAGAACTCCGTGGCACTGATTTGTTGAACCTGCCAGTTCCATTTCTCATAAGCTAGCTCTTTGAAATCGTCTTCTACTTCCTCCAGAGTGAAATTGCCCTTGTCAATGACCACGGTTGCCGCGTTGGAAGCGGTCTTAGGAAACTTCTCCGTAGGGATCGAGAAGTGGAAGAACCCGCGGCCCTCATTGCCGAACCCCGCCCAGATCGGAGTGCAAGTGGAGCTCCCTGGACACATGGCGGACCAATTCCCCTTGGTATCAAAGTTGACGCAGTAGGGGTCTTCAAAGCAGGACGCCTGGTAGTGCCCCTGTTGCCCACAGCGGAAGCAGATGGCCTTGGCGGCGGTGGCGGCGTCTGGTGGCCCCAGTGGAGGCCCCCCCACCGGGGTGTTGTTGGAGCCCGTCAGCCTAGGCGGCGGAGGTCGGACCCCTGCCCGACCAGGATCGCGGCCCCGCCCCGGTGGATGTTGGATCTGCGCCCGGAGGCGCTCTTCCTCCCTCCTATCTTCCTCCCTCTTGTTAGCATCGATGTCGCGGTCTCTAGGCGCCCGTCAGAAGGAGTCACGATCCCTCTCGTGCTCCAACCAAACGCGTAGGTCTTCTCCTTGGCCACGGTCCCCACCGCGGCCTTGCTCTCGGTCGTCGAAGGAGCGCTTGCCGCGCCGATCCACGCCCCTCCACTCACGATCCATGGGAACGTGACGAAGATGGGGAGCGTCAGAGGGAGAGGTGCGGGTGGAGAGGGGCTTCTTGGCTCGACGACGATGTCGCCGCACGTCTGAGATGGGGGATGGGAAACCCGAATGGAGATCTAGGGTTCCCTTTGCTAACCCCCACCACTTATATTCGGACCCTGCAGCCGCCGCTTGTGCCGTTGAAATGGCAAGGCCCACTCCAGCCCCTTGTGCCAGCGTACCCCCCACGCCATCCTGGCTAATGGGCTGGTCCCCTTCACATTCGTCAGCCTACCGAGGGCCCCCTAGCCCACTCAGTCCCACGGCTTGGATCTTCTCCACACCCTCGAACCTCTAGCCTCCCAGGATCCCCCGCCGCCTCCCTCAACGCCGACGAGGGCGCTTCTGCCGGAAGTTGGATCTCCACCGAGCCAATCCGCACGGCTCCCACCGCCGCACCGCCCCGGGCCGACCCCGGGCACGGATTGCCCCCAGCGGAGGAAAGTCACCTGCAGCCAGCGAGGGACGGGAGGCGAGCACCAGCTCCAACGCCTCGGAGGACACCGCCGCCCCACGCGCCACCGTAGATCCCAGACCTTGGCCCAGGAGAGGCGCGCCAACCGCCGGAGAGCCTCCCAGCCTCTGGGAGGAGAAGAATCGAGCGCCGCCACGACGAAATCACTCAGGGAAGCCACCCCACGTGGCTCCACTAGTGGAGGGTCGCGGCCGCCGGCGTCCGTCTGCGAAGAAGAAACCTACGCCTCCCGCGAGAGCTCCCCCTGGATCTCCTCAAGCACCGCTCGGCTCCGGCGCCCCCCACGCCGGCGGGAACGAGAGCCAGCGCGAGACTGCGGGGGGGGGGGGGGGGGGGGATCAATCGCCCCGCGCGTCGCCCAGCGTGACCTGGAGCCTCTTGGTTAGACACATCCCAGTGCTGCCCACCCAATTACTTCTCGTACCTCCACTCCCTCCACTTTTTATTGTAGCTTCTGCTTCTGCTTCTGCTTTTTTATTGGTTATTTTATAAGGCTTGCCTATTTTTCGCCTAAGTTATTTGAAACAGCATATTTGGGCTGTGAAATATATACCTTAACTAGCAGGACTCTTAGTGGCTAAGGGGCTGAAAGTTTTTTGAGTTTTTTGATAAAGATCATTAGAGCTATCATTTCTAGCCGAATCGTGGAATTCATTTGTGATTTCATTCCCGGCCTGTTTGTCTGTCTTGGACTTGGATATGTCATTTTATTTGAATTTCAGCAAATTCCAATTATATGTTATGTCAATTTATATCGTTTGACCATATCATTTCACTTTCCAAATCAAATAACGTGGGAATTTGACTATGAAATTACTCCGTTGCAACCGGCTTTGTGCTTTTGACTTCGCCTGAGGCCCCAGGGACATGCCCGGCCTGTGCTAGGGGCCAACGGGCAGACAAGAACAGAGCGAAAGCGAAAAGCGGAACCATCCAGTACTGACACTGCCTCACGGCTCATGACCAATCCACATCAATACCCCCTCCTCCCTCCATTCAAAGTTCAAACGCCAGTTCAGTTCACCGAGAAGAAAAATAACACCAGTCCGGTTCAAAAATCAAAAGCCGCACCGGCGAAAGCAGCACGGCAAGGCGCTTCTCCCGGTGCAGACTGATGGAGCAGCAGAGATCATGGCTTTGGACCTTTGGTTCGTTGTGTGAGTGATGATTTCCTTTCCCTCCGTTCCAATATCTTAGCCGAAGTACAAGAATCTTCGTCGTATCGTCAGAAGCAAGCTCCGGGAAAAATGGCTTTGCGGTTCTTGGTGGTCATGGGGCTCTTGTCTGCGGCGGCGGCGGCGGCATCTGCGGTGCCGCGGCCGGAGCCGGAGGTGAAACCGAGCGACACCGACGCGCTGGCCATGTTCCGCCACGCCGCCGACGCGCACGGCATCCTGGCCGGCAACTGGAGCACGCCCGATGCCTGCGCCGGCGGCTGGATCGGCGTAGGGTGCTCGTCCGACGGCCGCCGCGTCACCTCGCTCTCTCTCGTGTCGCTCGACTTGCGGGGCTCCCTCGACCCGCTCTCCCACCTCGGCGAGCTACGCGCGCTTGACCTCCGTGGGAACCGCCTTAACGGCACTATCGACGCGCTTCTCCGCGGCATCCCCAACCTCAAGCTCCTCTACCTCTCCCACAACGACCTATCCGGCGCCGTCCCGGACGCCCTCGCGCGGCTCCCCTGCCTCGTACGCCTCGACCTCGCCGACAATAGCCTGCGTGGGCCCATCCCGGCCGCCGCGCTCGCCAACCTCACCGGCCTCCTCACGCTCAGGCTCCAAGACAACCTCATCACCGGTCTGCTCCCAGACGTCGCTACCATCCTGCCCCGCCTCGCAGACTTCAACGCCTCCAACAACCAGCTTTCCGGCAGGGTCCCCGACGCCGTGCGCGCTAAGTTTGGCCTCGCCTCGTTCGCTGGCAATGCCGGCCTCTGCGGCCTGGCGCCGCCGCTGCCGTCCTGTTCTTTCATGCCGCGGGAGCCTGCCCCGACCTCGCCTTCCACCCCTGCCTCGTCGTCGCAGTCTGTGGTGCCGTCCAACCCGGCTGCCTCCTCCTCCTCGTCTTCGGTTGCTTCGTCCTCACCGGCATTGGCCACGCCGGAGGGAGGAGCTGGCAAAGGCGGCCTGAGCACCGGCGCCATTGCCGGCATAGCCGTCGGCAATGGCCTCTTCTTGTTCGCACTGCTTTCGCTTCTAGTCGCGTACTGCTGCTGCAGCACCGGCGGTGGCAGCGTGACAGCCAAGAAGAGGAAAAGAGGCGGCCGCGTCGGCCTGGAGGATGGAGACGGCGGGATGTTCGGCCACGGCAAGGGGATGCAGCCAGGTCGCCCAGGCAGCGCGGGCAGGTGCAGCGACGGCGGCGACAGCGACGGCGCGCGCAGTAAGCTGGTGTTTTTCGGAGTGGACGGCGAAGGCGGGGGCAACGACGACGCGGACGACGACGGGGGTAGCGACAGCAGCGCCGGCCGGAGGGCAAGTGGTGGCTGGACATCGCACCAGCAGGGGAGGAGGAGCAAGTTCGAGCTGGAGGAGCTGCTTCGCGCGTCGGCGGAAATGGTCGGCCGTGGAAGCCTCGGTACCGTGTACCGCGCGGCGCTGGGCGACGGCCGCATGGTGGCCGTGAAGCGGCTGCGCGACGCCAACCCCTGCGCCCGCGACGAGTTCCACCGGTACATGGACCTCATCGGCCGCCTCCGCCACCCGAATCTCGTTCCCCTCAGGGCCTTCTACTACGCCAAGCAGGAGAAGCTCCTCATCTACGACTACCTCCCCAACGGCAGCCTCCATGATCGCCTCCACGGTATCCTTTCTGGCTCAGTCGCTCACGTTATCTTGCTCTGTTCATCCCCAATAAAATCCGAAGCACAATGCTCTTGCCATGGTCTGGCACACGATGCAATGCAGGACACCAGATGTCGGGAGAGACGCCGCTGGACTGGACGACGAGGGTGAGGCTGCTGCTCGGCGCGGCGCGCGGTCTGGCGTGCATCCACCGGGAGTACCGGCGACTCTGCCATACCTCACGGCAATGTCAAGTCCACCAATGTCCTGCTCGACAAGAATGGCAGCGCCTGCGTCGCGGACTTCGGCCTGGCGTTGCTGCTCAGCCCGGCGCACGCCATCGCCCGCCTCGGCGGGTACATCGCGCCGGAGCAGGCGGGCGACCACAAGCGCCTCTCGCAGGAGGCGGACGTGTACAGCTTCGGCGTGCTCGTCCTGGAGGCGCTGACCGGGAAGGTGCCGGCGCAGCACCTCCAGCCGCTGCCGGACGCCGCCGGTGGCAACGCGGAGAGGAAAGATAAGCAGGCGGCGGTGAGCCTCCCCGAGTGGGTACGGTCAGTGGTGCGGGAGGAGTGGACGGCGGAGGTGTTCGACGTGGAGCTGCTCCGGTACAAGAACATCGAGGAGGAGATGGTGGCGGTGCTGCACATCGCGCTGGCATGCGTGGCCCAGCTGCCGGAGCAGAGGCCCTCCATGATCGATGTGTTGAGAATGATCGAGAGCGTGCCCGTGGATCAGTCGCCGCTCCCGGAGGAGGACGTCTCGATGTCGCCGTCCATCGGCATCACCACAGACGATGGTCTCAGCTACTAGTTCTAGACTTCTAGTTAAGCATCTGCTTTCATCTTTCGTAGCTACTTGTAGTACTGATTCAGCTAAAGTACGTGTGCTTAACGATATTCTTGGTTGATATGCGCTCCCCTTAATGGGCACATGTAATGCGATAATGCCTCGATAACCATGGTTTTCCTCCAGCAATATGCTCCACAAACGTTACGGAAAAACAAAATCAGAAAATTTGTTGAAGAAAGACACGTCTCTGCTGCTCTGTTGAATCTATTATCTTGTGCCGATTCTGATTGTCTGAATTTTCTATAGGACTCACTGTTCTCGTTTGAGAGCCGAAACTGTGTCCCCGGATTTAACGTGTGTGGCCTACAATGACGAACCCCTCAAACGATGACATGGTCAAACAGTTGAGACAATTTGTCATAAAAAAATTAGAATCCACCTACATATCCGGCAACCATACCGTGGTCCACACACAGGCGATTAAATGAAAGTCTCGGCCAACACAAGTTCGGCCAGATAACAAATAATCGCCCTCGGCCAGGCCAGCAAAGAGCACCCCCGCCGTTCTCGGTGCGTGAGATTTCAGTGCTCGATCATCTCTTCGTCCTTATCTTCTTACTCTGTGACCTCTTCTTTTTTCGCGGTCTCAGCTAGAGCCGCCTGGCCGCCACCCTCGCCTCTCTTGCCGTCGTGATGCGTCGCCTTTCAGTCTGGAAGTAGGTTTTTTGATCGGCGCTCGTGTCAGCTGTGTTGGTTGACATGATCGAGCGCTTTTCAGCCTTCTCCACCGCCTTCGCTTTCTTCGTGGCCAAAGCAAGAAAAATGTTCCACCTATTTTGGATATCAGCGTGCATCTTCTGTTTGCTCTAAGTCGATGCGGTCACCTCCTTCATGTACAGATCCATGGCATCTTGGATTCTGGCTGCGGATGTCGGCTTCTTTCAAGCATTTGCCTTCTTGGCCCCAATAGGCCGTTTAGCGATTGTCCCCGACATCTTGGTTTCATCCACGCCGGTCCCCTCCTCCCCTTTGCCGGCCGAAGTGAGCCGCCAACTCTTTCACTTTGGGCAGCTTTGAATCTTGCTCCAAACATGCATGAACTTGAAAGGTTTATTGCCATCTATGTTTAGCTCGACGTACATCTTGTGAGCATTCATCTACACAAAGACCTGCGTCATAACAGGAATGAAAGTAGAAAAAAGCATTGCAACAACTTGAAAGGATTCTTACTTTCATCACGTCGTTCTTGCCACTCTCGTCCCTCATGTAGACTTGATCAAGGCAGCCATGAAATTTGTTGAAAAGCCCTTGAAGAATGGTCCATCGGTTCTCAATTCCTTTTGCATTGCGATCGTGGAGGTTGTCGTGCTTTTGGTATGCCTTCCTTTGGTTGAACCCTTTGAAAATGAGCTTCCAATACGCCTCACGTGTTTGTTGTGCACCTTTACCAGTGTTAATGCTCACGAACATACATGATTCGGCCAACAGTTCATCCTCCAAGACGGACCACGTCTTGCCTCGGCATCCCAACTTCTTCATGGTCTGGTTGGTGTCGACGTCATGGACATCCTCTTCACCCATGGAGGTATCCTCGTCATGGATATCCCCGTAGGCCTAGCCACCGTCGCCTTGCCCGAATTGATCGACGTCATAGTAGCCAGTCGAGTTGAAGATGATGACATGCATCGCCTCCTATCAAACACTTGGCAATCAACACATAATTCACCTAGCCAACTGGCCTCTCACACATGCATGACGGCAACAATAAATTCGAGAAAAAATTAATGCGCACAAATAAATCCGGAGAACAATTAATGCACCTCGTCTGGTTGCGGCGTTTGGTTGATCACGTTTGCGCCTTGTTTGCCGAAGAGATTGCCCCGGGATGTCATATGGTCGCTGCTTGTGGCCCCACTCCGACGTAACGTCGGTGAATCAAAGAATGCCTCCTTGTTGAGGTCGATACTTCCCGACTGCGTCGGCTTGTCGGGCGAGATGGAGAAACAGGATTGCTGTGTGATCGGCACCTGGCTTGGATCGGCATAGTAGCGCGGGGAAGATGACGATGAGCTATCCTGGGGGCGACAGATGTGGCTGTTTGGCTCAAGGCCATCAACACATTGGCGGTCTCATCCGCCACCTTATCCTTCGCTCGTAGGCGCCGTTGTTGATGAAGGGTAGACTCGACGGTACGCCGTTGCGCTTCCAACAGCTCCGCCGCCAGATCTTGCTGCTCCCGCTTTATCGGTTACTTCTTTGGCGCCAAAGTCGCCGCCGCCACCGATTGTGAGCATGCGGGAGACTGAGTTTCTTTGGCGGCGTGGTGTAGGAAGGCGACGAGGCGGCGGTGGCAGAGGGAAAGTGGGGAAAATGGAGGGAAGAGTAGGAATTTTGGCGTTATGCGGCAATGTAGAGGAATTGGGCAAGGCTTGAGTCCATGACGACGAGCTCCTCCTGTCTGGTGGGCTGACCGAACAATGTCCGACTGCCCTAGGAAGACCCCCAAGTTTGGCGGGTGGTCTAGGGGTGCCGACATAAATTTGATGGGTGGACACTTTTGGCGGGTGTCGTTGTGTGTGTGTGGGGGGGGAGGGGCGTTTGGGTAGTGCCGGTGGAGATGCTCTCACATGCCTATATTTGAGCATCTCCACCTGCACCATTTATTGTGTGTCTGACACCCACCAATGGAACCCTGGAAAGAGCATTTCGTGATCCCTCGTGTTTTTTGTGTTAGTTAACAATACTAGCGATACATTTGATCATGTGTTAAGTGGTGCAGGTCATTAAGTTCATCCTTTGCATCAACCACCAAATTGTGTGAAGATAGATCGGCTTTTGCAAGTTCCATAAGGGAGCCGAAAATTTCCAACCGGAAATTTCTAGACAGACCGGATTATCCGGTTTTAGAAAGCTCAGCGAAAACACCTGAGAAATTCTATCTCTCCGGTGTTGGAGGTGTCCGGATATTTCCAACCGGAAATTTCAGGCAAACCGGATTATCCGGTTTCCTCCAAGGCATGGAGGAAACGGCTAAGGACCAAGAGTTTTCGCCACAGCAATCGACCAAAAATTTCCAACCGGAAATTTCAGGCAAACCGGGTTATCCGGTTTCCTCCAAGGCGTGGAGAAAATGGCTAAGGATCAAGAGTTTTCGGCACATAAGTCGACCTAAAATTTCCAAGCAACCGGATTATCCGGTTTTGGAGAAGTGCTCGAAATTTTGCTAAGTCCCTGAAGCTTTCCGAGACAGAAGCCAGCCGGATATTTGGTACCGGATATTTCCAGGAATCGGAAATTCCGGTTTTTGTCAACAACAATTGGAATATCCGGTTAAAGTTTGAACCGGATAATCCGGCTTTTTCTGCACTACAATGGCCATATTTTGTGGAGGGGTATTTATACCCCTCCTTCTTCTCCGAGAGTTGGAGTTCGTCCAAGCCCTCAAGATCCATTTCTTTAGCTCACCAAAAGCAAGATTTCTGCCAATCCCTGCACCCAAACTTGTTGATCTTTGGAGGATTGACGGAGAAGGACCCGATCTACATCTTCGCCAAGTCGTTCTTCATTCCCTCGATTTTCTTGAGGGATTCGAGTCTAGGATTTCTTTGTAGAAAACCTAGACTCCATTGCTACTCTTGTTGGTTGTTGGTGATTCTTGGGAGCCCCCAATTTGGTTGTGGGTGTGTGTGCCTTAACATCATTCTAAAGGACTCGATTTCCTCTTAAAGGTAGTCAGTAGTGGAAGGTGAACTAGTACTTTGTGGCTAGGTTCATCGGAGAATAGGGTGAGTTCTTTGTGGCGTTGAGTAGGCCTTCGTGGCGAAACTCAGACCCCTCCAACGAGACGTACTCCCCTCAAAAGGAGGAAATCAGGGTTACATCCTTGTCTCCGCATGCTTCCGTTATCGGTTACCTTGTTTCCTCTCCTTTACTTTGTCTTTGTATATTGTTTATTGTTGTTCTTGTCATATAGGTAAATTCACCATAGTTGCATATCTAGAGAATTTACCTTTGTGTCAAGCATAAATTGAAAAAGAATTAAAATTGGTCGTAACACCTATTCACCCCCTCTAGGTGGCCATACTATCCGTTCAACCCTCTTTGGGGGGCGCCGACATGTGTCCGCGAATTTGGTGGGTGTCACCCACGGCGGCACCTGCTAAACAAAAAAAAGCAAAAAACATCGAACGCAAAAATTTTAACTAAAATTTGCAAATTTAATTCAGTATTTGAAATATTTTACATAATTTGAATGAAAATTGGCCACGACGGTTTCCTAACCCTATCCCTTGTTACTCCTCATCGCCGCTCCAGCAGAGCGACGAGTCTTCATTGTCGCTGTCCACGAGAATGACGACATTGGAGGAGGAGGTGGCGACGTGGCTCAACGAGGGGCCAACACGAGGGGTGCGGCTCCTGGAGGCCCTAGAATGGGCCATGGCTCCCAGATGCTTCCATCACTGTGGAGTTGATCATCGTCAGCAACCCGAGGCCTGCTTCTCCAGCGTGACCACCGAGTTGGCCATCGCTGCGAGAATGCTGGGGTAGTCACCGTCAAGCGTGTCGCGCAGCAGCGAGGGGAGGTTGTAAGGGTGATGTCTACACACGGTTCTATTCTTGTAGACAATGTTGGGCCACCAAGTGTGTAAGGACCCCAGACCGGCAGTCTGAAACCCTCCGTATGCATACATTCACGATCCTTGAAAGATCAGCCGTGAACAACATACAAAGTTGGCATACAGATATACATCATCCATTACACGAATACATAAAGGTATTACATAAATGATCACATGATCAAGCTTAACACAACTGCCACATAGGTCAGGAAACTTATCAAACACAGCGGAAGACAATTAAAACACAACGTAGATGAGCCCAAGTCACGCCTTAACCTACAGGCTGCTGACCCGGAGACGATCCTAGTTCGCAAATCCGTCAGCTCCGTACTTCTCTTCATAGAACTCCTTCGGAGGCTCCTTCTCAAAGTCTGGCAAGTAGATACCATGGGCGAAACCATAATGAGTACATTTGAATGTACTCAGCAAGACATCCATCATGTCACTTACCAAATATGCAAGTATGCTTATATGGTGAAATAGGTAGGCTATAAATAGGGTTCACTATCAATGGTGTTCATATATGATGACACCACAGTTGCAGTCAGGTTAATCTGAATCTTCGTTGAAGAAGATACTTCAGAAGAAAAATAATATAGTTTTATTTCTCTTATAGATATCACATGTACAAGAGGTTTTGTAAAGCTTTGCTAAAGAATATTTTCTCTTTGCAAAACTTCTTGGAATCAGTTTCCAGAATTCTTGCTTAGAGTAGAAAAGGTTTTCTTTGCAAAACATTTTGTTTTGTATAACTCTGGCTTTTCATCATTGACGGTACCTCCACGTTATAAGTTTTCCTTCCTTTCCGAACTTCACAAGTTCAAACTTCCTTTCAAAAAATCCTTTTCAAAAACTTCCTCTTTTGAAAACATTGACACAATGCTAGCTACATGGCCATTCAACTGTCCATATCCGAGGACGCGGCTTCTTCGAAAAAGTTGTACTCTGCAGAGGTGTACACATCCACCAGATCCAGTACACCTACCGTGAACAACCACGGACGGTAACAACAGTATGTAAACATCAGGTATCTGATCATAACCATCCACTATGTTCAAACTAGAATATGTCTATCTCTCGATTGAGTTTGTTCTCCCCGGCACCAAGTCGCACTCTGCCTAGCCGGGAGCCTCAATGAATGCATCCGGAGGGAAAATTAATCCCACACTTTATATGCCTCAACATTGGGAGTTTTGGCGACATTCAGTTCGAGGGTACGACGTCCCTTATAGCAAGTGAGATAGCACACACTAATAAGAACAAACTTCAAGTTAAGCCCCGTGCCCATGTTGGGGTTGGGTGGCAGTACGGTAAAGGTTGTCCGGCGAAGACTAGGTTATGTGTCATTTTTGAAAACACCAATTTCTCAAAAATGACCACTTCCACATTCCTCCGGAGAATAAGGATCCATCTTTTCTCCGGGTTTTTCCGTAAAGCCTTTGTTTTGTAAAATCACAATTTTAGGGTGTCCACTTAGGGACTAGTATATTTGATGGTAATAAATACCATATGGTGTCTTATGGGCTTGGTATTACCAAGTTTAACTACTGGCATAATAGTAACCTATATAATAGTATAGTAGTAATAGCCACATCAAAAATAGTTTTGATAATCAAGTTTTGGTAAAACTTCAGAGGTAAAACATGCATGATAGATAATGATAAGTATTGTATGAGCAAGCATCAGGATGGCTTGCCTGGTAACTCCTTGTGTCCCTGGTTTTGGAGTGACTGGAACTTGAAACAGAGCTTCCCGACACTTCTTTCCTCTTCGTTTTCTAACGTCGTAAAAAGAATAAAGGACACACATTCAGAACCAATCAAGGCAAGCAGCAATACATACAGCAAGGAAACTAATAATAACCAATCACCTAATTATTAATTGAGGCAAACAATCAAACAAACACACTTGGCAGAAATGCCATTTAATAAGACTGCTCAAGGTTGGAGGAACATATCTCACAACCTCAATATCATGGATTCAGTGGGTGTGCCACTCTCATACCAAGATATTTAGAAACCCAAAATACACTTAGTTTCACATGGGTGAGGCTACTAAGAGTATACAAAACATGCATAATAATAATCATGGCAATGGGTCTATCAACCAAACGACAAAAAGAACAAGGTAGCTATTCTACTAAGCCTAATTTCACATCAAGGATAAATAAAACACATGATTTGCAAAAGTGACTTTTACAAATCAGTGAGCCTACACAAGTGCAACAAGGCAATAGACTCATCACAAAACACACAATTCTCATGGTGAGAACAATAGAAACAATGACTAAAAAGGAGGAATCCTATTGACATGCTTCTACTAAAGGTTTGCTATGCAAGCATGCATAAAAAGTAAAGTACTAAAATGAAAACAAGGAACCATGTTATCATAATGGGAAATGAAAACATGTCCTCATGCTAGGATACACAAATATCTACCAAACACAAGTTGGCAGGAAAAATTCAATACAAAAATGCTAGGGAACTAGTACTACTCAAACATGAAGATTCAATGGATGCATTTCAATTAAGTAATTGAAATACAACCAGAGGGTCCATGTCACAAAAACAGGAGTGAAAAACATCTATACTTGCTATAACAAAAATACCCCATTTGATAAAACAAGGCATCAATTTGCAGGGCAATTCCTACACACTAGTGGTAATAAAAAGGGCATTACTAGAGGAATCAAACAACACCCCAAAGATGGATTTTTTCCTAGAAAGCCACACATGATTAAAACCACTTACAAACAGAAGCATACGCATTTTCATTTAGCACTCAAAAGCCCAAGGCAAAAATACTAGGCACTCATAGAGAACTATATAAAGGAAACACATCTAATGTGGGGGAAATAATGTTTCCACCAAAAATGCAATGACACCAGTGGGTGTTCCACTAGCATATCAAAGAATTAAGAGGTCACAACGCCTATGGTCATACTTGCTAAAAATTAACAAAAGACTAAACTAGCTTCTAGTGCAATAACCATACTAGTAGAAAATAATAGGGTGCTAAAAATAAGCAAGGTAATGCTACTCATGCTATTATTCCCACACAAGTGAAAAATTCAGTGGTAAAGTACTCATAAAAAATTTATCAAAATGCTACTTGTCCTATGAACAAAACCCAAAAATATGTGGCTACACAACCACAAATTTTTATGCCAAACATTCTATACAAGGGAGAAAATTACTAGCATTTGCATAGTGATGACTAAACTACTCATGCTTCTCTACCAACTCAAATGCAAGCTAGAAGAGGTGATACCAACACAATATCAGTACCAACATGTTACTGGATCTAATCTCTCAACACAACAATCCAAGTGCTTGCACATAAATTCATCACTCAAAAATCCTATGCAAGTATAAACTAGAGATAAAACATATGCTACTAACATAAATCCTATTTCTTCTCAACTCAAGTCCACACAACCTAACATGCTAAAATAGCTAAGTAACACTTAGAAAACAAGTGCACACAACTTGTACATGCTAGAAAACAACATTGCAACACAAAAATATATTCACACAAATTAAATGCCTAAAATGCCAAAATGGCAGAAACATGCAAAATAAAGATCTGTCCACCAAACTTTCTAGGATTCTCTAAAAATTAAACCAAGCTAGGTATGGATAGCCCTAAACATATACAAGACCATCCAATTGAGTTTGCATCAAAAATCATCTTTAGTGCTCTCTGGTGTTTTACCAAATTGCATGCCACTTCAAAAATACTAGGAATTTGGAAGCAAGGTTAACTTCTCCTGTTAGTAAATCTCAAGGGCTTTCGAATGCAATTTGATACACCTCATTCGGAGTTGTGAAATTAAAATGGTGCTCATTTTGCTGTTTCTGGTACCTGTTTCCAAAACATTTTTCATGTCTAAAGTATTTGTCCAAAAGTAGATCTACAAATTGGAGATGGTTTAGATTTAGTTTATTTACCAGTGTGAATTTTTTCTTGGTCAAATTCATCTTTTAGGTTGGTTTTTAAGGCCAAAAGTAAACAGGTACATTTCTGGAAAAATTAAATGGAAAATAAACATGACATGGACTAGATCCAGTTACTGGGCCGGCCACGACCTTTTTTCACTGCGGGTAGATCCAACCTCAGTCCCTGACCAGCGGTCCAGCCAGCTATGGTGGCAGCCATGCGGGCAGACGCGGCCCACGCGCAGGTTTGACCTCACGCGCGCGGTCAAGCCACGATGACGCCACCCCACGTCACCCGCCGGCGGGAACGGCTCCGGCGAGGTCCAAACGATCGATCCCCACCACCGATTCGCGAATCAACCACACCCACACGCTGAAACCGA
The DNA here is from genome assembly GCA_028641055.1 of Alopecurus myosuroides. Lineage (NCBI taxonomy): Eukaryota > Viridiplantae > Streptophyta > Magnoliopsida > Poales > Poaceae > Alopecurus > Alopecurus myosuroides. The sequence goes on from CM054063.1 coordinate 142,170,799, forward strand.
CGCAGGGAACCATCCAGAGGCAGCGCCGCTTCCAGGGAGCCACCGGAGAGTGACCGGCGACGACGACGCATGGCGGCTGAAACAGGAGGTCGACGCGGTGAGGGATCCAGAGGGCTAGGCATAGGGGAAAAAGGACGGCGAGTGGCGCGAGCTCACCATAAACGCGAGGGAGTGCACGGTGAAGACGGAGGGGGATTCAATCAACGGCGATCTCCCGCCGGAGCTCGCCGGACCTGAGGAAGAAACCCGGACGGCGCGGGCTCCTCGAGGCATCCCGCCCCGATTGCTTCTGCCCACACGACCAGCACGACGAGGCGGAGAGGATGAGCCACACGGAGACCGCTCGCGAGCTCTGAAACGGCCGAATTGATGGCGAGCCATTCGGGCTAGGGTTCGGTTTGGGATTTTTTAGCAGAGAGAGAGAGGAGCTCGAGGGGAGAGAGAGGGGGCAGGTAGCAATCATAGAGGTGCATCTGGGGGGGGGGGTTATCCACAAGGGAACCTTCCAATCGAAGGCATGGAGAATGGGAAGCCATGCCTCCACTTGCTGCTACAGGAAGAAGAAGGACAAGGTGACTCATTTCACAAACAGGTCCCTGACTATTTTCTGGAAATTACAAAGAGACCCTTTTCCTCTCTAAAAAATGTTGTTTTCACTAGGCAAACAAAGTCATAATTAGAAATAATTTTGCCCAAAATTCTTATTAGGTTAGATGCACAACATATGTGAAAATTGGCTCAATTGGATAAACTTGATAGTTCAAAGTTGTTCAAATTTCAATTCTGACAGATATGGACATTGAATTTATTAACCTACTTAGGAGTATCCAAAAACCATAAGTTTTGGCAAACCTTCCTTATTTGTTTTGTTCCTTTTGTGGTAAAAAATTCAAGTCATTCTGAGTTACTTAATAGAACAAACTTGTTCAAAATTCCAAATGTTGCTGTGGAGAAAAATCATGTTTTCAGGCCTTTAATGGATTCAAAATTTGGTATCCTATTGTGTGTGTTCCTTATTTGATATAAGGAATAACTGGTATCAATTTCAGATCATTTGAAGAAAGTTTCCAATAGTAACTTGTTTGAGTTTTCTGTTTCTAGAAATATTGAAAATTCAATTTAATAAGGCACTTGGCTTTTCTTTAACAATGCTTTGCCAAAAAATATTTATGTGACTAGAGATAGCAAGTCCATTCTCTCCAATACTTTTGTTTTTAATCTTGCAAGGTTGGAAAAACATTTGATAAGATTTTGGTGAAGCATCTAAGAATGCCTCTTTTTCCTGATAATCTTTTAGGGAAATTTATTAAGTGTTTCCTCTTTCTTAATTTAGGCCTTGGAATAATATTCAACAAGTATGGGATTCATAAGATAGTTTTGGAAAACTCTTTGATCAATATTTACTTTATAAAATATTGCCAAGGTCATTGGAACAATATGTTGAATATTTTTAGTTTACTGCTTTGCTATCTTTTTAAGTTTGTTTTCAATTTCTTAGCCATGTATTAATAAACTTGAGGTTTTTGGAAACATGATAATATGCTTCCAAGGTTTGAGTGGATTGAGATTAGAAAGAATTTATCCTCAGCAAGTTTATATAATTAGTTTGTTTAGTTGCACTCAAACAAACACAACCAAAGTTTATTTGTCAAGCAATTAGCAAAACAACTGTGTTTTCAGGTATTCCAAAATTGGGATGTGACAGGTCTTCCCCCCTTAAAAAGAATCTTGTCCCCGAGATTCGCAAGCGGGGACTAAGAGAGGGCCAACAAACGCAATGTTAGAAAATTCTAACTGCAACTACAATCGTTCGGTGGTTGGTAGCGTTGGAGTGCCGGTGCTTCCCCCCTTTGATTTTTCTTAGGAGGCGGGGTACTCCCCTAAATTAGCAAATTCTTTTTACGGGAGTTGGGTGTCATACTCAAAACCTTAGATCCAAACACCCGTCTTCAAAAAAATTCTCTAGCTATCAATTTACTCAACCGCCAATTTTAAAATTTCTGATAACGTCACTACTGCCAACTAGCTCCTTTTGTGCTAACTAGCTTTTGAGTCTTCATACGGTATATCTTCCCTTGGGTTTTTAGGAAAGAGTGAGTCAGGGGTTATTCACTTTATAAAAAGTACACCAGTACTGTTTTGGGTCCAAAACTTTTGTTTCCTAGTTTGACGAGACCTGACCAGGGTCTCCTCACCTTGGGTTTTGGACGATTTAGAAACAAACAAAATTAAGGTTAGTGCAGAACTACCTGGAAACGTACCGTCAATTATTACATGAGTTCCTAGCTATATCCCACATATTACATACCACATATGCAGTGGTGTACCACTCTCATAACAAGGTATATAAGAAGCTAAAAATATAGCTTGTGGGTGCAAAGGTTAGGTTGCTAAGGTAAAACAAACATACAGAACAATACCCATAGCAGCGGGTGTTACTCCCCACAAGCAACTATCACTTAATATGTTCATGATTTTAGTTGGATGTTTTAGTTTCATAAGATACTCTTAAGCACAATCATAACACAATTATAAACTCATGCTAAGGTAAAACATTTAAACAAAATCCAATAAGCAAGCAAACAACACCAAAGATGAATATACTATTTATTCACTAGGTTATTGTTTACTAGAGGTTTTGGAATCCATCAATCATGAACAATTAGAAAACAAACAGTAGCTAAAAACCAATGAATCCAATCATAAAGATACTATAAAACACCATCTTCACACAAGATACAACTCCAATTACAGAGGCATAAAAAAAACAGGACAACACAAATAACACACTAGTATGAAAAATCTACACCAGCATGCTATAAGAGATAATCATATACTATAACCATAGAACATGCAACTAAATAATTCATGGCATGATAACAGAAGTAATAACTTCCTAAACATGCTATATCAACACATATACTCATAAAATAAAAAGAGGGTAATACTAGAGCAAAAATCACCATTTTCTAGTGGTGAAACTAGTTTCACCCTAGAGAAGAAAACAATGCTATCATGATGTTTAAACCTAAACAAGCAAGTCATGAATATAAGTGTACCTAATAACATTACACCAATCCTACTCATGTTAGTAAGCACAAGCACCAGAGTAATTTTATGAGTCAACCATTAAGCATGCAGAAATTTCTTCTAGCAATTTCTGTTTTCTTTAACCAATTACTAGCAAACAAGCAAGGTATAACTCACACAACCAGTAGCTATGCAATTAATGAAAAGTTATCTAAACCTTTTCAAAAATCCATACACTCAATTTAAAATTATTCACAAACAATCTACCAATCAAGAGGAATTTATTTTATTTGCGAACAATTTAATTTTAGCACACGATAGTGAAACATTTCTTAACATGATACCCCTAAGGAATATTATGCTAACAAAAGGATCACACCTAAACATACTAGTATTTACTAATAAGAAATAAACTTCTCACTTGCATAGGTGAAAACAAACAATTATATTTTCCATGGTGGAAAATAGAAATCAATCACATAGTGAAACATGCTATTTTAACACATGTGTATGGTTGGGGATTTTCATTCAAGCCAAAATGCAATGGGACCAGTGGGCTATGGCCTACTAATACCAAGGAAAAATAGGTACTAATCCTCTGGTTACTCATTAAAAAACTTTGCATACAAGATAAAAATATAAGGCTATTTAACCTAGTGAAACAATACTAGTGCATATTGATAGCAATGCTTACACATGCTTTACTATTAAGAGACATGCAAGCTAACAGAGGTACAAGCATCAAAATAACAGTACCTAAATGGTACTGGACTCAAAGAAAACATAGCACAAAATCTACTAAGAAAGTATACACAAATCTAGCTCTCACAATACTTCCAAATAATAAACTAGAAGGTAACAAATGCTATTTCATTTTTAATCGAGTTTCCAATCATGCACACACTTTCTAGGGTAGATTTATTGTAAGAAAACAACATAATAACAAGTCCTAAAAACTCCATATAAGTTAGTAAGCAAGATTGAATAAATCACAAATTCATTTCAATCAAGAGCACACCAAGAAACAAAAACAGGAAAACTGTTGTTTTCTAGATCTATCATAACCATTCCATCGTTCACTTAATTTCTAAACCCCGAATTTCATAGTACCTACAACGTCTACTAACATTTGGTTTCCAAAGTAGATACACCCGATATCCTATTGACTAGTAAACGAATTGGTCATCATCTTATTTTCTCGTGACTTCTCCTTTTTACCAAATAGATTAAAAGGTGTCCTAAGTCACTTAATTCCTTGGTTTAGAAAGAGTTGTCAGTAGTTCGCATGCTTTGGTTAGGTGTCAACCTAAGATTAGGCAAAGCATGTTAGTCTTGTTAGCTTTCTATTTAATCATGTTTTTCCGACAAGATACGACTAGCGTCATCGTACGTCGAATATTGAATCGTGCTCTTCGGATTGGCTTTTGAGGGGGTTGCGCATCATGGCATGTGAAGACTTCTTTTGCACCTTTCTCCAGAGGAGGGAGGTATATAAATTTTAAAAGGGGATCTCTCTAGTTTGGTCTTTTAAAAGGGGACATAAAAAGGTGCAACATTTAGCCAACAGGGTAAAAAGAGTCTTTTGCAAACAGACAAACACATAGGTGTTGGTCAGTAGTGGTTGGTGCCTTCACGCCTTTTCTTCTTTGAAGGCTGTCGTTGTTGGACCTTTATCTGTTGGAGTGCATCACTGGTACTAACGCTCTCAGCTCGTGTGCCTTGATGGTCCTCCATTATTAGGACCAACGGTGCTTTCATTGATGGTGGGGAGATGGTGGTGGTTCACGACGGGTGGCATTTCGAAGCGAAAACAAGTATAAGTCTAAGAAACAAATTTTTGTTTTTGAATACTATACAAACATTTTTGCTTGCAAAAACCTAACAAGAGGTGATTCCAAAACAAGAGCGGGGCAATCACAACTCTGCAAATTTTGAGCACTCCACAAACATATAGAAGCCTAGCTGAACAAAATTCTACACCACACAATAGCACAAAGTATTACGGACACACATATGCAAGCCATAACACACAAGCAAGGCTCCATTGGAGCTACGTCCGGGGAGGCGACTCATGGGGTCATCGCTTAATTACTCCAAACTAGACTGATCCAAAATCCTAGAAGTGGCTGAAGAACTATATCTACTTCTGACCATCATCACTATAGAGCTACTTATCTCGAATTTTTTTTTTCCATTCTGCTCCATGCGAAAACTTGATGGTGAGATTACTTCAATCTCGGGAGTGGTAATGATTTTTCGTCCTTCCACTTGAATCACCTTGGTGTTGATGTCTTGAGAAGGTTGCTTCTTTTTCTTAGGATAGGCAATTATTTTGGTCTTCTCGGGACATCGCCAAGTATACAAGTTTTTGGATGGAAACAAGATAATGGAAGTAAAGTTTTGATAAAACATTTAACTGAGAGAGGTAAGACTATGCAACAATTTGTTTTTGAAACCCCAACTATTTTCTGAACAGAAAACTTCAAAGGCGAGAGATGTTTCAAAAACAGAGCGGAGCAGTTGCAAACAAGTAAGAAATAAACTCTTAACCGAGAGAGATATGCCTTTGGAATCTTTTGAGAAGATAAGAAGGAGGGAAAATATACTAAAACTCCCTTGGATCAAAATAGTTTAGATTGTAAATAGGTTTTTACTCAAAAATACTTTCCTTTCCTATCTGACGTCCATGCTAACTAAGGTCTCCTAAGGTCAGGATGGCTCTGATACCAACTCTGTAAGGACCCCAGACCGGCAGTCTGAAACCCTCCGTATGCATACATTCACGATCCCAGAAAGATCAGTCGTGAACAACATACAAAGTTGGCATACAGATATACATCATCCATTACACGAATACATAAATGTATTACATAAATGATCACATGATCAAGCTTGACACAAATGCCACATAGGGCAGGCAACTTATCAAACACAGCGGAAGACAATAAAAACACAACGCAGATGAGCCCAAGTCACGCCTTAACCTACAGGCTGCTGACCCGGAGACGATCCTAGTTCGCAAAGCCGTCAGCTCCGTACTTCTCTTCATAGATCTCCTTCGGAGGCTCCTTCTCAAAGTCTGGCAAGTAGATACCAGGGGCGAAACCATGATGAGTACATTTTAATGTACTCAGCAAGACATCCATCATGTCACTTACCAAATATGCAAGTATGCTTATATGGTGGAATAGGTAGGCTATAAATAGGGTTCACTATAAATGGTGTTCATATATGATGACACCACAGTTGCAGTCAGGTTAATCTGTATCTTCGTTGAAGAAGATACTTTAGAAGAAAATAATATAGTTTTATTTATCTTGTAGATATCACATGTACAAGAGGTTTTGTAAAGCTTTGTTAAAGAATATTTTCTCTTTGCAAAACTTCTTGGAATCAGTTTCCAGAATTCTTGCTTAGAGTAGAAAAGGTTTTCTTTGCAAAACATTTTGTTTTGTATAACTCTGGCTTTTCATCATCGACGGTACCTCCACGTTATAAGTTTTCCTTCCTTTCCGAACTTCACAAGTTCAAACTTCCTTTCAAAAACTCCTTTTAAAAAACTTCCTCTTTTGAAAACATTGACACAATGCTAGCTACATGGCCATTCAACTGTCCATATCCGAGGACGCGGCTTCTTTGAAAAAGTTGTACTCTGTAGAGGTGTACACATCCACCAGATCCAGTACACCTACCGTGAACAACCACAGACTGTAACAACAGTATGTAAACATCAGGTATCTGATCATAACCATCCACTATGTTCAAACTAGAATATGTCTATCTCTCGATTGAGTTTGTTCTCCCCGACACAAAGTCGCACTCTGCCTAGCCGGGAGCCTCAATGAATGCATCCGGAGGGAAAATTAATCCCACACTTTATATGCCTCAACATTGGGAGTTTTGGCGACATTCGGTTCGAGGGTACGACGTCCCTTATAGAAAGTGAGATAGCACACACTAATAAGAACAAACTTCAAGTTAAGCCCCGTGCCCATGTTGGGATAGGGTGGCAGTACGGTAAAGGTTGTCCGACGAAGACTAGGTTATGTGTCATTTTTGAAAACACCAATTTCTCAAAAATGACCACTTCCACATTCCTCCGGAGAATAAGGATCCGCCTTTTCTCCGGGTTTTTCCGTAAAGCCTTTGTTTTGTAAAATCACAATTTTAGGGTGTCCACTTAGGGACTAGTATATTTGATGGTAATAAATACCATATGGTGGCTTATGGGCTTGGTATTACCAAGTTTAACTACTTGCATAATAGTAACCTATATAATAGTATAGTAGTAATAGCCACATCAAAAATAGTTTTGATAATCAAGTTTTGGTAAAACTTCAGAGGTAAAACATGCATGATAGATAATGATAAGTATTGTATCAGGAAGCATCAGGATGGCTTTCCTGGTAACTCCTTGTGTCCCTGGTTTTGGAGTGACTGGAACTTGAAACAGAGCTTCCCGACACTTCCTTCCTCTTCGTTTTCCTAACGTCGTAAAAAGAATAAAGGACACACATTCAGAACCAATCAAGGCAAGGAACAATACATAACAATACATACAGCAAGGAAACTAATAATAACCAATCACCTAATTATTAATTGAGGCAAACAATCAAACAAACACACTTGGCAGAAATGCCATTTAATAAGACAACTCAAGGTTGGAGGAACATATCTCACAACCTCAATATCATGGATTCAGTGGGTGTGCCACTCTCATACCAAGATATTTAGAAACCCAAAATACACTTAGTTTCACATGGGTGAGGCTACTAAGAGTATACAAAACATGCACAATAATAATCATGGCAATGGGTCTATCAACCAAACCACAAAAAGAACAAGGTAGCTATTCTACTAAGCCTAATTTCACATCAAGGATAAATAAAACACATGATTTGCAGAAGTGACTTTTACAAATCAGTGAGCCTACACAAGTGCAACAAGGCAATAGACTCATCACAAAACACACAATTCTCATGGTGAGAACAATAGAAACAATGACTAAAAAGGAGGAATCCTATTGACATGCTTCTACTAAGGGTTTGCTATGCAAGCATGCATAACAAGTAAAGTACTAAAATTCAAACAAGGAACCATGTTATCATAATGGGAAATGAAAACATGTCCTCATGCTAGGATACACAAATATCTACCAAACACAAGTTGGCAGAAAAAATTCAATAAAAAAATGCTAGGGAACTAGTACTACTCAAACATGAAGAATCAATGGATGCATTTCAATCAAGTAATTGAAATACAAACAGAGGGTCCATGTCACAAAAAAAGGAGTTAAAAACATCTATACTTGCTATAACAAAAATACCCCATTTGATAAAACAAGGCATCAATTTGCAAGGCAATTCCTACACACTAGTGGTAATAAAAAGGGCATTACTAGAGGAATCAAACAACACCCCAAAGATGGATTTTTCCTAGCAAGCCACACATGATTACAACCAATTAAAAATATAAGCATACACATTTTCATTTAGCACTCAAAAGCCCAAGGCAAAAATACTAGGCACTCATTAGTTAGAGAACTATATAAAGGAAACACATCTAGTGTGGGGGAAATAATGTTTCCACCAAAAATGCAATGACACCAGTGGGTGTTCCACTAGAATATCAAAGCATTAATAGGTCACAAGGTCTCTGGTCATACTTGCTAAAAATTAACAAAAGACTAAACTAGCTTCTAGTGCAATAACCATACTAGTAGAAAATAATAGGGTGCTAAAAATAAGCAAGGTAATGCTACTCATGCTATTATTCCCACACAAGTGAAAACTTCAGTGGTAAAGTAATCATCAAAACATTATCAAAATTCTACTTGTCCTATGAACACAACCCAAAAATATGTGGCTACACAACCACAAATTTTTATGCCAAACATTCTACACAAGGGAGAAAATTACTAGCATTTGCATAGTGATGACTAAACTACTCATGCTTCTCTACGAACTCAAATGAAAGCTAGAAGAGGTGATACCAACACAATATCAGTACCAACATGGTACTGGATCTAATCTCTCAACACAACAATCCAAGTGCTTTCACATAAATTCATCACTCAAAATTCCTATGCAAGTATAAACTAGAGATAAAACATTGCTACTAACATAAATCCTATTTCTTCTCAACTCAAGTCCACACAACCTAACATGCTAAAATAGCTAAGTAACACTTAGAAAACAAGTGCACACAACTTCTACATTCTAGAAAACAACATTGCAACACAAAAATATATTCACACAAATTAAATTCCTAAAATGCCAAAATGGCAGAAACATGCAAAATAAAGATCTGTCCACCAAACTTTCTAGGATGCTCTAAAAATTAAACCAAGCTAGATATGGATAGCCCTAAAAATATACAATACCATCCAATTGAGTTTGCATCAAAAATCATCTTTAATGATTTTATAAAAATCACCGAAGTGCTCTCTGGTGTTTTACCAAATTGCATGCCACTTCAAAAATACTATGAATTTTGAAGCAAGGTTAACTGCTCCTGTTAGGAAATTTCAAGGGCTTTCCAATGCAATTGGATACACCTCATTCGGAGTTGTAAAATTAAAATGGTGCTCATTTTGCTGTTTCTGGTACGTGTTGCCAAAACATTTTTCATGTCTAAAGTATTTGTCCAAAAGTAGATCTACAAACTTGAGATGGTTTAGATTTAGTTGCTTTACCACTGTGAATTTTGTCTTGGTCAAATTCATCTTTTAGGTTGGTTTTTAAGGCCAAAAGTAAACAGGTACATTTCTGGAAAAATTAAATGGAAAATAAACATGACATGGGCTAGATCCAGTTACTAGGCCGGCCACGACCTTTTTTCACTGCGGTTAGATCCAACCTCATTCCCTGACCAGCGGGCCAGCCAGCCACGGTGGCAGCCACGCGGGCAGACGCGGCCCACGCGCAGGTTTGACCTCACGCGCGCGGTCAAGCCACGCTGACGCCACCCCGCGTCACCCGCCGGCGGGAACGGCTCCGGCGAGGTCCAAACGATCGATCCCCACCACCGATTCGCAAATCAACCACACCCACACGCTGAAATCGACGCGGGGAACCATCCAGAGGTAGCGCCGCTTCCAGGGAGCCACCGGAGAGTGACCGGCGACGACGAAGCACGGCGGCTGAAACAGGAGGTCGACGCGGTGAGGGATCCAGAGGGCTAGGCATAGGGGAAAAAGGATGGCGAGTGGCGCGATCTCACCATAAATGTGAGGGAGTGCACGGTGAAGACGGAGGGGGATTCAATCAACGGTGATCTCCCGCCGGAGGTCGCCGGACCTGAGGAAGAAACCCGGACGGCGCGGGCTCCTCGAGGCATCCCGCCCCGATTGCTTCTGCCCACACGACCAGCACGACGAGGCGGAGAGGATGAGCCACACGGCGACCGCTCGCGAGCTCTGAAACGGCCGAATCGACGGCGAGCCATTCGGGCTAGGTTCGGTTTGGGAATTTTTAGCAGAGAGAGAGAGGAGCTCGAGGGGAGTGAGAGGGGGCAGGTAGCAATCATAGAGGTGCATCTGGGGGGGGGGGTTATCCACAAGGGAACCTTCCAATCGAAGGCATGGAGCATGGGCAGCCATGCCTCCACTTTCTGCTATAGGAAGAAGAAGGACAAGGTGACTCATCTCACAAACAGGTCCCTAGCTATTTTCTGGAAATTACAAAGAGACCCTTTGCCTCTCTGAAAAATGTTGTTTTCACTAGGCAAACAAAGTCATAATTAGAAATCCTTTTGCCCAAAATTCTTATTAGTTGAGATGCACAACATATGTGAAAATTGGCTCAATTGGATAAACTTGATAGTTCAAAGTTGTTCAAATTTCAATTCTGACAGATATGGACATTGAATTTATTAACCTACTTAGGAGTCTCCAAAAATCATAATTTTGGCAAACCTTCCTTATTTGTTGTGTGCCTTGTGTGGTAAAAAATTCAAGTCATTCTGAGTTACTTCATAGAACAAACTTGTTCAAAATTCCAAATGTTGCTGTGGAGAAAAATCATGTTTTCAGGCCTTTAATGGATTCAAAATTTGGTATCCTCTTGTGTGTGTTCCTTATTTGATATAAGGAAGGACTGGTATCAATTTCAGATCATTTGAAGAAAGTTTCCAATAGTAACCTGTTTGAGTTTTCTGTTTCTCGAAATACTGAAAATTCAATTTAATAAGGCACTTGGCTTTTCTTTAACAATGCTTTGCCAAAAAATATTTATGTGACTAGAGATAGCAAGTACATGCTCTCCAATACTTTTGTTTTTTAAGCTTGCAAGGTTGGAACAACATTTGATGATTTTGGTGAAGCATCTAAGAATGCCTCTTTTTCCTGATAATCTTTTAGGGAAATTTATTAAGTGTTTCCTCTTTCTTAATTTAGGCCTTGGAATAATATTCAACAAGTATGGGATTCATAAGATAGTTTTGGAAAACTCTTTGATCAATATTTACTTTATAAAATATTGCCAAGGTCATTGGAACAATATGTTGAATATTTTTAGTTTACCGCTTTGCTATCTTTTTAAGTTTGTTTTCAATTTCTTAGCCATGTATTAATAAACTTGAGGTTTTTGGAAACATGATAATATGCTTCCAAGGTTTGAGTGGGTTGAGCTTAGAAAGAATTTATCCTCAGCAAGTTTTTATAATTAGTTTGTTTAGTTGCACTCAAACAAACACAATCAAAGTTTATTTGTCAAGCAATTAGCAAAACAACTGTGTTTTCAGGTATTCCAAAATTAGGATGTGACAAAGTGTACAGGTTTGTAGAACTGCACCAAGTTTCCCTTAAGTGGATCACCCAAGGTTTATCAAACTCGGGGAGGTAGAGGTCAAAGATATCCCTCTCAAGCAACCCTGCAATTACGATAAAGGAAGTCTCTTATGTCCCCAACACACCTAATACAATTTTCAGCTGTATAGGTGCACTAGTTTGGCGAAAACATAGTGAAATACAAGTAATATGGATGATTATAAGTGATAATAGCAATCTGAAATAAAAATGACAACAAGCAAACATGTAGCAGAACTGATGTAAATGGTCTTTTAATGCTTAGAAACAAGGCCTAGGGATCATACTTTCACTACTGGACACTCTCAACAATAATAACATAATTGAATACATAAATATCATCTCTTCACTATGCTACTCCGAACCACTCTACGGTTGGATAACAAACACCAATCATTGCGTAGGGCTCTAAAAGCACACTTTAAAGTTGCATTCCCCACTAGGTAACCCCATACTGTCACCTTGAGCCCTAGATGGTTGCACACAAACACCACAATTTAATAGGGTCATACAATAAAAAATATATAAATCATGATAAGTCACACATGGTGCACACGCTGTCACCTTTACACTGTGGGAAAAAGGTGTCTCCGGAGATCGCATTAACAAAACCACTTGAGTAGAATAATAGATCAAGAGTAACATCTACTTATTCAACTAGATTAGAAAGATCATGATCACATAAATATCACACCATGGGAGAGAGAGATGAAACACATAACTACTGGTAGAGCCCTCAGCCTCGGGGGAGAAATACTCCCTCCTCATCATGGGAGTCAGCAACGGCGATGGAGTCGATGGAGATGGCTCCGGGGGCACTTCCCCATCCTGGTAGGGCGCCGGAACAGAGATTTCTGTCCCCCGAAAATTGTCGGTGATGGCGGCGAAGCTACATAACTTTTTGTGTATGAAGGCTGGATGTTTTAGGGGTTTTGCATCAGGGGGAATAAATAGGCGAAAGGGCGATGTCCGTGGGTGCCCGAGGGGCCCACACCATGTGGTGGCGCGGCCAGGGCGCCACCAGGTGGTGTGGCCACCTCATTACCCCCCTCCGGGTCTCCTTTGGTCTCCGTTGACGTGCCAAAAAAATAGGACCCTGAGATTTTGTTTCGTCCAATTCAGAGAATATTTCCAGAACAACTTTTCTGAAATAAAAAACAACAGAAAACAGGAACTGTTGTTGCGGCGTCTTGTCAATAGCTTAGTCCAGAAAACATCCGTAAAACGAAGGAAAACATGTGAAAACATAAAGGTATTGGATAGAAAACAAGCATGGAGCATAAAAAATTATAGATACGTTTGAGACGTATCAAGCATCCGCAAGCTTAACTCCTACTCGTCCTCGAGTAGATAAGTGATAACAACAATAATTTTTGAGGTGACATGCAGCCAACACAATATTGATCAATGTTATGTAAAAGCAATGGAAGCAGAGATCAACGTACTTTAAACATAGGCATGAAAGATATAATTTCAATAAGATAACTTAGAAACCATGTTGCAACACGAAAAGTAACACAAACAAAAGATCGTGAATAATAATGCACTTGAAAGTTATACGTGTGTTTAGAGCACAAAGACAACATAGCAAAGTGGTATTCCGCTTGTCCTTAAAGTGATAGAAAAACGTAAATGCCAGGACACCTTCAAAGTTCAAGTGGTGACTAGACACGAGTAATTTTAGAACAAGTAATAACATATCATGAATCAATCAATAATAATCTTTGGGGCTGATGCACATTATACTCAGAATGCCAACTATGCTCTCTTAATTTTGCATAAAGTTAGAGGATGAAGACTCAGCATAAAAGTAAAAGAAAGGCCCTTCACAGAGGGAAGCAAGGATTAACTCATGTGCTAGAGCTTTTTATTTGATTAAAGCAGAGGTATTGATTTTTTTTAAGGGAGGTGTATGTCTATGACAACGAATAGTAAATCATCCCTCTTCTCTTTTGTTAACTAGACTTTACAAGAGAGACTCCCATTGAAGGACGTTCTTTCTACTAGGATCAGTAGATCATCCCTCTTCTCTTTTGTTTACACAATTATGTTTTAACTGATAAATCAGGGGCAAAAAGAGTAAAGAAAATTTATAGTAACCAAGTTTGGGGCTGGGCACCCCGTTCCCAGCTCTTCTGTCAATTTTGATAAGCGGATGTGCCACTAGTCCAGGTGTGTAAAGTATAATTAACAAGTGAAATAAACATAGTGTAATTACGTCCTCATGAGCTAAAACAGAGCACAAAACACGTATAATTTTGAAGGTTTTTAAGGTAGCACATGAATTTTTTTACTTTGGAGTGGCGGTTAAATACCACATATAGGTAGGTATGGTGGACACATTTGGCAAACTTTTGGTTTTGGGGAGTTGGATGCACGAGTAGAGATCATACTCAGAAAAGGTGAAGGCTAGCAAGAGACAAGGAGCGACAAATTAAGAGAGCAATAATGTCCATAATCATGCATAGCGACAAAAACGTTATTTATCAAAGCATAAATGATATTACAAGTCAAAAACCAAATGATCATAGAGGCTAGAGGTGACTGGTTTGTAGTCATAACATGGTGTAAGCATGCGCCAAGTCAACCAAATAAAGCATTGGAAGGTGAATACCACACTATTATGCTTCGATATGGTAAAAACCACTCATGATTTCTTTCAATGGCACTTTAAGCATTCTCAGATATTTCAGACAAGTCAAGCTAAATAAATAACTACTAAGAATAGAATTAAAATAATATCTAACTTGGCATGATAAAGTCTATCCACAATCTAAAGAAGCTTCTTTTGCATTGTTATAAGCATGAAATATTTTACTCTTCTCCAACACCAATCAATTTTTTTGAAAAAACTCTCATAGTGTAACATCCCAATTTTGTTAACAAAAGTGTGTGGTCTTGTGTTCATATCATACATGCATGAAACCAAAAATTTAATCATGTTTTAACCAAATTAAATTGTGAACTTAAATAGTTTGAGAAAATCTCACAAAAAGTACTTATTTTGGTTCCCAAAATCTTGTCGTGAAAAATATTTCAAATACACCAAAGAAAAACATGCTTCTGTTGGAAATTTTACAAGCTTTCCAAAAGTTAATTTTGCCAAATTTTTACTTTGCAAAAAGGCCCTCAAACATTCAAGTTCTATTGCTGTTTAACAATTTCATAAGTTTTAGGAGGTGTTGTGCAATTTTGGTCGTCTTCAACCTGTGTGCAATTTTGGTCGTCTTCAACCTGTGCCAGTAGGAGCAGCTCCGTGGCCTCCCGTGGACGCCGCCGCCGCACTCCACGTCCTTCTTGCTCTCTTCCGAGGGGATAAGGGTGAGGAGAGTCCCTCCTGTGCACTGCTCCTCCCTCCACCCGCGTCCCCCCCTCTCTGTAACCCTCCACGATGCAAACCCTAACCCTACTGTACCTCCGGCCGCCGTCGAATCGCTGTCGATGTGGGCCATCCCGAGGCCCACCGTCCGTCCCTAGAGCTCCGGCGTGTTCCCCTCTTCGTCCTCTATCCCGTACAGCCGCCGAGAAGGCCGGAGAAAGACGAATTCTGTCGATGCCGACCGCCATGGCCGCCGGTTTCCGAGCTCGCCGCCGGCGATTCAGGCGCCGCCTCGCCTCACCGCCCCCACCATCGTGCTCTACTCGTTCCGGTGAGCCTCCCTGTGCCATCCTTTTATCCCCTCCCCCTCTGATTTTCCATCTCGCCGTGAGCCACCACCGGCGGCCGCCGTTCCCGCTCGCCGCCGGCCACTCCGGCGACCAAATGGTCACCGTTTGGCACCCCTCGACTCGCCTCGGCCAAGTCTAGCTCGTCCACTAGTCTGTTCCTTCCAATTTGGACCCAAATAATCGAATTCATGAGCATCTGTGAGGAGCAGAGAAGAGTGAGGTCATCCCTGCGTCATGATGACGTCATAAAACGTTTTCCTCTGTTTTAGAAAAAGAAATTAATATGACACGTGGACCCCACCTTTTTAATTACAGAAATTGATTAAAACTTATAAAGTTAATATCTTTTAATCTGTTAATCAGAAAAATATAATAAAAATATGGGAGTGATCAGGAAAATGTACTCTTTCCAAAAATGTCACTTTCATACATGTTTGACACACTTCATTTTTGGCCTTTATTTAATGTTGTTTAATCATTTAAAAATAGAAAAATAAGTTTTTATTCACTAAAATTAGAAAATTAAAAGTTATATACCAAATTGCTCAAAATGACAAGTGCAACCTGTTTATGATGTTTTCAAACCCTTTTGAGCTTTTAAAATTGTACTCACTTTCATAATTGCCCGAGTTGCCCCTCCGGGGTCTATTTCGGGCTAATCTGAGTAAAATTGTATAATCGACATACGAATCCTAGCAACCAATCGATCATGCCTAGGGCTTTATTTCAGTGAATTAACCTACTCATGCATACATATTGCGCATTGCATCGATGCCATGTGTTGATTGTGTTCTTCTTTTCGGTGTTGTTTCCCCCTCAGTAGAACGTGACTCCGAAGTGAAGGCCAACAGTCCAATGGTGAATACTTGATCTTAATCGACAAGTCAAGCACTTATCCCAGAAGATTCTTATCTGGTTTTCTTATAACCAAGGCAAGCATAACCTCTTATCTGCTCATATATGATTTCAAAGTGATTTGAATCTCGTACTTTGCATTCGGTTCCAAACTATTTGATGTCAGTAGATAGAGTTCTCCTATATACTGCATAACCTAGATATCCTGATCCACTGCTCCTAGCAGCTATAGGTTTTTTTGTGCGCGCTCCGCTAAACCCTGTGAGTCTTGCTTAGCCATGCCTAGTTGTGATCTGATCCATCCGGTTGATGAATCTGGTCAATACGTGAATCATTTATGTCAGGTGTTTATGATTTGAATTATCTTTGATAACTTGACTAACCATGGCATGGATGTGAGGCCACAATGAGTTGTGGCGTTTTGTCCTGTTCATGCCCCTAGGAGCGAGTTCTCGCCTTCGAAGCCAAGACTGAGCGTGCAACCACACGCGGGGCCTAACAGACCGCGCTCGACCAACTAACTTGTTTGGCCACGTCCATGAGTCACGTAGTTTGATCTTTCCATCTGCATGTGAGTCAGAAAACGACTTGGAGAAAACTTAGGGCGTGACCGGGACAAGTGATGGACGTACGCGGATATTGTCCCGACTCACAGAACAGGTGCCGTCAGGAGGTGGCCACCTCCCTGTTGACGGGGTGGCCCTGTTTGGGTTGACTCATGGATAGGGTCGAGCAAGGTAAAGGTCGTGGCCAGCCACCCTCTGCCGCGCTCCATGGACGAGCGTACATGTGGCGTTAAGAGTCGGATGGTACGTGTGGGTAAAGTGTACCCCCTGCAGGGATAAATCTTTTCGAAAAGCCGTGTCTGCGGTTAAAGACGACTTGGCAACGGATTTTGTGATCATAGATAACTTGAACGGAATGACTAAATTTTTTTGACAACGAATGAAGGATGCCTCCTTGGAGATGCCGAGAGGGGTTACCTTGTAGCATGAGATAGTGTGGAACAACTGGAGGAGGTGATCTTTGAAGCACGAGGTGCAGAAATGATTTGGTGGATTAAAAAGATGATGATTTCAGTAGTTGACTAGTTTCGTCATCTGTTTTGAGAACACTCCTTTAAACGTGCTATTCCTCCTCGATTTGTAAAACAAAGATTGCTTTACGCAAAACAGCCTTCGTAAAACCCTTTCTAAAGATAGCGGATATATAATAGGTTAACTAAGTCTTGTTGAGTACCTCCCGTACTCATTTTTTGCTTCAACTTGGTTCAGGTGAAGTTACTCACTTCGGTGGTGTTTCAACATGGACATCGACGAGTAGTTTGGGGTTCCCAGGTAGTAGCCTGGAATCTATGGGCTGGGACGTCGCCTTATGTTGCGGCCTCTTAGGCCTTTTTGGTTCTTGTTGATTAGCAACATAATTTGCCTTCCGTTGTCTGATGTAATGTTGGGGCATGTGACCTCTGTTTGTAAAGCTATACTCTAGTAACACCTGTTTAATAAAGCTTCATGTCTAGAGTACTACTTTGATCGGTTGTTGGTTTCGAGCTCATTGTTATACAGTTTTGGCTATGCCTGCATAGTTGTCGCAGTCGAGGGGTTGTGGAGCCGATGATCCATGTCCGAGCCCGCCTGTCGATGTGATCGGCCTGGGGCGAGGTAACCCCAGTAACCCTCGATTGTTGTTGCACTTTCTGGACACATAACATCTCTGTATAGCTTTGGTCCCGTTTCCTTCAGTTTCATTCGATTCGTGGACGCTTTGATATGCATAGTTGGTTATGACTAGCATGGATACAAGGAGTAGTAGACTGGGGATCCGGACTACGTGCCGATGAATCATGTCTACCTGCCGGTGTTTGTTGCGGCCGGGGCTGGTAACCCTGAAGCCCTTGTGAGTCCATGTCTAGGAGCACATAACAGTATGTATATCTCTGGGTCCGGGGTCGCAACAAGTCATGGTATCAGAGCAGGACTGCCTGTAGGTAAACCTTACTGCTTGGTCGATGTTGAGTCTAGTGTTTGTGAAAACTATTTTGAAACTTCAAATGAGTTTTGAAAAACCTTCTTAGGATTATTTTTACTCCTTATCTGGTATCGCTCTAACTCTGGGTCTCCTTACCTGTTTTGATTTGAAAATATTTTGCTATCTCTTCTAGTCATTCAAAACCTAGGTGCCTTCTCACGCAAGGACGTCTTTTAACCAAGTTGACCTAGTGTTAAAGTTTCTAGAGTCGTGTGTGTTCCGTGTTCCGTTCTCTCTTGTTTAAACTGAGAGATTTCCTTTCCATCATAATCTCTCAGAGTTGTGTGGATTCCACATTCTTACATGTTTCAAAGTTCTAAATCATGAACCTCGAGATCTGCTTTCCATCTCGAATGTATCCGTTATCCTCTGCTCAAGTTCTTCCGGAGCTATCATTGTCTTTTGAAAGATACCTCGTGATTGCTATTCATAGTGTCCTTAAAGGCACTAAGAGAGTAGTTACTCCTTTCTTTTGGTTTTTACCTTGGACTTGAACCGAAGGTCCCGGAATGTGCTGAATTGTGGTGAGTTGAATCATGTGGTTTCTTAACCATGTAATGCTCACGCTACCAGTACATGATGCTGACCTTTAACCCAAGTTCCTTTTGTCGGTCCGAGGAACATGGTCTACCTCAGGATGGCTAGGATATTCCAACTCTCATAGCCATATGTTTTCTCTTGAAATCAAAAAGTGATCATAACAAGAGTGATCATTATGTCCTCCACATCTTTCCTCTTGATTCAGCTACATTTCTCTTCTTGGCATGGGTTTTACAAATGAGTATTACCCTGTGCAATCAACGTGATCTTAGGAATTCTTCTGAGCATGATTCTACCCTTCCAGATGGTCTCAAATCTCTATCCGTTGTTTTGAAACCAAGTTGCTTATGTGTGTTGGATTCTTCCAATGCAGTTCCTCTTGAGTTTCGTCAGAACATTCCACCTTGGGATGTAAGGAGAAACAAACTCCAGTACCTCGTTCATCTTAAGGAACAGGTCAAAGTTTTGTAATCCGCAGATTAAAGAAGTTTCATTAGCTTCTGTTCTGTTCCACCTTCGAGTATCAGAATATTTTATATCAAGAGGCTGTGTTGAGCTTCATGGCCTTATTGATGAAGTGGTGCTCCTACACATCTTCACCCACCAATTCTCCAATCTTGAATGCATGAGAATGATGGGTCTGTGCATTGACATGTGTATCATATTATTCTTAGCAATTCCTATTGCTTTGAAAAATATCAGAAACATATGTATCCTTCTTAGCACTATTGGTCACCTAGTATCTTTTTAAAGTTGACCGTGTTACCAAACCTATTCTTTATGGTGAACTTCCTCGGTCACAGAGTTAGGTTCATACCGAAGCTCTCAAGACCATATCGGTTCCTTTGAAAATCATGCCTCCTTTCGATTTCTAAGACATACCGGTGGGTTGTGATATTCTGGTTGTCTTTCTAGAAGTATCACCAGGTTTGTTACCTGACCGTGATCTCTAAACAATGGGTAATTTGAACTACTCCTTTCTCCAAGGAACTCTGCTGGATATCCTAGATTAGTTGGTTGATATTAAACAACAACTTGGAGAGTTGAAAGACAAGAGATCCGCCTAACTGGGTCCTTCGTTAAGGGATGTCTAGTTTCCTTTGTGTTGAAGAAGGATAGTAACTCCCCAGTGGACATGCTATCATCCTAACACTTGATTTGATTTGATTTGATTTGGGCTATCGTCAGATCAAGATCATATTTCAGGACTATCTTAATGGTGTTTCCACGCATGGTGTTTTGCCCGAGTACACCTTCATGTCCTTTAGTCTGACCAATATATTGCCTTGTTCATACATCATATGAATCCCTCTTCTTGGAGTGTTCTGATAAGTGTGTTGTCGAGCTCATCGATAACATCCCTATTTTCACCAAGTTGCAAGAGGTTCATTTTGAACATTTGGCACTAATGTTGGAAACTTTTGAGAACTATCTTTGTGTCATCACGAAGTTGTGTTCTGGATGTTCGAAGTAACTTACCCCGATTCATGTGCTTATGGTGAAAGTTGTCGCCATGGATCCGAGTAGAGTTTTCTTGTTCCCTCGAGTATAATCCCAAGTCGGTGATGTATGCGTGGGCTATTCTTGAGACGGTAGGTTGTTACCTCCATTTATTGAAGAAGTTTGCATCCACACCCAACTGTTGGCTGATCGTCCGGGAAAGAGAAGAAGTTTAAGAAGTTCGTTATCTTTGAACTCATATTCCCAACAAGGACTCTGATCTGTTCTTTGCAAGTATACCATGTAGGTGCAACCGTCTTTCACAAGTTGCTAATACCTGAGTTCTGCAATCTCGCTCATCTTCTTGAGTGTGACATTGTAGTTCATACCTTGAGAATCCAGTAAAGGTATCTCAATTGTAACCGGTGCAATCTCTTCGCTCAAACCTACCGATCCTGAGTTATAAACCCACTAACCAGAGCTGAATCTCAAGTAGCAACGATGGTTGGTGTTCTCAAGGGTATTGAATCAGGTCTTTTCAAAATTCGGCATGGTTGAAGAGGTGGTTGACACAACTAGCCGGAAGGCCTTATGTCATATCCCTTCATATCCGTAAGAACAACCACTCTTTGTGAGAATGATTGTGTGACTCATTCTAACAAGTTTTCCTCCCCGTTTTTCCAAACCGAAGTTTTACATTCACTTGATGACCTATAGAAGGCTTTTCATGAGCCTGGTATTGGTATTTAAAAACATTCAGGATAACCTGGAAGTTGTTTCTTCCAATGTCTCTTTGTCAATCCTACAAACCTTTCTTTTAGTGGAAACAAGTTCATCATGAGAACCATCTCGTGGTGATTTTTAACCGCTAGTGATCAGCTTCCTTTTTCAAGTTGCTTGTACTTGAAGATCTGTTTTTCTCACACATTGTGTGAATTTGTCAGTCACTTCAGCCATGGGATCTTAATCATGTGGTAAACGTATTTCTACGTCAAATCCACCCTAGGAAAGAGATTCCCTATTTTCTTCTTGTGTTTCAATCCCCGTTGGTTAACCATCCTTATGGTCTGACCAAGAATCCCTTTTTAACTACGGTGTTCCAACATCTTTTGGTTACTCATCTTCTGTCATGAAGTAACATCCCGATCTTGACAAAGTTTTCGACAAAGTTTTGATGGAGTGAAAGTTCCGTTATCTTCCGTGTCCATTCCGAAGAGTGAACATGATCTTGTATCAAATTCTCTCCGACGCACGATTACAGTGTTTCCTCGTGTTCCCCTCGTCTACGGATATTACGTTGTGATATTCAAGACCATCCTCTCCATCTTGGTACCCTGTTTGAAGAAAACCTCGGTTTCACAAGTTGTTCAACCTTTCTTTCCAAAAGGATTTAAAGTCTTGTGAAAAGCTCATATTCTAAATCCTTTCAAGATCAATCGTCCGCAAACTTGAAACCATCTTCCATTCACTCCGTTACCTTGATGTATTTCATGCCTGTTAACTCAACAGTTCTTTATGAACATTCATGTCATGAGTTGACTATGAGATACTCGATCTTCGAGAAGATCAGTTCCTAAGAGTTTCCCTATTACCTAAGGTGTATCCGATCAATACTTCAAGATGCTACGGATCAACCTCTTCGAGAAAAGAACCGTAAGGTTCGAGAAGATCGTTCAAAACCGGTGTTCCTTCTTTCTTCTCCTTCGGGAATCTCGGGACGAGATTCTCGTAAGGGGGGTAGATTTGTAACATCCCAATTTTGCTAACAAAAGTGTGTGGTGTTGTGTTTATATCATACATGCATGAAACCAAAACTTTAATCATGTTTTAACCAAATTAAATTGTGAACTTAAATGGTTTGAGAAAATCTCACAAAAAGTACTTATTTTGGTTCCCAAAATCTTGTCCTGAAAAATATTTCAAATACAACAAAGGAAAACATGGTTCTGTTGGAAATTTTACAAGCTTTCCAAAAGTTAATTTTGCCAAATTTTTACTTTGCAAAAAGGCCCTCAAACATTCAAGTTCTATTGCTGTTTTGGGACAGACAAGGACCTCTTTACAAATTTCAGAAGTTTTAGGAGGTGTTGTGCAATTTTGGTCGTCTTCAACCTGTGCCATTAGGAGCAGCTCCGTGGCCTCCCGTGGAAGCCGCCGCCGCACGCCACGTCCTTCTTGCTCTCTTCCGAGGGGATAAGGGTGAGGACAGTCCCTCCCGTGCACTGCTCCTCCCTCCACCCGCGTCCCCCCCTCTCTGTAACCCTCTACGATGCAAACCCTAACGCTACTGTACCTCCGGCCGCCGTCGAATCGCCGTCGATGTGGGCCATCCCGAGGCCCACCGTCCGTCCCTAGAGCTCCGGCGTGTTCCCCTCTTCGTCCTCTATCCCGTACAGCCGCCGAGAAGGCCGGAGAAAGACGAATTCCGTCGATGCCGTCCGCCATGGCCGCCGGTTTCCGAGCTCGCCGCCGGCGATTCAGGCGCCGCCTCGCCTCACCGCCCCCACCATCGTGCTCTACTCGTTCCGGTGAGCCTCCCTGTGCCATCCGTTTATCCCCTCCCCCTCTGCTTTTCCATCCGCCGTGAGCCACCGCCGGCCGCCGCCGTTCCCGCTCGCCGCCGGCCACTCCGGCGACCAAATGGTCACTGTTTGGTACCCCTCGACTCGCCTCGGCCAAGTCTAGCTCGTCCACTAGTCTGTTCCATCCAATTTGGACCCAAATCGTCGAATTCGTGAGCATCTGAGGAGCAGAGAAGAGTGAGGTCATCCCTGCGTCATGATGACGTCATAAAACGTTTTCCTCTGTTTTAGAAAAAGAAATTAATATGACACGTGGACCTGACCTTTTTAATTACAGAAATTGATTAAAACTTATAAAGTTAATATCTTTTAATCTGTTAATCAGAAAAATATAATAAAAATATGGGAGTGATCAGGAAAATGTACTCTTTCCAAAAATTTCACTTTCATACATGTTTTACACACTTCATTTTTGGCCTTTATTTAATGTTGTTTAATCATTTAAAAATAGAAAAATAAGTTTTTATTCACTAAAATTAGAAAATTAAAAGTTATATACCAAATTGATCAAAATGACAAGTGCAACCTGTTTATGATGTTTTCAAACCCATTTGAGCTTTTAAATTTGTACTCACGTTCATAATTGCCCGAGTTGCCCCTCCGGGGTCTATTTCGGGCTAATCTCAGTAAAATTGTATAATCGACATACGAACCCTAGCAACCAATCGATCATGCCTAGGGCTTTATTTCAGTGCATTAACCTACTCATACATACATATTGCACATTGCATCGATGCCATGTGTTGATTGTGTTCTTCTTTTCGGTGTTGTTTCCCCCTCGGTAGAACGTGCCTCCGAAGTGAAGGCCAACAGTCCAATGGTGAATACTTGATCTTAATCGACAAGTCAAGCACTTATTCCAGAAGATTCTTATCTGGTTTTCTTATAACCAAGGCAAGCATAACCTCTTATCTACTCATATATGATTTCAAAGTGATTTGAATCTCGTACTTTGCATTCGGTTCCAAACTATTTGATGTCAGTAGATAGAGTTCTCCTATATACTGCATAACCTAGATATCCTGATCCACTGCTCCTAGCAGCTATAGGTTTGTTTGTGCGCGCTCCGCTAAACCCTGTGAGTCTTGCTTAGCCATGCCTAGTTGTGATCTGATCCATCCGGTTGATGAATCTGGTCAATACGTGAATCATTTATGTCAGGTGTTTATGATTTGAATTATCTTTGATAACTTGACTAATCATGGCATGGATGTGAGGCCACAATGGGTTGTGGCGTTTTGTCCTGTTCATGCCCCTAGGAGCGAGTTCTTGCCTTCGAAGCCAAGACTGAGCGTGCAACCACACGCGGGGCCCAACAGACCGCGCTCGACCAACTAACTTGTTTGGCCACGTCCATGAGTCACGTAGTTTGATCTTTCCATCTGCGTGTGAGTCAGAAAACGATTTGGAGAAAACTTAGGGTGTGACCGGGACAAGTGATGGACGTACACGGATATTGTCCCGACTCACAGAACAGGTGCCGTCAGGAGGTGGCCACCTCCCTGTTGACGGGGTGGCCCTGTTTGGGTTGACTCATGGATAGGGTCGAGCAAGGTAAAGGTCATGGCCAGCCACCCTCTGCCGCGCTCCATGGACGAGCGTACATGTGGCGTTAAGAGTCGGATGGTACGTGTGGGTAAAGTGTACCCCCTGCAGGGATAAATTATTTCGAAAAGCCGTGTCTGCGGTTAATGACGACTTGGCAACGGATTTTGTGATCATAGATAACTTGAACGGAATGACTAAAATTTGCTGACAACGAATGAAGGATGCCTCCTTGGAGATGCCGAGAGGGGTTACCTTGTAGCATGAGATAGTGTGGAACAACTGGAGGAGGTGATCTTTGAAGCACGAGGTGCTAAAATGATTTGGTGGATTAAAAAATGATGATTTCAGTAGTTGACTAGTTTCCTCATCTGTTTTGAAAACACTCCTTTAGACGTGCTATTCCTCCTCGATTTGTAAAACAAAGATTGCTTTACGCAAAACAGCCTTCATAAAACCCTTTCTAAAGATAGCGGATATATAATAGGTTAACTAAGTCTTGTTGAGTACCTCCCGTACTAATGTTTGCTTCAACTTGGTTCAGGTGAAGTTACTCACTTCGGTGGTGTTTCAACGTGGACATCGACGAGTAGTTTGGGGTTCCCAGGTAGTAGCCTGGAATCTATGGGATGGGACGTCGCCTTATGTTGCGGCTTCTTAGGCCTTTTTGGTTCTTGTTGATTAGCAACATAATTTGCCTTCCGTTGTCTGATGTAATGTTGGGTCATGTGACCTCTGTTTGTAAAGCTATACTCTAGTAACACCTGTTTAATAAAGCTTCATGTCTAGAGTACTGCTTTGATCGGTTGTTGGTTTCGAGCTCATTGTTATACAGTTTTGGCTATGCCTGCATAGTTGTCGCAGTCGAGGGGTTGTGGAGCCGATGATCCATGTCCGAGCCCGCCTGTCGATGTGATCGGCCTGGGGCGAGGTAACCCCAGTAACCCTCGATTGTTGTTGCACTTTCTGGACACATAGCATCTCTGTATAGCTTTGGTCCCGTTTCCTTCAGTTTCATTCGATTCGTGGACGCTTTGATATGCATAGTTGGTTATGACTAGCATGGATACAAGGAGTAGTAGACTGGGGATCCGGACTACGTGCCGATGAATCCAGTCTGCCTGCCGTTGTTTGTTGCGGCCGGGGCTGGTAACCCTGAAGCCCTTGTGAGTCCATGTCTAGGAGCACATAACAGTATGTATATCTCTGGGTCCGGGGTCGCGACACATAGATGATTATCATCAAAGACCAGAGAGCTAATCATATATAACTGATGCAAACCAACAATCTCTAAACAAAATACGAGTGGAAAACAAGGGCTAAACACAGTACTAGCAAAAAGTGAACACTCACAAAACAATAAGAGTGAAAACTAGAGTGTTCTAGGAAATGAATACGGAGCGTGTCTCTCCCTCCAAAACAAGTACGATAGGATCCAATCATATAATACAGGAAAGAAAACCAAACAAACTGAAATAAAAAACAACTGATGCCTCAAGAATAACATATATCATACGAAGCAATAAAAATATAGTGTGTTGAAAGATGACCTCATATTTTTGTTGATGAAGAAGGGGATGACTTGGGCATCCCCAAGCTTTGACGCTTGTACTTCTTGGATATATGTTGGGGTGACACGGGAATCCCCAAGTTTGAGCTTTTTTCCATCCTTCATCTCATCATTCCATTTTTCTCTCCCTACACTTGAAAACTCACTCCATACAAAACTTCACACAATCTTCATTAGCAACGTTAGTGTAATCAAAATAATAAATCCACTTTGGTTCATTTTGAAAACAAGTATAACACCCATTAAAACATTAGCTACTGTCACAAATTCTTTTAAATCTCTTCCGCTCAAAAGAACACCAAAAGAAAAAGATTAAGAGGCAAATGCAAATATTGGCAGAAATATGTCAAAACAGAACAACAGGTAAAGATCTTTTTTTTTCGAAAATCTTATGTTGCTCAAATCAAAAAGTGAAAAAACTAATGAATGTTAGCTAATAAACTGGGCATATGCTCAAGAAGTTTCAGATCAATTCTACGTTCTGGCTGAGAGAATTAATTTTTTTGGTGGCAACACAGAATCTGTTTCAGGACAACAACTTTCCCAAATCTTACTTCCTGCCTATTAGAGGCTACTCTTGGCACAAAAACGAAATAAAAGGGATAAGGAGAGGTTTCTACAGAGTTAACAACTTCTAAGACTCAAATAAAACAAAAGAAAATCTGAAAGCAAAAATATAATGGGTTGTCTCCCAAAAGCGCTTTTCTTTAAAGCCTTTTAGCTAGGCATGATAATTTTCGAAGATGCTCACATAAGAAATATGCATTGAAGCAAAATAGAGCATCAAAATGGAAAAAATAAGTTGAAGTCTAATCCACTTCCTATGAAAAAGAATCTTGTAGAGAAACAAGTTATGAAAATAAAAAGCAACAATCATAGGAAAGCAAAACAAGTGCAACTTCAAAATTTTCAACATAAAGAGGAGAAACTTGATATTGTTGAGATGAATAAAACCATGTTTTCCTATCTCATAATAACTTTCAGTAGCATCATGAATAAAATTTAAAATATAACTATCACATAAAACATTCTTACCATGATCCACATGCATAAAAGAATTAATACTCTCCACATAAGCATAGTCATTCTCATTAATAGTAGTGGGAGAAAATTCAAAAAAATAGCTATCATTATCATTATCATCACCATAATCATCAAATATAGGAGGCATATTGTAGTCATAATTAATTTTCTCCTCAATAGTAGGTGGACTGAAAATATCATATTCATCATTGCAATCATCATAAAGAACTCCAACATGGTAGACAAGTTGTATATTAGGGAGATGGTTTTGGGTAATCCCTCCATAATCATGACAAGTTTCATGAGGATGATTGTAATTATAGCCTATGTCATAGTATTCTTTATAATAATTATCAAAGACTGGAGGCATAGTATTATTATAAACAATAGAATAGTTATCTTCCAAACCATGTTCATTTGCAAACATATCATCATTTTTACTAGAAGGAGATGTATCAAACATATAATCATCAGTAGAAAAAGGATTTTCAAACACATCATCCACTAGCTTAGATATTTCTATATCAGCATTGAAAGGAACACAAATAGTACTAATAGTACAACAATCATTTTTTCCAGAATTGGTACCAAATAGATTTTCAATATAAAAAGTAGTGTGCTTCTCCCAATCATGATCACTATCATTATTAAAAGGCAAAGGTTCATTATCAAGTTCAAACTCATCAGCAACAACTATAATAAATACCCTAATTTATTGTTAGAAGCAATTGAAAAACTTTGGAGGATTCCTCATCTTCATTAATAAGAGAAAACCACATATTAGTCCTATAATATTTTGGTAAAGTCTCATTTTTATAATATTTTGTATGTAAGTATTTGCGTAGCAATTATTCACACAATAAAGATGACAACCATGCAGGACGCTATTCATATCAAAAGCACTCATAACTACCAAAGAAAATTTTCTTGATAACCTTTCACACCACAAAAATAATGTAAGTTCATCATGCTGATTAGGAGTGATCATGCCATCACAATACAAACTTGATGTACTCATTGGATTCGAAAGGCTATTATCATAGCCCGAGCATTGAAAATTGAAATG
This sequence comes from Alopecurus myosuroides, assembly GCA_028641055.1. Lineage (NCBI taxonomy): Eukaryota > Viridiplantae > Streptophyta > Magnoliopsida > Poales > Poaceae > Alopecurus > Alopecurus myosuroides. Next base: position 142,198,953 of record CM054063.1, read on the forward strand.
ACCCACTTCATAGCAAAGTTCACAAATAAAAGGATAGAGGGCACAAACTTTTTCACCAAGATAATTTAGAGCCATGTCCCACGTTTGTCGGGGGGTTACCCCCGAGTAGGGTAAAGACAGGTGGTAAAGGCCGCTTACAGAAGAAAGGTTTGGTCGAGTAGCCGACTACCGGGTACTCGCTACCCGGTCGACCGCTACTCGGTCTCACCTCAAGATGACCAGAAGGAGATATCAATCAAGTTCTACCCTGTCGAGTAGAAGAGATGGCCCGAGTAGAATTGGCGGGAACCTACTCGGGCAGAAAGTCAAAGGAGCCGTTCTGACACAGGATCCCGCGTATCCTGGGTCCGTACTTGGCAGCATTCGAACTACTGTTCACGTGGGGACGGCCTGCCTGACAGTGACAGCATGGAAGCAGGCCGTGGCAGGATAAGGGGGGCCTACTCTATGCCTAGGTACAGTGATACCAGTCTGTCCCCTAGTTTTGCCCAACGACTTTACAGAAGCAGCCAAGATCAACGACCAAAGTTGTCAGCGGGTACTCGGAGAAAGGACAGTGTGCACACTATGTCGACACTTGTCTAGATTTGGACGTATCCGGCTGGGCACCGCGTATATAAGGTGCCCCGCCGCCTCCTGCGCGAGGCATGCTCCCATAGACGTACACACAGGCTCATAGTGAACCCTAGAAACCCTAAGTTCTTGACCTAGCTCTACTCGGAGAGGAGAGAAAGGCTACTCGGTAGCGTTACCATTTGTACTGTGGCTACTCGGAGAGACATCGTAATACATAGAGAAAGGCAGGAGTAGGGGTTTTACCTCCTCACGAGGGCCCTGAACCTGGGTACATCGTGTTGTTTGTGTTGTGTGGATCTCGCCTCACGCGGCTACTCGTCGCGTGATCCCTCCCCGGACACCTCCAGCGTCCATCGTCCCCACATCTTTAGCCATCCCATGGCATCTGCCGTGACACCACCACGACAGTTGGCGCCCACCGTGGGGCAACCAGCGGCGCTGGCTGGAGTTTCTGTTCGGACGGGATCTTCATCGGCGGAGCGCGTAGTTTGTGGCCTTGTCCACAGATTCGGCTCTTTCGACTTCGTCACCGACAACGCCGGCTGTTTCGGCGGCATGGCCATGCCGGAGGGCGGCTCGGTGATCTCCTTCGGCTCGCATCTCGTCTACGTCGCCACCGTCGCCAACAGCGCCTACCCCGAGCTGGTGCAGGACGCGGAGGATCCTCCCGCGGTGGTTGCTGCTCGCGGAAGGCCTGCATGCAGCTCCGCATGCTGCGCTGAGGTGATGGTGACGGGCTTGGCGTCAAACACTGGCGCAGCTGCTACTGGCGCTGCGGCCGTCGTCGAGGAGGTTGACGACCCGCCCGCGGGTGGCAGGAACCACCGGCCTTACGAGAAGGAAAGCGACTTGCCACCTTCCACGTCTACGGTCATCCCCGCGTCTGCTGCGCGAACCGGGATGCCCACTCCCACCGACGTCGAGCTCCTAGCCGCGAGGGAGCAGCTCGAGCGGCAACGCCAGGAGCTGCTTGCCGAGCAGGCGGAGTTGGAGAAGATTAGGCTTGAGCTGAGTCTAGACCAGCTCGAGTACAACAAGGCTCACGGCTTCACGCCGGTCGCCAGGAGGCCCAGCAGAGTGGGTGCTACGCGGCGCAACCTGGGCGCCGAGATGGCGACTGTTGCGGAGGAGCCCGCGCAGTCCGCCACTGCGAACACCTTCACAAGGCCGAGGTACAGCACGCCCGCCAAGACGCTGCGAGCTGCGCAAGCTGTGGCTGCCGAGTTGCCGCGCCTAGATGGAGAGGCGCGTCTCAGGCAGCAGGAGAGGCTCAATGAGCTGGTGTTGGAGGCCGCCAGGCAGAACGAGGAGTTCCGGAAGGCCAACCCGGGAGCTGGAGCCTCGCAGGTAGTTCACTCGCACGCGGCTAGATCTAACGATCAGGCCTCGTCACCGCATCCGAGCCGCGAGAAGAGCCGCAGCGGGCGTTCGGGTAGAGACAGGCAGATGCAGGTGTATGACCCGGCTGCTGCCGCGAAACAGGTTGCTGTGCCGCAGCAGCCTGGGCAGGAACACAACGCTGCAAGAGCAGGCTCTCAAGCCCATCAATCTCAGAGCCGTGTCCGAGAAGCCGCGCGTCCGGGTACTTCTCGGCAACCCGCAGCTCCGCCTACTCGGCAGAGGCAGCAGCCGCGCCCGATGGCACCAGTCGCCAACCCGGCGGAGCAGCCTGCAGCCATGCAGGTGGATAGGTATGATGATGGCTACTCGGCTATGGAGATGGCTGGTTATGACATTCATGACCGTGTTGGTGAGCGCGTGTTGGCGCCTGGAGATGCAAGGCACCAGTTGGACCGACTCAGCTTGTCGGCACGGCTTGAGAGCACGGGTCCTCCTGGCCCCGAGTGCTTTGGCCCGCGCATCATGAACGAGCCATCCGTGAAGGGCTTCCAGCTCGCAAGAGGCACCAAGAGCTACAATGGTAGCACCAAGCCTGAAGATTGGCTCAACGACTACGTCACCGCGGTCCACATTGCGGGTGGCAACAGGAGATGGGCGGTGCGCTATGTGCCGCAGATGCTAGAGGGTCCAGCTCGTACTTGGCTCAACAACCTGCCCAAGCACAGCATTAACTGCTGGCTGGACTTCTCGGACGCCTTCGTCAGCAACTTCACCAGCACCTACAAGAGGCCGAATAGGCCACAGCAGTTGTCGGCTTGCCGGCAGCGAGAAGACGAGACGGACCGCGAGTACCTTACTCGGTGGAGCACCTTGAGGAACACCTGTGAGGGTGTGAATGAGGCACAGGCCATCACTTGGTTTGCGCAGGGTTGCCGACATGGCAGCATGCTTTGGCAGAGATTGCAGAGGGAGATGCCGAACACCCTGGCCGAGACCATCAAGATTGCGGATCAGTACGCACTCGGCGATCCCACTCAGCCATTGATGGACTCCTCTGAGCCGAGAAGGAACTTCAACAGTAGCAAGCGCAATGAGTTCCGCAACAAGCGCCGAGTAGATACTCGGTATGATCCCGAAGAGGTGAATGCAGTGAATGTCGGAGGCGGTGGTGGCCAAAGGCAGAAACCTGCTGGATCCTACGGACAGAACCAGAACCAGGGCCAAGGCAACAAGAAACCGTTCCGCACTGCGCAGCCGAGTAGCGGGAACTCCGAGCAGCCGAAGAAGTTTGTCTTCGATGACATGAAGGATGGTCCATGCAGCTTTCACACTCATCATCCCTCGAGGCCTGCGAACCATACTACTCGGCAGTGCGAGTGGTGGGATGTGATCAAGAGTGATGGCTTGCCTCCTCCTCCTCCTCTGCCAGCTGCCAATGCTACTGTTCAGCCTACTCGCGCTCCCGCAACTCGGCCGCCAGTCTATCCGAGAAGAGAGAATGTCAACCAGGTGGCTTTAGGAGCCAACCGGAACTTCAACAACGAGAGATACCGCAACAACAACAACAACTACAACCGCAACAACAACAACAGAGGCAACAACAACTATCAGGGCAACAACAACAATGGCAACAATGGGGGCAATGGCTCCAACCAGTACCAAGAGCACCATGAGAGCTATATGATCTTCACCTCTGAGGCAGTCGACAAGCAGTCACAGCACAGGCGGGCCATGGAGGTCAATGCAGTGATTCCTGCTGTCCCTCACTACATGTACTGGTGCGACCAGGAGATCAGGTGGACTCAGGCAGATCATCCCAAGGTGATGCCCAACCCGGGCACCTATGCTTTGGTGCTGGATCCTACCTTCCTGGGTCCCGAGAAGAATGTGAGGTTCAGCAAGGTGCTAATCGACAACGGCAGCAGCATCAACATAGTGTACAAGGACACACTCGAGAAGCTTGGCCTGGCCGAGAACATGATGCTGCCCAGCAAGACCACCTTCCATGGCATTGTGCCCGGGATCTCATGCAACCCGATTGGCCGAGTGTGGATTGATGTGCTATTCGGTACTCGGGAGAACTGCCGCACAGAGCGCCTGCAGTTTGAAGTGGTGGATCATCAGAGCCCCTATCATGCTCTACTCGGCAGGCCTGCTCTGAGCAAGTTCATGGCTTCTACCCATGTGGCTTATCTGAAGATGAAGATCCCTGGTCCCAATGGCATCATCACCATCTCGGGAGATTACAAGAAGTCCATGGAGTGTGACTCTGCTAGCTCCCAGCTGGCGGAATCAATGGTGATTGCTGCCGAGAAGAAGAAGATGTACGAGGTGGTGGCCATGGCTCAGTCCGCACAAGCTGGCGCGCAAGGTGTGCCGAGTACCCAGCATGGTACTGCTTTCCAAGCTGCCAAGGAGACCAAGACAGTCCAGGTTGACCCCGAGTTCCCGGAGCGCGTGGCCATCATTGGTTCCGGGTTGGAGGAGAAATAGGAAAGCGCGCTCATCCACTTCCTCCGTGAGAATCGGGATGTTTTCGCCTGGACCAATGAAGATCTACCAGGAGTCCCGAGGGAGTTGGTTGAGCACTCTTTGCATGTGCGTCCTGACGCCAAGCCCGTGAAGCAGGCCTTGCGCCGTTTCGGGGATGAGAGAAGGAAGGCCATCGGTGATCAAATCACCAAGCTGCTGATCAGTAACTTCATCATGGAAGTGCTGCACCCGGACTGGTTAGCCAACCCGGTCATGGTCGAGAAGAAAAAGGAAGATCCCAAGGCTGCCACCGCATGGCGCATGTGCGTCGACTACACCGACTTGAACAAGGCATGCCCCAAGGATCCTTTCCCGCTACCTCGCATCGATCAGGTGATCGATTCCACTGCCGGCTGTGAACTGTTGTCTTTCATAGATGCCTACTCTGGTTTCCACCAGATTGCACTCAACCCCGCTGATCAAATAAAGACTGCTTTCATTACCCCGTACGGGGCTTATTGCTATCGTGTCATGTGTTTTGGCCTGAGGAATGCGGGTGCAACCTATCAGAGATGCATGCAGAAATGCTTGCATGACCAGCTCGGCAAGAATGTGCAGGTGTACGTAGATGACATTGTCATCAAAACGAATAAAACACATACTCTGCTTGCCGACCTGGAGGAAACCTTTGCTAACCTACGCAGGTACAAAATGAAACTGAATCCGAGTAAGTGCACCTTTGGTGTACAAGCTGGAAAGCTACTCGGTTTTCTGGTTTCTAGTCGGGGCATTGAAGCCAATCCGTCTAAGATAAAAGCTATTGAGAGCATGTCTTTACCGAGATCATTGAAGGATGTGCAGAAGTTCACGGGCTGTCTGGCATCTCTGAGCCGCTTTCTGGGCCGAATGGGCGAGAAGGCTCTGCCTCTGTACCAGCTGATGAAGAAAAGTGACAAGTTTGTGTGGACTCCGCAAGCGGACGTGGCATTCAATGAGCTGAAAGCAATGCTGGCTAGCGCTCCCGTCTTGGCTAGTCCGCTACCCAAGGAGCCTATGCTGCTGTACATTGCCGCGACTAACCGAGTAGTCAGCGTGGTGATAGTGGTGGAGCGAGAAGAAGAAGGCAAGAGTGTGCAGCGCCCAGTCTATTATCTCAGTGAAGTGCTGTCCAGTTCCAAGCAAAACTATCCTCATTACCAGAAGATGACGTATGGTGTGTACCTGGGCGCCAGGAAGCTGAAACATTACTTTCAAGAGCACCCCATCACTGTTGTGAGCTCTGCTCCCATCTCGGACATCATGGGAAACAAGGAGGCGAGTGGCAGAGTAGCCAAGTGGGCAATTGAGCTAGCCGCGTACGCTCCCGCGTATACGAGAAGAGAAGCAATCAAGTCTCAGGTACTGGCGGAATTTCTTGTGGACTGGGCCGAGATGCAATATGAACCTCCTGCTCCAGTTTCCAACTATTGGAAAATGCACTTTGATGGCTCAAAGGTGAAAGAAGGCCTTGGTGCTGGCGTAGTGCTTACATCACCCAAGCGGGATCAACTCAAGTATGTGTTGCAGATTCATTTCAAGGCATCCAACAATGTAGCCGAGTACGAGGCAGTGGTGCATGGTTTGCGAGTAGCAAAGGAGGTTGGTGTGCAGCGCATTATCTGCTATGGCGACTCAGATCTGGTGGTGCAGCAAGTCTCAGGTACCTGGGATGCTTTGGATGCCAACATGGCGTCGTATCGCTTCCTGGTGCAGTCAATGACTGGGTTTTTCGAAGGCTGTGAGTTCCAGCACATTCACCGAGCAGAGAACGAAGCAGCAGACGAGCTATCCAAGTTGGGATCTTCTCGGCAGTCCATCCCGGCGGGGATTGCCTTGGAGCATTTGAGGAAGCCATCCATCAAGCCTTCCCCCAACTCGGAATCCATCTTTGTTCCTTCTCTGCCAAGTGAAGAATCTGACCCAATGGAGATTGACTGGGAGAGTGCTGCAGGGAACCCGGGGACTGCCGTCCTCTACTCGGGGACTGCCACTCCCTACTCGGGGACTGCCATCCCCTACTCGGGGACTGCCACTCCCTACTCGGGGACTGCCATTCCTTACTCGGGGACTGCCACTCCCTACTCGGGGACTGCCATCCCCTACTCGGGGACTGCCACTCCCTACTCGGGGACTGCCATTCTTTACTCGGGGACTGCCACTCCCTACTCGGGGACTGCCATTCCTTACTCGGGGACTGCCACTCCCTACTCGGGGACTGCCACTCCTTACTCGGGGACTGCCACTCCTTACTCGGGGACTGCCACTCCCTACTCGGGGACTGCCACTCCCTACTCGGGGACTGCCATTCCCTACTCGGGGACTGCCACTCCCTACTCGGGGACTGCCTTTCCTTACTCGGGGACTGCCACTCCTTACTCGGGGACTGCCGCCCTCAACCCAGAAGCTGTTGCATTCATTGAAGAAGTTCTCGCCAATCGGTCAGGGCTGCAGAGAAGCGCTCCCACTCCTCCTGTGCAACCGCCAGAGCCTGTCCCAATGGAACTGGACGAACCAGTGTTTCCCATACGGGAAACGCCGAGTTGGGCTATGCCCATATTATCCTTTCTAAGGGACGGCACTTTGCCTGAAGATGAGGTGACTGCGAGGCAGATTCAAAGAAGATCCAAGGGCTACACTATAGTCCGAGATGCGCTGCACAAGAGAAGTGCCACTGGTGTGCTGCAACGTTGTGTGAGCCCAGAAGAAGGAGAAGCAATCCTGGTGGAAATACATCAAGGGGAATGTGGGCATCACGCCTCTTCTCGGGCTTTGGTCAAGAAAGCTTTTCGGCATGGCTTCTACTGGCTCACTGCACTGCAACAAGCTGAAGATATTGTGAGGAAGTGCGCCGGCTGCCAGATGTTCGCAAGTAAGATTCACATGCCAGCTTCCGAGTTGAAAACAATTCCTATCACATGGCCATTTGCTGTTTGGTGCTTGGATATGGTTGGTCCTTTCAAGCCGGCTAAGGGCAATATGACACATATCTTGGTCATGGTGGACAAGTTCACCAAGTGGATCGAGGTGAAACCTATTCGGAAGTGTGATGGGGTCACAGCCGTGAAGTTCGTGAAGGATGTAATCATGAGGTATGGCTACCCGCACAGTATCATCACCGACAATGGCACCAACTTTGCAGAGGGGGCAATGGTGCGATTCTGCAGAGATAAGCATATCCGACTAGACGTTGCGTCAGTCGCGCACCCTGCCTCCAATGGGCAAGTTGAGAGAGCAAATGGGATGGTACTGGCAGGCATCAAGCCAAGGCTGATTGAGCCGTTGCTGAAAACACCTGGGTGTTGGCTAGAAGAGTTGCCAGCGGTGTTGTGGAGTCTAAGGACTACCCCTAACCGGTCAACCGGCTACACGCCATTCTTCTTGGTATACGGGGCTGAGGCCGTGTTGCCAATAGACTTAGAGCATGACTCCCCCCGAGTAGCCCTCTACACTGAGGTGGAGGCGAGAGAAGCTCGAGAAGACGACGTTGACCTGCTTGAAGAAGCAAGAGAGCTGACTCTGTCACGTTCGGCTATCTACCAGCAAAACCTGCGGCGCTATCATAGCCGAAAGGTGAACCCAAGGGTTTTCCGAGAAGGAGACATGGTCCTTAGGCTGGTGCAACGCACAGCCGGGATGCACAAGTTGTCTCCTCCATGGGAAGGGCCTTTCATTGTCAGCAAAGCGCTGCACAACGACGCGTACTATCTTGTAGATGTGCGCCCATCGCAGGCGAACAGGGCAGATAAAGCTGGAGAGGAAACCAAGCGTCCCTGGAATGTAGCTCTACTTCGTCGTTTTCATTCGTAAGCAAAGATGTGTATGTACCCTCTCATCCGAGTTGAAATTCTACTCTGCAATCTGAAATTGTTCTCGGGGACTGCCCTCGTCCAAAATTGCTCTAAGTGTTTTTCTTACTCGGCTTGTTCCTTTGTCTATTCGGTTGCTCCACTTCAGAACTCATAAGTGCATTGAGTACTGTGTTTAAACCTATATGCCAACTCTTCGACTTTGCTGCTGTCCGAAACCCGGCTTCATGGCAAGCAAGAGAACAAGCAAAAGGTCAATGAGCACACGAAAATCACTAAGGAAGAAAGAGTGCAGGAACCGAGTAGATTGTCGGTTACTTTTTGTTCCCCGTTTTCGTCTTCTCGGCTAGGTGGTGGGCTGCGTTACCATGATTGTTTCTAGCGGCTAAGTATTTGCAGCTCTGCTACTTGATTCTTGTGACTCGAATACCAAACAAGCGACAAGTCGCAGGTAGAGCAGAGATGAAAAGACAGGGTGAATAAGAAATGCTACTCGGGGACTCGCATGGAAACACAACTCGGCATTAAGCCAGTGTCGTTCAAATTGATTAATGTCAACGTAAACAGAGTGGGCATAAAAACTGAGTAGCAAGCGAGATAAAGATAGTCTGTTACATCTGCTCCCGGCATCCTGGGGATCTGATAAGTTTTCGAGTAAAAAAGAGTGCAGGTTGCTTCAAGTTGAGGAGGCAGTGTTCTCGGCGCTGGTCTTGGCGGCTGTTTCCTCGGCGGTGGTCTTGGCAGCAGCTTCTTCGGTGGCAGTCGTGGCGGCTGTTCCGTCGGTGCTGGCGTGGGTGGCATCCGCCTCCGTCTGCACGGCGGCGGATTCCTCCATCTCGGCATCTTGCTGGGCGGCGGCCTGGTCAGAAGTGGCCGTGGCCACCGAGACGGGTCCTGGAGCCGAGGAGGAGCATGAAGCGTGGCCAGGAGGGGGCACCGTGTCGTCGAGAGCAGCACCTGAGGAGGTGCCGAAGTCGAGTGGCTCGCTGTCGATGTGCGCCCCTTCGTCTTCATCGCTACTCGCGACAACGACAGTTTTTCCCTTCCCGGCCTTGCCCTTGGGAGATTCGAAGAAGTCACCAAGTTCTTCCTCTTCGTCATCATCTTCTTCGTCCTCGTACTCGGTGTCGGGTTCGGGGACGCCATCGATGTAGACCTCCGTCTCGGCGCACTCTGCGACCTCATACGCAATCTGCCTGCGCAAGGCCACGCTCTCGGCATCCGTCTCCCACTTGGAATTATTGCGCTTCCCGCGGATGCGCTGCATATCCAGGTTTTCATACCAAGATGCTATGCAGAGAAGCATCACGTCCGCACCAGCACGGGCTCCAGAGGCTCGCCATTTTTTCAGCTCGGCCTTCACGTTCTCCAGCTTGTGGGCGAGCTCCCGCATGTTTCTTGGCTGGGGGTCATGAGGCCAGAACAGCCGGTGGAGCTCAAAGCCCACATGAATCAAGTCAGTTCCGACGCCGGCCAGCATTTCGAAGTAATCTTTGAGCACCAGCAAGCTGTCCTCGATATCAGCCCTGGTGTCAATTGGCTCACCCAGCGAAAGGCGAACTGCTCGGGCCTTGGCCACCGTAGGCGCAGAGGAAGATTCAAGACGAGGCCAGATATCTGAAATATCAAGTGGCAAGATCAAAAACCGAGAAGAGAAAAGAAGCCGAGAAGGAACAGGACCGAGAAGAAAAGATGCAATGAAGAGAAAACTTACCGATCAGTTGGCGGCGCAGCTGCTGCAGCTTGGTTCTCCAGGACTCCTCGTTGCCAATGTGCTTTGATTGGATCAGGCGCAAGCTATCCATCTGAGCGAAGAGATCAGCATTGGTCTTCTTCAAGGTTTCGCATTCAGACTCGAGGGCCCTCTCCTTTGCCTTTAAAGTGGTCTCGGCCTTGGCCTTCTCGGCGATGGCCTTGTCCCTCTCGGCGCCAATCTTCACGGCATCTTGGAGTGCCTTCTGAAGCTGAACCTGCAGCTTCTCCATCTCGGTGGTGTGGTCCTTCACCAGAGTAATGGCCTGGTCGGCTAGCTGTTTCTCCACCTCCGCTGGCTTGACGCACTCTTGGTGTGCCTCAGCAAATGACTTATGATCTTCTGCGAAAAGATAGATGAGGTTAGTAAATAAGCAGAGAAGAACCAAATTCAAGGTCACACCGAGTAAACAGCAAACTCACCTTCAAGTCTCTTTATGGTGGCCTCGGCATTCTCCACGAAAGTGCGGCATTTCTCATGCTCATCGGCCAAGGCCTTCAGTTTGTCTGCAGAGAAGGAAAGGTTAGCGCGTGAGAAAGCAGAAGCGGGCGTAAACATAAAACGCAGAAACCGCGTGGCTAAAGGCGTACCTTGCACTTCGGCCAGCTGTTGGGTGCTGTCATTTGCATTTTTGCTCGCGGCCTCAGCAGCTATCTTCTCCTTCTCCAGCGCAGCAATTCACCTCCTGGCGATGGAGTGGTTCCACAGAAGGATGCGGTACAAGTGTGTCCGCTTAAGGACGCTATCCTGAGAAGCGAGAAGAAGCGAGTTAGAAAAAGCAGAGAAGATTCAACCCGAGTAGGAGGCTACTCGGAGAGTATCCATCTACTCGGCTAGAATCTCGGGGACTGGGGGTGATGGTAAAGAACAAGGAAGGCGAATAGAAAAGAAGGAATCTCAACTCGGAAAAGGCAAAAAAGACTTACTGCGTAGCTCTGTTCGATATCTTCGGCGTTCTTGCGGTGCAAGAACATCTTGGCTGCGAGGGTTGCGGTATCAGTGGAGACGGACATGGGCTGGTGTCCCAGATCAATCTTGTTCCAATCCACGCGATAGTGGTCGATGGAGCCAAGGGTCAAGCCGTGCCATTTCTCCTCTCCGAGAACTCTGCTGTCCCACCTGGCGCTGATGTGGCCAACAGTGTCCAGTACCTGCTCAAGATCCTTGGAGGTTATTGGCTTGTCTTGGGCTCCCCGAGAAGCAATATTGACGGGTTTGTTTTGAGCTGGATCGAAGGGAGGAGTATTCCTGGCTACAGCTTTCCTTCCCTTCTGAATAGCTAAAGCTTTATCTTGGGGGGGGAAGCCGATGGTGTGCTGTTGGCTAACCTCGATCATGTACTCCGGGTAGCAAGGCTGGCCAGCAGCGCGAGCGTCCGCAGAGAGCGCAGCAGGAATGGGGCCGGACTCGCGGATCACGAGCACTCCGCCTGTGGAGGCGCCTTGGTCTCTGGCCCTTTTCTTCGTTTGCTCCTTCTCGATTCTCTGCTTCTCGAGATCCTCGGGTTTCTTCCCGTCAGACTCGGCCTTCGTCTTCTCGGCGGCAGTCTTCTCGGCGACTTGCTTCTCGGCCTTCCTCTGCTCAGCCTTCGCTCTTTTCTGCTCAGCCTTGGCCTCCTCAGCAGCCACCTTATCGGCAGTCTCCTTCTCAGAAAGGCCTTTATCGGAACAGTAATCCCTCAGAGCATAAGGGGCCTGTTGCCTGGCTACTCGCCCAGGAGGGCTGGATGTGTCCTTGCTCTGTGGAGACGAGGAGGAAGTTGGTGGTGTAGGGCCTTGCGCAGTTGGTGGCGTAGGGCCTTGCGCAGTTGGTGGCGCCGCAGATCCATCGCCCGGTGCAGCTCCTGGCTGAACACTACTCGGTGCGCCGCCTGGCAGTGGGTAGACATCTGCTATGGTAGCATCCGCGGCGGTATCATCTGTCACCAGCCGCTCGGCAGTGATGTTCTCTTGTGCAGCAGCCTCGGTGGTGGGCTGCTCCCGTTCTACTTCTGGCCGCTCAAGGGCGGCGGCGTCTTGCATTTCTTGTTCTTGGTTCTCCTCGGCGTTGCTAGCCGGAGGAGAAGGGGGTCTCTCTTCGTGAACGGCGCTATCTTGCGCTGCTGGCTCTGGTTCTGCTCCTCGAGCATCACTAGCCTGTGCGTTGGTGGCAGCAGCATTGGCGGCGTCATTCTCGTCGTCAACAAGGTCGATCAGGGGTACTGCTGTCTCCCTGCCTTGGTCGGACGCAAAGGCTGCGTTCGCATCCATGGCAGGACTGCAGAGAAGAAAGAAGTCAGGGATTGGAAGAAGATTTGGGAGAAAACAATATTACGCGAGAAGGAGGGCAAACGAGAAGAGAACTCACGCAGTGGTGGATTTAAGCTGTCGTCGGGGTTTCTTTACAGTAACCTTCTTCTTCTTCTCGGCGGCCTCCTCCTTCTCGGCGGGCTTCTTCTTCTTGGCTGGAGGTGCCTGTGCTTCGCTGCCGGTCCGCTTGCGGGTTTCGGGAGGGGCAGTAGACAGAGGTTGGACGACAAGGGGCGCATCGCCCTCGTTCTCGCCCTCATCCTCGTCGTCCTTCTCCGCAGCGGCCTCATCTGAGAAATTCAAAAGAGAAGAAAGAAGAATCAGAAACAGCAATGCAAGGGGTTGGTGTTTCTCAGAAACAAACAAGATGAAAATAACAATACCGTGAGAGCCTTCATCCGACCAAGTGCGGAGGGCATCGCGCTTGTCAGGAACGGGGCTGCTCTGTTCCGCGTCATCAGAAGGCAGCATGTCATCCTCCTCGCGGTCGTCGGACCAGTTTTCCTCAAAAACTTCGCGACTCTCAATCAACTGTCGAGTAAGAGTCTGAAAGACAGAGAAGGATCATAAGTCAACCGAGTATCAGGATGGAACTATACTCGGATAGGCGTGCAAACACAAAGCACACTAAGCCTATGCAGTTTTCTAAGTGTTCTACTCGGATAGGCGTGCAAACACAAAGCACACTAAGCCTATGCAGTCTTCTAAGTATTATACTCGGATAGGCGTGCAAACACAAAGCACACTAAGCCTATGCAGTTTTCTAAGTGTTCTACTCGGATAGGCGTGCAAACACAAAGCACACTAAGCCTATGCAGTCTTCTAAGTATTCTACTCGGATAGGCGTGCAGACACAAAGCACACTAAGCCTATGCAGTTTTCTAAGTGTTCTACCCGGATAGGCGTGCAAACACAAAGCATACTAAGCCTAAGCGCGAGTCGACTAAGTGCTCTACTCGGTGCACCAGGTGATTGCTAATCGGGGCGGAAAGGGAAGTTATCTACTCGGGAAGCAGAGGCGAAAACAGAGTAGGAACTGCGTACCCGGGCAATCGGTTGCGTGCGGCTGTACGGGACGAAACCATACCGCCACTTCTCGGTAAGGCTTGTCTTCAGAATGTTCCTGGCATGATAGGCAACGTCGACGTCGTCGATTTCGATGGTGGTGGTCCTGGTGCAGTCGCGGGGGCCTCCCATGTAACACATGAGATGGCAGCGCTCCTGCAGAGGGAGCACTCGGCGCTTGATCCAGCACACCACCGGGTCGTCGTTCTTGAGGCCCAGTTTCTTCAGCTCGCCGAGTCTGTCTTCTATCTCGATGGCGATTTTGTCGATGGTGGGCTTCTCCTTCCAGTTCGACCCGAGTGGAGCACGGTTCCTCCAAGCGGGCAGGTTGATTCGATCATCAACCGCACCCCCTTCCGTGGCGGGGACGTTCTTGACATAGAAGAACGTCTGCTGCCACATTCGGCAGGAATCCAGCCCCTGGATGCGGGGATGATTCGTCCCGGTCCGCTGCACCATCATGGCACAGCCCGTGTCGGTGGCGCGGCCGATGCCTGCGGCGTCTTTCTTCCCGACTGACTGTTGGCGAAGATTGAAATACCTGAGCCACGTATCAGTCGTGGGCCTGATGCCGAGGAAAGCCTCGCAGACCACGGCATGGTAGGCGAGGAAGACGACCGCGTTGGGCGGCAGATGATGCATCTGCAGCCCGAAGTGATCGAGGAACTTGCGCAGGAAGTCGGAGGCGGGCAGTCCAAAGCCGCGCTCGAAGTGCGACATGAAGACCACCCGCTCGCCGTCCCGCGGAGCTGGCACAACCTCGTCGTCGGGTGCCCGGCACTCCACGCCGGGGGGAACCCTTCTGCTGGTCACGAGCCAGGCGAGATTGGCCTTGGTGACGGAGGAACCCGCCCAGCTAGCCTTGGCCATCGTTGCGAGTGGGAGGAGTGGATGATTTCGGATGGAGTTGCTCGGTGGAGTGAGTCCGCGGCGGCGCGGAAGCTTGCGCGGCGGCGGAGGGCTCGGTGGCGAAGAAGAACAAGAGGCAGAAGAGGAAAAGTGCAGGGAAGGGGAAAAGGAAGTTACCGCGGGGGTATTTATATCTCCCTCGCGAGATTACCGTTACCACCGCGGAAGTGGGATCGACTGTGGCGTGTGGTGGGTCCTGTGGCCGGCTAGAAACGCACACAAGCGCGGGCTGCGCGCGTAACGGCCGCATTTGATCCCACCATCAGATCGTGGCCAGTAATTGCGCGTGATGGGACATGACGGCCGGTGGGCCCACAGCGTGAAAACTGGACGCGTGGCGTCGTGTCCTGGGCAACCAAACGACGAGGTCGTGGATGCTTGACACGTGGGCAGTGCCTGCGTGAAGGGCTGGATGTTGCTCTGCGCTGCAGAGGCTCAGTTTGCGAATTTTCGCTAAGTCTTTTTACTCGGAAGCAGAGTAGAAAGCAACTGCTACTCGGAAAGAAGAAACTCAAGGTACTTTCCAGATAGCTACTCGGAGGACCTACTCGGCATCTTGAGGTTCAAGGGCTGAGATGCAAAGGCTGGTTTTAAGCTGGCAGAGCCTAGTGAACAAGTTCGCAAGACTCAACCAGCTTCGGGGACTGCTGTCGGGGGGTTACCCCCGAGTAGGGTAAAGACAGGTGGTAAAGGCCGCTTACAGAAGAAAGGTTTGGTCGAGTAGCCGACTACCGGGTACTCGCTACCCGGTCGACCGCTACTCGGTCTCACATCAAGATGACCAGAAGGAGATATCAATCAAGTTCTACCCTGTCGAGTAGAAGAGATGGCCCGAGTAGAATTGGCGGGAACCTACTCGGGCAGAAAGTCAAAGGAGCCGTTCTGACACAGGATCCCGCGTATCCTGGGTCCGTACTTGGCAGCATTCGAACTACTGTTCACGTGGGGACGGCCTGCCTGACAGTGACAGCATGGAAGCAGGCCGTGGCAGGATAAGGGGGGCCTACTCTATGCCTAGGTACAGTGATACCAGTCTGTCCCCTAGTTTTGCCCAACGACTTTACAGAAGCAGCCAAGATCAACGACCAAAGCTGTCAGCGGGTACTCAGAGAAAGGACAGTGTGCACACTATGTCGACACTTGTCTAGATTTGGACGTATCCGGCTGGGCACCGCGTATATAAGGTGCCCCGCCGCCTCCTGCGCGAGGCATGCTCCCATAGACGTACACACAGGCTCATAGTGAACCCTAGAAACCCTAAGTTCTTGACCTAGCTCTACTCGGAGAGGAGAGAAAGGCTACTCGGTAGCGTTACCATTTGTACTGTGGCTACTCGGAGAGACATCGTAATACATAGAGAAAGGCAGGAGTAGGGGTTTTACCTCCTCACGAGGGCCCTGAACCTGGGTACATCGTGTTGTTTGTGTTGTGTGGATCTCGCCTCACGCGGCTACTCGTCGCGTGATCCCTCCCCGGATACCTCCAGCGTCCATCGTCCCCACATCTTTAGCCATCCCATGGCATCTGCCGTGACACCACCACGACAACGTTCTAGTTTTTTCATTCCTGTGATGGATACAATATTATTCTTCGATTTGATTCTTTTCACAAGGTCTAAGTGCTCCACAAAAATTAACATGCTTATAATAAATAGTACTTTCAGAAGTTTCAGCATGTTTATTGCAATCATTAATGAAAATTTCATTTTCCATGCAAGTGTCTTTAAAATGTTCATGATACATGTCCCAATTTTCTTTAGGAACATTGATATGAGAAGAAAAGGCTCTACAATAATCAACAATAATTCGAGGATCAAGACCATATTTAGCATTAAGCTCTTGAAAATAACAGTTTCAGGAAAAGATTTAATGCAATCATACTCACAGTTATACCTAATTATTTACCTTTTTTGATATCCCAATCTTCAGTAATGTTTTGATTTTTTTTAAGAAGATTCCACTTAGCTTCAACCTTCTTACTTTTGAAAGAACTGTCTGAACAGAGATTTATATAATCCTTGCAATGTCCTGAAAGCCTTGCATAAAAATTAGTAACAATTATTTCCTTAGGAAGCTCAAGGTTAGTACATTTGAGTATTAATATTTTCAGTCTGCCCCAAACTCGCGGAATGCTTTCTCCATCATGAGGACGAAAATTATAAATGTAATTCCTATCTAAATGCAGTTCATGAGGAGGATAAAATTTATAGTAAAATAGAGATTCAAGCTCCTTCCACTCCAAATGATGAGGATCATCTAGTAGCTCATACCACTCACTTGCTTTGTCCTTAAGTGACAAAGAGAATAGCTTCCTATTAACTTGGTCCATTGAAATATCTGCACACTTGAACAAATCGCATAATTCATGTATAAAGAGTAAATGATCACCAGGATGGACAGTTCCATATCCAAAATAGCAGTTATTCATAACACGTTCAACAATTTTAATAGGTATTTTAAAAGGAATACTTTTAGTAGGTGGATTTAAAATATAACAATCATCATTAGAATTATCACATATGGGAGATAAACTATCATGAGAGCAATTTTTCTCCTCTAAAGCTGCGGAACTGAAAATATCATTTTCATAAAAACTTGCTTCCCCAAGCTTAGAGCTTTCCATAGCATTAGAAATAATGGTGTTCAAAGAATTAATGCTAATAACATTGCTATTACTATTATGCAAACAGACTTCCATAGGTTTTTTAATTTTCTCTTCAAAAGCATCATGTCCAAATTCAATATAAATATTATAAAGCTCTCTCATATTTTTTCTGTTTTCCATTAAGCCTAAAGATAAAAATAAGGAACAAGTAAAAATAAGCCTAACTAGTGAAAATAAAACCAAGAAACAAAAGATATAATTGCAGAAACTAAAGAAAATAACTTCGAGCTCTCACACACCAGCAAGAGGATGTGAGTACCTTTTACCTTACCTGCTCGGACACGGCGCCAGAAAAGAGCTTGATGTCTATGCACGCTTCTATTCTCGTAGACAATGTTGGGCCTCCAAGTCCAGAGGTTTGTAGAACAGCAGTTATTTTCTCTTAAGTGGATCATCCAAGGTTTATTGAACTCAGGGAGGTAGAGGTCAAAGATATCCCTATCAAGTAACCCTGCAATTACGATACAAAAAGTCTCTTGTGTCCCCAACACACCTAATACAATTTCCAGTTGTATAGGTGCACTAGTTCGGAAAAGAGATGGTGAAATACAACTAATATGGATGATTATAAGTGATAATAGCAATCTGAAATAAAAATGGCAGCAAGCAAACATGTAGCAAAACCGTTTGTAAATGATGTTTCAATGATTAGAAACAAGGCCTAGGGATCATACTTTCACCAGTGGACACTGTCAACAATAATAACATAATTGAATACATAAATATCATTTCTTCACTATGCTACTCCGAACCACTCTCCGGTTGGATAACAAACACCAATCATTGCATAAGGATATGAAGTCAGACCTTAAATATGCACACCCCACTAGGTAACCCCACACTTTCACCTTGAGCCCTTGATGGTTCCAGAAAAACACCACAATTTGATAGGTTCATCCAACACAAAATATATAAATCATGATAACTCACACACGGCGCACACACTGTCACCTTTACACCGCGGGACAAAGGTGTCTCTGGAGATCGCATTAGCAAAACCACTTGAGTAGCGTAATAGATGAAGAGTAACATCTACTTATCCAACTAGATTACAAAGCTCATGATCACATAAAGATCACACCATGGGAGAGAGAGATACGAAACAAGATACCATTAGAGCCCTCAGCCTCGGCGGAGAAGTACTCCCTCCTCATCATGGGAGTCAGCAACGGCGGTGGAGATGGCGGTGAAGTCGATGGAGATGGCTCCGGGGCACTTCCCCGTCCCGACAGGGCGCCGGAATAGAGATTTCTGTCCCCCGAAACTTATCGGTGATGGAGGTGGAGCTACGTAACTTTTCGTGGATGGAGGCTGGATGTTTTAGGGGTTTTGAGCCGGGGGTTAATAAATAGGCGAAAGGGTGATGTCCATGGGCATCCAAGGGGCCCACACCATTTGGTGGCGTGGCCAGGGGCGCCACCAGGTGGTGTGGACACCTCATTGCCCTCCTCCGGGTCTCTTTTAGACTCCGTTGACGTACCGGAAAAAATAGGACCCTGAGATTTTGTTTTATCCAATTCCGAGAATATTTCCAGAACAACTTTTCTGAAATAAAAAACATTAGAAAATAGGAACTCGCGCCGTGGCATATTGTCAATAGTTTAGTCCAGAAAACATCCGGAAAATGAAGGAAAACATGTGAAAACATAAAGGTCTTCGATAGAAAACAAGCATGTAGCATAAAAAATTATAGATATGTTTGAGATGTATTAAGTGGTCGTGCTCCTGTAGCTCCTCCTTGATGGCGGCGCGATGATGCGGCTGGTCTAGGCGGAAGGGGCGGAGGAAGAGGCAACCTTGGGGTTGGCATGGGGTGGGGAGGAGCAGCGCCTACTGGTCTACGCTGCATCATTTAAGTTTTTTGCCCTACGTAGTCCGCCAATATCACTATGCAGATAACGGGGAATGCCTAGACATGCAAGTATGAGGATAACGACTTATCGGGCGGCAGATTCAATGTAGCCGTAGAAGAGTTCTGAACAATGGTATATCCTCACAACTAGGACTAGTTGTAAGGATGTCGCTAAGTATTCCCTCGTCAAGGATCACACGTGTAATCCCTCTTATGGTGTGCATGCGCATACTCGTGTCAACCCGTCAGTGCTCCGCCTTCCAGGACTCGGCACTGATGAAGAGAGACAGCCTTCCGGCGTTGCTAATTGGTAGCTCTAATCAAATGTGATTAGATCTATTATGAATTTGGAAGTTCTCTACACATGAAAGAGAAAACTAATTAGACCTAGGTCTAATAGGGAGAGTATAACTAAAAAAAACTGATTAGAAGAGGCTCTAATTCAATTAGAGATGTTTAAAATTAGAGAATCTAATTCAATTAGTGGTTCTCTGATTAGACTTCTAATTAGAGGCTCTAATTCAATATAGGCTCTCTAATTAGATATCTACTTCTATGAGAGACAGAAGGACAAAGGCTCAATCGTTGTGTTCTCCAAAGAGGAGGGGTGGGGATTATATAGTGGGAGAAAGAGGGAGACATGTCAAAGGGGGAGAGGTCGGTTTCCCTTCATCCTCCTTGGCCGCACCTCCCCTCCTAGGGGAACTAGGATTGGACTACCAACTGGAGTCCAATCCCTCCCTTTTCTTTTTATTTTTCAAAAATCACTTATTTCAAAAATAACTTCAGGAAAATTCCTTTGGAAAGCTTGTGCACTGAGACCATGGGCCCCACCTGGCATCCCCTAAAATTAGGTTTTTCCCATAGGAAGAAATCTGCCCCCCTCAGGCTATGCTTCCATATAAGGAAAGTCCGCCGGAACTCTTCCGAGACCCTGTCACGCCTATAGATAAAATCATCGATATTATCTAACGATGTTAGTAAACATTTCTAACACCCCGGGACATCTCATGTCCTCTATAGCTTCTCATATAAATTAGCCTAACACCGACATAAATTCTCTCTTATAGTAACTTCCCCGAAACAACTCCGATTGACACCGTACTTGTTTCTGTGATCTCATAACAACATCGAACATTCATAAAGCTAAAAACAAATTATTATTTCTATCAATAAAATGTTGGCACAACTTAATAGTGTGACCAGTAAAGGCTCGATAACACACAATCATGTTCGGGGCACTTACCGAACAATAACCAACATCGGGACCATGGACGTCCATGACGTCACAATGTGTTCCCGAAGAACGGGAGAACCTTGTAAGGTACTCATTGCACTTATTCCCTCAACTTCATGATACCAACGATATCGTCAGGTGAGACTATGTGATCTAGTTTGATCAAACTCTTTGATCATAACACATATAACTCGTTCACCGATATCGTTCTCTTTTCTCATACATATCCAAGATGACCCTATGATAAAACCACACTGTGTCTGGCCAGATGATATGTCATCGGTGATACTGAGAGGTTCATAGAATGTATCTCTCTATCATTTAGTAGAATTAAGTACTAATTTTGAACGATCTCAGTTCCATTACAGTTTCTTTTAGCAACGACATACGCTTGGGTAAGTTCAATATTATCATTATGTTAACAATAAACTCTTATGTTTTGCTAGACTTTCTTCGATTTCCATGATAAAAAACATATGATCAAACCATAAAATAATCTTAGAGACAATATTAGAAACTCTTGTTCGTTTATTTCTTCACACCCGCACAAAGATTTTCCTTTGAAACTCACTTTTCAAGTTCTATAGCACTTGTAGAATGATGACATAAACTTAATTCTGAATTTGGAGATAGAATAATAACTGAAATTTACTATCTCTAGGGCATATCTCCAACAGTCTCCCACTTGCGCTAGAGTCAATTAATACTCTAGTTAGTATGATGACATAAAACTTATGAAATTCCGGTGTTACTCACACTATGCATGTGGTACCTTAGACTTATGTCTTTCACCTTTTGATCTAATCAGCTTGTGATAAATTTGTGTTTGGATTTATTAGGAATTGGATATCTATGAACCTGGTTCCATGCTAATATTAATAATTCTAGTGTCTCTGAATGAATCATTATATTATCGTTTGAAACCTCACTAAGTCGAATGCCTTTTATCCAATAACCTGCAACGAACAACGTCTAACATTTTGTTGCAACTATCCACAAAATATCGTAGAGTCCACTCATAATACTCCAATGTTTATAATTATACAACATACGCTATTATCAATTGAAGAATCATTATCTGAGTTAAAATAAAAAATGATTTTGTATTACCACCACTAATACATATGTGAATATTTCTCACAATATTATTTGTAGGTATACAAAATTCCACCGGGTTATTTTCCAATCTATAATATTTCCGTGATAAACTTCTCACCATAATATTTCTTGGTTTTATTACAAACAATTAACTGCATATAAAGCTTTTCTTTAAGTTTTTCTCCTTTATACCGGATTTACTAAAACATTTTTAGTAAACGAAAATCTACCGGTTCTTGTGTGCTTTTCCTTTAATGACCATGAGATTGGTCAAATCACAAATTATTATGATTTGATCTCAATCCTCTATATTTTTCCACCAATGATTACGAAGTTCATGTCTCTTGCCAAATATCATGTCATTTTTTTTGAGACAAAATACTTTTATCTTAATATAATTCAAAATTCCTTTCAGAATTACACTTATCACACCCATCATATTAATGTTTATTAAATTCCTCAATCTATCTGATAGACTCTAAATTTAATAAGACACTTTCTCATATTATATTTAAAACATTTTTAAATCTTTTCCATGAGGTATCTTTCTTATAACTAGGCCCATCCAAATTATAAGATCATAATTAGCTCCAACTGACTTTTAAGTCCATTCGCTTTAAATAATTTTCTTATTTTTTCATTAACACGACTGACTTAATACTCATATTTGTAATATTTCTGATTACTCTTAGTAATAAAAATTAATTACACTTCGAAAAATAATTTTCTAGTTGATCCAATAACAACGCCAACAAATTGATATGATAATCCATTGTTCCTAGAATTGGTGCCCCAGGGAGGGCCGCCCTGCGATACGCGCCACTCCTTCGGGATGCCACAATATGGAGGGTTAAGGAGCCCGTACCGGTACAGCCCCGAGGCGTCATTGGTTTTGATGGTGCGTGCGCTGGAGGAGGAGCCGGCCTCCAAGTTGTTGGCCGCCATGGAGAGGCAAGGAAGAGGGTGAGGGGCGAGAATATTTCGATGGAGGGTAGGGGGAGAAGGAGGGGAGAGGAGATTGTGCGGAACGGCAGAGGAAAGCCTTAGTGGGGAAGGAGAAATGCCGACATCACATCATCGGAAATGTCGCGTCGCCGGTGTAATTGCGAGGAGGCATGTTGCATACCGGCTTCTCGTCGCATTCGAAATTGTCGAGCGGCATTAACGCAAACTGTCCTCGTGCACGACGTATTTACTCACCCCCCCTTCCCGCCTTCTGTCTATGACAAGCGGGTCACTCCTCTCAGGTGGGCTGACCGGACATTATCCGTCGCCCCCAGGAAGGCCTCCAAGTTTGGGGTGCAAGGAACACATTTGATGGGTGTGAACGCTCGGGGCATGTCGTTGGCCCATTGAGGGCCCACTCTAGTAGAATCTCGATTGGCACCCCACCCAAACGCCTCCCCAATGGCCCATTGGGGGCCCGGTCCGAAAAGTTTCACACAACGGCACACCCCAATGGTGTCCATCCATCAAATTTTTGTGTGGCACCCCCAGCCCACCCTCCGAACTTGAGGGCCTGCCTAGGGGCGTCACACATTACCCGGTGACCCCATCCGTCGGGCAGGGCCCGCTCTTCATAGACCTAAGTCGCGCCCTAGGCGGTTAAAGGCGTCGTGCAGGAGGTCGTTCCTCCCGAGTTAATGGCGTCGACGGGATGCGACTGTCCACCAGGCGACGGGACATCAGTTCGCCGATGCCACATGCCAAGAATTTACACGGCCTACGGCCTTCCTAGCTCCCAAGTGACGTCAGGGCGAACGCGGCCGGGACGTGTCACCGCTAGACCTTCTCGGCTTCGACGAGACGTTTCGCCGTCATAAACTCTTACGAGGTGCACGGTCCGACGTGTCCTCTCCTTCCCGCTGCTTCCCACCCAACTATAAAGCCACTTTCTCACCGTAGACAACACCACACCATCTTCCCATTGACGCTTCTGAACTCGTCGCAATCTTCCCATCGCCGATGCTCCCCCCATATCGACAACACCATGCCACGCAAACTCCATACCTTGTGGGTGACGTTCATCCAGCAAGACACACGCCATGCGCAAGACCCTCCATCCGACGATGGCGGAAGTGGCAACGACCCCTACGTTTTCACGGAGGAGGAGGAGGGGGTGGTGGAGCCAGACCATCCTTTGCAGCCGCAACAGGAGCCTGGCACACGAACCAGAGCTGGAGGAGGAGGAGGAGCCAAAGGAGTGCCCTCTGCTCTGGCCCCACCTAGGGGTGGCGCACAACTCGTTCACCACATGGCACAACGAGGAGGCGTTCTGGCCGGTCCGATCTGGGTTGCAGGAGGCGGAGGCAGCCGCCAAGGCTGCCTCCATTAAGGCTTCCATCGAGACAGCCTGGAGGGAGGAGCATGCCCGATCCTCATGGAGGCCGAGTGGCAGACGTACGAGCAGCTCAACGCCAACGCGACACTCGATTCGCAGAAGGTCTCATACGACCGCTTGAGGACGAGTCTGCCTCGTTCATGGCCTCCCAACGCGCGTCCTATGAGGAGGTGAACTTCGCGCGGGCAAGCCGAGATGTCTGGAAGGCTACACATAGCGACATGGAAAACAAGCACCGCGCCATGGTAGAGGACACCTTCCATTGGGCTGCCTAAGAAAATGGGATGGACACAAAGGCAGAGGGGCGGCTGTTGTCCTCTCGCGCATGCGACAATAGGCGACTATGCCCTCGTCGCAGGCCGCGGAGTTGCATCCGATGCGGGTGGAAGACAGGGCGGAGCAGTGCTGGCTAGCGTAGGTGGGAGGCCATTCGCCTCCCTCACCGGGGTACTACGATGAGCCAGCGCCCAACGACGACGAGGCTGGCCCCTTCCACTGAAGGGTCTATGTAGCAAAATAACAAAAAATTCCTACTAACTACAATTGAAACCAAGCCAAGATCTATTACTATATATATATGAATTAACAGAGAAGATCGGAGATCATACCCTTGAAGACCGATAGCAGGGACTACGCTCCCGCACAAGCGTTAACGACAGAGTCGTGCGTAGCCGACTCCAAAGTCATGTAGTCGAGGGAGATGCGACTGTAGAACCATAACATGGTGGTCAATGACAACGAGGATGGCCCTCCAACATGGCGGCGAACGACGAGGAGGAGGACGACCTGACAGATGTCTAGGATAGCTAGTTTTTAATTTCCCGCCGTAGTTTAAATTTGAATATAAGGGCCGATCTATGAATCTATGAATGGTAAAGTGTAGTTTAAATTTCAATGTATGATATAAGTTGTTTCATTATGCACTCAAGGTGTTTGTTGTTTTGACTGAAATTTTGTGGGGGTTTGTTTCAAGAGTGCCGTTGTGGGCACCACCCATCAAATAATTGGACATATCTCCGACGCCCCCCAAAAAGGGCACAAGTGGGGGGCCGAACACAACTAAATTGGTTGCCGGTGGAGATTCTCTTAGCAAACACAAATGGAATTTTAAGACTAATCTTAACCTAATAATAAAAGCATTAAGACTTACTGGGTTGGTTGGTTGGTACGTTGTTTAAGCTGTCCCAAAGTTGACACAAATTACCCACCTATGCCACCATAAGTACAAAAACGTTTCAATTTCCCCTAGACCTTTCGTATCACGTGTGCTTTTTTACGCCCGTTTATTTTTCTTCCATACGTCGTTTCCTTTTCTATGTTGCTTTTCTTTCCTAATATCGCTCGCCCCGTTCTTCTTGTCGTCACAGGATCCGTCCACCAATTTTACATTTTTACTGCCAGCTCACTTTTCCCATCCCATGTTTGTTTCAGTTTGAAACATGAGGGACACACGAGTTCAAAATCGATCCATGAGCTCCCACCTATATATCCTGGTGGCCTCCTCTCGAAATCAGATCGAATCTCATCGAACCAATCCATAACACGACCCCACCTCGATCCCAACCGGAAACCCTAGCGTAGGAGTAAATAAAACTCTAGCGTCGGGGTAGGTAGGGTGTGTGTGTGTGGGGTGGGGGGGGGGGGGGGCGCGTTCCGCATTAAAAATCCCATGTACCCTTTCGGTTTGATCTCCTTTCGGTTTGGGATGCGTACCCGGAGGCCCAGTTCCGTCCAGTTTTGCTCACATAGATTACGATGTGCGGCAACCAAAACCCACATCTAACCAGGTAATACCCTGCGCATTGCTGCCGAAATTATATATGATTTTCATATAAGGAAAAGGTGATATAAATCATGTTCAAATGCACTTTTTTTAGAACGAAACAAAAAAACTAGTGCAAGGTTTATGCTTGCGGATGGCATGCGATGACACGAATATTCTATGTGAAAATTTTCAAACATCAAGACTCGCATGCACTTTTCCAAAAAAATAAATCCATCAATCCATGCACTTTGTCAAGAAAAAAAAACATACATGCATAAAGTTGATCACGATGTGGACACTTTGTATGTGACCTTGCAATATTAAATGAACAAAGTAAGGATAAATTTTATAGACATTATAGATTTTTACAGATAAGTGGGATAGGTGAGAATGTGCTTAACCTGTTCCACAAACTTTGCCGACGAGTCCGGTCCAAGGGCGTGGAGCGGGACCATAGTCGAAGGAGTCGTACATGCGGCACAATCACAGATGCAGAAAGTAAAAGGAGACAAAGTATATAGGCGGAACTGATCTTTATTAATCAACTGAGTGAAGAAGGCTACTCTTCCTTTTTTGACATCATGGATTAACTCCATCTCCTAGACTTTGTAAATATTGTAAATAACTTTTTTATTCTTTAATAAAGTGGGGGCTGTGGGGGATTCCCCCACAGTAATATGGTGTCAAAAAAAATTCAATTGAATGTCTCTCTCCATAAAATGCCTTAGTATATATAGGGGAGAGGGGTAGTTTGGGAGGACCAAAACCTAGAGGGAAAACCCCCACCTTGTGACGCCCCGGGATCGGGCACTATGCAGATTTCAGCATTTCCGCCAAAATCCACATAATAACCGATTCCAGATTGCCACTTGTGATAACATTACAACAGTTCACGAATAATCCACAACAACAACAGAAGAGATATATACAAGACGACTCAAACGAGTCAAGAATACAACTGATACAATACAAAAATCCAAATAACAGCGGAAGAAACAACATAGTGTCCGACTACGGACAAGATACAAATTGGACTAAGAGTTCTGAAGATAACCGATGGCGTCTAATCCCTGCCCAGGCCAAGCCGGAGGTATTCCCAAGCTAATGTCGTCAGACTTCAAACCTGTTGACTGCAATGTGGAATATGCAGCCACGAAAATGAATTCGTGGGCCAGTACTGTTAAGTACTGGCAAGTCATACTCACAAGATACCAGCGTAACCAATCATCACAAGATACAAATACTTTGGGTAGAACGGAAGGAAGAGATTATTGCAAAGAAGCGGCAACGGGCTGCACTAACTAACTACAGAGACACACTACAACTTCTGGCTATTAGAGAGGAATAAGAGAGCGTACCAGAACCAACTACAACTACTCACCAAACAATACCCATCCAATGTTACCCCCTACTAAGGAAGCAACCCAAGGAAACTCACACTGTTGATTAAGGTGAAGTTAAGGTTATTGTGACAATATTCCTATTACTAGTCAAATTATTGTTAATTAGGTGTAAGTTGTCTGAGTACTTGTTAGCCAGCACTTTCACCAAGTCGTCACATAACCGCGGACAACACGGCTTCTCGAGAAGATTTATCCCTGCAGGGTGTGCTCCAGTACCCGTACACACTCAAGCCACCAACTAAAACTCAGGTTGGCTCGACATGACCCAAACAGTGTCTACAACCCATCCTAGGAGCCACGGAGCTATAAGGTCCCAGCCACGCAGCCGAATACTCAGCGCAAGTGTGCAAAACTCCCGCAGGACGCAACACCCCGGCACTACAGGCCTCGCCCTATATGCATCATCATCATCATCATCATCATCAGTAACCATGGGGGGCGAACCCATTATGCAAAGGAGCAAATGGAACACCCGAACTAAGTGTGGCTCTTCGTACAAGCTGCAAATCAGGTCCAAGTCGAGGGGGGGTCCCATACTACCTCCCGGATGCGGTGAGCACGCTCATCATGGATCAATGGACAAGACCCTTTTCCTAGTTTCGACACCAGCAGGCTCCAAAACCACGCCGGGCCTCCTGCCCGTGCCTTATCATCAAATTATTATTACCCCAGACATTAACATGTTGTTGATTAAATTGAAACCCAACTATCAACTAAACAGGTGATATGAGAAAGGACAACAAGACTCGAGCGCAAACAACACTAAGCAGGCAACTACGACACGAGGGCCAACAAGGTAAACAAACAACAGTTAATAGGAAGTGGGAGGAAGGATATATCATGGCTGCAAGGTAAACATATGATAGGATCGGAACACAAGCATCGAAAATAATAGGCTAGCATAAAGACAACGGAAAGAATCGGTAACAAGTGAGGAAAGGCAACACGGGTGGCAAGTGAGTATACTTGCCTGGAATCCAGCAAGTAGAGGTACATCCGAAGAACTCGTCGTTTCTCACATCATCTCAACGTCCTATCCGCGAAGAAGTAACGAACGAGAACAAACACCGGATGCAACAATTACTACTACGGCGAAAGATCCAGCATGATCCTATTTTATATGCATGACAATTTAAAGGGTGCATCAAAATAAACTAGAGGACACAAGGAACAATTTAAATGGGCCCATATGCAATTTGGATTGCATATGGAAAAGCCCATGAATTAATGTTGAATTAAATGATCTACAAATAACTATCATGTGAAAGTTGATTAGAATGATGCATGGATGATGAAAACAATAAGAAAACAACAATAGCTTCAGTTTGATATGTTGTTTACCAAGTTTGGAATTTTATTTATTAAGTTATGAACTTTGGCATTTTAAATGATTTAAACAAACATTTGTTGTTTTCACCAATTTTAAATGTTCAAAACAGATAACAAAATTTATATTTGGAAAGAACACAAAATTTAATATGGAATACATATTTCATTAGTTGAATTTGGATTTTAGATGAACAAGTTATTAAATTGACAATTTAAATGCATTAATTAAGAAATAGTTGTTTTCAGCAATTTAAATTATTCAAAACAGAAAACAAAGTTTATATTTGGAAAGCTTGTTCAATTTTGCATGGAAACCATATTTTACATGTGGGAATTGGATTTGAATTGCCCAAGTTATGAATTTTGCAATTTAAAAGGTGTAATTAAAGTATTGAATTATTACTCCAATTTTAATTAGGCAAAACAGGAAACAAAGTTGATATTTGCAAAGTTTAGAGAATTTTTATTGGAAAACATATTTTACTTTTCAAATTTGGAGTTAAAATGAATTAGTTATGATTTATGCAATTAAATCAATTTAAATTGAGCCGGAAGCCCAACATCTAATTTAGGAGGTTCGAGTTATTTATCTACCCATCAATATTAAGCGTTGAGTTAACATAGTTAGATGACATAAAGATGAGCTATACAATTTAAATGGAACCGGGATAATAAATATAGCATCCCAACACATTCCATACTTAATTATTAGGTGATATTATGATTGCCCGCACCCACAATATGCAATGCAACAAGATGAATGATTTGATATGCACGACATAGATGGCATTTAGAAAATAGGCATATAGGGTATAGGGTTAGGGTTTGGGGTTCGCACGTTGGAGAGATGATCTTCGAGGTTAACGCCGGAAACTTCGGAACATGGAGGAAGTAGGCGTCCGTAGAGGAAGTAGTCGACGTCGAGGAAGTAGGGGAAGTAGTCGTTCTCGTCCCGTAGCCGAGGTAGTCGTTCACGTCATCGGTGGTCGTTGTCGATCTTTTCATCGAGGTCCGAAGAGGAAGTAGACGTGGTCGAGGTACTCGTCGCATCCATGTAGGAGATCATGGCGGTTCCCGTCTTCATGGCGCGCACGAAGGCGACCAACACAACGCGGACACGGCGAGGATACATGAATTTGTTCTTGTCGGAGAACTTGGCGACGAGGTACGTGTCGGGGTGGCGACGTCATCGTCACGGAAGAAGGCGGAGTAGTCGTGGCCAACCCGCAACTTCATCGTCTTCGTGGTCGATGGCGAATGTGGAGTCTTCGTGGTACAAGGCGCGCGCGAAAGCGGCCGTCACACGAAATTTGTAGGGGTTCACGGGCCGAAGATCTTGGCGCGTCGGTAGCCGTCTGTGTCATCGTAGTCGTTCGGGCGCCGTTTCTGTTGGGTCGTTGGAGATCTTGTCGACGCGGTACGGTTCGGTGGGCATCTCGGTCACGAAGACACGGGCACGAAGGCCTCGGTCAGAACAAACGAAACACATGCATAGACGGGCACTTGTCTTCTTGCGGACATGGCACCAAACACCTGCTGTGCGTCAAGGACAGAGCAAGGATGGGCCATGGAGGACGAGCTGCTAGCGAGGAGATGACGTACGGCGGCCATACGAGGCGAAAGGAGACGTCTCCGGTACTCTGCTCGCGTTGGTCGCCCAGGACGACAACAGGGAGACGAGGCGGGTCGGGCCGAAGCTGCACGAGGACGGCAACGTGCCACTGTCCATTCATGGCAAGGGTAGGACGGGCGCGGATGACGGGGTAGCTGGCGAGAACCACATCCACGGCGGGACGGAGCAGGAGATGGTCGTCGAGGTCCATGGCGGCCGCTGGTCGCCGATGCGAAATGGGGCGGAGGCCGAGGAGCTCGGGTCGTGGCCGTCCGCGCAGGGAGACACGGAGCAGCGGCGGCTGTGGTGGTCCTGGCCGAGGACAGAGGAGATGGCGGCGGAGCATGGCCCTCCTGGCCATGGCAAGCGAGGAAGGGAGGTGAGGGGAACTCGTGGCGACGGCACGGTGGGTTGGGAGGAGAAAAGGGACCGAGCACGATGCTCTCCCGGGCATCTTTTGTGCGAGAGAGAGCAGAGGGACGGGAGGAAGAGAGCAGCAAGGGCGGTGCTTGGTCGAGGGGGAGCGATCGATGGGAGGGGAAGGGGAGCGTGCGAGGGGAAGGGATCGAAGGGATCCACTCCCGTGCGGCGTGTATGTCGTGCGTGTGCCTGGGTGTGGGGAAGGGAAAGGATCCGATGGCGTTTTGGAGAAGGGGGGCGGGGGGTGGAGTGGAAAACGCCACGAGGGATACTAGGGTTTCGGTGGGGCTGGCTGGCTGGGCCTTTTGGGCCTGGCCGGCTGGGCTCTCTCTCTCTCCCTCTTAAAACCCTTTTTTTTCCAGAAATTGTTGAGGCAAAAAATAGAAATAGATTTATAAATTTCCAGAAATGTTAGAAAACAACAGTTGATGAATTGTCAATTAATTAGTTTGCAAGTTTTGAATCCATGATGATGCATTATGCCATGCGATGCAAAAAAGAAAAAACCACAAGTAATTCTAATTGGGGAAATCCCCGGGTGTTACACACCTAAGAAAGGGCGGGGCCGTACATTGCAACGTATGTTGGTTTCCCAATACTCCCCCTTGGTCCGACTCCCGTATTGTCTATTTCTCAAAAACTCCAAAAAAAGCTGTGGGAAAAATATGGAGAAAGAGCTCATAGAATATGTCTCCTCTTGTTGCATGAATTGCCTCATCAAAAACTTTGTTGTGAGAAACATCTGTAAAACTCACATAAGGGAAAAAGGGTACAATCCAGTCAACATCAGGTTGAGTACTCTATCATCTGGATCAAGATTTACATATAGGGGTGTGAAGAATCTCCCCCCGAGTCTGGCATTTCTCTAAGTCTCATCATACCGATTCCACGAACACACCTCTCAAAACATAATACCGGTAATGATTTAGTGAACAAATCAGTCAGATTGTCACACGACTTAGTATGCAAGATTCTCACCTCGTTCATCTTCTGCAGCTCATGCACATAGAAGAAGTTGGGGTTGATATGCTTTGCGGGATTACTCTTCACATACCCTGACTGCACTTGTGCAACACAAGCTGCATTATCTTCATAGATAATCATGGGGGTCTGTACGATATTCAGCCCATATGTGTGCTGAATCTGGCGAATCATTTTTTGAAGCCATTCAAACTCTCGTGATGCCTCATACAATGCTATGATTTCTGAGTGGTTCGTCGAAGTAGATACAAGACTTTTCTTAGACGATTTCCAGGAAATTGCTTTTCCACCACAAAGAAAAACATATCCAGTCTCATACTTCGAGGTGTGCGGGTCCGACAGGTACCCTGCATCAGCATAGCCTACCAGTGATAGGTCTTGATTCCTCCCATAAAACAGTCCAAGATCTTAAGTCCCTTACAGGTATGATGCCTTTCCAATGTGTATTGGTAGGCTCAGAATTGTACCTAGCAAGCAAATTTACGTCGAATACAATATCCGGACGTGTTCAATTCGCTAGGTACATGAGTTCTCCAACAACGCTCAAGAAGGGGAATTCTGGTCCCAGAATTTCCTCCCCCTCTTTCTTAGGCCTAAACATGTCCTTATCTTGCTGTAAAGGCCTCCCGATCATCAGGGTCTTAGAAGGATATGCCTTATCAAATCCAAATCTCTCCAACACCTTCTGGGTGTAGGAAGACTGGTGCACTAGAATCCCATTCATCTCGAATTCCGACATCAGGTAGAAACTCGCTTCCTCAATATCTCCAGGTGTACCGATTATATTCAATCGTCTATATACACCGAGATTACACAGAATCCATCCTGGGATCGCCGTATAAATACACATGAGAAATCCTCGTTGCTCGTGTAGCCCTTCTGATGAAGGAAATCACTTAAGCGATTATACCACATCCTATTATACTGTTTAAGTCCGTACAATGACTTCTTCAGAAGAACACTGTATAGACCCCGATTTTCTCTATCTTGGTTCAAAATGGGGATACCTTCGGGTACCTTCATGTAAATATCCGGATCCACATTACCATCCATCAATTTCATTAAGTGTATATTTACTGGCATTGAGATCAAGTTCTAAAGGTTATACCATACATAACTAGGGAGTAAGTTTCCTAGAAATCGACATCTCGTCGTTTAGTGAACCCTTGAGCAACGAGCCTTGCTTTTGTACCGAACCACCTCATTCCTTTCATTTCTCTTACGAACAGGGCGCACGTGGGGAGGAGTTAGGCTCACGGGTCCAAACACCTTCCGATTGTTAAGAGATAGTAATTCTAAGGTAACTACGTTTTGTCAATCTTTCTAGTCCGACCTATCTTTACAATTAGTGAGACTGTTAGGTTCTGGGTCAGGATCTATGAATGAGGCAATTTTCTCAACAAAGTTAACGTGGACAATTGCCATTGCTCGGTTCATTGACTCTCCCAGATTTATATAATTTATAGCCATTTCGTCATGGGGCGCATCTAGTCCTACCTCTTGCTCTAGTGTATTTCCCATTACAGGAGCGAGGTCCTTAATTTTTCCGCGCCGATGTGTGTACTCACATCTCCGCTGGATGTTCCCTCAATAGGGACGTTCAAGTCCGAAATCCCGTGCACAGGACTTTCTGTACTTGTGCCAGGTCTCAACTGCCCCCCTTTTGCTTACTAGGGGATATAGTGATTGTCTGTGATAAATCTCTCTTATCCTTCTTCGCCAGGCATCCCCGAGTACTTGAGATTTGATAATCCGGATTTCGCATCCTCTGAGGCCTTTTGGACGGGAGCGGGCGTACCATTAGTTAACTTCGGTATCTCAACCCTTTCCGGTGCATTGCGCGCATGCACATGCGATTTTGTCATAGTTTTCAAGTCACTAAAGTGATCAGGCAGTTGATTTGCTAATGTATGCATATCTATTATATTTTGGACTTCTTTATTTGTCTCGTCAGTGCGTGGGTCATGAGTGTGGATCCCCGTGGCTTGCAAAGTGAATTCTCAACTTTTATCATCAAGGGGTTGATTTTATCCCCCTAAAGTCGGAAATAGATCCTCGTCAAATATGGAATCAACAAAGCGGGCCGTATGACAGTCACATGTCATGGGTCCAAATACCCGATTATGGACACGACCTCATAACCAACGTATACCCCCAACTTACAGAGCGGACCCAACGCTGACCGTTGGCGTGGTGGTATTCGTACATACACTTGGCAATCGAACCTGCAAAGGTGGTAAATTTTTGGTGCCGACCCTTGCGCAAGCTGCATAGAAGAATGGGTGTTGTATGCAGATGGTAAAAAATTGATGAGTTTAGCAGAGTGTGACACAACATGTCCCCAACATGTAGTTAGTATTTTAGAACCCTGAAGGAGCGCTCTGGCAATGAATTTAATCCTTTTGATCAAAGCCTCTTCAAGTCCATTTTACGTATGGACATGCGGTACTAAATGCTCGACCGCAATTCCCATTGCCATGCAATAATCATCGCATGCATTTGAAGTAAATTCTCCAGCATTATCCATTCTGATGGACTTAATACGATAATCAGGGAATCTATTCCCCATTTGTATGATCCGAGATATCAACTTTGCAAATGCATGGTTCTGTGTTGACAGCAGGCAAACATGGGACCATTTGGAGTAAGCGTCGATGAGTACCATGAAATACAAAAACAGCCCTAAAAGGGGCTGAATCGGACCGCATATGTGCCCTTGGATGCGCTCCAAGATCGCGGGAATTTCATCCTTCACTTTCAAGGGGGATGGTCTAATGATTAAATTCCCCATAGCGCATGAAGTGCACACGAAGTCATCATGATTCGGGAAGTTTTTCACATTAACATTATGACCATTTGAGTTGTTAATAATGTTAGTCGTCATTCTTAGACCGGGGTGGACTAATCTATCATGCCATAGGCAAAACAGTTTAGAGCTTCGAAAAACAGTCTTTAAGATACTGTACACAGGCGGTGCTACAATTTTCGTGTAGTATATCCCCGTGTCCCATGAAGGAAGCCTTTCTAGGACATGGGTACCATATTCAGCGCGCCATGTGATGAAGAGGTATTCCTTACCACCCTCGTCATCGGTCCCAATGTGGAAACCATTGGCGCGAATATCTTTGAAGCTCAAGAGAGTGCGAGTAGCCTCTTGGCACACCAATGCGTCATCAATGACCAAAGTTATTACCATGGGAAGTAAACTAGTGGATCTTCTGGAGCCTAATATTTTTGGACCGCACCTGGCGATCATCATGATACTACCCGGAGACTTTTGAATTGACTCGAAGTACTTATCATCTCTTAGGATAGTATTTGTCGATCCACTGTCCGCAAGGCATGTTTCCTCCATTGGGGACACCACACGTCTTATAAAATATTTGCATGTAGTCAAAATAATGAAGCGAGGAAGTAGCGACATTACGGAACCAATGCATACATATCTTAGAACATAACATGCCATCATATTTAAATAGAGGAATTAATGAACGATAAACAAATGCCATTCAATCGTCAAAATAATGAATATGTCTTGCTCTTATAGAGCTTACAAAACCAAATTTATCTCAAATAGCCTAAGAAATCATGATAAATGAATGAGTGGAAGTTTAGACGGGCATAGCGAATGCACCATACACTTCAGACTCAATCTCCAGCTGAGAAAAATGCTCCTCGATGAGTATAGGATCATCAAAAGTGCCGACCCTCGTTGCATTTGGGAGAACGAAGTGCTCGACCTCCATAGATATGCCGATCTCTGTTGAGACCGTCGGGACTATCTCCATGGGCACATCTGTGGGTGCAGCCATAGGCAAGGGTGGAAGCGGTGGGAGGAGCTCATGCGCCACCATAGGTGCGGTTGGAGACTCCCACTATGCTAATGCGAGGTGCTATTCATGCGCCTTCTTAGACTTTATACGCTGCCAAAATATCTTTAGCTGCACAACACTGGCGTGAGAAGTGTTCTTTAGAGCCGCACCGGTAGCAGTCTTTGGGCCTGATACGTCCGAAACGTATCAGCTTTTTCGAACACTTTTGTTGTTGTTTTCCTCTAAACTTCTGAGTTTTGAATGCAACTAACACGGACTAACTCTGTTTTCAGCAGAATTATCCTGATGTCTCGTTTTTGTGCAGAAAATCAACTTTCAGGAAAATGCCCAGAAAAGGTCCTAACGTTCTTATTTTACCCGAAAACCCCTTGAGCCAAAAGAAGAGTCGGAGAGGGGCCCACACCACCTGGTGGCGCACCCCCTAGGCGGCCGCCACCACATGGTGTGGCCACCCCCTCAGTCTCCCCTTTCGACTACATAAGCCCCATTCCCAAAACCCCGAGGGGGTTCGTCATATTCCAAAGAAAAATACCAGAGCGCCGCCACCACCTCGAAACCCATTTCTGGGATCAGAAATTCCTGTTCTGGCACCATGCCGGGACGGGGATTCGTAGGAGATCATTTCCATCGTCATTGGCACCACTTCGCCATCAACCATTCATGATTCCCCGATCTACGTGTGAGTAATCCCCGCTATAGGCTGAGAGGGATGGTAGGGATTGGATGAGATCGTTCATTTTATAATGTCAGATTGCTAGGGCATGGTGCTCAGTATCCGTTGTTAGTGATATATTGTTGTTGCAAGTTGTTATGCTTAATTCTTGTCACTAGGGCCCGAGTGCCATGATCTTAGATTTGAACATGTTGTTTTTTCAAGAGCATAATTACGTTTTTTGTCATACCTATAAGTTGTTTACATATATGGGTGTTCAGAACCCGAGGCCCCAAAGTGACATAAATGTAATAGGTTTGTTTTCTTGCATGAGCACACCACCAATACCAATACCACTTGCATCACACTCAATTTCGAATTGTTTGTTGAAATTAGGCAATATTAACAATGGGGCCATAATCAGCTTGTTCTTTATCTTATCAAAAGCAATATCTTGTTCTACCCCCCATGTAAAATCAACACCCTTCTTAGTTAAATCATTTAATGGTGCAGCAAGAGAACTAAAATCTTTGACAAATCTTCTATAGAAACCAGCCAATCCATTAAAACTTCTTACTTGACTAACATTAGTTGGAATAGGCCAATTTTTAATAGCTTCAATTTTAGATTCATCAACTTCAATGCCATGTTTAGATACAACATATCCCAGAAAAATGACCTTGTCTTTGCAAAAAGAACATTTAGCAAGATTACCATATAATTTATTTGCTCTTAACACATGCAAGCCTTGTCTAATGTGATCAACATGCTCATTTTCATTGTGGCTATATATGAGAATATCATCAAACTAAACTACCACAAATTTTCCAATAAACTCTCTCAAAACATGGTTCATAAGTCTCATGAAAGTACTAGGTGCATTAGTTAAACCAAAAGGCATCACTAACCATTCATATGAACCAAATTTAGTTTTGAAAGCATTTTTCCATTCATCCCCTTCTTTCATTCTTAGTTGATGGTAACCACTACGCAAATCAATTTTAGAGAAAACAGCAGCACCACTTAATTCATCTAACATGTCCTCCAAACGAGGTACAGGATGATGATAACGAATAGTGATGTTGTTAATTGCTCTACAATCAACACACATGCGCCAAGTACCATCTTTCTTAGGCACTAAAATAACAGGAACAACACATGGAGATAAGCTAATGCGAATATAACCTTTGTCGAGTAGCTCCTGCACTTGTTTCTGAATTTCCTTGGTTTCTTGGGGATTAGTCCTGTAAGGGGCACGGGTTTGGTAATGTAGCTCCAGGGATCAAGTCAATCTGATGCTCAATGCCAAGCAATGGTGGCAGCCCTGCTGGTACTTCCTCTGAAAAAACATCATTAAAATCATGCAAAACATGAGAGACACCAAGAGGAATAGGGGTCATGTCAGAAGAAACCAGAATTTCTCCCTTGTGCATAAGCACTATAGGAAGCATACTAGGGTCCTCACTAAACTCTCTCAAATCCTCTTTGGTGGCTAGCATACATAATAAGCTCACTCCCTCACTTTTATTTTTACCACTCAGTTTATTTTTTTCACTCATAGAAGGATTACTCTCTTGTTTTTCTTTCTCACTATCCTTCTCTACATTCATTTCAGTTTTTTGACGAGACTCATTTACAATTTGCTGTGGTTTCATAGGTCTCAAAATAATATCCTTCCCATGCCAATTCAACTGGTATGTGTTAGCTCTCCCATTATGTGTAACATTCCTGTCAAACTGCCATGGTCTTCCAAGCAACATGTGACAAACAGACATGGGCACAACATCACACTCAATGGTATCAGTATAGGGCCCAATTTGGAACTCCACTCTCACCATGTAGCTCACCTTCATATCTCCTTTATCACTCAGCCACTGTATATAATAAGGATGAGGGTGTGGAATATATTTCAATTTCAGTTTGGCATATAGCTCTTTACTAGCAAGATTTCTACAACTCCCTCCATCAACAATAACTTTGCAAGCCATTTTGGGGCCTACAATTGCTTTGGTTTGGAAAAGATTGCACCTCTGATTTTTTGGAGAAGGAATAACACTCAAAGCAACAACATTTTGTGAGCAAACAATAGTGGGGTAATGTGTAGCATAAGCATCAAGTGGACCTCCTTTCTCATCACAATCATCCTCCTCATTAGGATCAACATCATCTCCAGTCTCATACTCATTATCCTCATTAACAAGCATGGTCTTTTTATTTGGGCATTCTCTCTTAAAGTGGCCTTTTCCACCACATGTATGACATCACATGTCCCTATTTCGTGTTGTGGAAGAAGTGGATCCACTAGAACTTGCTGCTGGTTGCACTTGCCTCCTAGAAGTGAAAGGTGTGCTCTCGGCCTTGGGCGTAGATACCCCACAGCTAGGTGCTGGTTGTGGTAATGGAGAAAAAAAATTGTTATTTCAAGGTGGAAACAACCTTCTAGCACTCAATTTTGCCTCCTCGGTTAGCTGTGATTCTGCCTCCCTTGCATGATGTAGCAATTCATTCATATCATTATATTGGAGGTGCCTCACAATGCTTTTGATTTTAAATTGCAAAACTGAAAGAAAACGCTGCATAGTATGTTCTGGTTCTTCTCTCACCTTGGCCCTTTGAATAATCAACTCCATCTCTCTATAATAAGCATCAACAGACAATGTACCTTGCTTCAATTGTTGCAATTTATCATATAATGTTCTCACATAATTCTTTGGCACAAATCTTCTCCTCATGAGTTGCTTCATAATAGCCCAAGTAACCACTTCAGGTTCACCATTTTCTGCTCTCTTTTGTGTAATATTATCCCACCACAATAGAGCATAACCATCAAAACTAGAAGATGCCAATTTAATTTTTCTATCTTCATTATAATCATGCAATCTCCATAGCTTTTAAATTTTAAGCTCCCACATTAAATACTCCTCTACATCATCAGTATCAAAAGTGAAAGGAGGAATAGAAAATTTTGGCTTTCCCAAACCATCATCTTCTCTGTGATTCTCAGGAGCTTGTACTCTTCTAGCATGAAAACCACCACGGCCATTATAAGCTTGGGCTCGGCCTGGTTCCCAATCATCATCATGAGCTCTTTGCTCTAATTGAGTAGACAATTGTGTGATTTGCCTAGTCAAATTGGTGAGAGATTCTTGCATAATATCAACAGATTCTTGAGAAGCAGCTTTCTCAATTTTAATATCAATCTGCTGTAAATCCTTCCTCAAACTCTCATCATAAGCATGAAGCTTCTTATCCATTCGGGTGGCTACCACTTCATCATATTCATCAAGTTTTTTTTATCAATTCTTGAGCTGATCATATCTCTAAATATGGAGAGATCTCGCCAAGTGAGAGGACCATCAAAAGTCTTCTTAGAAGTAGCCTCAGCAGTTTTCCCACCATTTTTTATCCACCTGCACATTACTATCCAAAGAAGACTCCATAGATTAAGGTGTTAGTGAAAACAAAAATATGGGATGTGGTGTTCTCTCACAACTCACTCAAAATAGCAAAGCAATGAGGTTAACTTACTGTTCCAAAGTGAATAGCAATAATTACCACAAGTAAACAGTAGTACTATGACTTAGTGTGAATAAAAGAATACCCAGGGATTTTAGCTAACACAAGGCAAAGCAGGATATATAGTGGGGCTTGGTATGGATACCTAACAACACAATAACAAGTCCTATTTGCTGTTTGTGATGACTGAAAAATAGCACCTAGGAAACACACACCAAAGTGGAGACAAAAGTGGCAATGCAATTATATGTATCGAAATATTGCAATGCTCTCGAAAGACAATAGCTATGCTCCAAAATATCACAGGCACAAGATTGCTTAATGGAAAGTGTCAATATAGTAGTGTGAAAACAGCTCCAAGAACAATATAGCAATAGATCACAAGGCCTTTTTCTCTTTTCACAATTCTTTTTTCTCTTTTTCTATTTTCAGTTTTTTTATACTTTTATACCTGGCCAAACTAGATATGAGAAAAATAAGCACACAATTATCAATGTGACACAATATATATGATAAGGAGCAGCCTGGAAAGAGCAACAAGTAGCTATTCTTTTGGGAAAGGTACCTAATAATTGCTGTAGACAGGCAGTAGCTATGGCTCACAAAGAGAGGAAAAGAAATCCTAAAGAAAATGTAAAGGAAAAACTAAACCGAAAATAACTAGACTAGAGAATTACCTCACGGCAGCAATTTGGTACCGCGGCAGAGAATTGCACCAAAGTGGTGCCACGGCAGCGCAAAAGTGCAGCAAAACGGGCCCAAAACGCGCGCGCCCGAGTACAGACGC
This sequence comes from Alopecurus myosuroides, assembly GCA_028641055.1. NCBI lineage: Eukaryota > Viridiplantae > Streptophyta > Magnoliopsida > Poales > Poaceae > Alopecurus > Alopecurus myosuroides. The sequence goes on from CM054063.1 coordinate 142,238,692, forward strand.
TGTCTGTGGTTTTGCGTGGGCAGTAGTGTACGCGCACGACAGGGCAGTGTCTGGCGGCAGAGAAAATCGCCGTTTCCGTACCGCGGTAGCGCGCGGTGCGCAGATTGGTAAGTGCGAGACGGGGCTCGGGGGCTGATTGGTAAGGATGCTGCGGGTGGATTTCGACTCCGTTTGGATACGACTGCGGCAGGAAACTGCACGTTTTTGTGCCGCGGCAGAAAAACCGAATCCCACTCAAACTCGATGACAACCACAGATCGGATAGGGGTTTTGGTGGGGATTTTTGTGGACACCGCGGAAGGAAACAAGAACACCTAGAACCCTAGACCTAAACCGAAAACAAGGACTCAAAAGAACAAAGAGGAACACGAAAATCAAACACACAACAGCAACTAGGGTATGGAATTGGTGATGATCTACGGCTAGGCAAGAACTAATCCTGTTTTTTGTGGCTTTTTCGGTGGATAGGTAATGAAAACAAAACAAATCTACTAGAACACGATAGCTCACCGAGGTAACCTGTAAATCTGATACCAAGATGATAACGGGTTGCCCGATCTTCTCGATGAACTCACACGATAACAAGGATCTGATAACTTGTGTCTCTCCACGAACTCTCTGGCTAATTCCTGATGCCAATTGCAGCAGCAACCAATCCCTTGGATATTCGTAAATCCACACACTTGCACGAGCATCCACTGACTACTAGTGGTCCTGTATCAACTAATTCCCAGTGGAATAGCAGATAACACGCAAAACTTGCAATATGATCAATTCCTGATGAATGCTTCAAGCAGTCAACAATGGAGTCTAGGGTTTATGAATAAAGGTAGTCTAACTAGTTCACACGCAGGTGAAAGGGTATAAGAGAGGGGAAGGGGGTGCGGCCACAACCTGGTTGCGCAAGCACAACCCAAACCTGACTAGGACTCGAACCACATTATGTTTGGACCCGGACTAGGGATACAAACCGACCCATAGAAGGGGTGCGGCCAACTACGCATGCAAGCCTTTTATTCCACACGTGCGGGAGGACCTAGGACATGTCCTTGGTGCCCCCATAACACATAATGCGCAGCACAATTAATTGTAGGCTGGTGCAACATAGGATATGTCCTCAATGCCTCCAACTCCATCCAAATTAGCTCTTGGCTTCTCCTCCTTGCTTGTGCTGCCATGATCAACTCTCTCCTTGCCTCCAATAAGGTTTGTTTTATCAATAAACTGAATCATACATAAATGCAGGGATTTAGGTAGTATAAAATTCTCATAAGAACAAACATCATAATTTAATAGGAGTGAGTTCACCTGCTGTTCTAATAGTTTGGTTCTTGATCTTGTCATTGGACCAATCCTTACTTCATCATGCTTTTCTTGAACAGCAACATCATCATCAATAGGAGGAATAATAAATGTACTAGGGATGTCCTCATTAGGATGGCTGTGATGTGAGTATCCATGGAGTGTTAATGCTTTGCTCCAGTGCTTTATTAAAACGAGCACCTTAATTACCAGTAGTTTTCTTTGAGGCCCCGCTGCAACAAGCTGGTAGGACAGAAGATGTTGTGCAACTTTCTCACTGCGAGCACATACGACTAAATATGGAACACATGCCTATGATTTACCTAGTACATGGATGCTTTTTTATTATATATCTGCAATTGACCATGTTTTGATTATTATATGAACTATCTTATCCATGCAACACCCGTTCATCCGTCCCTATGCCTACATTATTTTAATCATGTCGTCTCCCACAATTACTACCGTTGTTTCTATTGTATTCCTGGTGTTATTTTACTACTAGTTCTATAAAATTGTTAGTACTGATAAACTGTTGCGAGCAAGTGGTGCACCTGAACTGACAACTCATCTGTTAAGTCCTATAAATATTATTTGGCTCCTCTTGTGTCGATTTAATAAATTTGGGTTTTACATCCCTCCAAGACTGTTGTGATCCCCTATACTTGTGGGTCATCGAGACTATTTTCTGGCACCATTGCCAGGGATCATAGCTTTATTTATAAGCTCACTTTAACGTGATATTGTTCGCTGCAAATTTTTCATGATGAGTAAAACTTGTGATGGGAACGTTCCTATATTACCATCCACTACAAGGAGAGGTACAACTCTGAACATCTCTGTTGCTCCGTATTCATCATCTGTAATGAGTAAACTTCTTACACCACCACATACACATGCTACACACACTACTACTTCTCCTGAGTCTGAAAATGCTTCTGATACTTTTGATGATGCTTCTATTATGCCTCATGATACTTGTTCACTAGGTACTTTCCTAGATGCTATAATTGCTAGATCTAAACAAAAATACTGAAATTCCTGATGAAAATACTGGTACACCTATTAATTCACCTGAGTCTAGAGATAGTCCTAGTGATGATCTTCAGGAAACATACATTGAACTTGATGATGAATTTATTGAAGAAGTTCATGCTACTACTAGTGCAAGTTATATTAAGAGTCTTCTTGCAAGACGCGCTGTTATATATAAACCGTCTTATGATGCTAAGTTTGCTACATCTCCCATACACATTCAAGATAAGGATTATGATTTCTCTCTAGATTTATCTTACATATCTATTGTTGAGGGAGAACCTTTTTGTGGTACTGAAAACGAAAGTGCTATAGAACATATGAATGAGCTCTCATCTTTGAGTAGTTTATTTTCTAATGATATTAAGAAACGCAGTTACTTTGTTGCTAAAATTATCCTTTTATCATTGAAAGGTGAAGCTAAAACTTGGTTTAATAATTTGTCACCTGGATCTATTGATAGTCCTATTGGTTTTTTAATGTTTTCTTTCAGAAATATTTTCTTGATAGTGCTCAACATGTTGCTTTGCAAAGAATCTTTAATTTTAAGAAAATTTAAGGACAGAAAATGCCTGAATCTCGGGCAAGATTTTGTTCTTTACCTAGAGCTAGCCCTGGACATCAATTACCTAAAAATGAACTACTAGATATATTTTATATTGGACTAACTGTTGAATCTAGCACATACCTGGATAGTTGTGCTGGTTGTGTTTTTAGGAAAAGAACTCCTGAAGAAGCTGAGAAATTATTGGCCAAGATAAGCAAAAATCATGATGATTGAACTATACCTGAACCTACCCCAACACCAATACCAAAGAAGAGGGGAATGATTGAATTAACTGATGAAGTGATGCAGGAAGTGATATCCCACAAGTATAGGGGATCGTGTAGCCTTTTCGATAAGTTAGAGTGTTGAACCCAACAAGGAGCTAAAGGTAGGATAAATGTTCTATCAAGTTCTAGCAACCAAGGATACAACTCTACTCACACTACACGTTTACTTTATATAGGAAATAATACTATAGCAATAATACGGGTATGAGAGGTAGCTTTGCAAGATAATAAACACAAGAAAGTAAATGTTAGTGCTGCAGCAATAAAATATACTAAGTAACCATAAACTAATAGTACCATGAGTGTGGAAAAGTGGTGGTAATTGTGATGGATTTGTCCATGATCAAATAGTCGAATACAAGGTTGATATTCATCTTTTATGTGGGAGAGGCAAAGCTAACAAGCTCTCACTATTCAATGACTGCAAGTACTTATGATTGGAACTCTAGCAAACATCCGTAACTACTAGAAGACACATTAAGGTAAAAATACACAACCATAGCATTACGATCAAAATGTCGTCTTTATCCTATATGCTTTAATCACTAGATTGGGGCTCATGTTTCTGTCACTCAAGCAACCCTCCCTCCAGATTTCTCCATATACTACAAACCCTATGATGTGATCGATGCGCGCATAAACATATGCTAGGCACCATAGGACTTTAACAAAATAAATATATAGCTCAAACCATCCATAGAGATTCAACAATCAATCATATGACAAAAGGGAACTACACAAACATGACATAGATGCAATAGATCATCTGCAAATAATTTATAATGTCAAACACCATGTTTACATAGGGCGGTACAGAGGCATGTGGGAGGATGAACCACTATATACAAGGAGGAATTGGCGATGGAGATGGCAGTGAAAACGGTGGAGAGAACAGTGTGGGGCGGCGCCGATGGTGGCACAGGGACTCCTTCCCTCCGTCGTCGGCATCATGGGGGAGCACCACCCCTTAGCCCTCTTCCTTCATGGAATATTGGGAGCCCTCCTCCATGGAGACGGGATCCAGGGGGGAGGCAAAAAAGTGGTTTTGGTGGCTGTAAATTCGTGATATGAGGTGTCTCCCACGACCTAGGTTTGCTTCCTTTATATAGTCTCACGGATTTCCGTGATCCCATCTAAGTCTGCGGTAAATCGGGCTTTCTCGGCCGTCCGGACTCGGATTGGGCGAAAATTTATGTCTACGACGTTCACCGCAAAATTTATGACAACTTTCAAGACCGCACATTTTCCATTTGACATCGTGTTCGGGTGGTAACGTGGCAATATTTCAAAAGACTTTTCAGAATTCGACTCCAATAAGGTTTGCTCTTGTATTTTGATAATTCCTACACATCAAAGTGTAAAACAAGAACATTGTTCGCTTTTGCAACTATTAGTAGGTTAGTAAAAATAAATCATAAACTTAATATAAAAACAATTATCAAATGCATGAAAGTAGCATGAAACCATAAAAAATTATATATACGTTTTGGACGTATCAACATCCCCGAGCTTAGTTCCTACTCGTCCTCGAGTAGGTAAAACGATACAAAGTTAATTATTTAGGTGACATGCTACCAACACAATCTTGATCATCATTATTTGTAAAAGCATTGCAAGCTGAGATCAAAGTACTCTAAACATATGCATGCTAGATATAATTCTAACAATGAAACTTAGCAACAATATTGCAACATGAAAAGTAACACAAACAAAAGATCATGAATAATAATGCACTTGAAAGTTATACATATTTAACCACTTGAACATAAATACCAGGACACCTTCAAAGTTCAAGTGGTGACTAGAAACAAATAATTTGAGAACGGGTAATAACATATCATTAATCAATCAATAATAATCTTTGGGACTGATGCACATTAAACTCAAAATGACAACTATGCTTTCTTAATTGTGCATAAAGTTAGAATATGAATAGTCAACATAAAAGTAAAAGATAGGCCCTTCGGAGAGGGAAGCAGGGATTAACATGTGTCAGAGCTTTTTATTTTATTAAACACAGAAGTAAAATGATTTTAGGAGGTGATTGTTCATGTCAACGAATGGTAATAGAGTTCTTGTTATCTTCCATACTAAGCAAGTTGAGAGCGGTTCTGAATTATTTATATTAGGCATTATAGCATGTACTTTATATAGTATGAAACTCCTCCACACCTTGCTTTTGCAAACCATGGATAACCGAATCCTCGGGTGCCTGCCAAGTATCTCATACCATGGAGGAGTGTGTATTTATTTATTTAGCCTTTTGATGTTATAATGGTCTGACTAGCTCTTTGCAAAATTAATGATGAGAGAATGAAGCATGCAAGTTGGGGTACTTAATTAGTATGGAAGATAACAAACCCAACTACTACTTCCTCATGAGCTAAAACAATGTCACAAAATGAGAAGTATTTTGAAGGTTTTAAAGGTAGCACATGAAAATTTACTTGGAGTGGCGGTGAAATACCACATATAGGTAGGTATGGTGGACACATTTGGAAATCTTTGGTTTTTTAGGAATTGTATGCACGACTAGAGCTCATACTCAGTACAAGTGAAGACTAGCAATAGACTAGGAGCGACAAATTAAGAGAGCAATAATGGCCATAATCATGCATAGAGACGAAAACATTATTAATCAAAGCATAAATGGTATTAAAAGTCACAAACTAAATGATCACAGTGGCTAAAGGTGACTGGTTGGTAGTCATAACATGGTGTAAGCATGCGTAAGGTCAACCAAATAAAGCATTCGAAGGAGAATACCACAATATTATGCTTTGATGTGATAAAAACAACTCATGATTCTTTCAATGGCACATTAAGCACTCTCAGATGTTTGATACAAGTCATGCTACATCAATTACTACTAATTATAGAACTAAAATAATATCCAACATGCCATGATAACGTCTAGCCACAGTCTAAACAAGCTTTTTTTTCCACCGTTATAAGGATGAAATATTTTATTACTTTCCAACACCATCACTTTATTTTAAAAAAAACTATCCAAATGATATATCAATGAAAAAAGAGAGTAACACTACTCTACAAGAACTAACCGATCTAAATAAGAGATGCATGCAAAACAAGAGCTAAAAAGAGGAGGAGTTGCAGTAGCTAGAAGAAAAACAAAGAATATGAGTATGATAGGAATACGGGTATTTATATGAAAAGTGGAGAGTGTCTCTCTCCCACACAAGAATTCTAGGTTCCAACTAAGTTTATTGCATCAAGGGAAAAAAGAAAAGAAAACAAACGCTTCATGTAAATTTCATATGATGTGACCGAATAAAAATATAGTTTCACTAGAAGTGACCTGATAAGTCGCCGATGAAGAAGGGGATGCCTTGGGCATCCCCAATCTTAGACGCTTGAGTCTTCTTGAAATTTGCTGGGATGAACCACAGGGGCTTCTTTGTCGGATATATACCGAATAGGGGTATAGAAGATGGTAGACAAAAGTGCCGGACTACCAGGGTGGCCCAAGCGGTAGTGGGCTTAGGTCCATTGGGCGGCCCAGTAGGCCGACGCGCAGAAGCCGGATTCTAGAAGAACCCGGATCACGGCCCGCGTGATCTGGCTTGGAGAAGAAGACGGATTCCTTACCGTCCAAGTTACCAGTTAAAACGTAGTCTTCTAGGTTTCCTAATCTGTAAGCCCTAGTCCGGCTATTATATAAAGCCGGACAGAGGATAGATTTCATAAGTTCTAAGTTGAATAAGCTCTAAGTTCTAGGTTATCTCGCCGAGAAGCTGATCCTCGCCGAGTAAAGCTAGATCTATTCCCTCACACTGTAACCCAGAATTACGGGCTTTAGTCCCTTATAGTGAGAAAGGCAGGAGTAGGTACGCCGTACTGTCGCGACGTACCGAACCTGGGTAAAATCCCGTGTTCTGTGTTACTACGCCGTTCCGTTACCCCACGTCTCTACCGTAGTCTCATGGCACCCCAGTCTATGAAAACTACTACGATGTCTCGACAGTTGGCGCCCACCGTGGGGCAGACGACGTCAGGCGTGAAGTTCCGATCTGGGATATTAGGCGGAATCGGAAGATCGATCACTGTCGGAAGCTTGGAATTCGACAACGACGTCGGGCGCTTCCTCGACAACGGATCCTACATCCCGGCGCAAAACCATCTGGTAAGTGCCTGCGTTTTACCGATTGGATCTGCAAATATCTTTATCGGATTAACCGCGGAAGCAATGGGGTTTTGCGGTAAAAGCAATTATCTCCCACCCGCCCTATACCCAGTCGAAGACGACTATGATGCCGGATTTTGCTCAGATCGCCGACAAAACAGTGATACCCACTTTATCGGCATGGTGCAATCCGAGATCGCCGAAAACACGGATGACGGAAATCCCGTGCAAGAGGCAGACAACAATACACCCGTCCCAGAGACGGAAGAACCAATACCCGTCACAGAGACGGAAGATCCGACATCTGTCAACCAGACGATGAACTCGGAAACAGAATCCGTGCTCGCCGCCATTGAGGCGAGATTGGAGTCGGAAACCGGATCGGATAATTTCTCCGAAGACGAAGATGACGATGCCTTCGTACGAAAAGTTAAATCCTTTCAAGAGGGATTCCATGAAGTGCTAATGGCAAAACCAGCCGATACAAAGGGTGCCGATAGCCAGGAAAGCCCTAAAACCCCTCCGCCAGAGGAAGAGAGGGAAGACGGAGAAACCTCTCCGATATTTCCTAATGTTAAGGAGATGACAGAGGATGAACCTGTCAAAAAACCTCCATCTTCCAAGAAAAAGCACCGTGCTTCCAAAAAACTCCAGTACAAACTCCGGAAGAAACAGTTAGCTGATCTCGCTGACGAAAACCTGGAAGTTGGAGATGTTAGTGGCACAAAACCTGCGGAAAAGAAATCTAAGGAAATCACTGCTCCGCCAATGACAGAACTGGAAGAGCAAGAACTATTACAAACTCCAGTGGGACCCAATGAACCCCCTGAGATGCTGGAAGCCAGGAGACAAGCTTTCCAACGGCAACAGCAACAACTGCTTAGATCTCGGCAACACCTCCAACAAACCCATAATGACATCAAAATTATGAAGCAAGAAATTGAGGAGTACGAGAGAAAGCACAGATCTGTCTTAAAACCTACAAGGTTACCCGGAATTACAAAACCGGAAGAGCTGCCGCCGAAAGAAAGGTTCTATAACCCATCTTGGCAAAAGCAGCTAAACGGCAAAGATGCCAAGGGTGAACCAATATACAAAACCGCAGCTGAAAACGCGGAAGCAGCGTTCGCCATCCTGAACAATGATCTGTATTCTAACGGGGAAAAACTCCAAGGGGTGTATGCTTTCCTAGGAAAAGCATTACAGCAGCAACAGCGAGGACAAGAGCGATCAGGGAGGCTGCATGATAATTCCGCCCTCTGCAAAACTGTTACTTGCGCTGCTGGAGCACCTGGACCGGAAGAACCAGGAGATTCGGACAAAAAAGAGGATCCGAGAAAAGACAAGAAAAACCCCGACAACCGGGACGCAGCGTCTAGAACCGGACCTCATCTCCCGAAAGATGGATATAAACCACACGATCGGGAAGACAAACACCGGAATGACGGCAAAATAATGCCACCTCCGAGAAACCCAGCCGAAAAAGCTGGAAGATACGATACACCTCACAGGCGTGAAAGATCTCGGACACCGCCCAAAGATAAGGAAAGGTACAGGAGCAGGACTCCACCTAATCCCAGAGGGCGTGACAACGGAAGAGATAGAGATAACCTCGGAAAAACGCGTCCGCGTAACAATGGAAAAGAAAGGAGTAGATCCCCTTCTGTCCATTCAGCCGGGAGATATTCTGCGCATATTGACAGAGCAGAAAAGGATGATCTATACTTTGGTCCTAAGTGTTTCACTGACAGGATCCGAAGGATAACCCTGCATTCTGGCTTTGCCAAAGTTGGTCCAACCTACCAAAAATATACCGGCAGTACAAACCCGGATACCTGGCTTTCAGATTATTACACAGCCGTCCAGATCAACAACGGGACAGACCTGGAAGCTGTCAAGTTCCTTCCCCTAATGTTGCTAGACGGAGCCAGAGATTGGATTAATGGTTTACCATCAAGAACTGTCGACAGTTGGGATGATATGGCGAGAGTATTCACTCAGCATTTTCGAGGAACATACAAACGCCCAAATAGCATCAACCAGCTGAACCGTTGCACCCAATTTGAAGACGAACCATACGTGGATTTCATCTCCAGATGGACTGCAATGAAGAATAGTTGCTCTGGGGTAACTGACGTACAAGCAATGCATGCTTTCGTCAATGGCCTAAAACCCGGACTCGTACCGTTCATGGTTGGCTCTAAAAAGCACAAAGATCTCGGGTCTATGCTTACAACCGCTAATGAGCATGCTGCAGCCGAAGACGACATCAGAGCAAGAGGAGGCAACATTGAGTCACTAATACTGGCCAAGAAAACACCTCGTTCTGATAAAAAAGCAACCCCGGAGTCAACAACAAAGCCCAAGGAGGTTAACTTAGCCTTTGGAGGAGAAAAAGGGAACAAGTGGAAAGGCCGCAGTCCGGATCCCATCAATTACACTCCTGAAGAATGGGAGAGAATTAAGTCGGAACCCTGCGTCCACCACTCCCAATTTGGCAAACCTACCCATACAAACGCGCAATGCCGGCTAAATAAGCATATGAAAGGCAATGCAGGATCCGGGAATAAGGGGAAGGGCTCCAAGAGGAAGCCCGCCAGACAAAAGCCAGAAGCTGACAAAGAAGACAGTGAATCGGACACTGATAACAAAATCCAGGAACAACAGCGGCAAGGCGAACCCAAATTTCCGAGAGTTGATGGAGAAGCAATGTTAACTTTCCTAGCAACTCCATCAGCAAAGGTGGCCAAAAGAACACTCCGGGAGATAAACGCAGTCATTCCTGCAACCCCGAAATTCTTGAAGTATTCCAACACACCAATAATCTGGGATCAGTCTGATCATCCCGGAAATATCCCTGAACCCGGCACACAAGCTCTTGTTGTAAGCCCTATTGTTCAAAACACTAGGCTAAGAAGAGTGCTGATGGACGGAGGATCCAGCATCAACATAATGTACCTAGATACATTGAAACACTTGAAGATATCCGAGTCCCAGCTCAATTACAGCAATATACGCTTCCATGGTATTGTTCCTGGCAGGCAAGCACGCTCACTAGGAGAAATTTCCCTAGATGTCACCTTCGGAGATAAAGATCACTTCCGACAGGAAAAAGTATCCTTCGAAGTTGTGCCGTTCGAGAGCGTGTATCACGCAATACTCGGACGTCCGGCTTTCGCCAAGTTTATGGCAAGATCTTGCTACATCTACAACAAGCTGAAGATGCCAGGACCCAAAGGAGGAGTAATCACCATTGCCGGTGATTTCAAGCTGGCAAACGAGTTGGAGAAGCAAAACGCCCTTTGCGCTCAAAGAGTTATAGCTCAGGAAGAACTAAAGGAGTTAGCCAAGGAGGTATCGCCGAAAGAAATGCCGGCAGGGAAAGAAACTCGGAAGCCAACAGATAGCTTCAAGGCATCCGAGAATACAAGACAGGTAATCCTAGATCCCAAAGATCCGACAAAATTCGTCGTTGTAGGGACTGGGATGACCAACAAATAGGAAGGCGAGCTCATCAAGTTCCTCCGTGAGAACTGGGATATTTTTGCCTGGTGTCCAGCTGACATGCCAGGCGTACCCAGGGAACTTGCTGAGCACCAACTCAAGGTTATTCCCGGATCAAAACCCGTCAAACAAGGTCTCCGTCGATTTGACGGAAGAAGACGGAAGGCTATTGGCAAGGAAATTATCCGGCTTTTAGCAGCGGATTTCATCAAGGAGGTAATCCATACTGACTGGTCCGCAAATCCGGTATTAGTACCGAAGAAAGACACAACTGCACTCAGAATGTGTATAGATTACACAGGATTGAACAAGTTATGTCCGAAAGATAGGTTTGCGCTGCCGCGAATCGATCAAATAATAGATGCCACTGCAGGCTCTGAGCTTTTATGCTTTTTGGATGCATACTCCGGGTACCACCAAATACGCATGAAAAAGGAAGATCAAATCAAGACTTCTTTTATAACCCCGTACGGGACGTATTACTACGTAACCATGCCTTTTGGCCTGAAGAACGCAGGTGCAACCTACCAGCGTTGCATGCAACGTTGTTTGCATAGTCAGATTGGAAAAAACGTCCATGTTTACGTGGACGATATTGCTGTCGTAACCAAGGAAAAAGATTCACTCCTTGAGGATTTGCGAGAAACTTTCGAAAACTTGCGCACTTACAAGATGAAGTTGAATCCATCTAAGTGCGTATTCGGGGTTCCCTCAGGAAAACTTCTAGGTTTCATCGTTTCTCACAGAGGAATAGAAGTAAACCCGGAAAAGATCAAGGCAATCTTGAATATCTCAAAGCCTACATGTGTAAAAGATGTCCAAAGATTGACGGGTTCCGCTGCAGCCGTCAGCAGATTCATTAGTCGGCTGGGGGATAAAGCCTTGCCACTATACAAACTGTTAAAGAAATCCGACAAGTTTGAGTGGACAGAAGAGGCCGACGCAGCGTTAACACAGTTAAAAGAAACCTTGATGAACGCCCCCATCTTGGCATCTCCCAAAGATGAAGAACCCATGTTGTTATACCTCACGGCTACTAGTCGGGTTATCAGTGCGGTAATCGTTGTGGAACGGGCAAAAGAAGAGCAAAGCATACCAGATCAACATCCGGTATATTACATAAGCGAAGTTTTTTCCGAATCCAAACAAAGATACCCGCACTATCAGAAACTGGCATATGGCGTATTTTTCGCATCCAGAAAGCTGCGCCATTACTTCCAAGGACATTCCATAACAGTGGTATGTAAAGCACCACTAGGAGATATTATAAACAATGCGGAGGCAACCGGCCGAGTAGCTAAATGGGGCATCGAGCTGGCAGCCTTCGACATTAAGTATCAGCCAAGAACGGCAATAAAATCCCAGGTTTTGGCAGATTTCGTCGCCGACTGGACAGAAGCAATGGAAAATACACCGATGCCAGAATCCGAGTACTGGATCATGCACTTTGACGGATCTAAGATGAAAGAAGGAGCTGGAGCCGGCGTAGTCCTAAAATCTCCCAAGGGAGACACAATGGAGTACGTATTGCAAATACACTTCAACGCCAGTAACAATGTGGCAGAATACGAAGCTTTGCTTCATGGCTTGCATATTGCAAAAGAAATAGGGGTAAAGCGCATCTTGTGTTACGGAGACTCGGATTTGGTACAGCATCAGCTCAACCAGACCTGGGATGCGAAAAGCCCCATAATGGCCGAATATCGGAGAACGGTGGATGAGTTTGCCATCTGTTTCTTCGGGTTCGAAGTCCTTCACATAAAAAGGGAGGAAAACTGGAACGCGGATGCGTTAGCCCGCATGGGATCAGAGAGAGTAACAACTTTACCACCAGGGGTATTCGTCCAGCATTTGCATGAACCATCCATCAAAGGTGGAGACGTCGATTACCCTTTAGCATCTGAAACAATTGAAGTCATGTTCGTTAAACCGGATTGGACAATCCCGTACCTAAACTTCTTAGTCAATCAGAAGTACCCGGAAGGAGCAGATGAAGTCCTGCAAAGGCAAATACAACGTCGATGCAAAGGATATGTAGTAATCAACGACCACTTATACAAACGCAGTGCTTCTGGAGTTTTTCTGCGGTGTATTTCACCAGAGGAAGGAAGAGAAATACTGCAAGAAATCCATGCCGGCGATTGCGGACATCATGCTCAATCAAAAAGCATAGTCAAAAAAGCATTCCGCGCAGGGTTTTTCTGGCTAACAGCCAAGACAGACGCCGAACGCATAGTAAATACATGCGAAGGATGTCAATATTATGCTAAACAGACCAATTTGCCGGCCCAAGCATTAAAAACTATCCCTATCACTTGGCCGTTTGCGGTCTGGGGGCTAGACATGATGGGACCGTTCAAAACTGCAAGAGGTGGACTTACACATCTACTTGTAGCAGTAGATAAGTACACAAAATGGGTGGAGGCTAAACCCATCAAAAAGCTGGATGGCGTAACTGCCAGAAATTTCATTATTGATTTAGTAATGAGGTATGGCGTCCCACACAGCATAATAACTGATAACGGGACAAATTTCTCCATTGGGGAGTTGGCAAAATACTGCCAACAAACGGGAATTCGCTTGGATCTTGCATCTGTGGCGCACCCGCAATCTAATGGACAGGTTGAAAGAATGAATAGCTCAATCCTGCAAGGAATACGCCCAAGACTCGAAACTCCTCTTCATAGAGCAGCCGGAGCATGGGTAGAAGAACTACCTTCCGTGTTATGGAGTATTCGAACAACGCCAAACAGGTCAACCGAGCAAACCCCGTTTTTCCTAGTTTATGGTGCGGAAGCCATGCTCCCAACGGACATGATCCATGATAGTCCAAGAGTGCAAAATTTTGATGACTCAGATGCCAAAGAAGCACAACAGGATGCTGTCGATCTCCTAGAAGAGGAAAGAGAACTTGTGCTTCAAAGATCCGCCATCTACCAGCAAGGTTTACGACGTTATCATAGTCGGAAAATCAGGCATCGCTCTTTTAAAGAAGGCGACTTGGTGCTGAGATTGGTGCAGCAAAGAAAGCACAAATTGGCCCCAGTATGGGAAGGACCATTTGTCATCAGTAAAGCCATGAAGAATGGATCATATTATCTTGTCGACATTCGAGATACGGAGGATGATCCCAAAAAGCCGAATCGCAAAAGAAAGAGAAAAATAGATGCTGAACTAGGAGAGACAAATAGGCCTTGGAGTATCCAGCAATTACGTCCCTTCTACACTTAGTTCAATTTCTATGTAAACATCTTTGAGATCATGAAATAAAGTTATCGGAATTCATATTCATTATAAGTACAAAATATTTCCGCTTTTTCTATTTCCCAATGATCTTACAAATACTCAATGTTGACCCGAATTGTGCCTGCGTGCTCGGTGTTAAAAAGCTGAATGATTCGACCTGTTAAAGGTTAAAGGAAACTCGGATTGTGCCTGCGTGCCCAAGTTTCAGAACAGTTCCTTATTTTCTCTATGTTTTATCTGATCGTGCGTATGCTGGGTTACTGGAACTAGTTAGTAAAAATGCCTTTAGCATGATTCATGTTTTCGAGTTTTAAAACTGCTTGGTTCGTCCCCAGTTACTCGGCATAACGATTCATAATGCTATTTGAGTCATTTCAAACACTAAGAACAGTTAAAGCATGTATACCAGATTACTTAGAAGATAAAGGAGCAGCCAAACCCGGAAAAACTTTGCAAGAAGTTTGAAATCGCAAAAGGCGGAGTTTCTTGTTTCGACAAATGACATAGAAGTATTACAATATGAGTTACATTGTAAAAAAGCTACTATGCGCATCCATCGTCCAGGGTAAAGTGCGCCCCCTTTTAAATTTCTGAGTCTTCATCGCTGCCATCATTCTCGGGGGCTGCGGGCACCTCTTCTTCCGGATAAGTAATGGAGATATTTACCATGGAAGCAATCTGTGTGGCATGGCCTTCAACTTCTTTAAAGATTGCATCCATTTGTGCTTCTGAACATTCTTGAGGAATACCGGATGCTACTCGCCAGGATTTTGCATCAGGGTAGTGTAAGCGCATGAGGCCAAGTGCCATTCGCGCACCACCCCGTGCGGCAGAGCGAAGGAAAGATTCCTTCGAATTTGCTACTTCCATAATGCCGTCCGGAAGTCGGTAAACTTCTGGGAATTGTATACTGCTGGTAGGCAGGAATTTATTAAGTAAATGCATCCCTGCATTTCTGATTGAATTCCATATCTTCCCAAAGGCCCGGATCTTTTCCGTCCGAGAAATCCCTGGAAAATTCCCTGCTTTTTGACAAAAGGCAAAGATTAGATAATATAAGAATATGACATGAAAATATTGGTAAAAGAAGTCAACTTACCAAGAACCGCGTCAATTTCATCGCTTTCTTTCATACGAGGAAATAGCATACTTTCTAAATCATTGATAATGGATTTATCCTCTGCTGCCTGCAAAGAAGCCTTGGATTGCGCTATCCCAAGGGCTAGATTACTGGCTTCCAGTTCTTCTCGAACTTTTGAAAGTTCTCTTTGAAGGTTGGAGTTTTCTTCACGAAGTTGAGAAAAGTAAGCAGCGTTCGCTGTAAGCTTCTTGGCTTTGGTTAAAGCAGCTGAAAAGCAGGGACAAAATAATCCGACATTACGGCAAGAGTTCGAAAAAAAAAAAAAAAAAAAAAAAAAAAAAAAAAACTTTTCAGCAAAAGTCAACAAACACGAAGAAATATACCCGTGGCTTTGGTTAATTGCTTTTGAGTCGACGCCAGTTCATTGCTCTTTGACTCAATAGCAGATTGAAGTGTTTTTACTTCTTTGCTCTTGAGGCTAAGTTTTTTCAAAACTTCCGCGTTTATGGCATCTGCGGAATGCTGAAACATGGAAATGAAAGCCAGATGCTTAAGTTTGAACAAGCATACAAAGAATCATTAAGAGGAATTTAGATTTTCAACTTAATGCTTGGGGGCTAGAGGTATTACCTGGCTCATTTCTCGCAAATCAGTTAAGGTCTCCTTGAATTCTCGGGCATATTCCATGAAAAGAATTCCTACGTGGTGAAGGCCATCGTGTATGACCTGCCGGGGCGAGAATGCGATATTGTTGCGGATAACTAATCCATTTTGCGGCCAAGGGCGAACCAGAGGCGCGGGAGCAAAAAACTTCTTAGCTTCCGGACGAATATATCCGAGTTCGTCGAAAAGTTCTTCTTTCACCCGGATATCATCTGGAGCAGGAATGGGTTCGTTTCTGACGGGTGATTGAAGATTTCCGCCCATTGGCATATTCGTTTTCCCCCTTTTACCTGCAGCTGCAGAAGGGAATTCTTCTTTGATGGTAGTTTGCCTCTTACGCTTTTGGGTGTTGTAAAACTCGGCGTACAATTGGCTGATTTCAGCATCAGAAGCAAGATCATCTTCTCCAAGTTCGTCAAACTAGGAAAGAATCAGCAGTATGTTAAAAATGAAGAGAGAAGATAGTCTGAGGAAACTCAGAAGCAAGGGAAGAAAAGTACCTTAGGAACCAGATTTTCCGCATGATATATGGCTAGACTTTCTTCAACCTGGCTGTCGGCGGCAACTATCTGATGAAGGCGTTCGACAAAATCCTTCTTGCTAAAGGATCTATCAGTGCCTCTCATGCTATCTTCCGGTCCCGTGTACTCACAAAGAAGTCGGGAACGAAGGGATAAAGGTTGTACGCGACGTCCAAACCAGCATAGCACTATATCCTTCCAAACCAAAGGTGGTTGAGAAGAAGAAAGTTTGGCAATGCGACGCTTTATTTTCATCAGACTTTCAGGCAAATCCTCTGTTATTTCAAGTGTCCAATTTTCATGAGGAATGGCAGCAGAATTAACAAAGGGAGGAAGTCCAGTTTCTTTGTTGGGGAACGGAATGTCTTGATGATAAAAGAAAGAACCTAGCCAAGATTGGTCAGGTTTCGGCATTCTTATCCTGGGGTACCATTCTTCCCTAAAGTTTCTGAGGATAAAAGATATAGTACCGCAGATGGGCGAGACACCGTTTGTGATATTGTGTTTTACCTCGAAACAATAATGCCAGAAGTCTAAATTGGGAGTTATTCCAAGATACCCTTCGAAAAGAGCTTGGAAACTAGCTAATTGGAGGATGGAATTTGGAGAGATATTATGTGGTTGGACACCATAGAAATTGAGGACGTCAAGGAAAAAGGCGGAAGGGGGAAAACCCATACCTCTCGTGATATGAGAAGTGAGGAGGACGCGTTCACCTTCCTTTGGCTTGGGCTCTGGCTCATTCTTCGAGATCCGCCATTTGCCTTTAACTATTAATCTGTCCCTTGACATCCGACGAAGGAGGACGAGTGAAGTATCACTCTGATTCCAATTTCCGACAAATTCTGCTTCTTCGTCAGCTCCGGCGGAGAAGCGCTTAGTGCCACGAGAATGAGTCTTGGCCCCCATCGTTTCCGGCGCGAGTGGCAGGGATGTTGTCGTGCTTGGGCCCGCTACATCTGCGGCGGCGGAAGCATTTCCTCCGCCGCCCGCCGCGGACGCCATGTTCTTCTCTGGCTCGCCGCCGGCGTGCTTGGGCGACCCAACTTGGGGATCTAGATCGCCCAGAAGTTCGTCGATGGAGGCGCGGGCCGGTGATGATTTCGGGGACGCCATCGTGCTTGGTGGTGCTGGTGCGCTCCGGCGTAGCAAGGGCTCGTCGGGGCAGGGACTAGCTTTCGCTCTCGAGCTTGCGTTCGTACCAATGGTGAAGGCAGTGAGGGAAGTGAAGAAGATTGCCGATGGGCTCGAGGACGGCTATTTATAGCTGGAAATCGTTTAGATACGTGCCAACGGCTCTTTTGACCGTTGGATGTTCGACGCGTGTCGCTCGCCGGAAAATCCGGGAAACGGAACGACAGAGGAATGATGGCTATCTCCTCGTTTCTCGTGAGAATCTGTCAGAGATACGTTGCAGGGTTTTCCCGCGTGAAACCAAGCGGCGCTTGCGTCAGCATGATTAAAGCGCTGATGTCACGTTTTCCTTTTCCGCGAAGGATCGCGAGAAGAAAAGCCGGATTTTCATAGTTCCGAGTTTTATGTTACCATCTCCTTTGAAAGGAAAGAAGAAAGAATCAAGACTGCTGAATCAAGTTTCCCGGACAAAATGTATTTGACGAAAGGCGGAGTTTCAGAGTTTTGATCCTTCCTGGGGGCTACTGTCGGATATATACCGAATAGGGGTATAGAAGATGGTAGACAAAAGTGCCGGACTACCAGGGTGGCCCAAGCGGTAGTGGGCTTAGGTCCATTGGGCGGCCCAGTAGGCCGACGCGCAGAAGCCGGATTCTAGAAGAACCCGGATCACGGCCCGCGTGATCTGGCTTGGAGAAGAAGACGGATTCCTTACCGTCCAAGTTACCAGTTAAAACGTAGTCTTCTAGGTTTCCTAATCTGTAAGCCCTAGTCCGGCTATTATATAAAGCCGGACAGAGGATAGATTTCATAAGTTCTAAGTTGAATAAGCTCTAAGTTCTAGGTTATCTCGCCGAGAAGCTGATCCTCGCCGAGTAAAGCTAGATCTATTCCCTCACACTGTAACCCAGAATTACGGGCTTTAGTCCCTTATAGTGAGAAAGGCAGGAGTAGGTACGCCGTACTGTCGCGACGTACCGAACCTGGGTAAAATCCCGTGTTCTGTGTTACTACGCCGTTCCGTTACCCCACGTCTCTACCGTAGTCTCATGGCACCCCAGTCTATGAAAACTACTACGATGTCTCGACATTCTTGAAATTTTTCTGGGATGAACCACGAGGACATCCCCAAGCTTAGGCTTTTCACTCTTCTTGATCATATTATATTATCCTGTTTTCTTGACCTTGAAAACTTCCTTCACACCAAACTCAAAATAATTCTCATTATAGGGTTAGTACATAATCAAAAAACTCACATGTTATCCATATACACAAGCATTATTAATACTTTTTCAACATTAGCTATAGCCACTGACGTTTTATGGAGCAAACAAATCCACTCAACATAGTAAAAGAGAGAATGCAAGTAACAAAGCAGAATCTGTCAAAGCCAGAACAGTCTTTAATAGCTGAGGATTAAGCACACAAAAATTTAGGTCATTTTGATCTTTCTATGAATTTGTACGAATTTAATAGTGGACAGCAGAAATCTGTTCCTACGTAGAAATCAAAATCTAACTTCAACTTTTCACTAGAAGACTTTACTTGGCACAAAAAAAACGAGTAAATAAAGATACAAAGGAGTTTCTACATAAGTAAAGGAACACCTTGAATCAAAGAAAACAGAAGAAAAAATTGCAAAAATAAAACATGGGTTATCTCCCATGAAGTGCTTTTCTTTAACGCCTTTCAGCTAGGCCCGATAATATTCCGAAAGTCCCTCTATCAAACCAATTTTTTTTTTCGAATTACAGAAAGGTTGCTTACGTGACAAAATTATAAATGAAAGGTAATACCCAAAAATAATTAAATGAAAATGCAAAGAGGCCACTCTTACAACAGTCAGAATGTGTCCAGAAAAACAGCAGCTGGAAAACGTATTTATTAGATGCACTTAAACATGTCATAATTTTTTTCCAATTTTTGCGCATGCATAGGGTTAGATGATACATAACTTGTTGAATATTCGTGACTTTTTGAGTTTTGAGTAAAATATAAAAAATCATACAGTGAGCAGCAAATGCTGAAAACAGAAAAAATTCTTAAATATGCATCAACTAAAACTAAATGCGTAAAACTTGGTACTTTATTTTTTTAGAAACTAAAATAATAGAGGTTAAACAAGAACTAAACTTCGTAGTAACAGCAAAGAAACCTAAAATAGATTAAAGAAAATTAAAATACATGTTAGGACAATACATATCAGGTGAAAAGGGTAATATAGATCATGAACGATACAACCTCATTTTTTTATGGATCGGGGGGGTGACTCAGGCATCCCCAAGCTTAGACAATTGTATCTTCTTGAATATGTTCTTGGGATGCACCTAAATATCCTCAAGCTTGAGCTCTTGTGTCCTTTTGTTCATCTCATATCACCATATTGATTAGATATTATAAGCTATATCTACATAAAACTTCACAAAATTCATTAGTACGGTTAGTAATCATTAATTAAAATCCACTCATGTTGAAGTATCGACTGTTTTTAGTTTCAGAAAAGTTGTTCTAGAAATATTCTCGGAATTGGAAAATTCGAAGGCCGGAAGTCTTAGAAATCCCGGAGGTTCCAAGGAGTCCCCGGAGGGGGGCCTCAGGGGGACCACACCATAGGGAGCCCCACACCACCACCCCTCTGCCCTTTCGCCTATTTATTCCCACCGAGGCAAAAAACCTAAAGATATACCACTTTTACCAGAGAAACACCAAAGGCCGCCGTCACCGTCATCCCGAGATCAGGAGTGTTCTGGAGCTCTCCCGGGTACCCTGCCAGAGGGGAAACTCATCACCGGAGGGGTCTACACCACTATGCCCTCCTTCAAAGTGATGCGTGAGTAGTTCATCCTTGGACTACGGGGCCATAAAAGTAGCTATATGGTTGTTCTCTCCACTTTGTACCTCATGTTTAGATCTTGTGAGCTGCCTAACATGATAAAGATCATCTTTATGTAATGCTACATGTTGTGTTTGCTGGGATCCGAGGAATGTTGAATGCTATGTCTTTTGATTATCAATCTATCATATTATCTCCATGTTTATGTTATTTATGATCTTGCATGCTCTTTGTTATTAGCAGATGCTCTAGTGAAGTAGATGCTAGTAACTCCAAGAGGGAGTATTTATGCTCGATAGTGGGTTCATGTCTCCTTTGCATCTGTGCTCGAGTGACAGAAACGTGACAAATGAAGGATGTGTTGTTTCCATTAGGGAGAAAACAACAATGGTTTGTCTAAGGATGATGTTATTGTTTACATTACACACTTTTCTTACTGAAATTATGTGTTCCTTGCCACTTAATACCCAACATTTGTTCGAATGATATTCGGAGGGTGGATTATTAGTCATAGATGAAGTTGGATAACGGTCTATGTATCTTGTTGTAATGCCTGCATGAATCACATAGTAATCTTTATGTCTTGCATATGCACTACGGTGCAGCCTTCATTTCTGTCAATTGCCCAGCTGTAATTTGTTCACCACACATGTTATTTATCTTTCACGGAGAGACACCACTAGTGAACTGTGGACGCCAGTCCTTTTTCCTCATAATGATAAATCACCTACTACTTTCATACTGCTCTCATACTGTTCCTGTTGTTTTCCACACATACGTTTAATCTCTTTGTGTTCAACAAAACCGGTGAGATTGACAACCTAACTTCTACGTTGGGGCAAAGTAATTTGATTGTGTTGTGTAGGTTCCACGTTGCTTCTGAACCGGTAGTGCGCCCTGCCAGCTCAGCTGCATCAGCCTTCAGAGATTGCTTGTCCTCCTACTGGTCGATTCAACATTGGTTTCATTTCTGAGGGAAAACTTGCTACTGCACTCTTCACACCTTGCACTTGGGGTCTACCAACGTTAGTCATCAACAAAGTTTTCTGGCGTCGTTGCCAGGGATTTCAAAGGCATCAAAAAGCACCCACTTCCTCGTCAACTCTGTCATCAACAAGTTTTCTGGCGCCGTTGCCGGGGAGGAAGAGAATTTCTGCAAGGGGAGTCTCTCACTTCCAATCTCTTTACTTTGTTTTAGTTTTTCTTGTTTTATTTTATTTTGTCTTGTTTGCTTCTCATATAAAACACAAAAATATTAGTTATTATTCTAATTGTTATTTTTTCTTTATCATGCTTGGTATCAATGGTTGATGTCTTTGAAACTAGATCTTATAGGAAAGGTGGGTTCACGGATGAACAACAAAATTATTATAAGGAACACCGCTTGTCACAAAAAGGGGTACACTTATGGGAGCAAATTAATAAATTGCATGACTATGCTAGAAACCTGTGCTCTACTTATAATGTTACTTATTGCTTTGATAAATCTCATCGCTGTAGGAGGTATAAACACCTCCCTTTTCAATGTGAGTATAATGATAATGTTACCATATCTTGTTATGTTAAGGGAAATTATGAATTTTATGATGTGGAACAAATTGAAGATTTTTTTGCTTGGAAGGGTGCATTCGAAATTGCCTGTTTGCTTGAAAGTATTAATGATGCACCTTATAAATGCGAGATTTGTGCTATACCTGAATATTTCTTTGATAATTACAAGGATTGTAAGTACTACATAATGGAATATCTTAATAAATGCTCTCAACTTAAGGAAGAGACTAATGCTTTTCAGGAACCTATGGAAGAAGAAATTGCTGAAACTGGAAGCTCATTGGATGAAAAAGAGGAGGGGAGTGATGACCAAGAGAAGGAAGAATGGAACTTCGCATGTCTACCTCCAAATGAGAGTAACTCTTTAACTCATAATTGTGATGATCCTATTGATTCTTTTGAAATATCCCTTTTTATTGAAATTGATACTTGCTATACTTGTGATCTTGATACTACTATGAATGAAACTTGTGAGAATTATATTGCTACTGTTATTTATGATAATCCATGCTACTTTGATAAATCCTATGAGAATCCTCTATTTATTCCAACTATTGATATGCATGATAATGAGGAAGTTTGTTTAGAAAATTTATATTATAATGCTCTAGATGATGGTCCTATGTTACTTGATGTTATAAATTATAATGGTACTGAAAATAGGATTGCTATAATGTGTCCTATACCTTTAATGAGTGATAAATCATCTTGTTTTGTTATTTCTAAAAGTGGGGAAAAAGAGGAGCTGATTTTAAATTTTTATCCCACTGTTTTGGAGCTTGATATGAATTATGTGCTTTTAGACCATGACAAACATGCTTTATGTGAGAATTATGTTGTTGAGTTTGTTCATGATGCTATTGAAAATTATTATGAGAGAGGAAAATATGGTTGTAGGAATTTTGATGTTACCAAAACACCTCTCTTTTTGTTGATTTTTTTTAAGTTTCTCTTGTTCTACCTTTCCATGATTTCTAGTTTGAGCTTCTTTAATTTATTTCTTTACAAGATTCCTATGCATAGGAAGTGGGTTAGAGTTAAATTTGTTTTATACTTTATTCTTGATGCTCTATTTTGCGTTAATTCATATTTCTTATGTGAGCATCTTGTTCACTTGAAAACACTCGAATCCACTTTTCTAGGCCTAGTTAAAAGGCGTTAAAGAAAAGCACTTCTTGGGAGATAACCCATGTTTTTTTTGCTTTGTTTTTCTCTGTTTTCTCTGAGTCAAGGGATTATATTATTCTGTATTAACTCCTTTGTATCTTTATTTTCATGTTTTAGTAGTGCCAAGTAAAGTTTCTGACGAGAGTTGGAGTTGGTTTTCGGAGTTCTGCGCAGAAAACAAATTTCTGCTGTCCACTGTAAAAAATCGTATAAAATCCTAGAAGATCAGAATGATCTGAATTTTTTTGTGCTTATTCCTGGTCTAATTCCGCAACTTTCTAGTTCTCTGGTTTTTCAATTTGAGAAATTTAAGTGCCTCAATAAATTCGTCTCTATAGACTATTCTGGTTTTGACAGATTGCCATTTTTCTTGCATTGGCTCTTTTGCGATGTCAAGTGGATTTCTTAGCTTCACGAAACATCATAGGCTGTAGCTAATGTTTAAAAGTATCAATAGCACTTGTTCCGTACAGAACCCATGGATTTTTATTTGTTGCACTAACCCCTCTAATGCGAATTACTGTCTGAGTATGGTGTGAAGGAAGTTTTCAATGTTCAAGAGAAGAGGTGATATATGTGATCAAAAGAGTGCAAGGTCAAAGATTGGGGATACCCCTTGGTTCATACAAGCATATTTTTAGAATACTCAAGAATCTAAGCTTGGGGATTCCCAAGGCATCCCCTTGTTCATCAACTATCTATCAGGTCACTCCTCGTGAGGCTATATTTTTATTCGGTCACATCATATGAAATTTTCTTGGAGCGGCTGCTTGTTTTTATTTTGTTTTATTTTGTTTTCCTTGCTTAAATAATATCATTGGACCTAGCATCCTTTTTTGGGATAGATACACGCTCCCCTTTTTCATTTGAATACTCGCTATGCTAGTATTTTTATTTTTCTTCTAGTTACTGTAGAAATTCATGTTCAGCTCTTGTTTTCATTGTATCTCTTATTCAGAGTTGTTAGTTTTAGTAGGTATATGTGATTAATCTCATGTTTTCTTGCTGTAGCATGTAGATAATTTTTGGTAAAACATATTTTGTATGGTGCTTGTTGGGAAAAGAAACTGCTGCATGATGTAGAATATTTTAACGGTGCAAGTAGAAGCTTGTATAGCGTGGCTAGAAATTTTTCATATCATGCTAGATGTTATTTTCGTTTTAAAGCCTTGTGGTTATTTCTTAGCATGATTAGTCTCAAATAGATGAGAGTGTTTAATGTTCCATTGAAAGAATCATGAGTTGTTCTTGTCATATTGACGCATAAATTTGTGGTATTCTCCTTTGAATGTTTTATTCGGTTGACTTGGCGCATGCTCACACCATGTTTATGACTATGAACCAGCCACTAATAGATTCTATGATCATTTATTTTTAGAACTTGTGGTACCACTTATGCTTTGATTAATGATGTTTATGTCGCTATGCATGATTATGGCTCTTATGCTCTCTTGATTTGCCGCTCCCAGTATTTTGCTAGCCTCCACCTGTACTGATTATGGATGTCTACTCGTGCATCCAACTCCCCAAAAAAAATGTTTTGCCATTGTGTCCACCATACGTACCTACATGTGGTATTTAATTGCCACTCCAAGTAAATTTCTCATGTGTTACCTTTAAAACCTTCAAAATTATTCCTGCTTTGTGTTCCTGTTTTTGCTCATGAGGACGTAAATAGAGAATCTTTATCTCACTTGTTAATTGGATTTCACACCCTAGACTAGTGGCTTCATCCTCTTATCCAATTGATAGAAGAGCTGGCAGCGGGGTGCCCAGCCCCAAATTTATATACACAAAATCTCTTCACTATTTTTACCCCTGATTTATCAGTCAAAGCATAATTGTGTAAACAAAAGAGAAAGAGGGATGACCTTCTACACCAGTCGCGTCCTTCATATGGGATATGCTCTTGCGAAATCTTGTTGGATTGTGACGTACTGTATTTTCTGTTTACCATTCGTTGACATTAGCATACATCTCCCAAAATATAGACACTCCTCCATGGTATGTGATTGTTGGCAGGCACCCGATAGTTCGGTTAGACATTGTTTGTGTAAGATGTATGGGAGGACTGTCAAACTTTTTATACTGTTGTTTAATAAAATAAAAGCTCTAGCACATGAGTGATCTATGCTTCCCTATGCGAAGGGCCTTTCTTTTACTTTTATGTTGAGTCTCCATCTTCTAACTTTATGCACAGTTGAGAGAGCATTTTTGCCATTCTGAGTTTTATGTGCATTTGTCCCAGAAACATTATTAATTGATTCATGATGTGTTATTGCTAGTTCTCTAATTATTTGTAGTCTTCCTCATGAACTTTGAAGGTGTCCTGGCATTTATGTTTTTCCCCACTCTTAAGGACTAGCGAAATATCACTTTGCCATGCTTTCTTTATACTTGAAACAAACGTATATCTTTCTTTGCATTGTTATTCATGATCTTCTATTTGATTTACTTCTCATGCTTCAAAGTGATTGCTATGCTTTATTACGAAAGTTCTATTTATCATGTTTGTGTAAAAGTTCTATGATCTCAGCTTACATATGCTTTTACATTACTTTGACGATCAAGTTTATGTTAGTAGCATGTCACCTCACAAATTATTTGTTCTTGTCGTTTACCTACTCGAGGACGAGTAGGAACTAAGCTTGGGGATGTTGATACGTTATAAACGTATCCCTAATTTCTGATGTTCCATGTTTGTTTTCATGTTATTTCCCACATATTTGCTATACACTTTATGAAATTTTTATCGATTTTTCGTACTAACCTGTTGACAAGATGCCACAGAGCCACTTCCCTATTTTCTGTTGTTTTTAGTTTCAAAAAAGTTGTTCTGGAAATATTCTCGGAATTGGAAAATTCGAACGCCGGAAGCCTTAGAAATCCCGGAGGTTCCACGGAGTCCCAGAGAGACCCAGAGGGACGGCCTAAGGGGGCCCATACCATAGGGCGGCGCGCCCCCTTGGCCGCGCCGGAGGGTGGTGTGGGCCCCCCAGGCCTCCACTGCCTCTGCCCTTTCGCCTATTTATTCCCCCCAAGGTAAAAACCCTAAAGATATAGCACTTTTACCCGAGAAACACCCGAGGCCGCTGTCACCGTCATCCCGAGATCGGGAGGGTTCTAGAGCTCTCCCCGGCACCCTGACGGAGGGGGAAATCATCACCGGAGGGGTCTAAACCACCATGCCCTCCTTCGAAGTGATGCGTGAGTAGTTCATCCCTGGATGGTTGTTCTCTCCACTTTGTACCTCATGTTTAGATCTTGTGAGCTGCCTAACATGATCAAGATCATCTTTATGTAATGCTACATGTTGTGTTCGCTGGGATCCGATGAATGTTGAATGCTATGTCTTTTGGTTATCAATATATCATGTTATGTTCCTGCTTATGTTATCTATGATCTTTCATTTTCTCCGTTATTAGTAGATTCTCTGGCCAAGTAGATGCTAGTAACTCCAAGAAGGAGTATTTATGCTCGATAGTGGGTTCATGCCTCCTTTGCATCCGTGCTCGAGTGACAGAAACGTGACAGATGGAGGATGTGTTGTTGCCATTAGGGAGAAAACAACAATGCTTTTTCTAAGGATGATGTTATTGTTTACATCACACACTTTTCTTACTGCAATTATCTGTTGCTTGCAACTTAATACCAAACGTTTGTTCAAATGATATTTGGAGGGTGGAGCATTAGTCATAGATGCAGTTGGATAACGATTTATGTATCTTGTTGTAATGCCTGTATTAATCACATAGTAATTTTTATGTCTTGCATATGCAATACGGTGCAGCCTTCATTTCTGTCAATTGCCTAGCTGTAAATTGTTCACCACCCATGTTATTTATCTTTCACGGAGAGGCACCACTAGTGAATTGTGGACACCGGTCCTTTTTCCCATACTGATAAATCACCTACCTCTTTCATACTGCTCTCATACTGTTCCTACTTTTTTCATACATACGTTTAATCTCTTTGTGTTCGGCAAAACTGGTGAGATTGACAACCTCACCACTACGTTGGGGCAAAGTAATTTGATTGTGTTGTGTAGGTTCCACGTTGCTGCTGAACCAGTAGTGAACCCTGCCACCTCAGCTGCATCAACCTTCAGAGATTGCTTGTCCTCCTACTGGTCGATTCAACCTTGGTTTCTTTTCTGAGGGAAAACTTGCTGCTACCAACGTTAGTCATCAACAAAGTTTTCTGGCGCCGTTTCCGGGGATTTGAAAGTCATCAAGAAGCACCCACTCCCTCGTCAACTCTGCCATCAAATGGCAAGGTCCCAAAGAAGCTTGGAGATCCTAGCATACCGACTATTCCTTGCTCCATTAAAAATAATTATGTTAGAACTCCTTTATGTGACTTGGGAGCATGAGTTAGTGTAATGCCTTTTTCTCTCTATAAGAGACTCATCCTGGAAAATTTAATACCAACCGATAGATCCTTGCAAATGACTGATAAATTTACTGCTATTCTTGTTGGTATATGTGAGAATGTTCCTATTCAAGTAGCTACTAATTGTATGATATTAACTGACTTTGTTGTGTTGGAAATGATTGAAGATGATAATATGTCTATTATTCTTGGGAGACCTTATTTAACACTGCAGGGGCTGTTATTTATTGCAATCAAGGAAAAGTAACTTTTGATGTTAATGATAAAGAGCACACAATTTATTTTCCCAAGAAGATTGATAGGAAACATGGTCTAAATTCAATTGAAAATATTGAGACCATCAAGATTGGAGAATTCTATTGTCCTAATCCAATGCCACAGAATGAATATGAAATTGTCATGGTTGGGACTATGTCTATCAAGGTTGAGGTAACATAATCATTTAGTGATATGGAAAGTTTTGCTTCATGTAAAAATTGTTTTGGTAACAAAAATTGATCAGACTTGTTAACAAAGTGATTGTGAATGAAGAAAACAATGTTTTCACTATGTTTTCACTTTTCAATTATGTGTTCACCATGTTCTCACCATGCTACTTTAGTTTACCTATGTTTTCACCATCCACATTTATGTTTTCACTATGTTTCCTTATATTTCCTATGGTTATTTTCTTGTTGGAGTGTCTTTGAACTTCTGTATCTTTGGGTTTGAATTTGTTTTCCATCGTTCTATGATCATTTTCCTTGGTTTTAATCACTTATCCAATTCTGGAAATGACCCGAAAATAAAGTTTCTCTAAAAATTCCATAGAAATTATATTAAATTTTTTATGTTGAAAATGGGGCAGAGAGGCACCTGGGCCACCCCAGGGGACCCACCATACATCCACACCACCTAGTGGCGCGTGCAGGCCCCAGGGCGCGCCAGCACATAGTGTGGAGCTGCACCATTTAGACCTTCAGCTTCCCGTAGAGAGGCTTGATCTTAATTCAATGATAAGACTTAATTTTGATTCCACCTGTGCTAACTTGAACAACTTATCCTATGAAATAACCTTTTTCAAGAAATCAGGATGGAGAGTAACTAAGTCAGATAGAGCACTTCCTTTGTTTAACCTTTGTAACATCCCAAGTATGAAAAATAGCCATTAGAATGTTTGCTCTATGTTATTTTATGTTTTGCATCATGACATCATGTTCATTGCATTTGTTTTGCTTGTTTTCCATCTGTTTTCCTCTGTTTTCCTTTGTTTTCACTTGTATTCTATTTTAATTTCAAATCAAATTTCAAACCTTTTGTTTCATACTTGTGATGTTACAATTCCCAAAATGAATATTCAAATCAAAACCATTATTTGTTTCCATTAAACCATGAGGTTCAAACTATTTAAAATTATGGCTTTCAATAACTCACTTAACTCAAATTTCATTCAAAATTCAATTACATTTTTCAAACAGCAACCATGTTGAAACTAATGAAAATTACCAAACAATTCTAATCAATTTGTTTCAAATAAACATGGAAATTTCAAACTAGTTTAACATGTTTCTTTCAATAAGTTAATTAATGTCAATTTTTCTCAAATTCATTTAAAATACAAACATCACCATAATTCAAAATGTTTGGAAAACAAAAGTGGAATTTTGTTGCTGTTGCCCTAATTAACTTACACAAATTTTGCCCTAATTTCTCTAACCACTAAAACCTTTCTTTTCCTCCTTGTTCAAATGTGCAAAAAAAAAAAAAAAGAACAAAATAAATAAAAAACAACCAGCGCAGAGAGAGGGGCAGGCCCAGCCCACCATCCTCTCCCTCAGGCCCAATACCCCCCTCTGTCTCCTTCCTCTCGTACGGCTGCCATCCAGCGCTTCCACGTTGCAGAGAAGGAGCAGCAACGGCTGAGCAGCTCTCCCCCTCCCCTATAAACCCTAGCCGAGCCTCTCCCCTCTGCCCTAACCCATCTCCCTCCTTCTCCCTCTCCCCCGCCTCCATTCCCTCTTCCTTCCACCTCCCTCCCTGCACCTCTGCTTCTCTGAAACTCAACACCAAACCACCGCCTCCTTCCTCTCCGGCGATCGCCGCCGTTTCGAGGCACCACCGCCCTGGCTAGGTACGGGAACCAGACCTCCTCGCCACCCTCTTCCTCCCCGACGTCTCCACAGGGGCTGGGAGCCCCTGTAGCGCCGCCGCCATCCTCTCCTCGCCTCCGGCCGTCTCCCTGCACCGACCCCTGCTCCCTCTGCTCTTCCCCCTCGGTGAGCTCCCTCTCCCCTCGTCTCACCTCCCTCTCTCCCTTCCCTCTCGGTCCCGCGCACTCTCACCACACCCACTGCACGCTCACACGCACGGCCAAGCAGCCACGCGAGCACAGCGGCCACAGCAGCCCGCCGGCGACCACTTTTTCCTCTGTCAGGTTCAGTGAGCGGAAATTCAGTTTCAGTAAACATCCTCGATCTGAAGGTTATCCTCCTCGCGAACCTTTCCTGTCAACAAGCGCACAGCACACCACAGTGGTTACCACCATGTAACATCCCAAGTCTGAAAAATAGCCATTAGAATGTTTGCTCTCTATTATTTTATGTTTTGCATCATGGCATCATGTTGATTGCATTTGTTTTGCTTGTTTTCCATTTTTTTTCCAACTGTTTTCCTTTGTTTTCTATTTGAATTTCAAACCAAAAATTCAAACCTTTTGTTTCATCCTTGTGATGTTACAATTTCCAAAATGTTATTTCAAATAAAACAACCAATTTGCTTTCATATCATTCCACATTGATCAAATAATAAAATGGTGCTTTCTATTCCAACTAAATAATTCCAAATTTCTTCCAAACTCACATTCCAAATCAACCAACAGCACCATTTTCAAATTGTAAAAAATACCAAAACAAATGTACTCCTTGTTTCCAATTAAACTCATTGGATTACCATAATTAACAATCTTGTTTTAGATAACAAATTATTAACCAAAATTCATTCAAATTCAAAGCAATTTACAACACAGCGAATAAATTTGATTTTTTCAAAAAACAAGGTTGGCATTGGTAGGTGTTGAGCTAACCAACTCACCCTAATTTTTTCCTAAGTTTTTACCCACCCAAAACCCTCCTTTTCTTCATTTGTCGATTCAGCAAAAAAATAAATAAATGGAACAAAAGGAATAAAACAGAGGGAGAGAGAGAGGAGCAGCAGCAGCCCAACCCCATTTTTCTCCCAGCCCATCTCCTTTTCTTTTCACCACCTAGCCCACCAAAATCTGGCCCAACTCCCCTCAGCCCACTCCCTATCGTCCCCCACCTCCGTACGATGACGAACACAATGGTGGACAGCGACCTGCAGCACGTGCTGCTCCCCGCATCCCCCTCCTATAACTACCTCCTAGCCCCTAGAAAACCCTAACCCTAGCCGCCTCCACTCCTCCCTCCTATCTCCCCACCACCGCCGCCATCGAGGGGAGCTCGCCGCCCCTTCCCTGCTGCCTCCGGCCGCCGGCCGCCGGAGCACGCCGCCGCCATCTCCGCCACTCTCCGGCCGTGCCGCGGCCACCCCGGCGACGAGGGTGAGGTCCTCTATCCATTCCCCTACTCTCCCCTCTTGTTCCCTTGCTGTTTGCACCTCGATGTTGCCGGCCATGGAGGCATTCGCTGCCTGTTTGTGTTCGTCAGAGAAGGGCAGCAGCAGGTCGATCGTGTGCAGTTTTTAGTTACAGCGATGTGCTGGTTCAAAACCAATAGCTCCCCATAGGCAATCAAACGAGCGCAGCAGCCCATCTGGTAGCAGCACACAGCGTGCAAGCCCCAGGTCGCGGGATCAAATCCCAGCCCCCCACTCTTTGCTGCTCCATTTTTTCGTTTTAATTCAGTTACACCCGCGGGCGACAGCTTAACCTTCCTAGTTACCTGTATCTATCACGAATCCAGCACTACCCTACTGGTTCCACCCCCCCCCCTTGGCGCGGAAAATAATTATATGAGACCTGGTCTACATATTTAGCCCGTGGACCAACTTCAGCAATTGACACGTGGCCAGAAAGCGGTTTAGATCTGAAAATAAATAACCGGATTTTGTTTTTTCTCTATTTTCTAGCCACGTGTCAATTGTTGGAGTTGGTCCACGAGTCTAAATTTGTAGACCAGGTCTCATATAATTATTTTCCCCTTGGCGCAGCAGGAGGGGAGGGGTTCGATTCCCCCCTCCCACAGTAAAACAAAAACATTTTTTTGCATTGATTTGATACCTAAAACTTCCAGGAAATCTCAACTAGGTCCCTTCTATTTCTTTCTAGCCCCTGTAATAATTTTTCCAAGTCCCTGTTTCACTAAAAATGGCAGATTTGCACCCAATTTTGTAAATTGCATAAGAAATTCATCCCAACTCCAATTTTAACAAACTAAATATGTTTTCTGTCCCAAATTAAATATTCTATCCAAATATAAATTTTGTTTACTGTTTTGAATATTTTAAATTGGTGCAAAATTTGAAAACTTGTCAAATTCACTTAAACTTGCAAAATTCATAACTTGTTCATAAAAATTCCAAATTCAACAAACCAAATATGTTTTCCAATCAACTTTTCATGTACTTTCCAAATATAAATTTTGTTTGCTGTTTTGAATAATTTAAATTGCTGAAAACAACTGTTTCTTGTTTATTGCAATTAAAATTGCCAAAATAATAACTTGCTCATTTTAAATCCAATTTCCACAAATGAAATATGTTTTCCAACCCTAAAAGTATAAACTTTTCAAATATGAATTTGGTTTAATGCTTTGAACAAATAAAAATGCAAATAAGTTCATGTTTGAATTAAATTCATTTAAATCTTGTTTAAGTTGTTTAATTCATAAGTAATTCATCTGAAATCCTTTCTCAACAAGTGAAACATGTATTCCACCTAAAATTGTGTGTTATTTCCAAATATGAACTTTGTTATCTGTTTTGAACAATTTAACTTGATGAAAACAACAAATTCTTGAGTGACACCTTTAAGTAACCAAAATTTCCTAAATTAATAAATGAATTTCTAAACTTGTTAAACCTTATTTCAATTTGATTCTATTGTTGTTATTTTGCTGTTTTCCTCATCCATGCATCATGCTAATTCACTTACACAAGTTCATTAGTTGTAAAACAATTAATTCAACCATAATTCATGGGCTTTTCATATGCAATCCAATTGCATATGGGTCCATTTAATCCTGTTTCTATCTTCTCAACTAGTTTATTTTGATGCAACCATTAACTTGACATGCATCATCTTTGATTGTGCACAATGTCATGATAATGATTGTTTATCTTTCTGCCTTGTTTGTTTGCTTCTTCTCGGATACACGACGACGCTGAGACCGACGATACTTACGACACCCCTTCTAAGGAGTTAGCTCAGTACCAGGCTACTGGGTTTGCAGGCAAGTTATCACTCACATGAACCACTGTGTTCCTTTCAACATTGGTTACCGATACTTTCCGTTGTTCTTTTCTGCTAGCCTTAGTAGTAGTTGTTTCTGTTACGAACCTATCACATGAATCCTTTAAACCTGATAATGCCTCATCTCCCTTCCTACAACCCATTGTTTGAGCCAGTGTCTTACTAGCATGCTTAGGTTGTTTTGCTCGAGTCTGTTACCCGTTACTTTCGGTTACTACTTCATTATGTTCTGGGGGGCTCAATGTTTAATCAATCAATCATGCTAATGTTATTATCAATAATAAATTTGATGATAAGGCACCGGCAGGAGGCCCAGGGTGGTTTTGAGGCCTGCTAGTGTCGACCCCCTAATTAGGAAAAGGGTCTTGTCTACTGATCCATGATGAGCGCACTACCCGCATGTGGGAAGCGAGTATGGGCGCCCCCCTCAACTTGACCCGATTCGCATCTCGTCCAAATCGCCGTACTAGTTCGGGCTTTCCATTTGCTGCATGCATGATCTTGCGAGCCCTTGGCGCCCGGGTGGAACTTTCGTAGTCGGCATTTAGGGCGGCGTGGTCTTCCAGTGCTATGAGGGTCCTCCTTTTCTTCGGGGGGCTCGATTAGCCGCGCACGCACAGCACGCGGTGCTTTGGGCTTGATGCGAAGAAGGGTTGGTTGTGTTGAGTACCTCGCTTGGTGGGGTGATTTCCCATCTGGCGGGTTATTCATGCGTGTACGGCTAAATTGGTGCAACCCTGCAGGGATAATCTTCTCGAGAAGCCGTGTTTTCCGCGGTTATGGATTACTTGGTGAAAGTACTGGCTAACAAGTACCCAGGACAACTTAAACATAATGATCAAACATGTTACACCCCATGATTAATAACTTGACTAGTAATAGGCTTATTGACACAATAATTTGAACCATCATTATTACAACTGTGTGAGTTATCCTCGGATTGCTTCTTTGGATAAGGGGCGAGATCCAGGATGGGTTTGTTTGAAGTTATCTTTCAGTTGGTTACAATCCTCGATCTTAT
The DNA here is from genome assembly GCA_028641055.1 of Alopecurus myosuroides. Lineage (NCBI taxonomy): Eukaryota > Viridiplantae > Streptophyta > Magnoliopsida > Poales > Poaceae > Alopecurus > Alopecurus myosuroides. The sequence continues at coordinate 142,272,548 of CM054063.1, forward strand.
CTCCTTTCTGTTAGCCGGAAGTGGTAGAATCTCTGTAGTTGGTTAGCGCAGCCAGTTGCAGCATCTTTTATATCCCCTCTCTTCCGTTGAACCCAAGGCATCTGTGCTTGGTGTTGAAGGGTTACACTTTGGTGAACTGTGAGTCTTGCTTGCCAGTACGTTTATGTACTGACCCCTTTGGGGCTGTGGTTTCCGCAGACGACGTTTCCGAGGATCTACATGGTGGCTACTACGTGGAGTATGACGAGACTGCTGACGAGTAGATAGCGGACCCGGGCAGGATCCGAGACTTCGTGGATGGGCTCCGTCTTTTCGTTTCCGGCCTCTTAGGCCTATTTGGTTCTTGTCTGTACTCAGACATGTTGAATGCTTCCGCTGTATTGTAATGATGTATTGTTGGGGCATGTGCCCTCTGAATGATTGTATTTGCTATCTCTGCTCTAATGAGAGCCATTTGCAACTTATTTTCAATCTTTTGTGTCGTAGAGATCTGTTGTGATATCAGTTGTTCAACGCCGTTGACGTACCATGTGTGTATGGTGTGAAGTACGTCGACGGAAGTGCCTTTGATCTCTAGTGGATAGTTTACATCGACGATGGAATAGCAGGGCTTGTGTTGTCGCGCATAAGCGCAGGCCTACCAGGAAGCTGGGACGTGGGAGCAGTTATGCCCCATAATCCAAGCATCTGCTATCCAGTTCGTACGGTGAGTATCCCCTAGAAATCAGGGTGCGACAAATGGTATCAGAGCCTGTCTGCCTGTAGGATCCCTTTTTACTGGTCGCAGTTGAGTCTAGAAACTATTTTGTAGCTATATAGGAAAAATGAAACGTGAGAGTAGGAATTCTGTTCTTTTTCTTCTTTCCCCACCCACCCTCCCTTTTCTGGTAAGGAAGTGCAACGTTGTTTTTCCCTTCTCATCTAAACTTTCAAGTTAGGATTTCACGGATTCTGGTTTCTCTAGGATGGTTATATCTACTAGACCATAGGAATGGAGGTGGTTGTGACATGATTTATCATGTTGCCTACTCATGATTGAGAACGGAGGCGTGTAAGCCCCGGAAGCAGATCCTCTATTCCTTAAGCAGTAGATATTGATCCTTTAGAAGCCCGGATGGGTTTTCCGTAGTACCTCAGGAGTTTTGTTCTCGTTTTCCTGGTGTTGCTTCAATATCCTGTTCTTCTCAACATCCTTTTCGCCGTTGAAATCTTCTTGTTGTTTTCCAACTCAATTCTACTACCGGCGTCTAATCAAAACTTCCTCGTAAACTCTTATCCAGTTAAAGTGTTATTTGATACCGGAGCATCACATTCCTTTGTGTCAACAATCTTTTCCACAACATACAACCCAATTCTGGTTCCACTAAGCAATCAAAACTCTGTTCACTCCCCGGGATCTCAAATGTTGACTTCCAACATAAGTAAGAAGAATCCAATTCTAATGGGAGGCCACAAATTCCTCGTTACTCTCATGTTGATGATTCTGACATTGATGATTATTCCTGGTGTTGCATTGATGTCAATAACTCTGTTCCACCATTCTAGCCAGATAATCTATTCTCCAAATGAATCAAGTTTTGTTCAACTATACACCCTCAATACAAAACCTCTCCCCTTACTTGAAAATGTTCCGGTGGTTTGCAAATTCCCTGACGTCTATCCAAGGTGCACGATGTGTTTCACGTGTCAAAGCTCAAGAGGATCTCCCCAAGAAGTTTCCGGACCTTTTCTTTTCTCAGTAGGAATCTCGGGGCGCGATTCCTTCAAGGGGGGGGGGGGCGTTTTGTAACATCCCAAGTCTGAAAAATAGCCATTAGAATGTTTGCTCTCTGTTATTTTATGTTTTGCATCATGGCATCATGTTGATTGCATTTGTTTTGCTTGTTTTCCATTTTTTTTCCAACTGTTTTCCTTTGTTTTCTATTTGAATTTCAAACCAAAAATTCAAACCTTTTGTTTCATCCTTGTGATGTTACAATTTCCAAAATGTTATTTCAAATAAAACAACCAATTTGCTTTCATATCATTCCACATTGATCAACTAATAAAATGGTGCTTTCTATTCCAACTAAATAATTCCAAATTGCTTCCAAACTCACATTCCAAATCAACCAACAGCACCATTTTCAAATTGTAAAAAATACCAAAACAAATGTACTCCTTGTTTCCAATTAAACTCATTGGATTACCATAATTAACAATCTTGTTTTAGATAACAAATTATTAACCAAAATTCATTCAAATTCAAAGCAATTTACAACACAGCGAATAAATTTGATTTTTTCAAAAAACAAGGTTGGCATTGGTAGGTGTTGAGCTAACCAACTCACCCTAATTTTTTCCTAAGTTTTTACCCACCCAAAACCCTCCTTTTCTTCATTTGTCGATTCAGCAAAAAAATAAATAAATGGAACAAAAGGAATAAAACAGAGGGAGAGAGAGAGGAGCAGCAGCAGCCCAACCCCATTTTTCTCCCAGCCCATCTCCTTTTCTTTTCACCACCCAGCCCACCAAAATCTGGCCCAACTCCCCTCAGCCCACTCCCTATCGTCCCCCACCTCCGTACGATGACGAACGCAATGGTGGACAGCGACCTGCAGCACGTGCTGCTCCCCCCATCCCCCTCCTATAACTACCTCCTAGCCCCTAGAAAACCCTAACCCTAGCCGCCTCCACTCCTCCCTCCTATCTCCCCACCACCGCCGCCATCGAGGGGAGCTCGCCGCCCCTTCCCCGCTGCCTCCGGCCGCCGGCCGCCGGAGCACGCCGCCGCCATCTCCGCCACTCTCCGGCCGTGCCGCGGCCACCCCGGCGACGAGGGTGAGGTCCTCTATCCATTCCCCTACTCTCCCCTCTCGTTCCCTTGCTGTTTGCACCTCGATGTTGCTGGCCATGGAGGCATTCGCTGCCTGTTTGTGTTCGTCAGAGAAGGGCAGCAGCAGGTCGATCGTGTGCAGTTTTTAGTTACAGCGATGTGCTGGTTCAAAACCAATAGCTCCCCATAGGCAATCAAACGAGCGCAGCAGCCCATCTGGTAGCAGCACACAGCGTGCAAGCCCCAGGTCGCGGGATCAAATCCCAGCCCCCCACTCTTTGCTGCTCCATTTTTTCGTTTTAATTCAGTTACACCCGCGGGCGACAGCTTAACCTTCCTAGTTACCTGTATCTATCACGAATCCAGCACTACCCTACTGGTTCCACCCCCCCTTGGCGCAGCAGGAGGGGAGGGGTTCGATTCCCCCCTCCCACAGTAAACCAAAAACATTTTTTTGCATTGTTTTGATACCTAAAACTTCCAGGAAATCTCAACTAGGTCCCTTCTATTTCTTTCTAGCCCCTGTAATAATTTTTCCAAGTCCCTGTTTCACTAAAAATGGCAGATTTGCACCCAATTTTGTAAATTGCATAAGAAATTCATCCCAACTCCAATTTTAACAAACTAAATATGTTTTCTGTCCCAAATTAAATATTCTATCCAAATATAAATTTTGTTTACTGTTTTGAATATTTTAAATTGGTGCAAAATTTGAAAACTTGTCAAATTCACTTAAACTTGCAAAATTCATAACTTGTTCATAAAAATTCCAAATTCAACAAACCAAATATGTTTTCCAATCAACTTTTCATGTACTTTCCAAATATAAATTTTGTTTGCTGTTTTGAATAATTTAAATTGCTGAAAACAACTGTTTCTTGTTTATTGCAATTAAAATTGCCAAAATAATAACTTGCTCATTTTAAATCCAATTTCCACAAATGAAATATGTTTTCCAACCCTAAAAGTATAAACTTTTCAAATATGAATTTGGTTTAATGCTTTGAACAAATAAAAATGCAAATAAGTTCATGTTTGATTTAAATTCATTTAAATCTTGTTTAAGTTGTTTAATTCATAAGTAATTCATCTGAAATCCTTTCTCAACAAGTGAAACATGTATTCCACCTAAAATTGTGTGTTATTTCCAAATATGAACTTTGTTATCTGTTTTGAACAATTTAACTTGATGAAAACAACAAATGCTTGAGTGACACCTTTAAGTAACCAAAATTTCCTAAATTAATAAATGAATTTCTAAACTTGTTAAACCTTATTTCAATTTGATTCTATTGTTGTTATTTTGCTGTTTTCCTCATCCATGCATCATGCTAATTCACTTACACAAGTTCATTAGTTGTAAAACAATTAATTCAACCATAATTCATGGGCTTTTCATATGCAATCCAATTGCATATGGGTCCATTTAATCCTGTTTCTATCTTGTCAACTAGTTTATTTTGATGCAACCATTAACTTGACATGCATCATCTTTGATTGTGCACAATGTCATGATAATGATTGTTTATCTTTCTGCCTTGTTTGTTTGCTTCTTCTCGGATACACGACGACGCTGAGACCGACGATACTTACGACACCCCTTCTAAGGAGTTAGCTCAGTACCAGGCTACTGGGTTTGCAGGCAAGTTATCACTCACATGAACCACTGTGTTCCTTTCAACATTGGTTACCGATACTTTCCGTTGTTCTTTTCTGCTAGCCTTAGTAGTAGTTGTTTCTGTTACGAACCTATCACATGAATCCTTTAAACCTGATAATGCCTCATCTCCCTTCCTACAACCCATTGTTTGAGCCAGTGTCTTACTAGCATGCTTAGGTTGTTTTGCTCGAGTCTGTTACCCGTTACTTTCGGTTACTACTTCATTATGTTCTGGGGGGCTCGATGTTTAATCAATCAATCATGCTAATGTTATTATCAATAATAAATTTGATGATAAGGCACCGGCAGGAGGCCCAGGGTGGTTTTGAGGCCTGCTAGTGTCGACCCCCTAATTAGGAAAAGGGTCTTGTCTACTGATCCATGATGAGCGCACTACCCGCATGTGGGAAGCGAGTATGGGCGCCCCCCTCAACTTGACCCGATTCGCATCTCGTCCAAATCGCCGTACTAGTTCGGGCTTTCCATTTGCTGCATGCATGATCTTGCGAGCCCTTGGCGCCCGGGTGGAACTTTCGTAGTCGGCATTTAGGGCGGCGTGGTCTTCCAGTGCTATGAGGGTCCTCCTTTTCTTCGGGGGGCTCGATTAGCCGCGCACGCACAGCACGCGGTGCTTTGGGCTTGATGCGAAGAAGGGTTGGTTGTGTTGAGTACCTCGCTTGGTGGGGTGATTTCCCATCTGGCGGGTTATTCATGCGTGTACGGCTAAATTGGTGCAACCCTGCAGGGATAATCTTCTCGAGAAGCCGTGTTTTCCGCGGTTATGGATTACTTGGTGAAAGTACTGGCTAACAAGTACCCAGGACAACTTAAACATAATGATCAAACATGTTACACCCCATGATTAATAACTTGACTAGTAATAGGCTTATTGACACAATAATTTGAACCATCATTATTACAACTGTGTGAGTTATCCTCGGATTGCTTCTTTGGATAAGGGGCGAGATCCAGGATGGGTTTGTTTGAAGTTATCTTTCAGTTGGTTACAATCCTCGATCTTATCTCCTTTCTGTTAGCCAGAAGTGGTAGAATCTCTGTAGTTGGTTAGCGCAGCCAGTTGCAGCATCTTTTATATCCCCTCTCTTCCGTTGAACCCAAGGCATCTGTGCTTGGTGTTGACGGGTTACACTTTGGTGAACTGTGAGTCTTGCTTGCCAGTACGTTTATGTACTGACCCCTTTGGGGCTGTGGTTTCCGCAGACGACGTTTCCGAGGATCTACATGGTGGCTACTACGTGGAGTATGACGAGACTGCTGACGAGTAGATAGCGGACCCGGGCAGGATCCGAGACTTCGTGGATGGGCTCCGTCTTTTCGTTTCCGGCCTCTTAGGCCTATTTGGTTCTTGTCTGTACTCAGACATGTTGAATGCTTCCGCTGTATTGTAATGATGTATTGTTGGGGCATGTGCCCTCTGAATGATTGTATTTGCTATCTCTGCTCTAATGAGAGCCATTTGCAACTTATTTTCAATCTTTTGTGTCGTAGAGATCTGTTGTGATATCAGTTGTTCAACGCCGTTGACGTACCATGTGTGTATGGTGTGAAGTACGTCGACGGAAGTGCCTTTGATCTCTAGTGGATAGTTTACATCGACGATGGAATAGCAGGGCTTGTGTTGTCGCGCATAAGCGCAGGCCTACCAGGAAGCTGGGACGTGGGAGCAGTTATGCCCCATAATCCAAGCATCTGCTATCCAGTTCGTACGGTGAGTATCCCCTAGAAATCAGGGTGCGACACACCACCTCGCGCACAGCAGGAGGTCTTGGGTTCGAGTCCCCCTCCCACAAATAAAACCACACTTTTTAATTTCTTTATTTTGATACAGAAACTTGACAGAATCACACACAGGTCCCTGCCAGTATTTAACATAGCCCCTGAAAATATTTTCCAAGTCCCTGGATATTGTTTAATTGGTAGAATAACACCTTAATCTTGGAAATTGCATAAATAAATCATTCCAACTCCAAAGTCAACTTTTTAAATATATATTCTGTACCAAATTAAATTCTCTACCCAAATATAAATTTTGTTTACTGTTTTGAATAATTTAAATTGGTGAAATATTTGAATCCTTGTTTAATTCACTTAAGTTTGCAAAATTCATAACTTGGGCATAAAAATTCCAAATTCAACAAACTAAATATGTTTTCCAATCAATTTTTCATATAGTTTGCAAATGAAAAAAGTCCAAAACAAACCTTGAATTTATAGACGAAAGCTAAATTGAACCCTGAACTCTCAATCCCTGAAGTTGGCACTCCAAACTTGTGAATCCCGGTCTATTTTAAACCCTAGACGTGTTTGGCACACCGGGAATACAAAATCCCGGCCAGGATAGGGTGCTACTCTAACTAACGATTCGACCCCATATGTCATATCATCGACTTTCTAAATCTCAGCCGCCTGTCTTTGGGAGGTCGCCACGCCCGGAAATCTGTGGTTGAGACGCACCGCGCCATCGTGCTTAGCCTGCCCGAGACGCACTTGTCGGACGCTATGATATATGTATATGGACATTTTTTTTGCAAATAAAATCGTATCCAAGCACGTTATCTACGCATTTTTTTTGTGAGACATGTATTTGTGAGACATTTTTTTGGACATATATACACGTTATGTATGTATACGCATGTTATGTACGTATATTATTTTTTAAAACTCGAATTCATGAATTTATACTATACCGCGTATTCTATATAACGCGCGTATTTCATATATATACTATACCTAGTACTCTATATACCGCGCGTACATAACATAACGTGTGTATATTTTATATATACGCGAAGTCGAATAAATAGATGCAATTACATATAGTGTCCAGTGGCTAGCTGCTGGGGTGCTGCGAGAATATGAGTTCGAATCCTTCCGTGGTAAAATAAAATTTTGTTTTTCTTATTATTCTTTACTCGCTGATAGGTGGGGCCTATTAGTCATACGAGTGTAGAAAATAATTTCAGCTGGGTTGACTTTTTTCGGGTGCTAAAAACTGGTCTAGGGTTTAAAATAGACCGGGATTCACAAGTTTAGAGTGCCAACTTCCGGGATTGGGAGTTCAGGGTTCAGTTTAGCTTTTATATATAAGTTCAAGGTTTGTTTTGGACTTTTTCCTTTGCAAATATCAACTTTGTGTTCTGTTTTGAATAAATTAAATTGTTGAAAACAACTGTTTCTTAATTAATGCATTTAAAATTGCCAAATTAATAACTTGCTCATTTTAAATCCATTTTCAACATATGAAGTATGTTTTCCATGCTAAATTGAATCACCTTTCCAAATCTAAACTTTGATTCATGTTTTGGATAATTAAAATTGGTTAAATAATTTAAACCTTGGTTAAATCATTTAATATTGCTAAAATCATAACTTGTTCAAATTAAATTCCTTTTTTACATATAAAATATGTTTTCAAACCAGAAAAGTATAAACTTCTCAAATATGAATTTGGTTTAATGTTTTGAAAAAATAAAATTCAAATAATACTCATACTTGAATGAAATCCATTTAAATCTTGTTAACTTGTTTAATTCATAAGTAATTCATTCTAATTCCTTTTTCAATAATTGAAACATGTAATCCACCTAAAATTTTGTGTTCTTTTCAAATATTAACTTTGTTATCTGTTTTGAGCAATTAAACTTGATGGAAACCACAAATGCTTGTGTAACTCATTAAGAAGCCAAAAATTCTTAACTTGATAAATAAAATTCTAAACTTGGTAAACAACATATCCAATTGAATCCCTTGTTGTTTCCTTCTTGTTTCCATCATGCATGCATCATGCTAAGCAACTTACACATGGTAATTAGTTGTAGATCATTTAATCCCACCTTAAATTCATGGGCTTTCCATAGGCAATCCAAATTGCATATGGGTCCATTTAAACCTGTTATCTTGTCAATTAGTTTATTTTGATGCATCAATTAAATTTCCATGCATCATCCCATGATTCTGCACTATGCCATGTTATTGATTGTTCATCTCTTTTCGAATGTGTGTTTGCTTCTTCTCGAATAGACGACGACGTTGAGACAGACGAGGTTTACGACACCACTTCTGAGGAGTTAGCTCAGTACCAGGCTACTGGGTTTGCAGGCAAGTATTCACTCACATGAACCATCATGTTTCTTTCCATACTGGATACCGATACTCTCCATTGTCTATTTCTGCTAGCCTTATGAATCGTTGCTTGTGTCTCGATCCTATCACATGTTATCCTATAACCCTGATATTGCCTCACCTCCACACCTATAACCCCTTGTTTGTTGCCTTGGTATCACTAGCATGCTTAGGGTTGCTTGTGCTCGAGTCTGATGTCTGTTAACTCTTTTACCTTACTTATTTTTTTATGTTCTGGGGATCGATGTTAAACAATCAACCTGTTAATGTTTGGGTAATAATAACTTGATGATAAGGCACCGGCAGGAGGCCCGGCGTGGTTTTGAGGCCTGCTAGTGTCGACCCTAATTAGGAAAAGGGTCTTGTCTACTGATCCATGATGAGCGCACTAACCGCATGTGGGAAGCGTGTATGGGCGCCCCCCCTCAATTTGACTCGATTCGCATCTCGTCCAAATCGCCGCACTTAGTTCGAGCTTTCCATTTGATGCATGCATATGCAGGTGCGAACCCTTGGCGCCAGGGTGGAACTTTTGTAGTCGGCATTTAGGGCGGCGTGGTCTTCTAGTGCTATGAGGGTCCCCTTTTCTTTGTGGGGCTCGATTAGCCGCGCACGCATAGCACGTGGTGCTTTGGGCTTGATGCGAAGAAGAGTTGGGTTGTGTTGAGTGCCCCGCTTGGTGGGAGGCATTCCATCTGGCGGGTTATTCTTACGTGTACGGCCAAATTGGTGCACCCCTGCAGGGTTAAATCTTCTCGAGAAGCCGCGTTTTCCGCGGTTATGGTTGACTTGGTGAAAGTACTGGCTAACAAGTACTCAGAACAACTTACACCTAACTAATGCTAATTTTGACTAGTAATAGGATTATTGACACAATAACCTGAACCATCATTAATCCAACTGTGTGAGTTATCCTTGGGTTGCTTCCTTAGTAGGGGGTAACATTGGATGGGTTTGTTTGGTGGATAACAATAGTTGGTTACGATACGCGATCTTAGCTTCTTTCTGTTAGCCGGAAGTTGTAGTATGTCTCTGTAGTTTGTTAGCGCAGCCCGCTGCAACATCTTTTATATCACCTATTATTCCGTTGAACCTAAGGCATTTGTACCTGGTGTTGCAGGGTACACTTTGTTGAAGTGTGAGTCTTGCTTGCCAGTACTTGTATGTACTGACCCCTTTGGGGCTGTGGTTTACGCAGACTACGTTTCCGAGGATCCCCATGGTGGCTACTACGTGGAGTACGACGAGACTGTTGACGAGTAGATAGCGGACCCGGGCAGGATCCGAGACTACGTGGATGGGCTCCGTCTTCTTTTCATTCCCGGCCTCTTAGGCCTATTTGGTTTTGTCTGTACTCAGACACTTTGAGTGCTTCCGCTGTGATGTAATGATGATATGTTGGGACATGTGTCCTCTGGATGATTGTATTTGCTATTCTCTGCTCTAGTGAGAGCCAGTTGCAACTTATTTCCATATTTTGTGTCTTAGAGATCTGTTGTGGTATCATTTCGTTTAACGCCGTTGACGTACCATGTGTGAATGGTATGAAGTACGTCAATGGTAGTATCTTGATCTCTATGGGATAGTTACATCGACGGCGGATAGTAGAGTTTGGTTGTCACACATCAGTGTTGGCCTACTCGTAAGAGGATGCGGGAGCAGTTAGGCCCCGTAATCCAATCATCTACTATCCAGTTCGGCCCGGTGAGTATCCTATAGAAGTCAGGGTGCAACAAATGGTATCAGAGCCTGTCTGCCTGTAGGATCCCTTTTACTGGTCGCAGTTGAGTCTAGAAACTATTTTGTAGCTATATAGGAAAAATGAAACGTGAGAGTAGGAATTCTGTTCTTTTTCTTCTTTCCCCACCCACCCTCCCTTTTTCTGGTAAGGAAGTGCAACGTTGTTTTTCCCCTTCTCATCTAAACTTTCAAGTTAGGATTTCACGTATCATGGTTTCTCTAGGATGGTTATATCTACTAGACCATAGGAATGGAGGTGGTTGTGACATGATTTATCATGTTGCCTACTCACGATTGAGAACGGAGGCGTGTAAGCCCCGGAAGCAGATCCTCTATTCCTTAAGCAGTAGATATTGATCCTTTAGAAGCCCGGATGGGTTTTCCGTAGTACCTCAGGAGTGTTTTGATCTCGTGTTTCCCGAATGTTGCTTCGATATCCTGTTCTTCTCAACATCCTTTTCGTCCGTTAAAACCTTGTTGTTGCTTGCAACTTCAGTTCTTCTACCGGAGCATCACATTCTTTTGTGTCAAAGATCTTTGCCACAACATACAACTTAATTGTGGTTCCACTAAGCAATCAAATCACTGTTCACTCCCCGGGATCTCAAATGTTGACTTCCAAGATAAGTAAAGACAATCAAATCCTAATTGGAGGTCGCATATTCCTCGCTTCTCTCATGTTGCTGGGAAATTCTGACATTGATGTCATTCTTGGTATGGATTGGCTGAAGGCCAATAAAGAAAAAATTGACTGTGCTGAAAAGTCAATAACTCTGTTCAACCCTTCTAGCCAGATAGTCTATTCTCCAAATGAATCAAGTTCCATTCAGCTATACACCCTCGATGCAAAACCTCTACCTTTACTCGAAAATGTCCCGGTGGTTTGCGAATTCCCTGACGTCTTTCCAGAAGAGTTGCCAGGAATGCCTATCGTCTTGAACTTCCAGAAAAGCTATCCAAGGTGCACGATGTGTTTCACGTGTCACAGCTCAAGGGGATCTTCGCAAGAAGTATCCGGACCTTTTCTTTTCTCAGTAGGAATCTCGGGGCGCGATTCCTTCAAGGGGGGGGGGCGTTTTGTAACATCCCAAGTATGAAAAATAGCCATTAGAATGTTTGCTCTCTGTTATTTTATGTTTTGCATCATGACATCATGTTCATTGCATTTGTTTTGCTTGTTTTCCATCTGTTTTCCTCTGTTTTCCTTTGTTTTCACTTGTTTTCTATTTGAATTTCAAATTAAATTTCAAACCTTTTGTTTCATACTTGTGATGTTACAATTCCCAAAATGAATATTCAAATCAAAACCATTATTTGTTTCCATTAAACCATGAGGTTCAAACTATTTAAAATTATGGCTTTCAATAACTCACTTAACTCAAATTTCATTCAAAATTCAATTACATTTTTCAAACAGCAACCATGTTGAAACTTATGAAAATTACCAAACAATTCTAATCAATTTGTTTCAAATAAACATGAAAATTTCAAACTAGTTTAACATGTTTCTTTCAATAAGTTAATTAATGTCAATTTTTCTCAAATTCATTTAAAATACAAACATCACCATAATTCAAAATGTTTGGAAAACAAAAGTGGAATTTTGTTGCTGTTGCCCTAATTAACTTACACAAATTTTGCCCTAATTTCTCTAACCACTAAAACCTTTCTTTTCCTCCTTGTTCAAATCTGCGAAAAAAATAGAACAAAAAAAATAAAAAAACAACCAGCGCAGAGAGAGGGGCAGGCCCAGCCCACCACCCTCTCCCTCAGGCCCAATACCCCCCTCTGTCTCCTTCCTCTCGTACGGATGCCATCCAGCGCTTCCACGTTGCAGAGAAGGAGCAGCAACGGTTGAGCAGCTCTCCCCCTCCCCTATAAACCCTAGCCGAGCCTCTCCCCTCTGCCCAAACCCATCTCCCTCCTTCTCCCTCTCCCCCGCCTCCATTCCCTATTCCTTCCACCTCCCTCCCTGCACCTCTGCTTCTCTGAAACTCAACACCGAACCACCGCCTCCTTCCTCTCCGGCGATCGCCGCCATTTCGAGGCACCACCGCCCTGGCTTGGTACGGGAACCAGACCTCCTCGCCACCCTCTTCCTCCCCGACGTCTCCACAGGGGCTGGGAGCCCCTGTAGCGCCGCCGCCATCCTCTCCTCACCGCCGGCCGTCTCCCTGCACTGACCCCTGCTCCCTCTGCTCTTCCCCCTCAGTGAGCTCCCTCTCCCCTCGTCTCACCTTCCTCTCTCCCTTCCCTCTCGGTCCCGCGCACTCTCACCACACCCACTGCACGCCCACACGCACGGCCAAGCACCCACGCGAGCACAGCGGCCACAGCAGCCCGCCAGCGACCAATTTTTCCTCTGTCAGGTTCAGTGAGCGGAAATTCAGTTTCAGTAAACATCCTCGTTCTGAAGGTTATTCTTCTCGCGAACCTTTCCTGTCAACAAGCGCACAGCACACCGCAGTGGTTACCACCACCGCGCGCACAGCAGGAGGTCTTGGGTTCGAGTCCCCCTCCCGCAAATAAAACCACACTTTTTAATTTCTTTATTTTGATACAGAAACTTGACAGAATCACACACAGGTCCCTGCCAGTATTTAACTTCGCCCCTGAAAATATTTTCCAACTCCCTGGATATTGTTTAATTGGCAGAATAACACCTTAATCTTGGAAATTGCATATTCCAACTCCAAAGTCAACTTTTTAAATATATATTCTGTACCAAATTAAATTCTCTACCCAAATATAAATTTTGTTTATTGTTTTGAATAATTTAAATTGGTGAAATATTTGAATCCTTGTTTAATTCACTTAAGTTTGCAAAATTCATAACTTGGGCATAAAAATTCCAAATTCAACAAACTAAATATGTTTTCCAATCAATTTTTCATATAGTTTGCAAATATCAACTTTGTGTTCCGTTTTGAATAAATTAAATTGCTGAAAAAAACTGTTTCTTAATTAATGCATTTAAAATTGCCAAATTAATAACTTGCTCATTTTAAATCCATTTTCAACATATGAAGTATGTTTTCCATGCTAAATTGAATCACCTTTCCAAATCTAAACTTTGATTCATGTTTTGGATAATTAAAATTGGTTAAATAATTTAAACCTTGGTTAAATCATTTAATATTGCTAAAATCATATATTGGTCAAATTAAATTCCTTTTGAACATATAAAATATGTTTTCAAACCAGAAAAGTATAAACTTCTCAAATATGAATTTGTTTTAATGTTTTGAACAAATAAAATTCAAATAATACTCATACTTGAGTTAAATCCATTTAAATCTTGTTAACTTGTTTAATTCATAAGTAATTCATTCTAATTCCTTTTTCAATAATTGAAACATGTAATCCACCTAAAATTTTGTGTTCTTTTAAAATATTAACTTTGTTATCTGTTTTGAGCAATTAAACTTGATGGAAACCACAAATGCTTGTGTAACTCATTAAGAAGCCAAAAATTCTTAACTTGATAAATAAAATTCTAAACTTGGTAAACAACATATCCAATTGAATCCCTTGTTGTTTCCTTATTGTTTCCATCATGCATGCATCATGCTAAGCAACTTACACATGGTAATTAGTTGTAGATCATTTAATCCCACCTTAAATTCATGGGCTTTCCATAGGCAATCCAAATTGCATATGGGTCCATTTAAACCTGTTATCTTGTCAATTAGTTTATTTTGATGCATCAATTAAATTGCCATCCATCATCCCATGATTGTGCACTATGCCATGTTATTGATTGTTTGTCTATTTTCGATTGTGTGTTTGCTTCTTCTCGAATAGACGACGACGTTGAGACAGACGAGGTTTACGACACCACTTCTGAGGAGTTAGCTCAGTACCAGGCTACTGGGTTTGCAGGCAAGTATTCACTCACATGAACCATCGTGTCCTTTCCACACTGGATACCGATACTCTCCATTGTCTATTTCTGCTATCCTTACGAATCGTTGCTTGTGTCCCGATCCTATCACATGTTATCCTATAACCCTGATATTGCCTCACCTCCACACCTATAACCCCTTTTTTGTTGCCTTGGTATCACTAGCATGCTTAGGGTTGCTTGTGCTCGAGTCTGATGTCCGTTAACTCTTTTACCTTACTTATTTTTTTATGTTCTGGGGCTCGATGTTAAACAATCAACCTGTTAATGTTTGGGTAATAATAACTTGATGATAAGGCACCGGCAGGAGGCCCGGCGTGGTTTTGAGGCCTGCTAGTGTCGACCCTAATTAGGAAAATGGTCTTGTCTACTGATCCATGATGAGCGCACTAACCGCATGTGGGAAGCGTGTATGGGCGCCCCCCTCAATTTGACTCGATTCGCATCTCGTCCAAATCGCCGCACTTAGTTCGGGCTTTCCATTTGATGCATGCATATGCAGGTGCGAACCCTTGGCGCCAGGGTGGAACTTTTGTAGTCGGCATTTAGGGCGGCGTGGTCTTCCAGTGCTATGAGGGTCCCCTTTTCTTCGTGGGGCTCGATTAGCCGCGCACGCACAGCACGTGGTGCTTTGGGCTTGATGCGAAGAAGAGTTGGGTTGTGTTGAGTGCCCCGCTTGGTGGGAGGCATTCCATCTGGCGGGTTATTCTTACGTGTACGGCCAAATTGGTGCACCCCTGCAGGGTTAAATCTTCTCGAGAAGCCGTGTTTTCCGCGGTTATGGTTGACTTGGTGAAAGTACTGGCTAACAAGTACTCAGAACAACTTACACCTAACTAATGCTAATTTTGACTAGTAATAGGATTATTGACACAATAACCTAAACCATCATTAAACCAACTGTGTGAGTTATCCTTGGGTTGCTTCCTTAGTAGGGGGTAACATTGGATGGGTTTGTTTGGTGGTTAACAATAGTTGGTTACTATACGCGATCTTAGCTTCTTTCTGTTAGCCGGAAGTTGTAGTATGTCTCTGTAGTTGGTTAGCGCAGCCCGCTGCAGCATCTTTTATATCACCTATTCTTCCGTTGAACCTAAAGCATTTGTACCTGGTGTTGCCGGGTACACTTTGGTGAAGTGTGCGTCTTGCTTGCCAGTACTTGTATGTACTGACCCCTTTGGGGCTGTGGTTTACGCAGACTACGTTTCCGAGGATCCCCATGGTGGCTACTACGTGGAGTACGACGAGACTGTTGACGAGTAGATAGCGGACCCGGGCAGGATCCGAGACTACGTGGATGGGCTCCGTCTTCTTTTCATTCCCGGCCTCTTAGGCCTATTTGGTTTTGTCTGTACTCAGACACTTTGAGTGCTTCCGCTGTGATGTAATGATGATATGTTGGGACATGTGTCCTCTGGATGATTGTATTTGCTATTCTCTGCTCTAGTGAGAGCCAGTTGCAACTTATTTCCATCTTTTGTGTCTTAGAGATCTGTTGTGGTATCATTTCGTTTAATGCCGTTGACGTACCATGTGTGAATGGTATGAAGTACGTCAATGGTAGTATCTTGATCTCTATGGGATAGTTTACATCGACGGTGGATAGTAGAGTTTGGTTGTCACACATAAGTGTTGGCCTACTCGTAAGAGGATGCGGGAGCAGTTAGGCCCCGTAATCCAATCATCTACTATCCAGTTCGGCCCGGTGAGTATCCTATAGAAGTCAGGGTGCGACAACCTTGATGTCACGGAAGGATGGTCACTCTTAGAGAGTGAATTTGATGCATACATGGAGGAGCATGTCCAACACGTAGAGGACGCTAGAGAGGGGGACGAAAATGATTTCGTCCAGCCCTCTGACACTGTGGGGTATCCGTACCAGCACCATGGTTATGATTATGCGTCTGCTGCTTCATCTTCGTCATGGGCGCATGATTACAATCATGCTAGGGATGACCCACCAGCATGGGGTTTCTACCCACTCCGTGATTGGTCTCCATTTAGGACAAAAGCCTAAGATTGGGGGGAGGTATGCCGACATCACACTCATTTACATATCATGTTTCTTTCGGTTCTTTTTATATCCATGTTTCTATTTATTTCGCTTTCAGTGTTTTTATTATTTTGTTTCTGCTTTCCAAAACGCAAAAAGACCAAAAATGTTGTTGTTGTTTCCCTTTATTTGTGTCTTCAGTTACTTTTATTAGTTTGCTTTACTTTCCAGTTTCAGTTTAATATTCAAAAATTCAAAAATATTTTGCTTTGTTTGCTTGTTTTCCTTATGTTCTTGTTTTAAATTCTAAAACCCCAAAACATTTGTTGTTCTTCTTTGGTTTTGTAAAGTTTGCTAGAGAGTTCAACAGTCTTTTGTGACTCCATTGGAGCTTGGTTATCATTTTATACCATTCAATCCACACAAGTGAAGAGCAATAATGACGATTTACGACAATTCAAGTTGTGGTGAGAGGTTGGTATGAACTCTATATGATTTCATTTTTGTACATATACTCATCCATGTGGACATGCTTAGTTTGTTCGTGTAAGGTGTATGTTATTTAATGGATGCTTAGTAGTTTGTGCTCTGTCACGATCAATTCCAATTTACTAATATTAGATAGCATGTCGTTTAAATGTTTGCTTGCATTGTTTTATTCATAGAAGGGTGTGACATTGTGGTATCTCCCTCTGAAAGTTTCACTTGTATTGACTTGGTACATTCTCACGCATGCATCAGACTCAAAACAAAAAGTCAATTAAGCCTTGATGATTTATTTTTCCTCAGAGTATTTGTATCACTTTTATGCCCCCGTTAATTTTGTTTTGTCGCAAGCATGATTATGACAGTTGTTGCTCTATTGATTCTCGCTCCCAGTATATTGCTAGCCTTCACTTGTACCGAGTATGAGCTCTACTTGTGCATTCAACTCCCAAAAACTAAATTTTTCCAAATGTGTCCACCATACCTACCTATATGTGGTATTTCACCGCCACTCCAAGTAAATTTTCATGTGCTACCTTCAACACCGTAAAAATACTTCTTATTTTGTGACACTGTTTTAGCTCATGAGGAAGTAGTAGTTGGGTTTGTTATCTTCCATACTAATTGAGTACCCCGACTTGCATGCTTCATCTGCTCGTCATTAATTTTGCAAAGATCTGGTTAGACCATTATAATATAAAAAAGCTAAACAAATGACTAGGCACTCCTCCACGGTATGAGATTGTTGGCACGCACCCGAGGATTCGGTTAGCCATGGTTCGCGAAAGCAAGGTGGGGAAGAGTGTCATACTATATAAAGAGCATGCTATAAATGCTTAAGATAAATAATTCGGAACCGCTCTCAACTTGTTTAGTATGGAAGATAACAATAAATCTATTACCATTCGTTGACATGAACAATCACCTCCCAAAATTATTTTTTACTTCTGTTTTTAATAAAATAAAAAGCTCTAGCACATGTAAATCCATGCTTCCCTCTACGAAGGGCCAATCTTTTACTTTTATGTTGAGTCTTCACCTTCCAACTTTATGCACCTTCTCGAGAGCGTAGTTGTCATTCTTAGTGTAATGTGCTTGTCTCAGAACACGGATGATTATGATATAACTTTGATGCTTCTATCTTTGATATCTTTACCTCTAGTCTTCACTTGAACCTTATAGGTGTCCTGGCATTTATGTTTTTCTCCACTATTAAGGGCAAGCAAGATACCACTTTATCATATCTTAATATGAGCATTGCAATCCTGCAGATTGATATCTTTCATGTTGCTTGTTACTAGAGTGTTGGTATCTCTTCGTGGTTTGCATAACTATTAGATGACCTTATTTGCATACTTCTTATTATGAACTACCTAAGCACTTGATCATATAGCACTACTAGAGAAAAGCCTATAGGAGAAAATGAGGGCTCGAGGCACATATTGGCAAAATGCGCCTCCTATATATTATGCGAGGCGCATTTCCTAGATGTGCCTCCTATAATGCATATATAGGAGGCGCATTCCAAACATATGCGCCTCGCATACTTCATGTAGGGACCACAGCCTCCTGGACTCAGGTTATGCGAGGCGCATTTGTCAATATGCGCCTCCTATAATGTAATTATAGGAGGCGCACTTCTATAATATGCGCCTCCTATATTTTGTGTGGGCCCGGGTGGCTTCTGAGTCAGCGAAGGCGAGGCGCATCTCACAGATGCGCCTCCTATAGTTGGAGATATAGGAGGCGCATATTTGTGGAATGCGCCTCCTATATATGCATTATAGGAGGCACATCTTCAAAATGCGCCTCGCATAACATATAGGAGGCGCATCTTGGAAATGCGTCTCGCATAATATATAGGAGGCGCATCTTGAAAATGCGCCTCGCATAATGTATAGGAGGCACATCTTGAAAATGCGCCTCGCATAACATATAGGAGGCGCATCTTGGAAATGCGCCTCGCATAATATATAGAAGGCACGTCTTGAAAATGCGCCTCGCATAATATATAGGAGGCGCATTATGAAAATATGCGCCTCCTATAATATCCAGCACGATTTTTGCCACTTTGTGTAAATAGGCGCATTATGAAAAATTCATAATTACCACTTTCTGTAATGTTATAATATTGCATTACGAATATTATGTATTGACGAGACACATTCATAATTGTCAATTTTATGTTTTGAACGGGCGATGCTACCTTGCGAGCGCTCGATCGCTCGCGCGGTTTCCGACAGCGCGCACGCGCGGATTCCGACAACGTGCCCCCGAGGCAACCGCCGGCCCAACCGCCTACACCACCCGTGGCCGCCTCGCCCTAACAAACCGCCCCATCCGCCGGTCCAACGCCGCCCCCGACCATTCCTCTAAGCCCCCCCACCGACTAAAGCTCGTCGCCGGCGAACACACCCACCCCCGCCCCGTCGGCGGCGAGGCTACCCTAAGCTCGCGGCGGTGCTCTTCCCCGGCCCTGGCCACGAGCGAAGAAGGAAGGGGATCACGAGTGCGCTGCGCGGAGGAATAAGGAGGGAAGAAGAAGAAGGAGGGGTGGGACCCACCCACGCGCGCTCGTGATGAAGTGATTTCGGTTTTGAACCTATTTGGATATTTAAAATACTTTCACTTTATTTTATTGTTTATATTATGTTTCGGTAATGTTTTTTACATTAAAAATATGCTTAAAAAAAGGCAAAAAATGTGGTCATCCTAGGGTTCGAGCCTAGTTGGACCAATGTGCAGCCGCCAAACCAACTAAAAGCTAGACAAGTTTTGTGATAAGAAACACACTTATAGGAGGCGCAGCTCCTAGAAATGCGCCTCGCGTATTCTTAACGAAACTAGCCCTGGCCCGCGTCCTTCCCCGATTCCCCCACATTCCCCAATTCCTCTCCATCCCACACAGGCGCGCGACGGCGACGGGATAGATCGACGACGGCGACGGGATAGATCGACGACGGCGGCGGCAGAGGCTCGACGTCGGCGGCGGCAGAAGCTCGGCGACGGGAACCTGGTAGGAACCTCGCCTCCACGGCGCAAGCAAGGAACCTCGCCTCCGGTTAGTACCTCTCCTCCTCCTCTTCCCCTTTCCTTCCCTCCCCTTCACCTCTCAGCATTGGAGGCCCTCCGCTGCCTCTTCAATAGCTATAGTACGCCGCGTAGTCCAGGAGCACCCAGTCTGGGCGAGACGAGTCCTCCTGGAGCAGCCGCGAGAGCTCGCGCTCGAAGGCGGTGTCATAGGCGCGCCTGAGGTACGAGCGGAGGGCGTCGGAGGGGAGGTCGATGGTCGCCTCGGCGTGCTGCGGCAGGCGGTCGACGCGCGGCAGCGTGATGTCCACGACGCGGATGAGGCCGGCGGGTGTTGTTTGGAGTGGACAAGAGGGTGACCTGGTGGCCCCGCCGGGCCACGCGCTTGGCGAACTCGGTGAAGGGGAGTATGTGACCGAAGGCCAACCATGGCAGCATCTGGACGTGCATCTTGCCGCCGCTCTGCGTGTCCATCTGACCGGACCTCTGGCAATGGAGAGGACAAAATTTTCTAGCGAGATGCTTGCTGTTGTCTCCAAACTGAACTTGTCGCACTCGTTTTGGTCAAACATGGTAGAAAATGAGGATGTAGAAATGGAAGCAGATCAATCAACGGGGATATACTCTAGCTGCGTCACGGATGATGTGGTGCCAATGCGCCGTCGACACTCGCACACTTGGATTGATAAAATTTCCAATAACTAACACATACTAGTTGAATGCCCATGATTATGTATGTCTCTAAAAAAATAAGCATCCAATAATACAATAATAGATTGTGTTTTCTCCTTTAAAGGAATATACATGATTTCTTGACTATACCTGATGTTCAAATCTTGCTGACCTAGATCCACGCAAGAGAAGAGCATCTGTTTTCTCCAGCTTAGAGACAAGTGAATGAGGAGGTGCATGGTTGTGTGAGGCAGCTATGGTGGCTACGGGTCCAGAAAAAGGAGAAGAGGCAGGGCAGGCCGGGGAGGAAGCCTAATGTTTCCCCATCCACAGCTCATGTCGGTCCAAAGAGCCAGGTAGTCTATGCTTTGTTTCATTTGTTCATCTTCAGATTAGGAATCAGAAGACATGGAACACTTACTGTGCTCTCATACCTACAGGTTTGCCTTTTCTGGTTTGCAAAATATGTACAGTGATTCTTATAGCCGATTGTTCCAGTTTTCCGCATTTGATGGGGAACAACTTTACTAAATGGGGCTACAACCATGTGCTAAGTAAGTTTTGTTCTTCGTTATATTTTCCATTCTGAATGCTACATTTACATTCCATTTACTCTTACATTCTGATATCCTTTTCTGTATATATTGAATTTGCTCCTAATGGGGAGCAACTTCTCTTATCATGTAGGGAATGTTGTAAATAAAGGAAACAAATTATATTTTTCTCTTTGAAATTCAGAACTCACTTTACTACAAGTGCACATTGGCGTTATCTTCTCAAATAGTGATATTAAAAAATAGTTAAAGGATGGTTCATGTATAATTCAAAAACATTGGTGCAAAGTTCTAAAAATCAAAATATCGTGTTCGTCTGTGGATATTTGTTTGTTTGGCAAATCCAAAGTTTGATGTGGTTATGATCTGTTGTTAGCGGTTAGAATAATTTGTTCACAAAATAAATAACCAATTGGGACAGTTGATAGTTGCATCTCTATTAACTTGCATTTTCATTAGGCTTTTTGACAGTAAGCCAGTAACGTAATTGTTAATTCCATACCATTTTTTCAACTATGTATCCTTTCTGCCAATTAGAAGACTTAAGATTGGTAACTCTATTAACTTGCATTTTCATTAGGCTTCCAAGTCCTGGGCATGACAAGAGAAGTTGCCCTTTCATGCAGGTTGTGGTCGCTATCCAAGTCCTCTATGGATTATGTCTACCCGTAGATAATCATCCTTATTCCCTTATAGCAGCCTTCCCGTCCTACCTATTAGTACCAGTAGTATGTGATATCCATGTAGCAGCCTTCCCTTATAGCAGCCTTCCTGGGCATGACTTGCAATTGAAAGGTTCGATCCTCACAAACACTTATCTGGACCAATTATCTTTACCAAATAGTGGGATTTCTGAGAAGAAGATATCATCCCTTTTGTATACCAGTGAAAGAAGCGAAACAAATTAAAGACCTACATTGCAATGAGGCACAATATACTTACCCCGTTTATAGTAAACTGATTAGAACGTGACAAAATAATTAAGGAGTGAATGTGTTGGCCAGAAAATCAGGCTTAAGGCTATCACTATCTTCAGAAATATTAATTCGCTGCTTGCACCAGAGAGATGTACTGGCAATCACAACAGACTCATGCTAATCGAAAACAATTAAAGCCTTCATGTATCATCAAGATATGGTGATTGAAATATAAGATGTTTGGATAGCGACCACAACCTGCATTGCCTTTGCGAATTCACAGAATAAAGTTAGTTGTTTTGTAATGTCTGGAGGACATTCCTTGACATGCCAGACAGTTCCATGAATGCAACATCTCAGAAAAGGCATTAAAAACGGAGGGAGTGGGGGATTGCAAAGGACCTGTGTCCTCGATGGGGAAGAACTTATAGTAGATCTTCTTGGATCCTTGCAGCAGTGAGCAACCGCTCCAAGGTTACTTTCCCCTGATCTCCATGGCTCGATATCCCCTAGTGCTCTGCTGGGAGGCCGCCGAGAAGGCCACTGCTGCCTCCTTCATCAGTACTTTGCACTTGTTGCTCAGTCGTCGGCATCCACATGCGTTCCTCAAGCATCCCCGCCGCACATTATTACCAGGAAAAATGAGGAACCTAGGAGAGGAGGTGGACAGGCTTGAAACACTCTTCCACTGAATACCAAGAAGAAAGGCAACGCAAGGTCTTCTACGCTACCAATCCATGACACACATAAGTGAATAACTGATGGCGGCGCCACCATCATGTTCCACCCACTTCCCCTTCGCCTGCGGATTGGGCATAGGCCTTCCATACAACACCAACTGGGCCGTTCTCTGCCCGATTGACGACAAGACCTCCAGGTTTGTTTCTAGAGTAACAGCCCTCCCTTTGCTTTGCGCTGGCCGTGACGCCCACTTTGCGTTGGTGAAAATGACAAAGCTATGCTTGGTAGGATGACGGGTAGATCTGAGACGTTAAATAATAAGATCAAACGGCTGAGAACACCAAATCGTTGTGAGATAGCCTAGGTGGTTGAGTTTTACTGTCTCTTAATCTGGCAGAAAATCGCTTTAGGTCTTTTATTCTAACTTTTCCAAGTTTTCATTGCAGAACTGCAAAGGAAATTGCAGAGACGATTATTTCTAGAGAGAATAGACAAAAAAATCCTGATTAGAAGAACTTCAAAGGAAATTGCAGAGGGGATTAATTCTAGAGAGAAATTGCGGAGAGGATTACATATAGAGGAACTGAAGGTCTAGTGAGGCGCCTCAGGCTCTGCTCCTTACTCTCTCTCGCTCTCAGTATTTACATTTCACTACATTATGTACAGTCACCGAGTAAAACTTAAAGGAGCTACCTTTACATTATTGCCGCATCATATTCTGACATATACAGTACAGTACTAAACTATTGATTCGGAAACATGGATTTGCTCTCCAATACTTCTCCAGTGCTGGATGATTTTGCGGCTGTTCTTGTTTACAGGAAACGAATGAACTGCTGCTGGATGATTTTGCTGTTGTAGAACTGTTGCTGGATGATTTTGTGGTGAAAGGGATTAAAGGGATTTTTGTAGAGGTGTTGTAGAACTTTATGCATTTTTTGTGCAGGTTTTTCTTTTTGAGATGCCAATCTTTCGGGCAACCTCTACCAAGGCTATACGAGTAGAGAGGTGGCGGAAGAGAAGTGGAGAAAGTGGAGGAGAAGTGGAGGAAGTGGAGGAGGTGGCAGAAGAGAAGTGGAGGCACGGAAGGAAGAAGTGGAGCAACTTCATCGTGACCATCATCGCCTCATTGCTATCCATCGTAGTCTATGTGCTTTACTCTCACCTAAGCTAGCTAGAGCCCGATCCCTCGTCGCAGTTGTAACGTGATTGTGAACTTGTACTCGATCGGAGACGCAAACACTTGTGTTGTGTGATGTACTTCGTATAAATGAACTTGCGTATATGTATGTCGTGATTTGATTCAAGTTGATGGTATTCATGGTGATGCTACTTTCTGGAAATTCTGGACTGTTGTACTGTATTTGTGTATCTATATACCTGTATATGTGTATTCTGGAACGCGCAGTAATTCTGCAAATTTTAAAATTCGAAAATATTATAAGAGGCGCATATTAAATGCGCCTCCTATAAGTTATAGGAGGCGCATTCCAGAATGCGCCTCCTATAACTTATAGGAGGCGCATTCCAGAATGCGCCTCCTATAACTTATGGGAGGCGCATTCTGAAATGAGCCTCCTATAACTTATAGGAGGCGCATTCTGGAATGCGCCTTCTATAACTTATAGGAGGCGCATTCTGGAATGCGCCTTCTATACTTGAATATACGAGGCGCATTTCAAATGCGCCTCCTATATGCAGGTATAGGAGGCGCATTTCAAAATGCGCGTCCTATAAGCCAAAATATGCGAGGCTTGGCGCTGGAGGCTCATTCCATATGCGCCTCGAATAACAAAAAAACGAGCCTCCTATAATCTTTTCTCTAGTAGTGTAGTGAGAATATTTACATCATATGAAACAAATGTGTTCGTAGAAGTTCTTTTATCGCACTCAATTGTTAACTGAATTGCTTGAGGACAAGCAATAAACTAAGCTTGGGGACAGCTGATATGTCCAAAACGTATCTACTTTTCCAAACACTTTTTCTATTGTTTTCCTCTAAACTTGTGAGTTTTGAATGCAACTAACACGTACTAACACTGTTTTCAACAAAATTACCCTCGTGTCTCGTTTTTGTGTAGAAAATCAACTTTCAGGAAAATGCTCGGAAAAGGTCCCGAAGTTCTTATTTTACCCGAAGACCCCTGGAGCCAGAAGAAGAGTTGGAGAGGGGCTAGGAGGGGCCCACACCACCTGGTGGCACGCCCCCCTAGGCCGCGCCACCACATGTTGTGGCCGCCTCTAGCGCCCCTTCAGTCTCCCCTTTCGACTACATAAGCCCCGTGACCTAAAACCCCGAGGGTGTTCGTCATACTCTAGAGAAAAACACGAGAACGCCGCCGCCACCTCGAAACCCAATTCGGGGATCAGAAGTTCCTGTTCTGGCACCCTGCCGGGATGGGGATTCAGAGGAGATCATCGCCATCATCATCATCACCACTTCTCCATCAACCATCCATGATTACCCCAGCCATGTGTGAGTAATCCCCGCTAAAGGCTGAGAGGGATGGTAGGGATCGTATGAGATTGTTCATGTAATAATGCCATATTGTTAGGGCATGGTGCCCAATATACGTTGTTAGTGATATATATCGTTGTTGCAACTTGTTATGCTTAATGCTTGTCACTAGGGTCCGAGTGCCTTGATCTCAGATTTGAACATGTTATTGTTTCCTGAGGATGATTATGTTTTTGATCATACCTGCAAGTTTTTTACACATATCGTTGTCCGGAACCCGAGGCCCCAAAGTGACAGAAATTGGGATAACGGGAGGGGATGGCTGTGATGTGAGGATCACATGTGTTCATGGAGTGTTAATTCTTTGCTCCGGTGCTTATTAAAAGGAGCACCTTAAGTACCAGTAGTTTCCCTTGAGGCCCCGCTGCAATGGGCTAGTAGGACAGAAGACGTTGTGAAAGTTTCTCATTGCGAACACGTACGACTAAATATGGAACACATGCCTATGGTTTACCTAGTACTTGGATGTTTTATTATTATCTATCTGCAATTGCCCATGTTTTGAATATTATATGAACTATTTTATCCATGCAACGTTAGTTCACCCGTCCCTATGCCTACAATATTTTAATCCCGTTGTCTCCCACAATTATTACCGTTGTTTCTATTTTATTCCTGCTGTTATTTTACCACTAATGCTATCAAAACTGTTAATACTGATAAACTGTTGCAAGCAAGTCTACTTCCAGGTGCAACTGAACTGACAACTCATCTGTTAAGTATTATAAATATTCTTTGGCTCACCTTGTGTCGAATTAATAAATTTGGATTTTATTTCCCTCGAAGATTGTTGCGATCCCCTATACTTGTGGGTTATTAGGGCCTCTGCCCCCTGGCCTAGCTGATGCTGCTGAGCTTGGTGAGGAGGGCAAGGCGTCGTTTTTTCCTTCTGCCCCTCTTTTTCTTGAGAGGCACCCGAACTTTGTAGGCATTAGCATGAGCCTCATGACGCGAGCTTGCTCTGAGTGGTTACGCGAGAGAGTTCTTTGGCAAGACCTCATCCCGCGCCTCCTCCTCGTGGAGTATGTCCACAAGCTCTACATACTGCGTGTACTTCCCTTGGCGGTAATTCCGCGAGGACTGTAGAGCTGTAGGGTGGAACGTTGAGAGAGTCTTATCAATCTTCTGGAAGTCAATGATGGTAACATCGCACATCTGAAGAGTGGTAGAAATCTGGTGCAATTTTGAATTGTAGTCTCCCACCGTATTCAAGTCTTAAAACCTTAGACGGGTCCACTCCGCCTCTACCCGCGGGCAAAGAGTGTACTTTAGTCGCTCAAACGCTGTTTGAGAGCATTCCAGAGGTCCAAAGCATTCCAATAAGCCATGTACTCATTTGTCATAGTACTGCAGAGGTGGTGGCGCAGAATGTGCAGAACTTGGGCATTCTGAGAGGCGGTGACAACACCAGAGTTCGTCTGGGACCCAAGGACAATCGCATTTGTCAGCTCCTTGGACGTGATAAAGATCTCCACATACGATGCCCACGTCAGGTAGTTTAGCCCATTTTGGGCTAGTTCGGTGAACTCACGGTTGACGATTCCGGCAATCTGCAATTTATACAAAGTGTATTAGATTACAGCTGGTAATCCGTATTACAACAAGTAATCCATTGCATAAGTACATATGTTCATTAACATGACGTTACAATATTTAAAAACATGCTATTAATGGTTCCAGAGCGATTAAAAGTAATTAAACAATTAAATATAGCAATGAAAACATATGATATAAGCATGATAATGACACAGACATGTTAAGTGTATCACAAACATGGAAAATAACTATAGAATTGACTTTCCGATTGTATTTTAGGCATAGTTTAAAATAACGGGCTATAGCGACGCTATATCAGCGCTATAGCATTTCAAGGAGGGTCGCACTAAATGGTGTCTACGTACAATTTAGGTAATTTAGCGGCATAAAGCACATTTTAAGCATGCTATAGCATTGATTTAGCTAATTTTGAGGCTGCCGCTATATGTCATAGCCTGCTATTTAAAACATTGATTTTAGGTCTACACATGCAATTTCACCAAAACTAGATAATTTCAGAAATTTATACATGCAATAATTCAACATGTATTAAAGTACGTAAAACATGAAAACTGATGATTAAAATGCAAAAATCTGTGCCAATAATACAAGGGCACGCGGACGACGTCAAGCGCATGACCGGCGGCGGCGACCACCTCGCTAGGCAGTGCGCCCGCGGGTACGACCAACAGGTAGGTGCGTGGCGCGCTTCCGGGTAGAGCGGCCATTGCGCACGGCCACTTCCACATGACGCACATGCCGGGGGGGGGGGGGGAGTACCACGCGATTTGCGCGGTTTCGGCCAGCAGGGCCGTCGCGCTTGCGCAAGGTGCTCACAGAATTCAATGTGGACGAAAACGGCGCGGTCATCTGTACCGTCAACTCGCGTAAAATCCGACGACGGAGCCTCGTAGTACGGGGCTTGACATCTGGCATGGCGGATCGACCGACCTTTGCAACTTGCAGCGAGCAACTCTACGACAGCCGACATCGTTTCTTTTTGGTCAAGAATGAATACTCAGATGACAATTTTCATCGTGCGTTCAAGTGGAATCGTACGACACGTGGCACAACTGGTGCATCGTGGCGGTACGGTGATCATCTGGATCACGTTCATGCACCGACTCCCTATGGTGTAGTCAACAAATCCCCCGTTTATCCGAAAACATCGACATTGGTCGACGACAGCGGGCCAACTCGGTTCTCGAGAGGGAAATCCACACCATAGGTCTAAAATAGTCAAATAAAAACGACTTGCAAGAAGGGAACCATACAAATATGTTAAAACCGTTGTTGCGATTGAATCTTGATTATACCTCTACGATCAACGACGCGTGCCTGCTTGAGGGAGGCTCGATGGAGATCAGTTGGCAGAGCAGTACGTGCTGATAACCTGTTCCACAACCTTTGCCGGCGAGTCCGATAGATGAGCGTGGAGCGAGAGCGTAGTCGAAGGAGTCATACACACGACACAATCACAAATGCAGAAAGTAAAATGAGACACAGTATATAGGCGGAACTGATCTTTATTAATCAATTGTGGTGTCTCTCCATACAATCATGAGTATATATAGGGAAGAGTGGTAGATAGGGAGGACCAAAACCTAGAGGGAACCCCCCACTGAATAGAGTGGGGCCGTACGTTACAACTTACATCGGTTTCCCAACAAAAACCATGAACTGGCATCTGTGCTCGACGACTGGGGCTCGCTGGATCCTCATGCTTATATTTTTGGAATGATATAATCACAGTATAGGATTTATGGTACGTGATAAATCACATTGATTTACACAATAAATTGCATTGATGGATATGCACTCTATCCCTCTATATACTTCTTGCGAAGTGCTTTGCGTACGATGTTTTGCATCCGACGGACGTGTGACACCAAATCGGACGGACAGCTACTGATGTCGTACGTGTTTGATTTAGCAGTTTGGAAATCCGACGGGCATCGAAGGATGTCGTACGAACTTCGGACGTGAAGTGTCGTACGTGTAGCACTTCTCATATTTCTCTCCTCCGTTTCGTCTTTTGTCCTATATGCATCACAAATTCTGAAAGCAATATCTGTGATAAGAGGTCATGGCAAAACCTGCCCAAATCTCTGCCGCCCTTATGATCATTTCATTTCTCTTCATCTGCCTCCATTTCCAAGGTATGCATGAATATCTCATCCATTTGACTGTACATATCGTCTTTTTGCTCGCAAGATCGTTCGCCTAGAGTTTTTTCTTTGTGAATATGTTTTATTTCAAGACACGCTCATGCATAAGGCGAAATTTTTATATTCACCATGTTATTTTTTTTCATTCATGTGACTTGTTCATGTCCATGGTACCAAATTTTATTTCTCACGCGATAGAATACATGACTTGTCCTCGATTATTCTATTGCACAAAATGATTCGTGTTTGCCTTGTATGTTTATAGGATCATCGGGAGCCGACATCACAAGAGACGTCCCGGTACCATCAACGACGAGGATATTACAGACGCGTTATTCGCCGCAGACAACTGAAACAAAGCGGTGCGACCTGTGCCACTGTTGTCCAGGGAACAATGACGAGAGTTGTTACGTTACACATGTTGCTATAGAACTTTTTACAATGATTCAGGCTAGCCACGTGGTATTTATACAAGCGAGAGGCTCTTCTACGGCTACGATGCGAAAACATGCCATTAATCAACGTGGTTGTCTTATCGTGAAAAATAAATGCCCATAGAGTGATAAATCCAAATAATTATTGGCTTCACACCACATAATCTATGTATGCATGAAAAGGGGAAATAAAGGTTTTCAATTTCCCGATTGACCGTGAATCGTGTGTTTTAGGGAAAATATCATATGAGACTAAGTCCTTGTCATATAAAATGGATTTTTTTCCGATATGGACGATTTTATTACTCATGGATTGTGAACACTATTGGAAAGTCTCTGCATAGTAACGATACGCGAGGCTAGAACAATCCAAACATAAACAAAACATGCACAGGGCAGACATTTATGGAGGAAGTATTATATGTGTACTTATGTTAATGTTGTTAAGAGTTTCCGCTAGTGAAAGTATGATCCCCTAGGTCTTGTTTTCCACCAATGCTATATCATTTTATTTCAGTTTTAGTACTTGTTTGTTTGTTGACTTTTTTACTACGGATTTATTACACCTTGTTTTACCATCCATATTACCCATATTTTATCATCTCTTCGCCGAATTGGTGCACCTATACAACTGACAATTGTATTGGGTGTGTTGGGGAGACAAGAGACTTCTTGTATCTTAATTACAGGGTTGCTTGAGAGGGATACATTCAAACTATACCTCTCTAAGTTCGATAAATCTTGGGCTACTCACTTCAGGGAAATTTGTTGTTGTCCTACAAACCTCTGCGCTTGGAGACCAAACATAGTTTATAAGAGTAGTAACATGTAGTAGAAATCAGTGTCCTCTCCCAATTATATCTAACTTCTAATTACTTTCATTCTCTCATGTGTTGAGAACTCCATCTTCATATATACATGCGGTATCTAGTTCTGAACGGTGAAGCGCTACAAAATTTGCCCCGACGTACTCTCAGAGGGGGTAACTCGTGAGACCCTCACTCTTTTGGATCAAAGTGCTGGATACGGGGAGTCAGCAACATCTTCACCCACTGGCTTGTGCGTGAGGATCTCTTACATACTTCATCGACATCGTCACCAACATCTCTTTTGTTACTATGGTGTCTGGTACACGACCCCAGGAATTAGATATTGAAATTAATATTCAGTTGTATATGCATAGCAAGGTTTTTGTTGTTGCGTAGCATGCATGGCAAAAAATTACACTAGCTATTTTACTAACATTTTTAATGTATAGGTTATAAATCTGTATGTGAACGTTATAAACAAAGGTGAAGCCGACTGTTAACCATGGGACGAACAATGCTCTATGTGCACCATACACGAGGGAAGAGGTTAAGATGACAATGTTCAACATTAGGGATCTCAAAGCCCTATGGCTGGATAGGATCCGTGCTATCTTCTACAAGAAGTATTGGAACCTGATGGGTGAGGAGCTAACAAATTAGGTAGTGCAGGCCGTCAACTCGGGAATAATTCCATAGGGCTGGAATAACACAAAAATAGTCAACGATTCCCAAAGTGGATAGCCTGAATAAAGTCAACAATTCCGAAATGCAAGTCTATGTAACATAATTTATAAAGTGATCTCGAAGGTGCTAGACACAAGACTGAAAATGATCCCCCGAAGATTAGTTAACCGACTCAGAGTGCATTTGTCGCAGGGAGATTAATTATCGATAATGTTCTTATTGCTTTTGAGTCTTACTATGCAATCAACAACAAGAAGGTGGGAAAGTATGAGACATCTGCCATAAAAATAGATATGCATAAAGCATGTGATAGAGTGGAATGGAGTTTTTTTGAAGAGATATTAGCACACATGGGTTTTGATCGAGGATGGATCAAATTTATCATGGAATGTGTCCGCTCGGTTAAGTATCAATTTATCATGGCATATGAGTGTTTTCATTTTATGAAGAGGAATAAGGCGGTGAGACACCGTTTCTGTGCTCTCAAGCTTGATATGCGGAAGGCCTATGACAGGGTGGAGTGGGACTACCTGTCAGCGATTATGAGGAGACTGGGTTTTCATAGGTGATGGATTGAGATGGTTATGAGGATGGTCACTATGGTGTCTTTCTCAGTTTTGTTCAATGGAGAATGCATGGAGGAGTTTAAGCCTTCACGTGGAATTTGTCAGGAGGGTCCTATATCGCCATATTTGTTCTTGATAGCAGCAGCGGGCCTGTTGTGCATGTTAAAAGTAAGAAGTGAATCATCGAACCTACAAGGACTCATGGTGGCTCCAACTGCACCAGCGGTAAACCACCTACTATTTACGAATGATAGCCTATTGTTTTTCAAAGAAAGTGGTGAAAGTGCCTGAGATGCTTGGGACATGTTGGATGCCTACTGTTGAGCATCGGGACAACGGGTGAATTCGGACAAGTCTTCCATCTTTTTTAGCAAACGCTGCCCCGTTTTGATCAAGGAGGAGCTAAAGGCTATCCTAGAGGTGCAGAATGAATCTCTGAGTGAGGAATACCTAGGAATTCCTCCCGATGTTGGAAGGGCCCCAATGGTGCCTTTATGTATTTGAAGGACAGGATTTGGAAGAGGATCCAAGGTTAGATTGAATAATGCCTGTAAGCTGGAGGTAAAGATGTTCTCATTAAATCAGTTGTGCGGGCAATTCCAACCTTCTATATGTCTTTTTTCAAATTGCCTCAAGGTTTATGCCAGCATATTAACTCGAAGATAAGGAAGTTCTGGTGGGGAAGCACACAGGGGAAGATAAAGACATGCTGGGTTGCATGGGAGGAGATTACTAAGCCGAAATTTCTCAGAGGCTTAGGGTTTCGTGATATTGAACTCTTTAACCTCGCCTTGTTGGCTCGGCAGGGGTGGCGCAACTTGCAACACCCAGATACGTTAAGTGCAAGGCTTTTAAAGGCAATTTTCTTCCCGAGATCGAAGTTCTTAGAAGCTCAACTTGGGTCTCACCCGTCTAAAATTTGGCGTTCTATTCTGGAAGGAAGAGAGGTTTTACTATAGGGTTTGATTCACCTAATTGGTACCGGAGCGGACTCGAACGCCTAGAACGACAACTGGATACCGCGTGATGGTGCTCTACGGTCAATTTCCACCACAGCTGGTATCGGATTTCATTGACCAAAAACTAAAGCAATGGAATGTCGCTAGACTACACAGCATCTTCCTCCCAATGGATGTGCAGGTTATTCGGACGATTCCGATTAGTATGAGGGCGCAACCCGATTTTCGGGCATGACATTATGATAAGAAATTAATCTTCATGGTGCAATCGGCGTATATAATGCTGTCAAGTGCAACGGAGAGACGTTTGGCCTGGCTAGATGAGACGGTAGCAAGCTCGAACCAAAATAGCATCCAGAGGAGTTGGGAAAACCTATGGCATATCCGTGTGCAGGTTATTCGGACGATTCCGATTAGTATGAGGGCGCAACCCGATTTTCGGGCATGACATTATGATAAGAAATTAATCTTCACGGTGCAATCGGCGTATATAATGCTGTCAAGTGCAACGGAGAGACGTTTGGCCTGGCTAGATGAGACGGTAGCAAGCTCGAACCAAAATAGCATCCAGAGGAGTTGGGAAAACCTATGGCATATCCGTGTCCCTGCAAAATTAAAGGTCTTTCTTTGGAGGCTGGCAAAAACCTCATTACCGACGGCATATCTAACACACCGGCGCCATATTTCGTCCACAAGCCTATGCGTCATCCGCGGGGCCACAGGTTCATGGAGGCATTCACTTATTGACTACAGAATGGCGCACTCGGTCTTGGCATTAGCGGATGAAGATCTACTTGAGCATATGAGTAAAATGCAGGAACCAGATGCTAGGAGATGGTTATTCACCATGTTTGATTCAGTTTCGCATGATCAACTAACACGTATGTGCGTCATGTTGTGGGCAATCTGGCATGCTATACAGAAGGCGATCCACGTGGACACGTTTGAGAGACCTCTCAGCACATAGATGTTTGTTAAAAATTCTTTTCAGACCTCTCTCAGATGCAACCTAAAGAGAAGAGGGGGAGGAGACTACCTACAACTGCTCATCCAAGCTGGATTCCACCAGCGCGCGGAGCAGTGAAGATTAATGTTGATGTATGGGTGGGGAAGACAATGGTTATAGGCTCGGCGGCAACAGTGGAGCGAGAGGATGATGTCATCTACCTGGGAGCATCAGCTTTGTGCTTCCCAGGAATTACTGACCCAGAGACACTCGAGGCGCTTGTTGTGAGGGAGGGACTGAATCTAGCTCAGAACCTTCACCCGACAAGGATATGTGTGGCTAGTGATTGCAGCAACGTGATCAAAGCTTTAAAGGAAGACCATTGGGGCAGTTACAGTCATGTTCCGCAAGAGATTAAGAGTTGTGCAAGGGGTTTTGAGGCGATTTCCTTCGTTCATGAAAATCGTGCATCTAACAAGGAGCCTCATGAGTGTGTTATCAAGGCGTTTGTATTCCGACTATTATGACAGTTCAATAAAAGACCGACAGAATTCTCAAAAAAAAAGCACATCTAACCAGGTAATACCTTGCGTGTTGCTGTCAAAATTAAATATGATTTTCATATAAGGAAAAGGTGACATAAATCATGTTGAAATGCACTTTTTGAAAGGAAAACAAAAATCGTGCAAGCCTATGCTTGTGGATGACATGCGGTTGCACATGAGAGGGCTATTCTACGTTACATTTTGCAAACACTAGACTCCGCATGCACTTTTCCAAAAAAAAGGTGCAAGCATGCATAGTCATATCCGTCAATCCATGCACTTTGTCAAGAAAAAGAACTCATGTATGCATAATGTTGATTACGATGTGGACACTTTGCATACTAAGACCTTGCAAAATATTAGATGAAAAAGTACGGATTAATTTAATAGACATTATAGTAGATTTTTACAAATAAGTGTGATACGTGAGAATGTGCTTGGCATGTGGATCCATGTGGTTATATTTTTGGAATGGTATAATCACGGTATGGGTTTTTATGGTACATGATAAATGACATTGATTTACACAATAAATTGCTTTAATGGACATGCAATGTATTTCTCTATTTAATCCCCTCCTCTGTTTCGTATTTTTACCGCATCACAAATTGTGAAAGCAATATCCGTGAGAAGAGGTCATGGCAAAACCTGCCCAAATCTTGGCCGCCCTTATGATTATTTTCTTTCTCTGCATCTGCCTTCATGTCCAAGGTATGCATGAATATCTCATCAATTTGATTGTACATATCGTTTTTTTGCTTGCAAGATCGGTCGTCTAGAGTTTTTTCTTTGCGAATATGTTTTATTTAAAGGTATGCTCCTGCATAAGGCGAAATTTTAATATTCACCATCTTCATTTTTTTTTCATTCATGTGACTTCTTCATGTCCATGCTACCAAATTTTAATTCTCACATGATGGAATATATGACTTTTCCTCGATTATTCTATTGCACACAATGATTCATGTTTGCCTTGTATGTGTTTAGGATCATCGGGAGCCGACATCACAAGAGACATCCCGGTACCATCAAGGTCGAGGATATTACAGACGCGTTATTCGCCGCAGACAACTGAAGAAAAGTCGTGCAACCTGTGCCACTGTTGTCCAACGAAAGATCTAAAGAGTTGTTACGTTGCGACGTGCTGCTTTAGGACTTTTTGCAACGATCCATCCCAGCCACTTGGTAGTTGTACAACCGAGAGGCTCCACAGCGGCTGCGATGAAAAAACTTGCAAATAAGCAGAGTGGCTGTCTTATCATGAAAAATAAAACATAATCTCTGTATGCAGGAAATGGGGAAATAAAGGTGTTCAATTTCCTGATTGACCTTGGTGTGTTTTAGGGAAAAGATGCTATGCAATTATTCCCTTCGTTTCTAAATATAAGATTTTGTAGCTATAACTCATATTGTCTAGATACATACTAACACTAATACGAGTGAACATATACCAAAAAAGTTGTCTAGATACATATAGACATGTGTGAATGTGGAAAAGGGCTAAAACATCTTACATTTAGGAACGGAGGGGGTAAGTCCTTGTCATATGAAATGTGTTTTTTTTCGATATGGACGATTTTATTACTCATGGATCATGAACAGTATTGGACCGTCTCTACATAGTACCAATACGCACGGCTTGAACAATCTAAACACAAACAAAAGGTACACATAGCGGAGTAGAATAATCAATCATTGAGCTCGTAAATCGTCTATGGAGGTCCAATCCAGAGATTACAATATCACTCATATGGGATTAAAAAATCACTCGTCGTATACAACGATAGATGACCGGGATACAACGTATTGCAACTGTCCTCTACATAGCAACGATGCACACCTCCGGAACAATCTAAAATAAATAAAAGGTAAAGAAGATGGAGTAAATAATGAACCAGGGAGCTGGTAAAACTCCTATGGAGATGGAGGTCCAATTTGATGATATCGCTGCCACCCATGTGGGATAAAGAAATTCTTCCACTGTGTCTTCCAACCAAAAAGATACCTCCATAAACAGGTCGCGAAACTCCACACATTTTAGAGACGACCATGAACGACCTGCATAAGTGTAACACCCCAGGTATAACCCTATCCAGCAATGCCACACAAACTTTTCATACTTCCCAAGACTGGGTAAAGACTATAAATTCAACGGTCTTATTTGTTTATGGAGACATTCGTGACAACAAAAAGATGACGACATCAATTTTATCCATGCTTACAACTAAAAGGTTGAATATGACAGAGATAACTTTAATATCCAAGGCGTCTCACATGGGCCAAATTGGTTGCCACATAATGTAAGTGTAACCTCAAAATAAAAGATAAGCCAATAGCAAATTTGAGCGATGTTAAACTAAACTATCTATACATGGATGTAATTTGTGAAGGTAGTGTGTCGAAATAGATAGATGTGCTACTCCCGGTACCAAGCATGTTATCCTCAAAGGTACCTAAAAAAATGGAATCCACAAGGGCGAGTACAAAATACTCAACAAGTACATGAAGAAATAATGAGCATTGCATAACACATGACCCCAAAGATTATCATGTAACCTTCTATTTCCAAATCATATTTTAATATAATCATACTCCTATTTATGCTCTTAAATAAAGACGATTAGTTAGCATCAAATTTGGGGCATTGCATTCTTTCCCACTTAAACAGAATTCGACCCCGGGTCACATCTTAACCACGAAAAATTGTAGGTAGTTTCCACGCATGTCAGACTCAAGCCCCCAAGAATCCTCCTATGACTCATCACTAACTCAAACTCTACATTTATCCTCACACCATGAAACTCACAGGGTAAATCTTGTGCAATCGTAGTTGGTTCCATGGTCATCTACCATTCTAGGTCTCAGAAATGCTTCCGTGAACAAAATAAGCGAAGCACATTAAGCACACCCATTATCGGCTAGGATAGCCTCCCCACTAGTACTAGTATCATGAAAGGTACATGTATATTGGACTAAAAATTCTGTTGATATTAACCTTGCAACCGCTTTAGTAGTCGATGCCCCTTAAAAGTACTTCCTCACCTACGAGAAATTCCGGGTTCAACCTCTTGGAATCATTGTAGCTCTTTTCTCCTTTCTACTCAACCAAACATGTGCATTTTAATCTCACAAAGACCATATGCATAGGTTGCTGAACCCAATCTAGTCCTAGTAGTTCCATTATTGCCATGACATGCGAAAAAAGGTCGAGAAATACGCGTTCTTCGAAAAAAAAACATAGAAACACGCGTCATGTTAGTTACCATTAGAAGAAAACTCGGCAATTCAAAAGTTATTATTCTAGCTCCATTGCCAAGGTAGGACAGAACACCCCAAACATATGTTCTCCATAGTTTGGATCGTACATTTATTTTTACTGTTCATCGGTCCCGAGGCGAAATGTTGTACTAAGACTCAATAATGCACCCAGTGCACCCTGCATTCTCTCATGGATCTTTGATACACACTTTACATTCCTATCAGAAGTAACATTTTGAAAACCCAAAGCAACATTACGATTTCACGCAAATACAAGTGCCAAGTAATTTGGAGAGTCTATAGTGCGGATAGGAACAAAACAAGAAATTTTACTAAGTCGATCCACAACCACCCAAATTGCACCCTTCCCTCCGCGTGTACGCGGTAGGCCGACAACAAAACCATGGCAAAGTCATCCCATGGACATTCAGGAACCTTTGAGGATTGCAACTGTCCGGCTGTCCTCTTATGCAGGGACGGAACCAACATGAAATTACAAGAGGGGCCAACTGCATATGAAATAACCTGGAGGGGGCCATATGTAAATTTGGACAAATTTAGGGGTCAAATCTACAAATTAACAAGGGGTATTTAGCAAAAAAAAAATCACCATGGGGGGAGCCATGGCCCTAGCTCGCACCCCCGGTTCCGTCCCTGCTCTTATGCTTAGCCTTTACTGGTTGACAAACCTTGATAGGACGACTCGTACTTGGCCACAACTTCCATTCTTTTTCATCAATGTCCTTTTTGGCTCATTGTACAACCTTGTCTCGCAGGGATGAAAAGTATATGGGGTATGATGTGCCTCCATAAGGATATCCTCTATCACCTAAGATTTCGTGGCACACAAAACGACCATGAAACTATTCAGCTCTAGTTTTGTTTGTAGTAAAATCTCGAGTTCTACCTTCTAAATTGTGCTCTCATGTTTTTTGTACTAGTCGATCACTTTGTTGCGCCTCTCTTAATCTATCTGGACTAGCTGACTAAAGGATTCGTTGTGTCTCCTGACATGTTTACACCATTGGAAAAAGAAGTCCATCCGTTCAAACAAAGAGACAATCTATGGATGGACGAATAGACTTGCAACTAAGAGGATCTGAAAATCAAATTAGTCCTACATAGGCCGTACTGGATAGAGAGGTCATGGACTTTTATCAATTCTATCCATCGTCTTTGCCTCAAATTCAACTAATCCTGCGTGAAGAGGTATTTAAGACTCTTATAATGAGTGAAAATATCATAAGACTCTCCATAAAGATAAAGCTTCCACATATGAGTGCAAAGACCACAAGTGTGAGTCCAATGTTGAGTAGGATGGATTTGGAGTTCTGGTCATGCTTTTTGAGCTTCCTAGGAGCATAACCAATTACCTTTATATCTTGCACTAGTACTCACAGAAGTCCATCAAGAGAAACATCAGAGCGCATAGTAGATAGTTAAGCGCTTCCCTGGCTTGGGAAGGGTGAGAACATGAGTAGTCACCAAACTATTCTACATAATTGAGAAGCCATTCTCACATTCATCGTTCCATCTGAATTTCACATCCTTTTGGGTTATTCTAAGTATTGTTTGGGCGAAAATAGAAAAATCATTCTTAAACTATCTAATAACCCGACAAGCGCAAGAAACTTCTCACTTCCTTAATTGTCGAGTCTTCATAGTTAGGATCATGGACAGGGGTACCATAAGCCTACTAGTAGAACCGTGGGTGGAAACGTTGGAGTACTGGAAACAAGGAGATGATTTACCCATGTTCGATACGACGCAACTAGGAGGCGTCCCTACTCCTGCAATCTCACTAAAATAAGGGCTGAAGCCTGAAGTATAAAGAGTACAATTGTGAGTATGGTTTCGCTAACTCGGCGAGGATGAACTTCCCAACGAGTTGGCTTCTAGATATTAGAACCTCTGTTCTCTTCTATCTTGTTCTCTCTT
This sequence comes from Alopecurus myosuroides, assembly GCA_028641055.1. Taxonomy (NCBI): domain Eukaryota; kingdom Viridiplantae; phylum Streptophyta; class Magnoliopsida; order Poales; family Poaceae; genus Alopecurus; species Alopecurus myosuroides. The sequence goes on from CM054063.1 coordinate 142,311,504, forward strand.
TCGCTTCCGTCCGGCTTTATATAGATAGCCGGGCTAGGGATTACAGGAAGGAAAGATAGAAGACTACGAAAAGTATCTAACTTTGAAAGTAAGACATCTGGCTTCTTCTCCAAGCCGGACCACAATTGGGCCGTAGTCCAGGTCCTCTCAGATCCATTACCTGCGTGCCACCCTGGTAATCCAGCCCTTCGCCAATGCTGGATATACCCCTATTTGGCATATATCCGACAGTATCCCCCAAGGAGAATTAAGACTTCATATTTCTGTCTATCGTTGATTTGTATTATTTTCATAAAAGTCGGCGTTTTGTCTTAATTCTTCTTTAATCGAAAACTTGTAATGCCAAACTCGGATTTTCTGAAATCTGGCTTTTCTTCAACGAATCTTCGCGGAGAAGGAACTCGTGACGTGAGCGATGAAATCGTGCTTACGTCATGAACGTTTGGTTTCAGTCAAATGACTGAAACCGTATCTCTTATAGATTTAGCGCGAGAAACAAAGAGATAGCCATTATCACCCCGTCCCCTCGTATCCCTGGTTTTTTTTGTCACACCACGCGTCAATCATCCAACAGACAAAATAGCCATTGGGGCGAATCTTGGCGCAAAACGGCTATAAATAGCCCGCCTCGAGCCCTCCGGATGTTCTTCTTCCTCACTTCCCCGTCGAACTCTCTAGAGCCCATGCGCATGAGCGACCTCGAGAGAGAAAGGTCAAACGTCCGAGCCCAAACCTCACCGGAACTTCTAGCCATCGGTGGTCGGAGCTCCGTTCCACGGTTGTGCCAACAAAATATGGCACCCGGGAGACCTTCTTGCGCGAGCGGATCAACCGTCGACCCCGAGCTGGCGGTGGAGAATCTAAGCTCTTCAGCTCCACTGGTTCCCCCGAGCACTTCTACAAACGCGTCGGAGATCCCCGCGAGCGCATCGGCGGGCGGGGACTTTATCCCCACGGCAGGAAATATGCCGCCGCCGTCTACTCCTCCTCCTCCTCCTGTCTCTGAATCCGGGGAGGGGGAATCTTCTACCTGTGGTGGAGAAACCGCGGTGGTCTTCACCTCCACCAGAGGCAAAGAAGAATAAGAAGGCGATTCCAGCAACTGGAGCCAGTGCAACATTGGGCCGGCTTTACTGCACAGCCTGGAGAACGACGGATTTACCGCCAAGGTCAAATGGCGGATTGACGAGGAAGACCTGGAACCTTCGCCGAAAGATAGAGAAAGGGTTATTCTCGCCTCCCTTTTCCTTCAAGGTATGGGTTTTCCCCCTCTGCATTTTTCCTCCAAGTTCTTAATAATTATGGGTTTCAGCCTCATTATCTGCCGCCAAACCCCATCCTCTATATAGTCGGGTTCCACGCTCTCTTCTAGTACTACTTCAACATGAAGCGAAACACCACTGACCGTGTTCTCCCCACATGTGGGACCATTTCTTCCAACCTTCGGAGGTTTAGGGAAGAATGGTTCCCAAAAATCAAAACTTCCGAGTACGTCAAATTCTGGACGGGCTCGTTCTTTTATCATCTGGATGTTCCATCTCCTGGACAATTGGGCATTGGATGTAGTCCAGGTTCTTCCTCCGGACCTGCTGCAAATCAAACGGCGGATCGCAAACTCGTCGTCTCGTCCCCTCCTCTGACAGGCATGGACACAGTCCTTTGCTGGCTCGGAAAGAGGATTCAACCCCTTGCATTTCACAGCGGCCGGCTCCACTGTGAGTACACGGGGCCAAATGACACGATGAGGGTGACAAATTCACCTTTGTCTAAAAAACAATTCAAAAAGCGCGTCAACCACTTGGTATCTACTCGTGACCAATACGAGGAAAGTCTGCCAATGTTCAACACCGAAAACCCTCCTCCCAAGGTATGCTTTTACTTCCTGTCTTTTGATAAGTTTTTTCGCATTTTGTCTTTCACGGATGCTTTAACTTACCTGAGTTTTTTTGGCAGCTTGCTACTCTCACAGAGGACCAACTTGTCTATGCAACTGAGGAAGCAGAGTTAAACGCCCGCTTTTTAGCGGCTGGAGGACATAAGCGCAAGAAGATTTCTGTGAGTCAGGAAGTGATTGATCTTGACGGAGTTGCTGTCGGAGAAATCTCTCATGTCCTAGACAGGGTAGCTCTCGGAGGTTCGAAAACTGGGGGCCAAACACACTTCCTTCTCTTAGAGAGGGGGCTTCAAGACGGAAGCTTGGAAACGACAACAATGGTGACACAGAGAGTTTACCCAGGTTCAGGCCACCGTGTGGTGTAAAACCCTACTCCTGCTTGTCTGATGGATTGCACTATGGTGGTTATAGTACAATTGCGAGCTTGTGCTCGGTACAGACTACTTGGGCTCGACGATGGTTCGAGCTCTCTTTTTCCAAGGGCCGGGTGTGCCCTTCTTATACTGGCGTTTGGACCTCCTTCCCACTTATTTTGCAGGAAAGAGTTCCCACAAGGTGCCAAAGGGGGAGCGTCCCGCACTTTTGCGCGGTCTTGGTCTTTGGGGGACAGCTCCACCGTCCATGGTGTCACGGTGGGGAACCCGGTGACGCCGCCTCAGTCTTGTAGCACGGAATTGGTATTGTTGCACCGAAGAGGTAATCCTGGGGAACCTCTTTGGTGACTGCAAGGCCTACCGTCGCTTTATACACGAGAACAGAAAGTGTGGACAAAGAGGTTATGTGGCTGAGCGGCTCCTCCTTCACCGCTCAAAGGAGCAATCGTAAGCGGCACATGGGTTGTATCCTCTTGAAAGGCGACGCGCAGGGAGAGGAGAAAGGGAAAAGTAGAGCCCCTCTCTAGGGCGTGAGTCCTTGCTGGTTAGGTCCACCTGGCGAGTGGGGCTATGTAAAAAAGGATCTGCCTAGCATGGACGAAGCCATTGGCCTTGGAGTCGCACACTGGGCTGGGCCGCAGCTGTCGCCTTGAGGTACCCCCGTATCCAGAGGCCCGACAGTAGCCCCCGGGCCCGCGGGGAACACGTGTCAGGAGGATACGGAGAAACGCGGGGCCAACTTCTGCGGGCCAGGCCTTTGTCACGTGGCTACGTCCCACGACTTTCCCGAGGTAATGGCTCCCTGCGACGTTGGGAGCCCCTCTCATAAAAAACCCCGGAGTACCCGAGGATCCCTTCTTCCTTCTCACTAGCCGCCTCCAAAGGACTGTTCATCCTCCAGATTCCCCACTTCCTTCGAGATCCCTTCTCCAAAATGGCTGGCAAGCAATCCGCTATGGCGAAGCCCTCATCGTCGAAGTCACGCTCGATCCTAGAGACATCCCGCATCCATGCAGGGTCTTTGCTTGAGAGGGCACGCCCTATGGTGGCTTCCTCGACCAACAAGGACGGGTCCACCTCCATCTTCGCCGGCTAGGCACGGCACAACTCCCTCCCGCCGACCTCCTATGCCTTATTCTTCCACACCCTCTTCGCCGGGTTGATCCCTCCTTTCTCCATCTTCTTCCTCGCCATCCTAGAATTGTACCAGATCCATGCTCTTCACCTCCACCCCAACTCCATTCTTACTCTGGCCATTTTCGCCTTCTGGTGCAAGGCATTTCTTGGCATGAGGCCTTCTATCGCTTTCTTCCACTCCTTCTTCAGCCTTCGCGTGACAGGTCGAGGCTGTTGCGCTGGGTGCGCCTCCTTTCGCATCGGCCTAGGGAGGGGAGCTATGTTCCCCTTTGGAAAATAATATGAAGGTGGATGACATCGTCAGCCGCTGGGTGTTTATGGGCGCCCACAATGAGATGCCACTGAGAGACCTAGGAAGCATGCCGACTGGGCCCAGGAGACCCTTGATGGTCCGAACATGGACTTCGTTTTGCAGCGGATGTGAGAGCCGTCTTGAGGCTGCCATGATCGTCCGTGAATTCGTTCGCCAGCGGTTGGTGCCCCTTCAAGAGCATGAGCGCCTCATGTGTTATTGTGGTGACACGGAGGATAGTGTGAGGCTCAGCGGCGTCCTCCTCGAGGGCAGGGAGCTCGAGGGAATGATGCAGATTCTTCTTGTCATGGATTCCGCGCCGCCTCTTCCTCCATCTGTTGTCCCCCTCTATAGTCTCAGGAAAGCTGAGCATGACGCCGTGATTGGAGCCATGTCCCCCTTCGATCGGTGGGGATCCCTGGGCGAGGAAGAGCCATCGCCCTAGGAGAACCCCCTTCTCCTGGGTCCTCTTGAAGAGAGGGAGGCGGAGCCGGCCAAAACAAAGGATTCTGCTCCAGCCGATCCGGCCTCCGGGAGAATGTCGAACAAGTTCCCGCTTGAGGAGATTGCGTCCTCTCTGGCGCGAGACGCGGACAACGAGTCATCAGCGTACTCGAGTACTCCTTCTCCACCTCCCAAGCGCCTGGAAGCCTCTGGTGCTGCCGTCGGCGCGGGTTTTTTCGGTGGCAAGGACTGCCGTGACGCGCCCCCGTGGCAGAAAACGCGTCCCCCGAGCTTGGGGGTACCAGGATGAGTAAGTCTCTTGTAGAGGCGGTGCTCTATTTTTCTTAGCGGTCTTGATGTTTAAGTTTTCTTGTTTTTCACGTCCCCGGAGTGGGCGAAGAGACCCGAGACGCCCAACCCCCAGTCTCCGGTGGAGGTGGCTTGCCCCATGCTCCTAAGGAAAGGTGGGTCCCTCCGCGCTCCCCGGCGGCCGAGGGGCTCGCGGACCCTATCGTTCCTCTAGAGGAGGACAGGGCGGGGAAGAGATGCCGCTCGGGGGGCCTTCTACAGATGATGCCCCACGGTACGAGCCAGACGTCCCGACTGATGGCGTCCTCATGGCTCGTCCGGAGTCGTATTCGACCACAACTCCTAGCGCCGCCTGCTTGGGGTTAGCTCCCGATCCCCCTGGCAATGTGGTCCGAAAAACCCTTGTTGTGGAAGATGTCAGAGAGGGAGAGGTCGCCCCCACCACCCATGGAGTGGGCACAGGGTTTTCATTCGCTCTGGCGAGAGGAGTGCTGAGTTCTTTCTCGGTCCCCTTCCAGGGCACGTTGTAGGAGGATTTCAACGATGCGGTGGAGAAGTGGCTTCGGGACCCCCCTTCCGAGGGGCCGGATGGTTCGTCCCCCCCGGACAATCTTCCGTGACATTTTGGGGGAGGATCGCTGGTTTGCCTGCATCCACTCTGCCCCCCCACGAGCTCTACTCGGAAGGCCCCCTGCTTGATATCGCCAAGGATGTCGTAGAGGCGCTCCGGATGAGGGTGAGGTCGCACTCCAACGTTCTTACCAAAGAGAGCGAGCGTCTCGAGAACCTGTGCGCCTGGTTTTGCCAGGTAATGTTATTCTGTCACGAGAGGCAGATCGCGGCGCAAGAAGTACGCCGCCAGAAGTTCAGCGAGGACTCCAACCGCGAGGCGGAGGCACTTTGCGAAGAGGCAAAGAACGCGCTAGACGCTGCCCGGGATCTGCATGCCCGTGTTCGACCGGAGCAGGAAGAGCATCATTTGTCGGTGGAGAAATGGACCCTTGGTGGCGAGGAATGGGAGAAGGCCCTTGCCTATCCTGAGGAGGCCCTGGTACGTCACGAGGAGGATGTTTCTTCCCGCGAGTCTAGCATCTCCCTCAAAGAGAGCAAGATTTAGCACCTTGAGGGGGAAGTAAAGAAACGCAAGGCAGAAACCACCCGGCTTGCGGGGGAAGTGAGTGAGGAGCGCGAGCGCCTCGAGAAGCTGCGAAACGACCTGAAAAGGGAGAAAGAGACACAGCAGCAGCATGTTGAACGAGGGACCCAGGCGGGGCACGGGGCATACCGCAAAGAGCCCGAGGCAGGCCTGGTTCGGAAACAGCCCCCGAAGGAGGTCGCGGGAAGCGAGTGCTACCTTTGGAGGTCGATAGGCTCTCGATGGAGCTTGGTCGGCTCCGTGCGCAACTTGCTGAGGAGCGCAGCGTGAGGGAGCGCGCCGTCGCCGCGTCTGCGGAGTTCCAGTCGGACCTGTTCGCCTCGCGAGAGCGTTTGGCCCCGCTCGCGTAGGGGGTGCCCGAGCATGCAGAGCTAGCCAGACCAGCGCTAGAGCTTCAACGCCAGCTGGAGGAGGTGTTCCAGCGTGCCATCTAGGCCGCTCAGGTGGTTGGCAAGCGGCTGGGCCTTGTGCTTCCTCCTCCCCCTTCCAGGTACGGCACCATGCGCGCCCTTCAGTTCTTTGCCGGCATGCTGAACTTCCTGCTGGAGGACGCCCGAAGCGTGGACACGATTCTTGATGCGGAGTGCCGCCAGCTTCTGTCGGAGGCCTGACGCACCTGTTCTCCAGGCTTTTGATGGTCCAGCCTGACTTCAATTTGAGTATTCTGGCGGGGAAGGTTCCTTCCGACCGTGCTGCTTCCCTCTCCGTCCTTGTGAAGGATGTCATTGCTACTTTCGTGAAGGCCTTCAATCCGACCCCGCCTACCGACAGGGCCCCGAGCTCTGGTGCTGGGAATGAAGGTTCTTCCGCCTAGTGTCCTCTTGTGTATCTGTGAGATTCCGCCTGAACTTTTTAAATGTCTTGTAAGGCGATATTCTAAACTTTTTTGCTTATTGTATCCCTATCTGTTATTCCGCTTCCTGGTGTTTTGTGTGAGAATACTTAGCTTTTGTGATGGTGTCCTTAGAGAAACCATGCTCGCGTCCCTCGTGGTGGGCCTCCAGTTGCTTCTTGTGGAGGATCCTTCCGGGTTCCGTGCGAGGAGTTGCATGATGTGCGCTACCTCCTAAGGAGTGAGGCCTTCGCTTCTACCTGCAGCTTGTGCCTCTGGAGAGGTACGCGCATGTTTGTTCCTTCGTGAGCATCTCACGAGGAGAATCGCCAAAGGATTTGGCGAAGTGTTTGTGTGTGGTCGCGACCCACTCACATACACTGTACCAGCCCCGCTCGTGGGATGCTCTCGAGAGGAAAAGGCCCTCGCGCGCCTCTCTGGAGAGAAGAAGTATGCATGCTGAGATGTATGCACATGATGTTTTGTTGGATGCAAAATTTAGGCATGCCAGCATGCAAGGATAGATGAGATTGCTTTTGTGAAAGAAACAAGATTTTACTGCTAGGGTGAGGCATTGTTCTCTTACAAAATGCTTGGGGATGTCGTGACCTTGTGGTCCCCCAAGAAGCACTTGACATCGCGGTGCGGAAACGGGACTCCCATCGTCATGGGGCTGAAACTCGCGTGAGTTCAGGTGCACAGCTAGAGGATGTAGTGGCCTTGTGGAGCCCTCGAGTAACAAAAGATTTCTACGCCGGAGCGAGGATCCCACTTGTACGGGTAGAAGCTCTCGCGGCCTTGTGGTCCTCCTCGTGAGAGCTCCCTGAGACCCTCACGAAGAGAGATTCTGATGTTGTTTTTACCGTGGCGTCATGGGGTACCCTTGAGGGTACGTCTCCATAGCCTTGTGGGGGCCATGGAGCGAGCATGTGGTGAGAGCTCCTCCCTAGTAAGGAGGCGCGCTCGCATGGGGAGTAGTGGCAGCCCCCGAGCCTCCAGCACTTTGGGGGGGTCTTCTAGGTAGGAGCCCCCGAGCCTCCAGCGCTCTTGGGGGGGGGGAGAGGGGTGGTCTTCTGGGTGGGAGCCCCCGAGCCTCCAACATTCTTGGGGGGGGGGTCTTCAGTGCAGCTGCTCATTCACGCAAAGTGAGCGGCCTCTTCTTGGGAGCCTCATCGAGGTGTCTCGCGTCGTCTTCGTCGGCCAGGTGGGAGATGGCCACCTCCTTGTAGCCTCGCTCGACAAAGCGTGTTGCCTCCTCCACCTCTCCATGGATGGTGATGGTGCCAGCACGCCCGTGTAGCTTGGAGAGGTTGTACGCGTGGTGCATCACATCCATGAACTTCACGAGAGCTGGGTACACGAGGATGGCATTGTAGGGGAGGGTTATGCGTGCGACGTCAAATCCGAGTGTCTCGGTGCGTTAGTTCTGGCGGTTGCCTAGCGGAGTGAGGCGCACCTGTTCCAGGGGGACCGTGGTGCCGTTGGTGACGCCGTCGAATGGCCTTGTGGGGGCCGGACGCTCGTAGGGCACCTCGAGTCGCTCGAACATGGGCTCCGATATGACGTTGAGGCCCACACCACCATCAAGCAGGGTCTTGTTGATGGCGATGTTGTTGATGGTGGGGGTGCAGACTAGAGGCAGGGTTCCCATGGTCCTTGTGGACTTGGGGTGGTCGGTGATGTCGAAGTAGACATTGTGGTCTGACCACTTGAGTAGCTTCGCCGACGCTGTATGAACAGCGGCAATCTCGCGCGAGATCTTCTTGAAGTGGCGGTTGGAGAGAGGAGCTTGTGATCCACAAAGGATCAATCTCGCGCGAGATCTTCTTGAAGTGGCGGTTGGAGAGAGGAGCTTGTGATCCACCAAGGATGTAGGCTATGTAGCCTAGGGACTCTTGGTAGCCCCTGCAATGTTCGTCGCCCCAACCCTGGTTGCCCTCAGCGTGGGGCTGCGCGACAACGTTCACCTGAGGCGCGGGTTGGTTCGGACGCTGCAGCTGCGACGGAAGTGGCTGCTGTTGGGGCGGCAGGTAACCGCCGCCGTTTTAGCCACCTGAGTTATAGTTGTTGTACCCGTTATAGTGGTTTGGGCCGCGCTCCTCCCATCTCCCTCCAGCGTGTCCTCTACCTTGCCCATAACTGTGCCAGCCACCGCTTCGAGGGTACCCCTCTTCGCCACCCCTCATGAAGTGGTCTCCCCGCATCTTCTCCAACTGGAAACAGTCCTTCGTGGCATGTGAGTGCATCCTGTGGAACTCACAGAAGGGGCGGTTGTCCGCCACGGGTGCAGCGTCGCTGCGGCCTTGCTTGCTTTCTGGCTCGGCAGCCAAAACGGCCGGAGATTTCCGTTTGGCGTCGCCATCATTACTTCGTGCGTTTTTTTACTCTTGGGGGCCATCGTCTTGGGCTCGTTAGCAGGTGTGTTGTGCCTGAAGAGGCGTCCCTCCTCAGCCTTAGCACACCTATCGGCCATATCCAGCTGCTCGATAGTAGAGGTAAGGTCGTATCTGAGGCCGAGTTCTTCGAGCATAAACTAGTTGGTGACCCCTTCCCTGAAGGCGGAGGTGACGTACAATGATGCGAGCGATCTTGTTGCCCGTCTGACTGAAGAGTTGCAAGTACTAGCAAAGAATTTCACCAGGGCGCTGGCGTATGCTGTGGAGGTCGTTGTAGGAGAGATGGCTCTCATAGGAGCCCTTGAAGTTGGCGACGAAGTGGAGGCACAACTCCTTGAACGACCCGATGCAGCCCTCCAGCAGATTCATTAGCCAGATGAGGGAAGCGCCCTTGAGGTGCATGGGCAACCAGTTCATCCTGCACTTGGCGTCCCCCTTTGCAGCTCCTATGCTGAGGAAGTAGAGCTGCATGAAGTCGAAGGGAGGAGTAGTCTCGTCATAAAGAGATGTCAGCGTCGGGTTGAACTTAGGCATCCATGAGACCGTGCAAAGTTTCCTGGTGAACGCGAGGGTGCCGCCAACGTAGACCGCCGCGCGGGCGTCGACGTTCGCCGGGCGGTTGGCGTAGCCGTGTTTAGCGAAGTCGTGGATGGTGCGCCGCTCGCGTTTGTGGCAGTGTTCGATCTGAACGTGCGCATCCTGTGGAGTACGCAAGATTTGGCAGTTGTTGCTAGTCTTCTCAGGCACCTTAGTGGTGGGTACCTTGTCATGGAAAATAGTGTGGGAACCGCCTTGCACTAGCGAGGTTACATCGTGGGAAGGGGGCGGCACGTCATGATTTTGCGCACTCCTATGCTGACAAGTGTCTACTCCCGCGGCTCCCGTGAGGGCACGTTTGTGACGGTGGCAAGCTCCTGGAGGCGGGTGAGCCATGCGGCGTGTCCTTCAGGTGCAGACCGGTGCGTAAGCAGCTCACAAGCCAACAGCAGAGTTGCTGCCGGCGTAGGTTGCTCTAGGCGTCCCTGCTTTCCTGACGGCGACATGGCGGGTGCTGAGACGCAAGCGTGTCTTGCTGCGGCATGTGGGAGGAAGCTTCCTCCTCCGCGCCAGTGGCGTTGCGCCGTGTCGCGTCGTTGTCGTTTCCGGTTGGCTCGACCTGCCCCCGGCGGCGAGCGCGCTCAGAGAGGGTGAGGCTTGGATGGTCCAGGTGGCTGGGGCCATGGAAATGAGGAAACGAAGGAGTGCCTTAGCTCCCTACCTGGTGCGCCAACTGTCGGAGAAATCTCTCTTGTCCTAGATAGGGTAGCTCTCAGAGGTTCAAACATTGGGGGCCAAACACACTTCATTTGCTTCGAGAGGGAAGCTTGGACACAACAAAAATGGTGACACAGAGAGTTTACCCAGGTTCAGGCCACCGGTGTCGTGTAAATCCCTACTCCTTCTTTTCTGATGGATTGCACTGCGGTGATTACAGTACAAATGCGAGCTTGTGCTCGGAACAGACTACTTAGGCTCTATAATGGTTCGAGATCTCTTTTTCCAAGGGTCGGGTGTGCCCTTATTATACTGGTGTTTGGACCTCCTTTCCGCTCATTTGGCAGGAATGTGTTCCCACAAGGTGCCAAAGGGGGAGCATTCCGCACTTCTGCACCTCCGGCGCGGTCTTGGTCTTTGGGGGACATCTCCACCGTCCATGGCGTCACGATAGGGGAACCCGGTGATGCCGCCTCTATCTTGTAGCGCGAACTTGGTCTTCTTGCCCCGAAGAGGTAATCCTGGGGAACCTCTTTGGTGACCGCAGGGCCTTCCCTCGCTTTATACACGATAACAGAAACTATGGACGAAGAGGTTATGCGGCTCCTCCGTCACCGCTCAGAGGAGAAGTCGTAAGCGGCACATGGCTTGTCGCCTCTTGAAAGGAGACACCCAGGTAGAGGAGCAAGGGCAAAGTAGAGCCCCTCTCCATGGCGCGAGTCCCCGCTGGTTAGGTCCACCTGGCGAGTGGGCCTATGGAAAAAAGGCTCCGCCTGGCATGGATAAAGCCCTTGGCCTCGGAGTCGCACACTGGGCTAGGCCGCAGCTGTCGCCTCGAGGTACCACGGTATCCAGAGGCCCGACAGTTCCCGTTGCCACTTCCAGGTAAGACTCGGTCTTTTATTTTACATATTTTCTTCATTTCCGCACAACTTGTTTTCTCGGATTTTTGGTCCCGGTTCTTTCATTCCTTTTTTAGCCTTTTTCCCGTCCCTTTGAAGGGAAAAGTCGGGAAAAAACACAAGGCTGCCACTCTTAGGGGGGCTAAGCCTTCTCCTGCTACTGCACCGGATACACCAGCGGCAGCTGGCGAAGAACACTCGGCTCCTCGAGAGGAATCGGAGTTCTCCCTTCCAAGCCAGACCAACCAGCCCGATACGCCCACTGAGGACGCGCGAGAAAGGTGGACGATTTTGAGGAAGGGGGGCCTTCCCTCATCGAGACAATCGAGGAGATTCCACAATTTGACGAGAAGTTTAAGGTAAAGCAGGAGGCTTGCTTTGATGAACATGGCTATATGCATCCGTGGGCAGAAAAGCAATTTTCCCGAGCCCCCTTGATTCGTCCATGGCCAAAAGGCGGATCGATTGTTTGAAATAATTATACATTCTTGCCTCGGCAGGTTATCCAAGATGGAATCCACCACATGGGGATTTCTTTCTCGGAATACCCCAAGGAATTCACGGAAATGCTGACTTGGCTACAAAGGATAAGCCTGGTATACTTCTATCCCCCAATTACCAAGACAAAAGCATACTTTTTTGTTTTAATACTTTTATCTTTGCATGCTCATTTTTTAACAAGCCTTTTACTTTTGTATGCTTTCAGCAAACTGCTGAAAACATTAACGTGGACCATCAAGAACGAGGAGGTGAAATCTCTCCATGGCATTTTGAATGATAAACACTAAAAAAAATCCGAGATTCAAAACCAACCAAAGGAGAATGCCAGTAAGCATCGTTTTATTTCTTTGTTTTTGATTCTGATCTTGCGAATTTTTTCTTAAGTATTTTTTTGCGCTAACCTTTTGGGTTTTCTTATTTTCAACCACTTTGGCCAAAGCCAAGCAGAATGCTAAAGATGCTGGGAATGCCCAAAACCTCCGTAAAGAAAAAACTCGGAGCTTTAGAAGATCAATGTAAATCTTCAGAAAGATTTGGAGGAAAGCCAGCTGGCTTTGGGCTTATCCGAGTCTCGGTCTTCGTCGCAAGCCGAGAAAGATAAGGGGACTATCCAGGATCTCGAATCTGCACTTCATCAACGACTTGAAGAAGTCGCTGAGATGGACAAGATTCTTGGTATGCTTTTTTTTATCCTTTACCAAGTTTTACTTTTGTTTTGCCAAATGCATTCTTTTTTCCTTCTGGACTTCTCATATTTTCTCCTCTAATTTTCATAACAGAGGGAAATCCTCTCATTTCTCGGATCGACCACATCCGGGCTTTCAGGACCTTTGTTGCCGAGTTGATTAACTCTGTAATGCTATTTATCAGTATGTGCATTCTGGACAATATTGACGAGTTCTCGGAAGCTAGCATGCTTCCTAAAGCATTCACCGAAGTTGCCAACCAGCGCGAAAATTGGCTCAAGTCTGTCGCCCGTGGTGGAGTGCGCATGGCCTTAGGTCTTATGAAAATGCACTACACCACCTCCAAGTCTTGGCGCATCGCCACCGATGTTCCCCAGGGACACAACAAGACACAAAGGGCGTAAATCATTGAGTCTATCAAGAGGCATGCTTCCAAGATAGCATGGATGGTCTCGACATCGACATTCTACCCGTAGGAAGAAATTCCGTCAACTCCGGAAAATCCGAGTGAGAGCGATGAAGATGATGACGGCGACTTCCTGGATGTTGTCTAAGCCCTGCTAAGCCAGTAGCCAATGGAATGCATTACTATTCTAATGATGTAAAACTCATATGTAATTCATTATGTCTTTTTTATAAACAATGCTTATCCTTTTGCAGTAAAATTCATCTTTGCAAGTTTCAAAGTTTTAACTCCTTTTCTTCTAGGTTCTATGGTTTGCATGTTTTCACTTTCCTTAGTGTTGAAGTGATTCCGAAAATATTCTATCTTCATGCCAAGTTGTCGAACCCACGGATACCAGGGTATCCTAGGCTGTATTGTCGTGGGATAATCACGGCAGATGTTACCAGGGGTAACTGATCTTGGGGCAAGTCGACACAGGCGTTCGGGAGAGGGTTTAGCTCAAAGGAAGACATGATTCAACTTGATCTGACAGCCGGCAATCGAAGTCGCCGGATCTCTATTCTCGATACAATAACTCGATTAGGGTTTACACTGGATACTCGATACCACTCGATATTGCTAAGGTTCTCAAATCTCTATGTCAATCTATACCCGAGGGTCGGTTTATATAGTACCTGTACCCCCCCTAACTTACTTTACAAGGCACACCCGGGTCCTACCCAGACACGGCGTGCTAACCCTAACTTTCCTTTACAACACCCACAATCCGGGTCACTAGGCCCACGAGCTTGGGCCTCCACAAACATCTTTATCCCTAGCCGTATCCTGCTCCCTGTCTCTGGGCCGGGTTATTCCTCGGATCTTGGCATACCGGGTTAGCATCCCCCCATCAGTAGTCCCCAGAATAGCCTGGGCTTCACGGACCTCCTTGAAGCGCTTGCTATTCCTGAAAAGATATCAATCACACGGGCACATGGAAACCGAGTTAAGATGCTTTGATATTCTGCCAGGCCTTTCTCCATGGAGGCCATGTAATAACCCGGACCTTTCTTCCAAACACTTAAGTTCAAATCCCCAGGCCCAGACCGCAATAAGAAATGCCAAGATCTCACGCTTGACAACCAATCCTGTCATCACGGGCGAGCCCCTTCCTTCTTCTAACCCAATGCTTTGCCCAATGTTCTACACATATCTTGCGAAATCTTTGTAGATAACCATTACCCCGCGATTTCCGGTTTCTGGCCGTTGAGATAAGTTCACCCTTGCCTTATAAATAGCGCTTAGAGGGCAACCCTAAGCCCATCACCACGCCACAACTCCCCCTTTTCTTCCTTGCTCCTAACACCTTCACAGCACCACCGTGAGGAACTCGCGCCTGCTACCAACGCAGGATCAACAGCGGCCGCGCTCGTCCTCGAATCGTTTCGCGCCGCCACCAAGCGCCACCTTTAGACCTCTATTCCTCCCATTCGTGCCACGCCGCTCGTCGCCATCACACTTGGCCCCAATCTCCTCGGTAAGCTCTTCGCAGCCAATTAATTTCAGCTTCGCAATTTTCAGTTCATCCAAGATCAGATCTAGGTCAACCCGCGAGCTATTTGTCCGATTGCCTCGAATTAGATTGATTCGGTGCTTGCCAAATACTCTAATCACCTGCATGATAGTCACAAATGATCCTCCAATCATTATTGATCACCAATTTCGCTTAAAAATTATCCGCGAACTTTTCCATCTAGATCCGTTCCTCCGCCGTTTTCCGCTTACTGCATTAACACCCGGAAAAACCCTCCTTTTCCAGCTATTTCATTTGCGATATAAATATGGGCAACCATCCGTCGTCCCCAAATACCTTTTCCTATGTAAGTGAGCAACAATTTCCATAAGTGTGCTCAATACCCGGACGGCTCTCAACTTCGTACCTTCTTGGTACCTTATACTCGGATATTCCAACATTCCCGGGTCTTATTTCATACATCTTTTTCTTTTTGTGTTTCGCAGGCTGACCCCATGGCTCCCAAGCGACAAGGAAAAAATCCGGCTCAAGCAAGGACCACCCAGGCCATATCCGCCAATTGGGGGCGCTCCACAACCACTAAGGCCAAGTTAGACGAACTAACCGAGTTAGGCACCCTCCCCTCTCAGAAAGACATTCACTGGAGGGTGCCGGGTAGCGAAACTCATCCCACTCCAGCAGAAGACGAGGTAATCTGCTTTGTAGAGCACGTGACCCGAGGATTTCGCCCTCCGGGTCACCCCTTCTTTAGGGAGGTCTTAGATCACTACGGACTCCGGGTGTTCGACATAGGGCCTAACTCCATGTTGAACATCACCCACTTCATAGTTCTATCTGAGTCGTATTTGTGCATGCCACCAAACCTGACTCTTTTCACTGAATTATTCCAATGCAAACCGTGCCGCGAAAGCGGCGACGGGGCGCTTCTCACTTGCGGCGGGGTATCCATCCAACGCCGTAGGAATTCTTTAATGCCAACCCTCAACCTGCAATCCTGTGCCAAACATTGGCAGTTATCCTTTTTTTATTGCCGCGATACCTCCTCCGACAGCGAAAAGAAGCTGCCGGGTTACTCAGAGACCCCCCTCAAACCCTCCGAGTCTTTCAGTGCCTTCGCACCAGACTCGGACAGGGAAGCAATCCTTCCTTCACTAGCCAAAATAGCCATTCTCTCAGCCCAAGGCCTCCTAGGGCTCAATTTGATAAAGACATGGGTCGACTTCCGAATCCAACCTAATTCCATCCGCACCAAATTGATGTGCGAGTATTCGGGTCACACTACAGATGCACTTCGCTATTCCTCCAAAAGCTTTGCGACCGGTGACACTATCAAGACCATCAAGAGCCTCTTGGCAGAGAAGCTGGAGGTGATAAAGGGCATCTCCGGGTTACCTCCGTTTACTCGGGAAAATCCAGCTCCAACGGTAATACCCGGCACTCATAACTTGTCTCCACATTTCAACTCGATACTGCTTCTAAACCTTAACTTTATCTTTTTACTTTAGGCTGATGACCCCTTCTGGAGAGTGGACCCACTCCCCCCCTCCAGAGACCCAGAAGAGGAGGACGAGACGACTGACGACAGCGAAGGTACTCTCCCAGGATCTGCATACTTTTGCTTGTATTACTTTCCTTTCGTCTGTCTTTTTCCCAATGAATACACATCTGACTCGCAGGGCTGGAGGACGAGGGTGGAAACAACGAGGATGACCCGGAGAGGACCGAGTCTGACCCAGAGGCAACAGCCGGGGCCAAGAGGAAAAGCAGGGGGACAGTATCCAAGGTTCCTTTTTCCTCACTATCTTCTGAATCTTACTCCTTTGACGCCATGCGAAGACTTAACCATCAATTGTCAAATTCGCCGTGCTTGAAGGAATCTTTCCCCGCCAAGCGCAGGGTAACTCGGAGCTCCCCGGGTGAAGATCCCCTTAACCCGGGCATCTCCGCCCCTTTAATCCCTCGTGGCAGTGCTCCTCCATCTCGTTCTTCCAACTCTCCTCAGCGCCACCCTTCTCCTAACCACCCACGTGCCGGGCAATTCCGGGTTCCATTAGTGGTTCCTGCGAATACCTCATCTACTTCAAGTGGCGAGCTCCCATCGGATTACACCGTAAATGCCGGGTAAGTTTTTGCCTTACTATTTCTTTTTGCCTCTAGCGAACTTTCATCCGAGACACCATCATCATTAATAACTGCTTTTTTTCATCTTTCTTTCAGTGCTCAGGTCACCGTCAGTGACCCGGAAAACACAGAGACGGATAACCTCCAGGTGAAGAAGCCGACTGACGACGCAGACGCCGCAACTGGTGGTGATGCGGCCACTAACCGGGAACAAGGCCCTCCGAACAATCCACTTTCCCCAACCGTCGGATCTCCTTCCTTATCGGAACCAGTAGACGAAGAGATAGAAATTCTAGATACAAAGATGGGCCCTCCCAACCCGGACACTCAGACTGTCCGGGTCTCCACTCCAAATGCAAGGGGAACCCCCCTACCAGATGATCAAGCTGCCGACTCTTCCGGGACTCGCTCCGAGGAGTTAACTTTTTCCCAGATGCTAGAGACCCTGCGCGCCTTAAGGGCTAACGAGGAAAATATCTTGGGGTCTTTGATAACCAAACACGAGGTAAGTTTGATTAATGTTGCTTGTACCTTTACCCAGTCCCCAAGTTCCGAGGGAGTTCATTCATGACTTGCTCGGTACTTTTATTATACCAATGACTGATAACCGTTCTCTTCTATCCGACTAACACTTTTTAACATCCACGCAGTCTTTCGTGACTCAATATGAGGAGAAACTTGCAGACGCCGCCAAGCTCATTGAAAAAGAGATATCTTTACGCGAAGCGGCCGAGACTGAAGCCAGAAGGAATAGGCAATTAATGAAGAAGTACCGAAGAAGGGCTCACCGAGCCGAAGACGACCTGACAAGCCTTTCTGTCGAAATTTCTGATACCTATCGTTCTTTGCTTGGTATGCTTCCTTCTCCGGGTTTATCCTTTTGACCAACAGCAAAAAATGCTTAGCTTATATATTAATTTTACTCCAGGCCCGGACGAAACCATGCCGGATGAGGATGATATTGCCAAGCTGAAGACCATGAAGAATGTTATCCGGCAGCTGTGTGCCGGAACCAGATGGATCTTGGAAGAGTTACGGTGGCCAGGTAGAGGACATGTTGACCTGAAGAGGATGCTGGACGCCTTTTCCACGATTCCTGAGTGGATTTGGCACTGGAAGCGCTCGTCCTGCCGGGTTGGAATGACCCGGGGGCTATCACTCGCCAAGGCTTACCTCCCCAAGCTCGATCTGGCAAAGCTCATGGGCGGCTTCCCCGAATTCAAGCTTGATGGTTCAAAATTCTCGCGGGAGGATTTTCAGGCTGTGCAGAAAGAGGTCCGTTACCCGGCTAGCGTGATCGCTGATGAACTGGACGTCAATAATCTTGTCCCCGCTTATGATGCTGCTGGTGTGGCAATTAAGTCAGATCTTCCCGAACCATATGACATGATGGCTCGGTGGAAGGAGGAAGCTGCTGCGATAAGGGCGGAGGCTGCCAAGAAACAAGCTGAAGCCGGCTCTGCTCCTGCTGCCTCAACATCAGTCGTTCCGCCCCCTGCGGGGGCTGGGGCCGCCGATCCGGGTGTTGCTGCTACCACCAATGATGGCAAGGGTAAGGCCAAGATGGGCGCCGAGTGATATATGGTTTCCGATGCCTCTTCTTAAGCGTCAGTCGGTCGACATACTTTTTGAAACAGTCATTCTTTAGGTGGTGCGCCTGTGCACCTTTGATATTTTTTCACTAGTATTTTGTAATGCACACTAAGGTCTTGATATACTCGATGCCTGTTCCGACCTTTGTAAGTTTAAGCTCATCTGTTCTCGATATCTGGTTTTATTTATTGCTCCTTTTGTGAAAACTCAATTTCCGGGTCTCATGGGTATTGACAAGTGGATTTTGCTTCGAAGTCCCCAAGTCCCCAAGACTCGGATACTTGGATTTTTGCAACTATACAAGTAAGCCAGTTCTTTTCAAGATTCCAAGCTACCGGGCCCGGATTGCCGAGCCTAGGACACTTGATCTTGAAAAGGCAACAAAATGCTCATTGCTATTTTCACAAAGATCCATGAGCTGTTTCACATCGGATTTGAAGTTATGCTTAATAGGCATTGAGTTTCCAGCTATTCAGCCTTGTACTCTGCATAACTTGTGGTTTAGATGACCCTTTTGACTGTCTTGTACTGTAAGCCGGCTTTCGCGTGGATACCATGTTGTTACATCAATACGAAGACATAGCCAGCCAATCCCCGTCGGGTTTCATGACTAACTGCCATCGTAAGCGAACAAATCATGCCACTTTAATGCGAGTCACATCAAGCTTAAGTAAGAGTAGCCAAGAAATTTGGACTTCTTTGTCCGGTTATAAGATTGTAGCCGTACTCGTTTGCGAGTAATCGGCCCTTATAACTCATAGGCATCATGGCCGGGTCTTTGAGTTTGTAACTGTGCTATTTAAGCGATCAGCCCCCAAGACCTAGATATACGCATCGTACTGAGAATACATAACCTGATAACAACCATCTCTTTTCTTGATAACCATCTCTTTACTTGATATGAAAAACTGATAACAACCATCTCTTTTCTTGATAACCATCTCTTTACTTGATATGAAAAATGTAGGTCAGCAAGCCGCCTCATTAAAAACCCGTCCAGTCCCCAAAGGTGCCCTGGATAGGAAAAGAGTACGTCAGAAAACCTGCTGCCTATTACATCGTGCAATTCCACTTGCCAATATAGTCTTTACTAAGTATAATACGGACGCAGCTGAGCCACGTTCCATGGTCTATCTCTTTCTTGCATAGATGAAGTGGTGTGCGCGGTGTCATTGACTGTAGCCGACTCTTCCCTTGCATCTATCAAATAATATGATCCGTTATGTAGGTTCCGTCTTATGATAAATGGTCCTTCCCATGGTGGTGATAATTTGTGTTTTCCTTCGTTTGACTGTACCAGACGCAGAACCAAATCTCCTTCCTGGAACACCCGGGTCTTCACACGCCGGCTATGATACCTCCGTAGATCTTGCTGATATATGGCTGATCTTTCCAGGGCTTGTTCTCTTTGTTCTTCTAACATATCTACGGCGTCCTGCCGGGTTTTTTCGTTCTCTACTTCGACGTAAGCTGATACTCTGGGCGAATCGTGAATAATATCACTTGGTAACACTGCTTCCGCACCATAGACCATGAAGAAGGGTGTCATCTGAGTGGATCTGTTAGGTGTAGTGTTGATGCCCCAAACCACAGACGGAAGTTCTTCGACCCATGCACCAGCAGCCCTAACACAGGGGACTCGCAACCGTGGTTTTAACCCACGAAGCAATTCTTGGTTTGCTCTCTCCACTTGCCCATTGGCCTGCGGGTGAGCCACTGATGCAACATCAAGCCGGATGCCATTGTTGCCACAGAATTTCTCCATCTCGCCAAGAGACATGTTAGTTCCGTTGTCGGTGATTATGCTGTGGGGATACCCAAACCGGTAGATAATCCTTTTCAGGAACTTGACTGCTGTAGCCGCTTCGCAATTAGTAACTGGCATAACCTCAACCCACTTGGTAAACTTGTCAATGGCCACCAAAAGATGTGTCTTCTTGCATGGTGACATATGGAAGGGACCAACCATGTCCATACCCCAGACGGCGAACGGCCAAGTTAATGGGATGGTCCGTAATTCCATAGCCGGTACGTGTGTTTGGCGAGCGTACCTTTGACACCCGTCACATCTTGCCACCAAACGTTCGGCATCCGATAGAGCCGTAAGCCAGAAAAATCCATGTCGATAAGCTTTAGCCACCAGAGACCTTGTAGATGCATGATGCCCGCAGTCGCCTTCGTGTATTTCCTTGAGAATCTGTCGGCCTTCTTCCGGCGCTACGCAGCACAAGAAGACTCCTGTTGCGCTTCTCTTGTATAATTCTCCATTGATGATAGAATACCCCTTTGCTCGCCTCATGATTTGTCTTGCTAATACCTCATGTTCTGGTAACTCGCCCCGTGATAGGTAGGCCAGGTATGGCTCTGTCCACTCGGGGATGGCGTGTACTGTGGCCACGTACTCCAAATCCGGGTCTTGATTTGCCAGTTCTTCCTCAGACTCGGTTTTAACTGATGGTCGCCACAACTCGTCCAGGAACACATTAGGTGGAACCGGCTCTCTACGCGAGCCGAGTCTGGCGAGTGCGTCTGCTGCCTCGTTTTTTCTTCTGTCTATGTGCTCCACCTCATACCCGGAAAAGCACCCGGCAACCCTGTCGACTTCCCTGCGGTATGCTGCCATAGTTGCATCCTTCCTATCCCAAGTTCCCGATACCTGTTGTACCACAAGATCCGAATCTCCGAAGCATCGTATTCTTTTAATGTTCATTTCCTTGGCTACCTTTAAACCATGCAACAGGGCCTCATACTCGGCCACGTTGTTCGAGCAATCAAAGTGAATTTGCAGTACGTAACTCAATTTGTCTCCCTTGGGCGATGTCAGCACTACTCAGGCTCCTGATCCCTCATATTGCTTTGACCCATCGAAGTGCATGGTCCATGACTCGGATTTTGGAACGGTGGTAGCCATACCTGTATGTGTCCAGTCGTTAACGAAATCAATTAAAGCTTGGGACTTGATTGCTGACCTGGGTTCGTAATTTATGTGATAATCTCCCATCTCTATTGCCCACTTGGCTATTCTTCCCGTCGCGTCCGAGTTTCTGATAATATCCGACATTGGTATTGAGCTGACCACAGTTATGGGATGTTCTTGGAAATACGGCTTCAACTTCCTGCTGGCCATGAAGACTCCGAACACCAACTTTTGCCAATGTGGATAGCGCTGCTTTGCTTCTGATAATACTTCACTGACGTAATAAACCGGCCTCTGAACCGGGTAACCTTTCCCGTCCTCTTTGCGTTCCACGACCACCACTGCGCTAACGGCTCGGGGGCCAGCTGCCACGTACATCAACATAGGCTCTTTAGGACCCGGCGCCGCTAGTACTGGTGCTTCAGATAATTGCTTCTTTAGTGCTTCAAACGCTTCATCTGCCTCTTCGTCCCATACGAATTTATCCGATTTTCGCAAGAGCCGATACAAGGGTATTGCTTTTTCTCCGAGTCTAGATATGAACCGGCTCAAGGCTGCTACACAGCCCGTGAGCTTTTGAACATGCTTCAAGTTTTCCGGCTTTTTCAAACTCTGGATTGCCTTGATTTTATCTGGATTTGCCTCAATTCCTCTCTCGGAAACTATGAAGCCGAGTAATTTCCCAGCCGGAACTCCGAATACGCACTTCGTTGGATTAAGCTTCATCTGGTACCTCCTCAGGTTTTTGAATGTCTCCTTTAGATCATCGATAAATGTCTCCGCCTTCCTGGTCTTGATGACCACGTCATCCACATAAGCATGGACGTTACGTCCGATTTGGTCCTCAAAGCACTTTTGAATACACCGTTGGTAAGTTGCGCCAGCGTTCTTCAACCCAAATGTCATAGTTTTATAACAAAAGGCCCCAAACGGGGTTATGAATGATGTTTTCTCCCAATCCTCCCTTTTGAGCTTAATCTGATGATACCCGGAATATGCATCCAGGAAGCATAACAGATCGCTTCCAGCTACTGCGTCTATAATCTGATCTATCCTTGGGAGCGCGAACGGATCCTTTGGGCAATGCTTGTTAAGACTAGTGAAGTCAATGCACATCCTCCACTCGTTGGTCTTTTTCATCACCAGAACCGGGTTAGCCAACCAATCCGGGTGAAATACTTCCATGATAAAGCCGGCTGCCAGTAGCCGAGCGATTTCTTCGCCTATAGCTTTCCTTCTTTCCTCATTCATTTTCCTCAACCCTTGTTTCACGGGCCTGGACTTGGGATCCACATGCAAACTGTGCTCAGCCAATTCTGTAGGGATACCCGGCATGTCGCTGGGTGTCCAGGCAAACACATCTGCATTCGAGCGAATGAACTCCACGAGCGCTCCCTCCTGCTCTTTTCCCAGGTTAGACCCTATGGTAAACTGCTTAGTAGAATCCCCTTCGACAAAATCTATCTTCTTGGTGTCTTGCGCTGCCTTGAATTTTGCTCTCTCATCCTCGGTATTCGGCTTTTTCAAGGCTGTTCTATCGTCCGGGTTTACTTGAGATCGGTAATATTCGAGCTCTTCCTTCCTGCATGCCTGCTCGGTCATAACTGAATCTCCTTCGTCGCACTCGGCCGCTATATCCCGGTTCCCATGTATAGTGATGGTCCGTTTAGGACCCGGGATTTTCAGCTGCAAATACACGTAGCACGGCCTAGCCATGAATTGGGCGTAAGCCGGCCTCCCCAACAGCGCGTGGTAAGGACTGCGCAACTTGACCACCTCGAACGTGAGCCACTCCACTCGATAATTATCCGTCGATTCCCCAAAAGCAACTTCCAAGGTGATCCTTCCCTCGGGGCTCGCCGAGTGACCCGGTACGATCCCGTGAAAGATTGTTGAACTTTTCTGCAGCTGGGACTCTTTGAGACTCATCCGTAAGAAGGTCTCCCAATAAAGGATGTTGATGCTACTTCCACCGTCCATCAGGACCTTCTTCAGCTCGTAACCATTAACCTGTGGAGCAACCACCAACGCCAAGACTCCTGGACGCTCCACCTTTTCCGGATGATCTCTTCTACTCCACGTTATCTCTTGTTCCGCCCATCTAAGATACCCCGGCGCGGCTGATGAAACCGAATTTGCCGCTTGCTTTGATGTCTCTTTGTTCCTGCTAGAAGTTCCTGTAGTATGCACATGATATTGTCCTTTTAAGTTAGTCGTTCGTACTGTGTCGACGAAGATATTGATCCGGCCGACCGTCAATATAAATCCGGACTCGAGGTGATCCGATTCTGGCCCCCAGCCGAGATCGTCCACCAACTTTTCTTCTTCGTGGTCGATGTAGATTTCGCCAGTGACAAGACCCTCCATGCCCTTCCGAGCTTCTCCCGTGATGTAAACACCTTTGGACGCAGGCCCCACGGTGGGCGCCAACTGTCGTGGGATAATCACGGCAGATGTTACCAGGGGTAACTGATCTTGGGGCAAGTCGACACAGGCGTTCGGGAGAGGGTTTAGCTCAAAGGAAGACATGATTCAACTTGATCTGACAGCCGGCAATCGAAGTCGCCGGATCTCTATTCTCGATACAATAACTCGATTAGGGTTTACACTGGATACTCGATACCACTCGATATTGCTAAGGTTCTCAAATCTCTATGTCAATCTATACCCGAGGGTCGGTTTATATAGTACCCGTACCCCCCCTAACTTACTTTACAAGGCACACCCGGGTCCTACCCAGACACGGCGTGCTAACCCTAACTTTCCTTTACAACACCCACAATCCGGGTCACTAGGCCCACGAGCTTGGGCCTCCACAAACATCTTTATCCCTAGCAGTATCCTGCTCCCTGTCTCTGGGCCGGGTTATTCCTCGGATCTTGGCATACCGGGTTAGCATCCCCCCATCATGTATGTTGCTGGCCCAGCCCATCTGGTATGGAAGGAGTCCGTACCAAATAACCTTGAGAGAAGGAGGCCTCCGGTCTGTTCCCTTGGGGAGGATCCTCCCACAAACTCCATCGCGCATCACTTGGGAGGAGCCCTGCTTTGCCCACACTCATCTCCAAAAGAGACCCCGCCTGTTGGGGGACAGCCCATGCGAGGTTGACGTCCCAAACTCTACGCAGATGACAAAGGTGCCACAGTTGGATAGAGCGGCTTTGTCCGCAGTTGCCATTCTCGTGTATAAAGCATGGAGCAACGCTGCACGCACAAAAGCCCAGCCCGAGGCTTTCCTCGTTGGCTTAAGAATGCCAGTCCGCTGCTACAAGACGGAGGGAGCGTCATCGGTGCCCCCATTGTCCTGCCATGGACAGTGACGATCGTCCTCGGCGACCGGTAAAAGCCTGTGTGGCCAGTGTACTCTTTTGGCACCTTGTGGGTTCCCTTCCCCGCCAAGTGAGCGGGAAAGAGGGCCGATTGCCAGTATAAGTAGGCTATCCTCATAGTCATAGAAGAGGATCCAATATTTGAGTAGCTAGGCCTCCATTGTATTGTACCCCATGCAGTGCAATAAACCAGACAAGTAGGAGTAGCGTTTACACCATCACAGTGGTCTGAACTTGGGTAAAACTCCATGTGTCTCCGTTGTATTCCTTCGAGAGCTCCCCTCCCGAAGCCCTCTAAGGTCCGAGAAAACATGCCTAGCCCCCAATGTTCAAACCTTTAGGGGTTATCCTGTCATTGACAGAACAGCCTCTCTGACATTTGGCGCGCCAGGTAGGGAGTTAAGGCATTTTGCTCCCATCTCCGCTGCCATGGTCGCCTCTCATTCCGATCGGGCCATCCATCGGACTTGTTCTTGGAAGCGGACCGACATCGGCAGCCTTGTCACCAGCTTCTCCAACATCGGTCTCCTCCATGCTCGCTCGCTTGCGCCACGCCCCGGGCATGGTGCGTGGGCCACAGATGGATCCTCGCAGGTTCAGGACGGTGCGGCCGGTCTCCTGCGCGGGCGACGTTCGCCTCCCATTCGCCGACCACGCCAGAGGCCGACTCCAGCGCCCCATCCGCCACCTGGGAACTGATCGGCTCCACGTCGGAGGCTGTGCCAGTTGCTAACCTGGTGGGACCCTGCGCACGAGGGGCCCGACGGTCTTGAGCGCGTGGCACGGCATCCTCCGACTTGGGAGACGCCACCGCTGACTCAAAGTGTCCCAGCTATCGAGAGCAGCGGTCGAGCGCCCGAGTGGGGTGCTGCCACACGTTCACCAGGGACCTATGTGAAGCAAGGCCGCCTTCCACGTTCCTGCCCCGTCTCCCACTTCGCTGCACCAGAGACCTTCCGCCGCTAGGTTTCTTGCAGAAGTACGAAACATAGGTCAGGGCCGCCGGGGGAGGGAACTGGTGCCTCTCTAGGTACTTTCCCCTGGCGCGTCGTGGCCCCGCGCTAGCCTGGCTGTTGAATCTCCCCGACAGCTCAGTAAGTTCATGGAGGACCTGCGCGCGCAGTTCATCCGGCGTTTTTGTCACACCGACCGTTGTTCTCACGACGAGCCCGAGAGTTTTACTCTTTGGCGCTTCACAGTGGGCCGAGGCCGTCCCAGCATCCTTGAGGCGCATGACACTACCCTCCACACCGCTTGCATCCTAGGCGGGTCCCTCGCTCCACCCTCCAGGCACCTCCTCAAGGGGACCGCGCGAGAGGTCAATGCAGCACACCACGAGAGCTTGCCTCCCTTTGCTGCCACTCTGGTGGTCGCAGCAAGAGATCTGCTTCGACGCCAACGACCACCCGGAGACCAGCGGCTCTGTGGGAGCCATCCGCCTAGTGTGCACTCCTACGATCAGCCACGTCTCTGTCTCAAAGACAATCAATGATGGAGGCGCCGGCCTCAACGTGTTTTCCCAAGAGACCTTCAAAAAGTTGCGTATTCCACGCGACCATTTTAAGGCTACCAGGCCCTTCACCGACGCTACCAGCGGTACAACCGTTCTGTTGGGGAGGGTGCACCTGGCGGTCACGTTTGGCACTCGCCAGAATTACCGCACTGAAGACATCGACATCGACGTCGCCTTCATCGGGCTGCCCTACAACGCCATCCTCAGCTACCCCTTGCTGGCCAAGTTCATTGCCGTGACGCACCATGCGTACAACATGGTTAAGATGCCTGGAGGCAGCGGGCCTCTCACTGTTTACGGGGACGTGAATGTCACGGTGCGTTCTTTGGAGGACGCATATAAGGAGGCGGCATCATCACACCTCATCGACGAGGGGAACCTCGCGGACACTTTCGAATCTCCGAAGAAGAAGAAGTTGTTGTTGGGAATATGCCCTAGAGGCAATCATGTATGATGTAATTCCCACTGTATTGATAAAGTTATTAAGTTGTCCTTGTTTTGAACATCTGATATATATCATTGAATATGTAATTCGATTGTGGAACTATGTATTCATGTTGTTCATACTAAATTGTCCTTGGTCATTAAGGTTGTGCTGGACACACACCCTAGACTAATGTGAGAGTTGGCTGATGACTCGGTTCCACTTGTCATGGGCATGGTGATGCCATTCCAACGCTCACGGACTTTGCTAAAGAGTTTAGCAAGTCGGACTGACCCACATTGAGATGCAACGAGCAAGTCGTCATTTGCATGTCTCAATCAATGTAATCCTTAGACCTGAGGTTGTAGCCAATCCGAGTTGTGGATCACCGACTTAGGTTCTGTCAAACGTTGTTTTGTGACAAGGCAACTATAAAGGCAGAGTTCGGGTCGAATGAGAAGCAAGCTGCGTGATGTGGATAATCAAGATGGGATTTTTCCCCTCCGAATGGAGAGATATTCTCTAGGCCCTCTCGAGTGATATGATTCAGGAAGCATGGCCATGCGCGACTCAGTTAAGTGTTAACTGTGTCTATTGACTAAACAGTTAGTCAGATGAATCACATATCACGGATCGAGAAGAGAGTCGAACTATTTAAGAGATGACGATAAATCGCCTATAGTTCGACAAGGTATATC
The DNA here is from genome assembly GCA_028641055.1 of Alopecurus myosuroides. Lineage (NCBI taxonomy): Eukaryota > Viridiplantae > Streptophyta > Magnoliopsida > Poales > Poaceae > Alopecurus > Alopecurus myosuroides. Next base: position 142,338,195 of record CM054063.1, read on the forward strand.
GTGAGGCAAAATGGACTAAGATGAATATCACATTGAAAGGTATGTCGTCATGACTCAATGGGACTTGGGAGTCGGCACGTTCTGCTAGGAGACTCTACCGATTGATCGATTGAGAGTCGGACTCCAATCGTGTCCAAGTCGCCATGAGCCTGCAGGGTCGCACACTTAAGAGCGGCAGCAATGTATTGTTCGGGTTGGACCCGAACCGGAAATGGACCGAGTTTGTGAGTCGGACTCACAGAGGGAATTGGCCACAAGTGTTGTGAAGACCACTACCATTCGCTATATAAAGATGGGCGCAGGTTGCCCAGCGGGCAAGTTAGTCCACTCCCATGCGTTGGGAACCCTAGCCCCACTCAGTCCAGCCGTCGCACCGGACCTAGCAGTCCGCCGTCGGAGCTCCTCCTCATACGTGTGGATACCGTCGGAGGTGCTGTACGTTCAGCACTTCGACGTTCGTGGATCGGATCGGCTGGATCGGTTCGTTGGATTGCACTGCCCCGACGCGCTGCATCGATAATCCACACATGCGCATCTAGTGGCAATAATCATGGCCTTCTACCTCGGCTAGATCTTGGAAGCATCACGTAGGAAAAGTTTTCGTTTATCTCTATGCGTTCCAACAGTGGTATCAGAGCGGTAGCTTTTGGTATTAGGCCCGATATCCGTACATATGTGATATGTAGTTAGCGTGTCATTCTACCTCGGCTACCCCTTGCTGGCCAAGTTCATTGCCGTGACGCACCACGCGTACAACATGGTTAAGTTGCCCGGAGGCATCGGGCCTCTCACTGTTTACGGGGACGTGAATGACACGGTGCGTTCTTTGGAGGACGCATATAAGGAGGCGGCATCATCACACCTCATCGACGAGGGGAACCTCGCGGACACTTTCGAATCTCCGAAGAAGAAGAAGTTGTTGTTGGGAATATGCCCTAGAGGCAATCATGTATGATGTAATTCCCACTGTATTTGATAAAGTTATTAAGTTGTCCTTGTTTTGAACATCTGATATATATCATTGAATATGTAATTCGATTGTGGAACTATGTATTCATGTTGTTCATACTAAATTGTCCTTGGTCATTAAGGTTGTGCTGGACACACACCCTAGACTAATGTGAGAGTTGGCTGATGACTCGGTTCCACTTGTCATGGGCATGGTGATGCCATTCCAACGCTCACGGACTTTGCTAAAGAGTTTAGCAAGTCGGACTGACCCACATTGAGATGCAACGAGCAAGTCGTCATTTGCATGTCTCAATCAATGTAATCCTTAGACCCGAGGTTGTCGCCAATCCGAGTTGTGGATCACCGACTTAGGTTCTGTCAAACGTTGTTTTGTGACAAGGCAACTATAAAGGCAGAGTTCGGGGCGAATGAGAAGCAAGCTGCGTGATGTGGATAATCAAGATGGGATTTTCCCCCTCCGAATGGAGAGATATTCTCTGGGCCCTCTCGAGTGATATGATTCAGGAAGCATGGCCATGCGCGACTCAGTTAAGTGTTAACTGTGTCTATTGACTAAACAGTTAGTCAGATGAATCACATATCACGGATCGAGAAGAGAGTCGAACTATTTAAGGGATGACGATAAATCGCCTATAGTTCGACAAGGTATATCGTGAGGCAAAAAGGACTAAGATGAATATCACATTGAAAGGTATGTCGTCATGACTCAATGGGACTTGGGAGTCGGCACGTTCTCCTAGGAGACGCTACCGATTGATCGATTGAGAGTCGGACTCCAATCGTGTCCAAGTCGCCATGAGCCTGCAGGGTCGCACACTTAAGAGCGGCAGCAATGTATTGTTCGGGTTGGACCCGAACCGGAAATGGACTGAGTTTGTGAGTCGGACTCACAAAGGGAATTGGCCACAAGTGTTGTGAAGCCCACTACCATTCGCTATATAAAGATGGGCGCAGGTTGCCCAGCGGGCAAGTTAGTCCACTCCCATGCGTTGGGAACCCTAGCCCCACTCAGTCCAGCCGTCGCACCGGACCTAGCAGTCCGCCGTCGGAGCTCCTCCTCGTACGTGTGGATACCGGCGGAGGTGCTATACGTTCAGCACTTCGACGTTCGTGGATCAGATCGGCTGGATCGGTTCGTTGGATTGCACTGCCCCGACGCACTGCATCGATAATCCACACATGCGCATCTAGTGGCAATAATCATGGCCTTCTAACTCGGCTAGATCTTGGAAGCATCGCGTAGGAAAGTTTTCATTTATCTCTACGCGTTCCAACAGTGGTATCAGAGCGGTAGCTTCTGGTATTAGGCCCGAGATCCGTACATATGTGATATGTAGTTAGCGTTAGATATGATCTAAGTGATGTTTTGGTGGTCGTTCTATGAGATAGATCGGTTTTGTACAAGATTGATTGGATCAATCATGCTCGGGGTTAATGGATGATCTGATTTCTGTGATCATACTGCTAAGGTCGTGGAACAACTTACCCCTACCGGTCGGTTTCCGCCATCGGGGTATACCATGACTCATAAATCCAGTTGCGGTGATCGAAGATCAAAGAGTTTGATCGAATCATAATAGGAATCAGATTCGGGTAAAATCGTTTTATCCGATGAAGAAATCCATGTTCGGACCGCCGGCTTCGCCCTGTCGTAGCGCCTTAGATGTCGTTATGAGTTTCACAACGCCGGTAGATATCATATCTATGCATAACTTGTTTTTGCAGGAAGTTGTGAATGGTATGGCTTATGTGCATGTGATGTGTGTAATCCATACATGATATGCGTATCATGTTTTTGTCAGCCGGCTAGAGCCTAGGTGCTGTCATTTTATTGTATACCGGCCTCCATGTCAGATTTTCTATGTAAATTTTCATTTACTAGCTAGTTTAGCTTGTTGGAGAACCCGGAAGGCATGCAAGTCGATGTACAAATCGGCTACATGGAGTAAGATGGCACGTGACAAGAGTTGGCACAAGTCGACTTACAAGCTTTGTGGAGATGGAGATCACCATGAAGAGAGCCATACCATTTCACATTATAATTGCTTTATTTGTGTTATTGTTATGTCTCTGTTTACCTCTATTTAGATAGTTGGTAGATTCTTTAATCCCTCAAAGAAGGTCTAGTCGATCGCCCCACCAGTGCTGCACCATCACAAGTCGGACATTCTTCATAGTGGACTCATAAAATTGAGGTGCTACCAATTCTTTCCGGTTAGGTGGGTTTGAGTCGGACTCTTACAAGAGAAGCACTTGGTAATCTAGACGAGTACATCACAACGGTTGTGGGGCTCGGGGCGAGGTCGGTTGGGAGCCGGGGCATGTGATGTCACCCAACTAACAGGAGTCGTATTGGATACGATTGGCAAGGTGTTGCCTACCTAGATCACTTGACGGCCAGCGGTGATGCTAAAGCTCACTAGTCGGCTTGCTTATTTAGGATCTTGAATCACTTAGCAACCATCGGAGGGGTGTTGGTTCTAGTGGGAGCATAAGTATTAAAGAGTTTAATATGTCTACTCTTTTATGAATACTGTCTTAAGTGTTTTGCATATTTTCTGTTGTAGATCAATGACACCTAGGAACCTTCCTCAGTTGTCCGCGTTTGCGTTGAGGTCAATCCTAGAGAAAGACAAGCTTAATGGAACTAATTTCACCAACTGGTATCGTAATCTGAGGATAGTCCTCAAGCATGACAAGAAAGAACATGTTCTAGAAACTCCACTTCCAGAAGATCCATATGACGATGCGACTGTCGCCGTCATGAATGCCTACCGTAAGACTAGAGATGAGTCTACGGAGATAACTTCTCTTATGCTTGCACACATGGAACCGGACTTGCAGCAGCAGTTCGAGAATGTTGAGGCCTACGATATAATCGAAAGCCTCAAAAGTATGTTCCAGGCTAAGGCAAAGACCGAGAGGTATCAAGTCTCTCAAGCTTTGCTAGGCTGTAAGTTGAAAGACGGCGATCCACTGAGTCCACATGTAATCAAGATGGTTGGTTACATACAGTCTCTGTATCGGCTGGGCTTCCCAATTAACGAAGAGTTCGCTACTGATATAATTATGAACGCTCTTCCTAGTGCGTATGGTCCGTTCATCTCGAACTACCATATGCATGGTATGGATAAGAAGATCACTGAATTACATGGGATTCTCAAAACGGCAGAGGCTGATCTCAAGAAAGGCGCCCGTCAAGTGTTGATTGTGCAGAAAAAGGCTAAGTTCAAGAAGGGTTCTTGGACGAAGAAGAAGGATAAATCAGGAGGCAACGCCCATGGCCCTGTCCAGAGCGCTTCCTCAAAGACTAAGCCTTCTCCTACAGCCGGAGCCAATTGCTTCTATTGCAAGCAGGATGGCCACTGGAAGAGGAACTACACCAAGTATTTGGCTGACAGAGCTAAGAGTGGAGGTATGACTTCCGACTCAGGTACACTTGTGTGCAATGTTATAGACATTTATCTTGCTGATGCACCTAACAGTTCTTGGGTATATGATATCAGATCAGTCATTCACATTTGCAACTCGTTGCAGGGACTGGTAAGAACTAGGAGTGTGGCAAGAGAAGAAGTTAATATCCGGGTCGGCAACAAGCCGAGAGTCGCTGCGTTGGAAGTCGGCACGATGCAACTTCATTTACCATCAGATTTTTATTGGAACTGAATAATTGTTATTATGTTCCAGCGCTTAGTCGAAACATTATTTCCGCCTCATGTTTGATGAGACAAGGTTATGAGTCGAATATTAAGAATAATGGTTGTTCTTTATATTTGAAAGATATGTTTCATGGCTTTGCACCTGTTCAGAACGGGTTATTTATTTTAAATATTGATAGTGAATCGGTTTATAACATAAATGTTAAAAGGTTGAAACCAAATGATCTGAATATGACTTACTTTTGGCACTGTCGGCTTGGTCATATAAGTTGGAAGCGCATGAAGAAGCTCCATGATGATGGACTTCTAACTTCGTTTGACTCAGAGTCATTCGATACATGATAATCATGCCTACTAGGAAAAATGACCAAGACACCTTTTGCAAGGAGTTGTGAAAGGGCATCCGACTTGTTGGAACTAATACATAGTGATGTGTGTGGACCAATGAGCACGACAGCCAAAGGTGGTTATGAGTACTTCATTACCTTCACTGATGATTTGAGTAGGTATGGATATATCTATTTAATGAAACACAAGTCGGAAGCCTTTGAAAAGTTCAAAGAATTCCAGAGTGAGGTACAAAATCAACTCGGCAAGAAAATAAAGTTTCTACGGTCGGACCGTGGAGGCGAGTACATGAGCCATGAGTTTGATGACCATCTAAAGAGTTGTGGAATAGTTCCTTAACTCACTCCGCCAGGTACACTGGAGAGAAACGGTGTATCAGAACGGAGAAATCGGACCCTGTTGGACATGGTACGATCGATGATGAGTCGGACAGATCTACCTTTATCATTTTGGGGTTATTGTCTAGAAACTGCAGCGTTCACACTGAACAGAGTACCATCAAAGTCAGTAGAGAAGAAACCACATGAGATGTGGACTGGTAAAAAGCCAAGTTTGTCTTTTTTTTAAGATTTGTGGTTGTGAAGCATTTGTCAAGTGACTTCAGTCGGACAAGCTCACGCCCAAGTCGGATAAGTGTATTTTCGTGGGGTATCCGAGGGAAACCTTGGGGTACTACTTCTACAACCGGGAAGAGGGAAAAGTGTTTGTCGCTCGGAATGGTGTCTTCCTTGAGAAAGAGTTTCTCAATCGGGAAGTCAGTGGGAGCACGGTGCAACTCGAAGAAATTCGAGAGGAACCAGCTAGGGGCGAGTCGGCAATGGCCTTGGAGGCTGAGCCGGTCGTGGTACCTACACCGGTTACAACACCTGAACCACGGAGATCTGCCAGATTACAGAGTGCTCGAGATGTTTTAGTGTTAGAAAGTAATAAGACGGCAACTTATTCGGAAGCGATGGTGGGATCTGATTCCGAATCATGGCTTGGAGCCATGAGATCCGAGTTAAAGTCCATGGATGAAAACCAAGTTTGGAATTCGGTTGATCTCCCTGACGGTGCAAGCACCATCGAGTGCAACAACCTCAATATCATGGATTCAGTGGGTGTGCCACTCTCATACCAAGATATTTAGAAACCAAAAATACACTTAGTTTCACATGGGTGAGGCTACTAAGAGTATACAAAACATGCACAATAATAATCATGGAAATGGGTCTATCAACCAAACCGCAAAAAGAACAAGGTAGCTATTCTACTAAGCCTAATTTCACATCAAGGATAAATAAAATACATGATTTGCAAAAGTGACTTTTACAAATCAGTGAGCCTACACAAGTGCAACAAGGCAATAGACTCATCACAAAAACACAATTCTCATGGTGAGAACAATAGAAACAATGACTAAAAAGGAGGAATCCTATTGACATGCTTCTACTAAGGGTTTGCTATGCAAGCATGCATAACAAGTAAAGTACTAAAATGCAAACAAGGAACCATGTTATCATAATGGAAAATGAAAACATGTCCTCATGCTAGGATACAAAAATATCTACCAAACACAAGTTGGCAGGAAAAATTCAATACAAAAATGCTAGGGAACTAGTACTACTCAAACATGAAGAATCAATGGATGCATTTAAATCAAGTAGTTGAAATACAAACAGAGGGTCCATGTCACAAAAACAGAAGTGAAAAACATCTATACTTGCTATAACGAAAATACCCCAGTTGATAAAACAAGGCATCAATTTGCAGGGCAATTCCTACACACTAGTGGTAATAAAAAGGGCATTACTAGAGGAATCAAACAACACCCCAAAGATGGATTTTTTTCCTAGCAAGCCACACATGATTACAACCACTTACAAATAGAAGCATACACATTTTCATTTAGCACTCAAAAGCCCAAGGCAAAAATACTAGGCACTCATTAGTTAGAGAACTATATAAAGGAAACACATCTAGTGTGGGGGAAATAATGTTTCCACCAAAAATGCAATGACACCAGTGGGTGTTCCACTAGCATATCAAAGCATTAATAGGTCACAAGGCCTCTGGTCATACTTGCTAAAAATTAACAAAAGACTAAACTAGCTTCTAGTGCAATAACCATACTAGTAGAAAATAATAGGGTGCTAAAAAATAAGCAAGGTAATGCTACTCATGCTATTATTCCCACACAAGTGAAAACTTCAGTGGTAAAGTACTCATCAAAACATTATCAAAGTGCTACTTGTCCTATGAACACAACCCAAAAATATGTGGCTGCACAACCACAAATTTTTGTGCCAAACATTCTACACAAGGGAGAAAATTACTAGCATTTGCATAGTGATGACTAAACTACTCATGCTTCTCTACCAACTCAAATGCAAGCTAGCAGAGGTGATACCAACACAATATCAGTTCCAACATGGTACTGGAGCTAATCTCTCAACACAACAATCCAAGTGCTTGCACATAAATTCATCACTCAAAAATCCTATGCAAGTATAAACTAGAGATAAAACATATGCTACTAACATAAATCCTATTTCTTCTCAACTCAAGTCCACACAACCTAACATTATAAAATAGCTAAGTAACACTTAGAAAACAAGTGCACACAACTTGTACATTCTAGAAAACAACATTGCAACACAAAAATATATTCACACAAATTAAATGCCTAAAATGCCAAAATGGCAGAAACATGCAAAATAAAGATCTGTCTACCAAACTTTCTAGGATGCTCTAAAAATTAAACCAAGGTAGGTATGGATAGCCCTAAACATATACAATACCATCCAATTGATTTTGCATCAAAAATCATCTTGAATGATTTTATAAAAATCACCAAAGTGCTCTCTGGTGTTTTACCAAATTGCATGCCACCTCAAAAATACTAGGATTTTGGAAGCAAGGTTAACTGCTCCTGTTAGGAAATTTCAAGGTATTTCCAATTCAATTGGATACACCTTATTCGGAGTTGTGAAATTAAAATGGTGCTCATTTTGCTTTTTCTGGTACGTGTTGCCAAAACATTTTTCATGTCTAAAGTATTTGTCCAAAAGTAGATCTACAAATTGGATATGGTTTAGATTTAGTTGCTTTACCACTGTGAATTTTGTCTTGGTCAAATTCATCTTTTAGGTTGGTTTTTAAGGCCAAAAGTAAACATGTACATTTCTGGAAAAATTAAATGGAAAATAAACATGACCTGGGCTAGATCCAGTTACTGGGCCGGCCACGACCTTTTTTCACTGCGGGTAGATCCAACCTCAGTCCCTGACCAGCGGGCCAGCCAGCCACGGTGGCAGCCACGCAGGCAGACGCGGCCCACGCGCAGGTTTGACCTCACGCGCGAGGTCAAGCCACGCTGACGCCACCCCGCGTCACCCGCCGGCGGGAACGGCTCCGGCGAGGTCGAAACGATCGATCCCCACCACCGATTCGCGAATCAACCACACCCACACGATGAAATCGACCCGGGGAACCATCCAGAGGCAGCGCCGCTTCCAGGGAGCCACCGGAGAGTGACCGCCGACGATGACGCACGGCGGCTGAAAAAGGAGGTCGACGCGGTGAGGGATCCAGAGGGCTAGGCATAGGGGAAATGGACGGTGAGTGGCGCGAGCTCACCATAAACGCGAGGGAGTGTACGGTGAAGACAGAGGGGGATTCAATCAACGGCGATCTCCCGCCGGAGCTCGCTGGACCTGAGGAAGAAACCCGTACGGTGCGGGCTCCTCGAGGCATCCCGCCCCGATTGCTTCTGCCCACACGACCAGCACGACGAGGCGGAGAGGATGAGCCACACGGCGACCGCTCGCAAGCTCTGAAACGGCCGAATCGACGGCGAGCCATTCAGGCTAGGGTCCGGTTTGGGAATTTTTAGCAGAGAGAGAGAGAGGAGCTCGAGGGGAGAGAGAGGAGGCAGGTAGCAATCATAGAGGTGCATCTGGGGGGGTTTTATCCACAAGGGAACCTTCCAATCTAAGGCATGGAGCATGGGAAGCCATGCCTCCACTTGCTGCTACAGGAAGAAGAAGGACAAGGTGACTCATCTCACAAACAGGTCCCTAGCTATTTTCTGGAAATTACAAAGAGACCCTTTTCCTCTCTGAAAAATGTTGTTTTCACTAGGCAAAAAAAGTCATAATTAGAAATCCTTTTGCCAAAAATTCTTATTAGTTGAGATGCACAACATATGTGAAAATTGGCTCAATTGGATAAACTTGATAGTTCAAAGTTGTTCAAATTTCAATTCTGACAGATATGGACATTGAATTTATTAACCTACTTAGGAGTCTCCAAAAATCATAAGTTTTGGCAAACCTTCCTTATTTGTTGTGTTCCTTGTGTGCTAAAAAATTCAAGTCATTCTGAGTTACTTCATAGAACAAACTTGTTCAAAATTCCAAATGTTGTTGTGGAGAAAAATCATGTTTTCCGGCCTTTAATGGATTAAAAATTTGGTATCCTCTTGTGTGTTTTCCTTATTTGATATAAGGAAGAACTGGTATCAATTTCAGATCATTTGAAGAAAGTTTCCAATATTAACTTGTTTGAGTTTTCTGTTTCTAGAAATATTGAAAATTCAATTTAATAAGGCACTTGGTTTTTCTTTAACAATGCTTTGCCAAAAAATATTTATGTGACTAGAGATAGAAAGTCCATGCTCTCCAATACTTTTGTTTTTAAGCTTGCAAGGTTGGAAAAACATTTGATAAGATTTTGGTGAAGCATCTCAGAATGCCTCTTTTTCCTGATAATCTTGTAGGGAAATTTATTAAGTGTTTCCTCTTTCTTAATTTAGGCCTTGGAATAATATTCAACAAGTATGGGATTCATAAGATAGTTTTGGAAAACTCTTTGATCAATATTTACTTTAGAAAATATTGCCAAGGTCATTGGAACAATATGTTGAATATTTTTAGTTTACTGCTTTGCTATCTTTTTAAGTTTGTTTTCAATCTCTTAGCCATGTATTAATAAACTTGAGGTTTTTGGAAACATGATAATATGCTTCCAAGGTTTGAGTGGGTTGATCTTAGAAAGAATTTATCCTCAGCAAGTTTATATAATTAGTTTGTTTAGTTGCACTCAAACAAACACAACCAAAGTTTATTTGTCAAGCAATTAGCAAAACAACTGTGTTTTCAGGTATTCCAAAATTGGGATGTGACAAAGTGTAGAGGTTTGTAAAACTGCACCAAGTTTCCCTTATGTGGATCACCCAAGGTTTATCAAACTCAGGGAGGTAGAGGTCAAAGATATCCCTCTCAAGCAACCCTGCAATTACGATAAAAGAAGTCTCTTATGTCCCCAACACACCTAATACAATTTTCAGCTGTATAGGTGCACTAGTTTAGCGAAAACATAGTGAAATACAAGTAATATGGATGATTATAAGTGATAGTAGCAATCTGAAATAAAAATGACAGCAAGCAAACATGTAGCAGAACTGATTGTAAATGGTCTTTTAATGCTTAGAAACAAGGCCTAGGGATCATACTTTCACTAGTGGACACTCTCAACAATAATAACATAATTGAATACATAAATATCATCTCTTCACTATGCTACTCCGAACCACTCTACGGTTGTATAACAAACACCAATCATTGCGTAGGGATCTAAAAGCACAATTTAAAGTTGCATTCCCCACTAGGTAACCCCATACTGTCACCTTGAGCCCTAGATGGTTGCAGACAAACACCACAATTTAATAGGGTCATACAATAAAAAATATATAAATCATGATAAGTCACACATGGTGCACACACTGTCACCTTTACACTGTCGGAAAAAGGTGTCTCCGGAGATCGCATTAACAAAACCACTTGAGTAGAATAATAGATCAAGAGTAACGTCTACTTATTCAACTAGATTAGAAAGATCATGATCACATAAATATCACACCATGGGAGAGAGAGAGATGAAACACATAACTACTGGTAGAGCCCTCATCCTCGGGGGAGAAATACTCCCTCCTCATCATGGGAGTCAGCAACGGCGATGAAGATGGCGGTGGAGTCGATGGAGATGGCTCCGGGGGCACTTCCCCATCCTGGTAGGGCGCCGTAACAGAGATTTATGTCCCCCGAAACTTGTCGGTGATGGCGGCGAAGCTACATAACTTTTCGTGTGTGAATGATGGATGTTTTAGGGGTTTTGCATCAGGGGGAATAAATAGGCGAAAGGGCGATGTCGGTGGGTGCCCGGGGGGCCCACACCATGTGGTGGCGCGGCCAGGGGCGCCACCAGGTGGTGTGGCCACCTCATTACCCCCCTCCGGGTCTCCTTTGGTCTCCGTTGACGTGCCTAAAAAATAGGACCCTGAAATTTTGTTTCGTCCAATTCCGAGAATATTTCGAGAACAACTTTTCTGAAATAAAAAACAACAGAAAACAGGAACTGGTGTTGTGGCGTCTTGTCAATAGCTTAGTCCAGAAAACATCCGTAAAACGAAGGAAAACATGTGAAAACATAAAGGTATTGGATAGAAAACAAGCATGGAGCATAAAAAATTATAGATACGTTTGAGACGTATCAAGCATCCCCAAGCTTAACTCCTACTCGTCCTCGAGTAGGTAAGTGATAACAACAATAATTTTTGAGGTGACATGCAGCCAACACAATCTTGATCAATGTTATGTAAAAGCAATGGAAGCAGAAATGAACGTACTTTAAACATAGGCATGAAAGATATAATTTCAATAAGATAACTTAGAAACCATGTTGCAACACGAAAAGTAACACAAACAAAATATCGTGAATAATAATGCACTTGAAAGTTATACGTGTGTTTAGAGCATAAAGACAACATAGCAAAGTGGTATTCCGCTTGTCCTTAAAGTGATAGAAAAACGTAAATGCCAGGACACCTTCAAAGTTCAAGTGGTGACTAGATACGAGTAATTTTAGAACAAGTAATAACATATCGTGAATCAATCAATAATAATCTTTGGGACTGATGCACATTATACTCAGAATGCCAACTATGCTCTCTCAATTGTGCATAAAGTTAGAGGATGAAGACTCAGCATAAAAGTAAAAGAAAGGCCCTTCACAGAGGGAAGCAAGGATTAACTCATGTGCTAGAGCTTTTTATTTGATTAAAGCAGAGGTATTGATTTTTTTTTAAGGGAGGTGTATGTCTATGACAACGAATGGTAAATAAACAATACATTACGTCACAAGTTAACTAGACTTTACAAGAGAGACTCCCATTGAAGGACGTTCTCTTTTGTTTACACAATTATGTTTTAACTAATAAATCAGGGGCAAAAAGAGTAAAGAAAATTTATAGTAACCAAGTTTGGGGCTGGGCACCCCGTTGCCAGCTCTTCTATCAATTTTGATAAGCGGATGTGCCACTAGTCCAGGTGTGTAAAGTATAATTAACAAGTGAAATAAACATCGTGTAATTACGTCCTCATGAGCTAAAACGAGCACAAAACACGTATAATTTTGAAGGTTTTTAAGGTAGCACATGAATTTTTTTACGTTGGAGTGGCGGTTAAATACCACATATAGGTAGGTATGGTGGACACATTTGGCAAACTTTTGGTTTTGGGGAGTTGGATGCACGAGTAGAGATCATACTCAGAAAAGGTGAAGGCTAGCAAGAGACAAGGAGCGACAAATTAAGAGAGCAATAATGTCCATAATCATGCATAGCGACAAAAACGTTATTTATCAAAGCATAAATGATATTACAAGTCAAAAACCAAATGATCATAGAGGCTAGAGGTGACTGGTTTGTAGTCATAACATGGTGTAAGCATGCGCCAAGTCAACCAAATAAAGCATTGGAAGGAGAATACCACACTATTATGCTTCGATATGGTAAAAACCACTCATGATTTCTTTCAATGGCACTTTAAGCATTCTCAGATATTTCAGACAAGTCATGCTAAATAAATAACTACTAAGAATAGAATTAAAATAATATCTAACATGGCATGATAAAGTCTATCCACAATCTAAACAAGCTTCTTTGCATTGTTATAAGCATGAAATATTTTACTCTTCTCCAACACCAATCAATTTTTTTGAAAAAACTCTCATAGATGATTATCATCAAAGACTAGAGAGCTAATCATATATAACTGATGCAAACCAACAATCTCTAAACAAAATACGAGTGGAAAACAAGGGCTAAACACAGTACTAGCAAAAAGTGAACACTCACAAAACAATAAGAGTGAAAACTAGAGTGTTCTAAGAAATGAATACGGAGCGTGTATCTCCCTCCAAAACAAGTACGATAGGATCCAAGCATATACTACAGCAAAGAAAACCAAACAAACTGAAAGCAAAAACAACTGACGCCTCAAGAATAACACATATCATACGAAGCAATAAAAATATAGTGTGTTGAAAGATGACCTCATATTTTTGTTGATGAAGAAGGGGATGACTTGGGCATCCCCAAGCTTTGACGCTTGTACTTCTTGGATATATGTTGGGATGACACGGGAATGCCCAAGCTTGAGCTTTTTTCCATCCTTCATCTCATCATTCCATTTTTTCTCTCCCTACACTTGAAAACTCACTCCATACAAACTTCACACAATCTTCATTTGCAACGTTAGTGTAATCAAAATAATAAATCCACTTTGGTTCAGTTTCAAAACAAGTATAACACCCATTAAAACATTAGCTACTGTCACAAATTCTTTTAAATATCTTCCGCTCAAAAGAACACCAAAATAAAAAGATTAAGAGGCAAATGCAAATATTGGCAGAAATATGTCAAAACAGAACAACAGGTAAAGATCTTTTTTTTCGAAAATCTTATGTTTCTCAAATGAAAAAGTGAAAAACTAATGAATGTTAGCTAATAAACTGGGCATATTCTCAAGAAGTTTCAGATCAATTCTACGTTCTGGCTGAGAGAATTAATTTTTTTGGTGGCAACAAAGAATCTGTTTCAGGACAACAACTTTCCCAAATCTTACTTCCTGCCTATTAGAGGCTACTCTTGGCACAAAAACGAAATAAAAAGGATAAGGAGAGGTTTCTACAGAGTTAACAACTTCCAAGACTCAAATAAAACAAAAGAAAATCTGAAAGCAAAAATATAATGGGTTGTCTCCCAAAAGCGCTTTTCTTTAAAGCCTTTTAGCTAGGCATGATAATTTTCGAAGATGCTCACATAAGAAATATGCATTGAAGCAAAACAGAGCATCAAAATGGGAAAAAAATTGAAGTCTAATCAACTTCCTATGAAAAAGAATCTTGTAGAGAAACAAGTCATGAAAATAAAAAGCAACAATCATAGGAAAGCAAAACAAGTGCAACTTCAAAATTTTCAACATAAAGAGGAGAAACTTGATATTGTTGAGATGAATAAAACCATGTTTTCCTATCTCATAATAACTTTCAGTAGCATCATGAATAAAATTTAAAATATAACTATCACATAAAACATTCTTACCATGATCCACATGCATAAACGAATTAATACTCTCCACATAAGCATAGTCATTCCCATTAATAGTTGTGGGAGCAAATTCAAAAAAATAGCTATCATTATCATCACCATAATCATCAAATATAGGAGGCATATTGTAGTCATAATTAATTTTCTCCTCAATAGTAGGTGGATTGAAAATATCATATTCATCATTGCAATCATCATAAAGAACTCCAACATGGTAGACAAGTTGTATATTAGGGAGATGGTTTTGGGTAATCCCTCCATAATCATGACAAGTTTCACGAGGATGATTGTAATTATAGCCTATGTCATAGTATTCTTTATAATAATTATCAAAGACTGGAGGCATAGTATTACTATAAACAATAGAATAGTTATCTTCCAAACCATGTTCATTTGCAAACATATCATCATTTTTACTAGAAGGAGATGTATGAAACATATAATCATCAGTAGCAAAAGGATTTTCAAACACATCATCCACTAGCTTAGATATTTCTATATCAGCATTTAAAGGAACACAAATAGTACTAATAGTACAATAATCATTATTTCTAGAATTGGTACCAAATAGATTTTCAATATAAAAAGTAGTGCGCTTCTCCCAATCATGATCACTATCATTAGTAATAGGAACAACATTCTTAGGGAAGATATTGTTACTTCTCTCCTACTCCTCTTCTTCTTCTTTTTCTTCTTTCCCTCTTTAGGAGGGAGAGGCTTTAAAGGAAGCTTATCCACATACCCTAGTTTATTGTCAGAAACAATTGAAAAACTTTGGAGGATTCCTCATCTTCATTAATAAGAGAAAACCACATATTAGTCCTATAGTATTTTGGTAAAGTCTCATTTTTATAATATTTTGTATGTAAGTATTTGCGTAGCAATTATTAAGACAATAAAGATGACAACCATGGAGGACGCTATTCATATCAAAAGCACTCATAACTACCAAAGAAAATTTTCTTGATAACCTTTCACACCACAAAAATAATGTAAGTTCATCATGATGATTAGGAGTGATCATGCCATCACAATACAAACTTGATGTACTCATTGGATCCGAAAGGCTATTATCATAGCCCGATCATTGAAAATTGAAATGACCCACTTCATAGCAAAGTTCACAAATAAAAGGATAGAGGGCACAAACTTTTTCACCAAGATAATTTAGAGCCATGTCCCAAGTTCTAGTTTTTTCATTCCTGTGATGGATACAATATTGTTCTTCGATTTGATTCTTTTCACAAGGTCTAAGTGCTCCACAAAAATTAACATGCTTATAATAAATAGTACTTTCAGAAGTTTGAGCATGTTTATTGCAATCATTAATGAAAATTTCATTTTCCATGCAAGTGTCTTTAAAATGTTCATGATACATGTCCCAATTTTATTTAGGAACATTGATATGAGAAGCAAAGGCTCTACAATAATCAACAATAATTCGAGGATCAAGACCATATTTAGCATTAAGCTCTTGAAAATAACAGTTTCAGGAAAAGACTTAATGCAATCATACTCATAGTTATACCTAATTATTTACCCTTTTTGATATCCCAATCTTCAGTAATGTTTTGAATTTTTTTAAGAAGATTCCACTTAGCTTCAACCTTCTTACTTTTGAAAGAACTGTCTGAACAAAGATTTATATATTTCTTGCAATGTCCTGAAAGCCTTGCATAAAAATTAGTAACAATTATTTCCTTAGGAAGCTCAAGGTTAGTACATTTGAGTATTAATATTTTCAGTCTCCCCCAAACTCGCGCAATGCTTTCTCCATCATGAGGAAGAAAATTATAAATGTAATTCCTATCTAAATGCAGTTCATGAGGAGGATAAAATTTATAGTAAAATAGAGATTCAAGCTCCTTCCACTCCAAATGATGAGGATCATCTAGTAGCTCATACCACTCACTTGCTTTGTCCTTAAGTGACAAACAGAATAGCTTCCTATTAACTTGGTCGATTGAAATATCTGCACACTTGAACAACTCGCATAATTCATGTATAAAGAGTAAATGATCACCAGGATGGACAGTTCCATCTCCAAAATAGCAGTTATTCATAACACGTTCAACAATTTTAATAGGTATTTTAAAAGGAATACTTTTAGTAGGTGGATTTAAAATATAACAATCATCATTAGAATTATCACATATGGGAGATAAACTATCATGAGAACAATTTTTCTCCTCTAAAGCTGGGGAACTAAAAAGATCATTTTCATAAAAACTAGCTTCCCCAAGCTTAGACCTTTCCATAGCATTAGAAATAATGGGGTTCAAAGAATTAATGCTAATAACATTGCTATTACTATTATGCAAACAGACTTCCATAGGTTTTTTTTATTTTTCTCTTCAAAAGCATCATGTCCAAATTCAATATAAATATTATAAAGCTCTCTCATATTTTTTCTGTTTCCCATTAAGCATAAAGATAAAAATAAGAAACAAGTAAAAATAAGCCTAACTAGTGAAAATAAAAGCAAGAAACAAAAGATATAATTGCAGAAACTAAAGAAAATAATTTCGAGCTCTCACACACCAGCAAGAGGATCTGAGTACCTTTTACCTTACCTGCTCGGCAACGGCGCCAGAAAAGAGCTTGATGTCTACGCACGCTTCTATTCTCGTAGACAATGTTGGGCCTCCAAGTCTAGAGGTTTGTAGAACAGCAGCAAGTTTCTCTTAAGTGGATCATGATAAAGGGATGATAACCCGGTAGGCCAAAACCAAGGAGTAACTCGGCCCAAAGGACGCTGCGCAAGACCCGGCTTAGGATAAAGGAGCTTCTAGAAGGCCCAACATCGTAGGCCTCGTAACCCGGATTGTGGGTTCCGATAAGGAAGTTTAGGGTTTTGTAGGCAGTGTCCGGGTAAGATTCAGAGTACGCCTTGGAGAGAAGGCCGGGGGGTCCGGATACTATATAAGCCGGCCCCTAGGTTTAGTTTAGGGAGCCCAAGAGTTCAAGCAATATCGCTAGGTATCGAGTATCCAGTGTAACACGAGAGTTGAGTTAGTATATCTAGATCGGAGACTCGGCGACTTGATTGCCGGCTACCAGATCGCATATCATCATGTTTTCCTCTGAGCTAAACCCTCTCCCAAACACCAGAGTCGATTTGCCCCAAGATAAGTTACCCCCGGTAACGTCTGCCGTGATTATCCCACGACAGTTGGCGCCCACCGTGGGGCCTACGTCCAAGGGCGTTTACATCACGGGAGAAGCTCGGAAGAACATGGAGAACCTTGTCATCGGCGAGATCTACACCGACCCCGAAGGAGAAAAGATGGTGGACGATTCTGTCTGGCGGCCAGAGTCGGATCACCTCGAATCCGGATCTGTCGTGACAATCGGCCAGATCAACGTGTTCATCGGCATGGTACGCACGTCCGGTTCAATCCCTGACGATTTCGGATTTGATTCTGTGTCAGGGGAGGCCACCTACGTTTAGTCAGATGGAGAAGAATCGGTCGGAACGGTGGATCCGACAGAGGGAACAGTCGGAGGAGCTGGCATGGAGCCCGCGTGGCCGGGTCGTGAGAGAGGATGATACTGAGTCTATCTTGCATCTGCTGGAGGACCGGTACGAGGAAAATAGCAGCGAAGAAGAAGAGTACGAATCTGCGCCGAGCATTGTGCGCCAGGTTGAGGTTTACACGGCTCCTGCGACCAACCTTAATGAGGGGAACGTGACCGCGGACGCGGTCGGAGCAGCACAAGCATTGGCCCAGCAGCCAAGTCCGGTTGGAGGAAACCCGGTCCTGACCCGGGTTGATGGAGAATCGGCATCAGTTACCAGTCACGCGGCTGACAATGAGTTGCAGGCAAACATGTTCGGATATCTGGCAAACCGAACGCCGGGGGCGGGTCGTTCGAATCCACGACACCCGGCCCTGTTCGACAACAATATGATTCTAGATCCTACCGTTTTGGCCACGGTTATCACTCCAGAAAACGCGGCGGAACGCGTTAGGGATCTGGATGTAGCCCGTCGTGCATTGGAGCAACAGAGAAGGCAAGTAGAAGCAGAAAGGCAAGGGATGGCCACGCGCAAACGTGTGTTGGATGCACTGGAAACGCTGCTCCGAGAAGAAACAGTCAGAGTACGGCAAAGGCATCAAACCAGATTACCGACAGCGGGAGGGGTTATAAACCCGACCACACTGATTATCACACCTTAGGATCAGCCGATTCCAGCGGCGAACCAAGGAATTGTACCTCAACCAGCAACTGGAGGAGCACAGCCGGTAAACGTGCAAGCCGGGTTACCCGTGCCACAGACTGGAGTCACTACCGGTAATACGTTGCCACCACCACCATCACGATTCCGCACACCAGCAGGTCACTACAACAACCCCATGGATAACGTGTATGCAGCAACACTCGTATTGAATCAAATCCCCGTGAGAGAGTCACCCCACGCCGAGGAGACCCGGCGGGCGATAGATTTATTGCGCACTGCGGTGGCGCAGCAAGTTAATTACCCGGATCATAGAAGTGGAATGCATGGGACACCATATATCAGCCAGCAACGAAGCAATACCGGCAATATCCAGACAAGTTCAGCGCGGCGGAGGGAAGAGCAGCAGAAAATGCCGCCTCCTCCCCGCGTTCAGGCAGTGCCAGCAGCATCAGCAGCGCAAGCTATCGTGGATAGTTCCAGAGCCAGGAGAGCAGCGTCCGGGTCTGATGTGCATGGACCACCAGCGGCACCGCGTCCAGCCGCACCCCCCGCAGGATCACACATTTCCCGAGTAAGGCTAGTCCCGACTAATCTCGCCGGGCCTAAGTGTCTGTCGGATAACATCAGGGCTGAGCCTTACCCGGATAAATTCAAGGAACCGGGTAAAGTAGTAAATTATGAGCCGACTATGGATCCAGAAACATGGTTGAGCAGTTATGAGATGGCTATGTCGATTCGCAATGCATCCGAAAATCTTCAAGACAAATTCATGTACTTGATGATGTCAGAAGGAGCAGCAAAGTTATGGTTCACCAATCTACCAGAAGGATCTATCAAGTCATGGGAGGAGTTGAAAACTGCGTTTATCAAGCACTTTCATGGGACGTGCAGAAAGTTATTCACTATTGATGACTTAGAACGATGTGTTCAGAAGAAGGGAGAATCAGCGCGCAGCTGGGTGCGCCAGGTTATGGAGATACTTCATTCATCTACAGATATTCAGCCCAAGGATGCACTACAAGCTATGGCAAAGACGTGCAAGTACATACCTTTAGTGCAAAAGTTAACTCGCATGAAATCTAGTCGGAATGCTTCAGAGGTTACGATGGGAGAGCTAATGGATGCATGAAACAAACATGCTGCAACAGATACTACAGAAGAGGACGTCGATGACAAGAAAGCAAAAGTAAACACAAACAATAACGGAAGAATCGGCAAAGGATCGATGCCGGGTAACAATGGAGGTAACAATGGGAGTAACCAGAACAAGCGCTCGTTCGAAGGAAGCTCAGAGTTTGTCGCTAGCACAGAAGCCGGATCTTCGAGACCTAGGGCAGAAGGAAATTTCAATGGAGGAAACCACAACGGAGGAAATTATCAAGGGCCACCAAGGCCGGGTAACAACTGGGATATCTTCAGAATGGCGTGCCCTAAGCACAACAGAAATGGTAGGCCGGCTAACCACTCATTGGAGCAGTGCGCGGACCTACAAAGATGGAAGAACGAGGAAGTAAACAGAGCCATGCGAGATGCAGGTCGGGGAGGGGGATCGGGTCCGGGTGGAAACCCGGGCAACGGCCCACCCCCAGCCGGTAACCCGGCAGGCGGAAATCCGGGTAACAATCAAGGGGGAGCTAGAGGTTTCCAGGCTAACCCCAAGCAGTTGGGACAATATCACGTGCATACTACAGGAACTTCTAACAAGGATAAAAAGATACTGAAGCAAGCGGTAAACTCGGTTTCCTCGGCTGTTCCGAGATACCTGAGATGGTCGGAGCAAGACGTAACGTGGAGCAGAAGATATCACCCGGAAAGGATAGAACACCCGGGAGTCTTAGCATTAGTGGTTGCACCACAAGTTAATGGTTATGAGCTGAAAAAGGTCCTAATGGACGGTGGGAGTAGAATCAATATCTTGTATTGGGAAACCTTTTTACGCATGGGTCTCAAGGAGTCTCAGCTACAGAAAAGTTCAACAGTTTTTCACGGGATTGTGCCGGGTCACTCAGCGTGCCCTGAAGGAAAAAATCACATTGGAGGTAGCTTTTGGAGAATAAAAGGATAATTACCGAGTTGAGTGGCTCACTTTCGAGGTGGTTAAGTTGCGCAGTCCTTACCACGCGCTATTCAGAAGGCCGGCTTATGCTAAGTTCATGGCCAGGCCGCGTTATGTGTATCTACAGCTGAAAATCCCGGGTCCCAAGCAAACCATCACCATACATGGGAACCGGGATATAGCAGCCGAGTGGGACGAAGGAGATGCAGCCATGGCGGAGCAAACTTGCAGAAAAGAGGAACTCAAGTATTACCGGTCTCAAGTAGACCCGGATGACTAAACATCGTTAAAAAGACCAAATACTGAAGACGAAAGAGCAAAGTTCAAGGCAGCACAGGACACCAAGATGGTGGCTTTTGTCGAGGGTGATCCCTCTAAGCAATTTGCTATAGGATCTAACTTGGACAGCGAGCAGGAGAAAGCGCTTGTGGAGTTTGATCGTTCAAATCAGGATGTGTTCGCCTCGACGCCTAGCGACATGCCGGGTATCCCCACAGAGTTGGCAGAGCACAGTTTGCACGTCGATCCCAAGTCCAGGCCTGTGAAGCAGGGCTTGAGAAAGATGAATGAGGAAAGAAGGAAAGCTATCGGAGAAGAAATTGCTCGGCTGCTGACAGCCGGCTTTATCATGGAAGTATTTCACCCGGACTGGTTAGCAAACCCGGTTCTCGTGATGAAAAAGACTAACGAGTGGAGGATGTGCATTGATTATACGAGTCTCAACAAGCATTGCCCAAAAGATCCGTTTGCACTACCAAGGATAGATCAGATCATAGACGCGGTGGCGGGAAGTGACCTATTATGTTTCCTGGATGCATATTCCGGGTATCATCAGATCAAGCTCAAGAAAGAGGATTGGGAGAAAACATCGTTCATAACCCCTTTTGGGGCCTTTTGTTACAAGACCATGACATTTGGATTGAAGAACGCTGGTGCAACCTATCAACGGTGTATTCAGAAGTGCTTCGAGGACCAAATTGGATGCAATGTCCATGCTTATGTAGATGATGTGGTGTTCAAAACCAGAAAGGCGGAGACATTTATCGATGATCTAAAGGAAACATTCAAGAACCTGAGGAGGTACCAGATGAAACTTAACCCGACAAAGTGTGTATATGGAGTTCCAGCTGGGAAGTTACTCGGCTTTATCGTTTCCGAGAGAGGAATTGAGGCAAATCCGGATAAAATCAAAGCTATCCAGAGTGTGAAAAAGTCGGAAAATTTGAAGCATGTTCAGAAGCTCACAAGGTGCATAGCAGCCTTGAGCCGGTTTGTATCCAGACTCAGAGAAAAAGCAATACCCTTGTACCGGCTCTTGAAGAAATCCGATAAATTCGTTTGGGATCATGAGGCGGATGAGGCGTTCGAGACACTAAAGAGGCAGTTATCTGAGCCACCAGTTCTAGCGGCCCCGGGTCCTAAAGAGCCTATGTTGCTATACGTAGCAGCTGGCCCCCGGGCGGTCAGTGCAGTAGTTGTTGTGGAGCGTAAAGAGGATGGGAAAGATCACCCGGTCCAGAGGCCGGTTTATTACGTCAGCGAGGTATTATGTAACACCTGGGGTGTTACCCTAAGTTAGAAAGTTGGTTGCTTTTCTTTTTGCATTGCATCACATGCATCATATGCATTGCATCCTGTTTTCAAAACAACTGGAAATTTCAAACCAATTTAAACTTTCAAACATTGTCCAAAAATTCAAATTGAAAGTTGCAAACTAAACAACTGAAATTGTTTTCAATAGGTTGAAGTTGAAATTATTTAAATTGCCTGTTAATAAAATTCCTTTCTATTAACACCCAAATGGTAATTTCAAATTCAAAGCAAATCCATTCATAATTGACATGATCCAATTGTGGTGTAACAATTAAAATCTTCCAAACATTTTTAAACTCACTAAGTTTTCATAGTGTTTGATTTTATTAAATAAAACTTGTTATTTCAAAACTCCAATTGAAACCCTATTTGAAATTCAACTAACAATTTAAAATCAAACCAATATTTCAAATTTTTGAAATCTATAACATTGCTTTGACATTTCTGTTTTGAAAATTAATAAAACTATTTCATAAAATAAACACCCCAAACCCTATTTCTTCTCTCTCTCTCTCTCTCTCTCTCTCTTCTCTACAAAAAAAAAGAAAAAGAACAAAAGAATAAAAAGAAAGGTGAGCTGTGGGAGACAAGCCAGCCCACAGCCCATTTTCTTCCCCCAGCCCACCATGGGCCTTTTTCCCCTAGCCCAGCAGCCCACTCTCCCTCATCTTACTCGTACGGACGCAGAGAAGGACAGGTTCCTGTCGCTGTCACCATCCCCTCACCGTGAGATCTCCTCCCCCCCTCTCGATGCTCTGCCGTACCACCTAATCCCTCCATGTAACCTCCTTCCCCTTCGCCCTAGCCCTACCCTCTCTTCCTCCGCCGCCATCTTCTCCTTCCACCCCTTCTCTGTTAAATTCTCTGAACCACAACCACCCGAGCTCGCCGTCAGACCCTAGCCGCTCGCCGTCGCCACGGTCCTCCTCAAGCCGAGCCAGCCACGGCAATGGAGCCGTGGTGGCTCCATCCACCTCCCCATTTCCTCGCCGGGTGCTGGGAGCCACCAGGGAGGCCGCGCCGTCGCCGGAGCCGCTGCTGCACGTCGACACCGTCGCCATCTGCTTCCTCGACGGCAGTAGGTGAGCGCCTCCCTCCTTCCTCTCTCCCTCCTGCTCCTGTCTGCACGCCCCGCACGCTCGCCCCGCAAGCACACGCACCCACACGCGATGATCACCGCGCCACGGAGCTGTCCTGTCGCCGGCCCGCGATCACCGTTTCCTTCCGCGAGCCGTCAGGTTCAGATAACTGAACCTGTTCGGGTTCAGTGAGTCGGGCCAAAGGCGCCTCAAAACCCCACCCTATCCTGTACCATCATAAGTTCAGAGCAGCGCAGTGGTTCAGTTCCTAGCCCCGTGCCGCGAGCGCCAGGGATCGATCCCCCTCGGCCGCAAGGCCAACCCCTTTTTTCGCGAATTCCTCCGCGCGCCCGGGCCCGCCCGTCTGTGGCGTGGGCTGCCACCTCATCTGCACCCACGCCCACGTTGGCGCCAGCGTGGCTGGGCCCGCTTGACAACGACCCAGGGTCACTGTGGCGTGGTGCAACCCTGCTGTTGGGCGCGGTTTTCGCAGATAAGCCCTTGCCTTCACTTTTTCCTTCACAGCCCAGTCCCTGTAAATCACAAATCAATCCCTGAACTTCAAACACACATAGAAATTGCAAACCAACTCCAAATTTAAAATGTAAAATATGTTTTTCAGTCAAAATTCAATGTACTTTCTGTTTATCAACTTTGTTTTGCAATTTGGGCAATTAAAATTAAGGTTATTTAATAATCCTTAAAAATGACAAACTAAATGGCCTAATTAATAACTTTCAAATGGTTGCTCCAAATGAAATACTCAAAGCATGTTTTTCATCCAAAATTAAATGCCACACTTGAATATCAACTTTGTTTTCTGGTTTGCAACATTTAAATTGAATAATTGTGTCACCTCTTAATTAATGCATTTAAATTGGTAATATGCTTAACTAAATCATTTAAAATTGTTTCCTAACAAACAAGATATGTTTTCCAATCATATTCATGTCATTAACATGTTCATGCCATTCATATCTCTGTTTGCATCTTATCTTGTGCATTTTAGATTTTGTTAGGCATGTTCATCTATATGACAACATATGGAATGTGTGGGCTAATTAATTCCAACTGTTGCCCCATTCCATTTAAATTGCCTAACTCATCTACTTTATTGTTTGCCATGATAAACAACAATTAAATTGATGGTTAGCTAAAAAACTTGAACCAATTCCTATTTCTCCGGACTCCGGTTCCGATTAAATTGTTTAAGTTGTTTCCCCTGTTGCATCTTGCCATGCCATGCATATAAAATAGGATCATGCTGGATCTTTTGCCGTAGTAGTAATTGTTGCATCCGGTGTTTGTTCGAGGTTCGTTGCTTCTTCGCGGATAGGACGTTGAGATGATGTGAGCAACGACAAGTTCTGCAGATGTACCTCTACTTGCTGGATCTCAGGCAAGTATACTCACTTGCTGCCTATGGCTGCCTTTCATCACTTATTACCGATTCTTCCCGTTGTTCTTATTCTAGCCTTTTGATTTGATGCTTGTGTCTCGATCCTATCATATGTTTACCTTGCAGCCATGATATAGCCTTCCTTCCACTTCCTATTAATTGTTGCTTGTTTACCTTGTTGGCCCTCGTGTCGTAGTTGCATGCTTAGATTTGTTTGTGCTCGAGTCTTGTTATCCTTTGTCGTATCACCTGTTTAGTTTATAGTTGGGTTTAAATTCAATCAACAACATGTTAATGTTTGGGGTAACAATAATAATTTGATGTTAAGGCACCGGCAGGAGGCCCGGGTTAGGGTTTTGGAGCCGGCTGGTGTCGAAACTAGGAAAAGAGTCTTGTCTACTCATCCATGATGAGCGTGCTCACCGCATCCGGGAGGTAGTATGGGACCCCCCTCGACTTAGACCTGATCTGCAGCTTGTCCGAAGAGCCACACTTAGTTCGGGTGTTCCATTTGCTCCTTTGCATAATGGGTTGATCCCCCATGGTTACTGATGATGATGATGATGCATATAGGACGAGGCCTGTAGTGCCGGGGTGTTGTGTCCTGCGGGAGTTTTGCACACCTGCGCTGAGTATTCGGCTGCGTGGCTGGGACCTTATAGCTCCGTGGCTCCTAGGATGGGTTGTAGAGACGGTTTGGGTCGTGTCGAGCCAACCTGAGTTTTAGTTGGTGGCTTGAGTGTGTACGGGTACTGGAGCACACCCTGCAGGGATAAATCTTCTCGAGAAGCCGTGTTGTCCGCGGTTATGTGACGACTTGGTGAAAGTACTGGCTAACAAGTACTCAGACAACTTACACCTAACTATAATAACTTGACTAGTAATATAGATTACTTCCACCATAAGAATGATGTCACCCTAATCAATAGTGTGAGTTATCCTTGGGTTGCTTCCTTAGTAGGGGGTAACATTGGATGGGTTTGTTTGGAGTTAGTTCCAGTTGGTTTCGATACGCTATCTTATCTTCTTTCTGTTAGCCGGAAGTTGTAGTGTGTTTCTGTAGTTGGTTAGTGCAGCCCGCTGCCGTTTCTTTGCAATAATCCCTTCCTTTCCGTTTTACCCAAAGTATTTGTACCTTGTGATGATTGGATACGCTGGTATCTTGTGAGTATGGGTTATCCACTTGCCAGTACTTAACCGTACTGACCCACGAATCCTTTTTCGTGGCTGCATATTCAACATTGCAGTCAACAGGTTTGAAGTCTAACGACGTTAGCTTGGGAATCCCTCCGGCTTGGCCTGGGCAGGGATTGGACGCTCTCGGTTATCTTCAGGACTCTTAGTCCAATTTGTATCTTGTCCGTAGTCGGACACTATGTTGTTTCTTCCGCTGTTATTTGGATCTTTGGATTGTATCAGTTGTATCCTTGACTCGTTTGAGTCGTCTTGTATATGTATCTCTTCTGTTGTTGTTGTGGATTATTCGTGAACTGTTGTAATGTTATCACAAGTGGCAACCTGGAATCGGTTATTATGCGGATTTGGCGGGAATGCTGACATCTGCATAGTGCCCGATCTCGGGGCGTCACAAATGGTATCAGAGCCTGGTTTCCGATTCCTGATATTGTTTCGATACGAATGGTTATCGAAGCAACGGGTCCGCAAAGCCTGTAGGTTAACCTCGCTAACGGTCGTTGTTTTAGAGTGTCAAAAACTATTTCTGCTAAACTATTTTGGAAACATCTCAATAGGATTCTTGTTTTCTCCTTATCTCTATTCTATTTCCCCTCCCATCTTATTTGTTTTGGAGTCTTCCCCCCTTGTCTATCTTTCAAAGTGTTAGGATCCTACGTGGGTGGACGTTTTCTGAGCCTTTAAACTAATAGGTTCGATCATCGGAAGATTCCTGGTGGAAGAACATCGTCGTCACTCCGAGCAAGAATCTTTTGTTAGTGGTGTCGAGAAACCCTTGTTAGCGGTGTCGAGGAGATCGACTGGAAGCATGAAGAATCGTTATTCAAACTTCTTTCCCCTCCAGGGTTAGCAGGTGGATTGCGAGGGCGCTATCCCTTGTTAGTGGTGTCGTCTGTAACACTTGGGGTGTTACCCTAAGTTAGAAAGTTGGTTGCTTTTCTTTTTGCATTGCATCACATGCATCATATGCATTGCATCCTGTTTTCAAAACAACTGGAAATTTCAAATCAATTTAAACTTTCAAACATTGAAAGTTGCAAACTAAACAACTCAAATTGTTTTCAATAGGTTGAAGTTGAAATTATTTAAATTGCCTGTTAATAAAATTCCTTTCTATTAACACCCAAATGGTAATTTCAAATTCAAAGCAAATCCATTCATAATTGACATGATCCAATTGTGGTGTAACAATTAAAATCTTCCAAACATTTTAAACTCACTAAGTTTTCATAGTGTTTTATTTTATTAAATAAAACTTGTTATTTCAAAACTCCAATTGAAACCCTATTTGAAATTCAACTAACAATTTAAAATCAAACCAATATTTCAAATTTTTGAAATCTATGCTAACATTGCTTTGACATTTCTGTTTTGAAAATTGATAAAAATATTTCATAAAATAAACACCCCAAACCCTATTTCTTTTCTCTCTCTCTCTTCTCTACAAAAAAAAGAAAAGAAAAAGAACAAAAGAATAAAAAGAAAGGTGAGCTGTGGGAGACAGGCTAGCCCACAACCCATTTTCTTCCCCCAGCCCACCATGGGCCTTTTTCCCCTAGCCCAGCAGCCCACTCTCCCTCATCTTCCTCGTACGGACGCAGAGAAGGACAGGTTCCTGTCGCTGTCACCATCCCCTCACCGTGAGATCTCCTCTCCCCCTCTCGATGCTCTGCCGTACCACCTAATCCCTCCATATAACCTCCTTCCCCTTCGCCCTAGCCCTACCCTCTTTTCCTCCGCCGCCATCTTCTCCTTCCACCCCTTCTCTGTTAAATTCTCTGAACCACAACCACCCGAGCTCGCCGTCAGACCCTGGCCGCTCGCCGTCGCCACGGTCCTCCTCAAGCCGAGCCAGCCACGGGAATGGAGCCGTGGTGGCTCCATCCACCTCCCCGTTTCCTCGCCGGGTGCTGGGAGCCACCAGGGAGGCCGCGCCGTCGCCGGAGCCGCTGCTGCACGTCGACACCGTCGCCATCTGCTTCCTCGACGGCAGCAGGTGAGCGCCTCCCTCCTTCCTCTCTCCCTCCCGCTCCTGTCTGCACGCCCCACACGCTCGCCCCGAAAGCACACGCACCCGCACGCGATGATCACCGCGCCACGGAGCTGTCCTGTCGCCGGCCGGCGATCACCGTTTCCTTCCGCGAGCCGTCAGGTTCAGATAACTGAACCTGTTCGGGTTCAGTGAGTCGGGCCAGAGGCGCCTCAAAACCCCACCCTATCCTGTACCATCACAAGTTTAGAGCAGCGCAGTGGTTCAGTTCCTAGCCCCGCGCCGCGAGCGCCAGGGATCGATCCCCCTCGGCCGCAAGGCCAACCCCTTTTTTCGCGAATTCCTCCGCGCGCCCGGGCCCGCCCGTCTGTGGCGTGGGCTGCCACCTCATCTGCACCCACGCCCACGTTGGCGCCAGCGTTGCTGGGACCGCTTGACAGCGACCTAGGGTCACTTTGGCATGGTGCAACCCTGCTGTTGAGCGCGGTTTTCGCAGATAAGCCCTTGCCTCCACTTTTTCCTTCACAGCCCAGTCCCTGTAAATCACAAATCAATCCCTGAACTTCAAACACACATAGAAATTGCAAACCAACTCCAAATTTAAAATGTAAAATATGTTTTTCAGTCAAAATTCAATGTACTTTCTGTTTATCAACTTTTTTTTGCAAATTGGGCAATTAAAATTAAGGTTATTCAATAATCCTTAAAAATGACAAACTAAATGGCCTAATTAATAACTTTCAAATGGTTGCTCCAAATTAAATACTCAAAACATGTTTTTCATCCAAAATTAAATGCCACACTTGAATATCAACTTTGTTTTCTGGTTTGCAACATTTAAATTGAATAATTGTGTCACCTCTTAATTAATGCATTTAAATTGGTAATATGCTTAACTAAATCATTTAAAATTGTTTCCTAACAAACAAGATATGTTTTCCAATCATATTCATGTCATTAACATGTTCATGCCATTCATATCTCTGTTTGCATCTTATCTTGTGCATTTTAGATTTTGTTATGCATGTTCATCTATATGACAACATACGGAATGTGTGGGCTAATTAATTCCAACTGTTGCCCCATTCCATTTAAATTGCCTAACTCATCTACTTTATTGTTTGCCATGCTAAACAACAATTAAATTGATGGTTAGCTAAACAACTTGAACCAATTCCTATTTCTCCGGACTCCGGTTTCGGTTAAATTGTTTAAGTTGTTTCCCCTGTTGCATCTTGCCATGCCATGCATATAAAATAGGATCATGCTGGATCTTTTATCATAGTAGTAATTGTTGCATCCGTTGTTTGTTCGAGGTTCGTTGCTTCTTCGCGGATAGGATGTTGAGATGATGTGAGCAACGACAAGTTCTGCGGATGTACCTCTACTTGCTGGATCTCAGGCAAGTATACTCACTTGCTGCCTATGGCTGCCTTTCATCACTTGTTACCGATTCTTCCCGCTGTTCTTATTCTAGCCTTTTGATTCGATGCTTGTGTCTCGATCCTATCATATGTTTACCTTGCAGCCATGATATAGCCTTCCTTCCACTTCCTATTAACTGTTGCTTGTTTACCTTGTTGGCCCTCGTGTCGTAGTTGCATGCTTAGATTTGTTTGTGCTCGAGTCTTGTTATCCTTTGTCGTATCACCTATTTAGTTAATAGTTGGGTTTCAATTCAATCAACAACATGTTAATGTTTGGGGTAACAATAATAATTTGATGTTAAGGCACCGGCAGGAGGCCCGGGTTAGGTGTTTTGGAGCCGGCTGGTGTCGAAACTAGGAAAAGAGTCTTGTCTACTGATCCATGATGAGCGTTCTCACCGCATCCGGGTGGTAGTATGGGACCCCCCTCGACTTAGAACTGATCTGCAGCTTGTCCGAAGAGCCACACTTAGTTCGGGTGTTCCATTTACTCCTTTGCATAATGGTTTGATCCCCCATGGTTACTGGTGATGATGATGATGCATATAGGACGAGGCCTGTAGTGCCGGGGTGTTGTGTCCTGCGGGAGTTTTGCACACCTGCGCTGAGTATTCGGCTGCGTGGCTGGGACCTTATAGCTCCGTGGCTCCTAGGATGGGTTGTAGAGACGGTTTGGGTCGTGTCGAGCCAACCTGAGTTTTAGTTGGTGGCTTGAGTGTGTACGGGTACTGGAGCACACCCTGCAGGGATAAATCTTCTCGAGAAGCCGTGTTGTCCGCGGTTATGTGACGACTTGGTGAAAGTACTGGCTAACAAGTACTCAGACAACTTACACCTAACTATAATAACTTGACTAGTAATATAGATTACTTCCACCATAAGAATGATGTCACCCTAATCAACAGTGTGAGTTATCCTTGGGTTGCTTCCTTAGTAGGGGCTAACATTGGATGGGTTTGTTTGGAGTTAGTTCCAGTTGGTTTCGATACGCTATCTTATCTTCTTTCTGTTAGCCGGAAGTTGTAGTGTGTTTCTGTAGTTGGTTAGTGCAGCCCGATGTCGTTTCTTTGCAATAATCCCTTCCTTTATGTTGTACCCAAAGTATTTGTACCTTGTGATGATTGGATACGCTGGTATCTTGTGAGTATGGGTTATCCATTTGCTAGTACTTAACCGTACTGACCCACGAATCCTTTTTCGTGGCTGCATATTCAACATTGCAGTCAACAGGTTTGAAGTCTGACGACGTTAGCTTGGGAATCCCTCCGGCTTGGCCTGGGCAGGGATTGGACGCTCTCGGTTATCTTCAGGACTCTTAGTCCAATTTGTATCTTGTCCGTAGTCAGACACTATGTTGTTTCTTCCGCTGTTATTTGGATCTTTGGATTGTATCAGTTGTATCCTTGACTCGTTTGAGTCGTCTTGTATATGTATCTCTTCTGTTCTTGTTGTGGATTATTCGTGAACTGTTGTAATGTTATCACAAGTGGCAACCTGGAATCGGTTATTATGCGGATTTGGCGGGAATGCTGACATCTGCATAGTGCCCGATCTCGGGGCGTCACATATTATCAGAGGCAAAGTAGCGCTATCCACATTGGCAAAAACTGGTTTTCGGGGTCTTCATGGCCAGCCGGAAACTGAAACTGTATTTTCAAGAACACCCCATAACAGTTTTTAGCTCTATACCAATGTTGGATATCATCAGAAACTTGGATGCAACAGGTAGAATAGCCAAGTGGGCGATAGAGATGGGGGATTATCACATCAACTACGAGCCCAGGTCAGCAATCAAATCTCAGGCTCTAGTTGATTTCATTAACGATTGGACGCATTTGGAGCCATGCCCACCATGGCTCCAAATGTCGAGCCTTGGATCATGCACTTTGATGGTTCCAAGCAATACGAGGGGTCAGGAGCTGGAGTGGTGCTAACATCACTCAAAGGAAACAAGTTGAGTTATGTGCTGCAGATTCACTTTGATTGTTCCAACAACGTGGCCGAGTATGAGGCCTTATTGCATGGCTTAAAGGTAGCCAAGGAGATGAACATTAAGAGGATACGATGCTTTGGAGATTCGGACCTTGTGGTACAGCAGGTCTCAGGAACCTGGGATAGAAAAGATGCAACTATGGCAGCATACCGCAGAGAGGTTGACAGGGTTGTCGGGTGTTTTTCCGGGTACGAGGTGGAGCACATAGACAGAAGAAAAAACGAGGCAGCAGATGCCCTCGCCAGACTCGGCTCGCGCAGAGAGCCGGTTCCACCAAATGTTTTCTTGGATGAACTATGGCGACCATAAGTTAAAACCGAGTCTGAGGAGGAACTGGCAAATCAAGACCCGGATTTGGAACTCGTGGCCACAGTGCGCGCTGTTCCCGAGTGGACAGAGCCGTTCCTGGCCTACCTATCACAGGGCGAGTTACCACTGCAGGAGGTATTAGCAAGACAAATTCTGAGGCGAGCAAAGTGATATTCTATCATCAATGGGGAGTTATACAAGAGAAGTGCAGCAGGAGTCTTTTTGCGCTGTGTAGCACCAGAAGAAGGCCGACAGATTCTCAAGGAAATCCATGAAGGTGATTGTGGGCATCATGCATCCACAAGATCCCTTGTGGCCAAAGCCTATCGACATGGTTTCTTCTGGCTCACGGCCCTAGCAGACGCGGAGCGATTGGTGGCAAGGTGTGACGGATGTCAAAGGTACGCTCGCCAAACCCATGTGCTGGCTATGGAATTACGGACTATTCCGTTAACTTGGCCGTTCGCTGTTTGGGGTATGGACATGGTTGGCCCCTTTCACATGTCACCTTGCAAAAAGACACATCTCTTGGTGGCTATTGATAAGTTTACCAAGTGGGTTGAGGTTATGCCGGTTACCAATTGTGAAGCAGCTACAACAGTCAAGTTCCTGAAAAAGATTATCTATCGGTTCGGGTATCCCCACAGCATAATTACCGACAATGGAACCAACATGTCCCTTGGTGAGATGAAGAAATTTTGTGGTAACAATTCAATCCGGCTTGATGTAGCATCAGTGGCCCATCCACAGGCTAATGGACAAGTGGAGAGGGCAAATCAAGAGTTGCTTCGTGGATTAAAGCCACGATTGCGAGTTTCGTGTATTAGAGCCGCTGGTGCATGGGTTGAGGAATTACCTTCAGTGGTTTGGGGTATCAACACTACACCTAATAGATCTACTCAGATGACACCGTTCTTCATGGTTTATGGTGCGGACGCCGTGTTGCCGAGTGATATTATTCATGACTCACCTCGAGTATCGGCTTACGTCGAGGTGGAGAACGAAAAGACCCGGCAGGATGCCGTGGATATGTTAGAAGAACACAGGGAACAAGCTTTGGAGGATCAGCCATATATCAACAGGATTTGCGGAGATATCATAGCCGGCGCGTGAAAACCCGGGTCTTCCAGGAGGGAGACCTAGTTCTGCGCCTGGTACAGTCAAACGAAGGAAAACACAAGTTATCATCGCCATGGGAAGGACCATTTATCATAAGCCGGAATCTGCACAATGGATCATATTACTTGATAGATGCAAGGGAAGAGTCGGCTACGGTTAACGACACTGCTCATACCACTTCATCTATGCAAGAGCGAGAAAGACCATGGAACGTGGCCGAGCTGCGTCCCTACTATACCTAGTATAGACTAGATTCACAAGTGGAATTGCACGATGTAACAGGCAGCAGGTTTCAGACACACTCTTTTCCTATCCAGGGTACCTAAGGGGACTGGAGGGTTTTTAATGAGGCGGCCTGCTGACCTAACTTTCTCATATAAATAAAAGAGATGGTTAAAAACAATATATCTTTTTCACATGTTTTATCTTTCTGTTATGTTTTTTACTTTTCTTCCATGTAAGTATTATTTATCGTTCTTAGTACATTAGTTTCTTTAGTATGCTGCATATATTTAGGTCTTGGGGGCTGATTGCTTGAATAGCACAGTTGCAAACTCAAAGACCCGGCCATGATGCCTATGAGTTATAAGGGCCGATTACTCGCAAACCAGTACGGCTGCAATCTTATAACCGGACAAAGGAGCCAAATTTTCTTGACTTTTCTTACTTAAGCTCGATGTGATTCGCACTAAAGTGGCATGCTTTGCTCGCTTACGATTACAATCAGCCATGAAGCCCAATGGGACTTGCCTGACCCTGTTTTCGTATAGATGTAACAACATGATATCCACGCGAAAGCCGGCTTACAGTACAAGATAGTCAAAAGGGTCATCTAAACCACAAGTTATGCAGAGTACAGGGCTAATAGCCGGAAACTCAAAGCATATTAAGCATAACTTCAATACCTATGTGAAACGGCTCTAGGTTTTGGGATTAGCAGAAAACAACTTGTTCTCTTTGAAAGACCACACATCCCAGACTCGGAATTTCGGGTCTTGGGGACTGGGGGTTTTGAAAAAAGAAACAAGTTACTTAGTTACTAAGCTCAAAAAACCCAAACATCCGAGTCTTGGGGACTTGGGGACTTAGAGAAAAGTCCACCTGTCAAAACCCATGAGACTCGGAAACCGAGTCTCACAAAAGGAACCATAAAGAAGGTCGGATATCAAGAACAAATGGGCTCATAAGCAGATAAATATTAAGATCACCCAAAGGCCAGAAGGGCCACGAAAGCTATTAAGGTTTCAAAATGTATTGCATGACGCGATAGTAATATCAAAGGTGCACAGGCGCACCATCAGAAATAATTGTTTAAATGGCCCATGGGCCGAATGACGCAACGTGCATGACAGCAGATAGCAAAGAATTACTCGGCATCCAGCTTGCCCTTGCCCTTGCCAGCCGGATCTTGCTCCTTGACTCCTTCTTCAGCAGTCTTGGCAGCAGCAGCATCCGGGTCGACACTGGCACTGGCGCGTGAAGGAGGAGGGACAACTGGCGTAGAGCTAGCAGGCGCGGCATCAGCTTCAGCTTTCTTCTTCGCAGCTTCTTCCCTCACTCGGGCAGCTTCCGCTTTCCATCGCGCCAGCATGTCTAAAGGCTTAGGAGGATCCGACTTAAGGGCCTTTCCTTGTTTATCATATGATGGGCACCATCCGGCCGATATCCAGGTTGTCAGCAATCACGCTGGCCGAGTGACGAATCTCCGTCTGGATAAACTTGTAGTGTTGAGGCGAAAAGGGAGTCTCGTCGTGGTTGAACTCGGGAAACCCGCCAACAAGCTTCGCCGGGTCAAGCTTGGGGAAGTATGCCTTCGCCAAAGCAAGACCCCGGGTCACGCCAACCCGGCAGGACGAGCGCTTCCAGTGCTCGATCCACTCGGGGATGGTAGAACACGCGTCAAGCAGTGTGTTCAAACCAACTTCCCTGAGGCTCTGCCACTTAACAGCTTTCAGGGCTAGCTTGGTCCCAGCGCAGAATTGCCGAATGTTGTCCCTTATGTTCTTCAGCAAAATCACTTCATCAACATCCGGAACCTCTTCATCCGGCCCTGCAAGCAAGCAGAAAAATGTCCAAGGTTAGGAACTCCGAGTGTTTATCAGAATATCAGAGCCAAGTGTAAAACCAATCAGTCGGGAATTTTTACCTATCACAGAACGATAAGTGTCGGCGATGTCGGGGGGTTACCCCCGAGTAGGGTAAAGGCAAGTGCTAAAGGCAAGGTCAGAAGAGATGTTTGGTCGAGTAGCCGCCTACCCGGTAATTGCTACCCGGTCGACTGCTACTCGGTCTTACAGAAAGATGACCAGAAGGTTATATCAAGCAAGTTATATTTGTTCGAGTAGAAGAGTTGGTCCGAGTAAGATTGGCGGGAACCTACTCGGGCCAGAAGTCAAAGGAGCCGTTCTGACACAAGATCCCGCGTATCCGGGGTCCGTACTTGGCACTATTCACGGCACTGTTCATCTGGGGACGGCGTGCCTGACAGCGACAGTGTGGCAGCAGGCCGTCGCAGGATAGGGGGGACCTACTCTGTTTTTGGCGCAGTGATACCAGAATGTTCACTTGGTTTTGCCCAACGACTTTCCGAACAGGACAAGATTAGGAACCAAAGCTGTCAGCGACAACCCGGAAGAAGGACGATGTGCACACAATGTCGACATCTGTTTGTATTTGGACGTATCCGGCTGGGCACCGTGTATATAAGGTGCCCTGCCCCCTCCTGCGCGGGGGATCACATGCTCGAACACAAGAGAGACCTAGATTCTTGACCTAGTTCATCACATAGAGAGAAGAGTGGCTACTCGGTAGCAAGAACCATTGTACTGTGGCTACTCGGAGAGACCTCAATACATCAAAAGAAAGGCAGGAGTAGGGGTTTTACCTCCTCACGAGGGCCCTGAACCTGGGTAGATCGTGTTGTTTGGTGTGTTTAGTTCTTACCTCACGCGGCTATTCGTCGCGTGATCCCTCCCCGAGCACCTCCAGCGTCCATCGTTCCCACATCTTTAGCCATCCTATGGCATTTGTCTTGACACCACCACGACAGTTGGCGCCCACCGTGGGGCAACCAGCGGCGCTGGCTGGAGTTTCTGTTCGGACGGGATCTTCCTCGGCGGAGCGCGTAGTCTGTGGCCTTGTCCACAGATTCGGCTCCTTCAACTTCGTCATCGACAACGCAGGCGACTTCGGCGGCAGAGCCATGCAGGAGGGCGGCACGGTGGTCTCCTTTTGGCTCGCACCTCGTCTACATCGCCACCGCCGTTGTCGACGAGTTTCCGGAGGAGGTGCTGGTCGCAGAGGATCCTCCTGCTGTGATCGCTGCTCGCGGAAGGCCTACGCGCTTTTCTGCGAACAGTGCTGAAGTGATGGTGGCCGGCCTGGCTGTGAACGCCGGCAAGGGTGCTGCTGGCGCTGCGGTCATCATCGAAGACCTTGCTGGCTCGAGTGCTGGCAGCAAGACCCACAAGCCTTACGAGAAGGACTGCAACCTCCCTCTCTCCAGTACTCCGACCATCCCTGCGTCCGCTGGACGGACTGGCATGCCGCCTCCCACCGACATCGAGCTCTTGAACATGAAGGAGCAGCTCGACCGGCAACGCCAGGAGCTGCTTGCCGAGCAGGCGGAGTTAGATAAGGTTAGGCTTGAGCTAAGTCTAGACCAGATCGAGTACAATAAGGCTCACGGCTTCACGCCAGTCGCTAGGAGAGCTAGCAAAGTAGGTGCCACGCGGCGCAACCTAGGTGCCGAGATGGCGACTGTTGGAGAGGTTCCTAGTCAGTCTGCTACCGCAAACACTTCCACTAGGCCTAAGTACAGCACCCCCGCCAAAACACTTAGAGCTGCAGAGGCCGTAGCTGCCGAGTTGCCTCATCTCGACGGCGACGCGCGCGTCAGGCAGCAAGAAAGGCTTAACGAGTTGGTGTTGGAGGCCGCTAGGCAGAACGAGGAGTTCCGGAAAGCCAACCCGGGTGCTGGCGTCTCGCAGGTGGTGCACTCGCATGCGGCCTGATCTAACGATCAGGCCTCATCTCCGCACCCCAGTCGCGAGAGGGACCGCAGTGGCACCTCGGGCAAGAACAGGCAAATGCAGGTGTACGACCCGACTGCCGCCGCGAAACAGCTCGCTGTGCCGCGACAGTCCGGCCAGAAACACAACTCTGCTGGAGCAGGCTTCCAAGCCCATAAAGCTCATAGCCAAACGTGAGGAGGAGATCGTCCGAGCCCTTCTCGGCATCAGGTTGCTCAGCCTATTTGGCGGAGGCCTCACTAGGCAGTTGCTGTTCAGCTGCGTGCGGCTGACCGAGTAGCCAACCTGGTGGAGCAGCCTGTGGCCATGGAGGAGGACAGGTACGATGACGGCAACTCGGCCATGGGGCTGGCCGGATATGATATCTTGGACCGCGTGGGATAGCGCATGCTGGAGCCTGCTGATGTTCGGTACAAGCTGGATCGGATCAATCTATCCGCGCGGCTAGAAAACAAGGGGCCTCCTGGCCCTGATTGCTTTGGTCCGCGCATCATGAACGAGCCATCCGTAAAGAACTTCCAGCTCGCAAGGGGCACCAAGAGCTACAACGGCAGCACCAAGCCGGAAGACTGGCTCAACGACTACGTCACCGCAGTCCATATCGCGAGCGGCAACAGGAGATGGGCTGTACGGTACGTGCCGCAGATGCTCGAGGGTCCAGCTCGCACTTGGCTCAACAACTTGCCCAAGAACAACATCAATTGCTGGCTGGACTTCTCGGAGGCCTTCCTCAGCAACTTCACCAGCACATACAAGAGGCCGAATAGGCCGCAGCAGCTATCCGCCTGCAAGCAGCAAGGAGACGAGACGGATCGCGAGTATCTTACTCGGTGGAGCACATTGCGGAACACCTGTGAAGGTGTGAACGAGGCGCAGGCCATCACTTGGTTTGCGCAGGGTTGCAAGCATGGCAGCATGCTGTGGCAGAGGCTGCAGAGGGAGATGCCGAACACTCTGGCGGAGACCATCAAGATCGTGGATCAATACACGCTTGGTGATCCTACTCAGCCACTGATGGACTCCTCCGAGCCGAGAAGAAATTTCATGCGCAACGAGTTTCGCAACAAGCGCAGGGGTGACCGAATAGAAACTCGGTATGACCCTGAGGAGGTGAATGCTGTGGGAATTGGAGCTGGGAGCAGTCAAGGGCAAAAACCTGCTGGAGCCCAGTACGGGCGCAACCAGAACCAGGGCCAAGGCAACAAGAAGCCATACCGAGCTCCTCAGCCGGCTAGAGGCAACTCGGAGCCGGCTAAGAAGTTCGTCTTTGACGACATGAAGGATGGCCCATGCAATTTCCACACTCAGCACCCCTCAAGGCCAGCCAACCACACTACTCGGTAGTGCGAATGGTGGGATCTGATCAGGAATGAGGGCTTGCCTCCTCCTCCTCCCCTGCCAGTTGCGAATGCCCCTGTTCATCCTGCTCGCGCACCCGCAGCTCGGCCTCCTGCCTTTCCGAGAAGAGAAAATGTGAACCAAGTGGCTTTAGGAGCCAATCGCTACTTCAACAACGAAGGATACCGCAACAACAACAACAACCGCAACCGCAACAACAACAGAGGCAACAACAACAACTTCCGAGGTAACAACAACGGCAACAATGATGATGGGGGCCGCAACCAGTACCAAGAGCACCACGAGAGCTACATGATCTTCACTTCCGAGCCTCACTACATGCACTGGTGCAATGTAGAGATCACGTGGTCCCGAGCTGACCATCCCAAGGTGATGCCCAACCCGGGTAGCTACGCCTTGGTGCTGGATCCTACTTTCCTGGGTCCCGAGAAGAACGTGAGGTTCAGCAAGCTGCTAATCGACAACGGCAGCAACATCAACATCGTGTACAAGGATACACTCGACAAGCTCGGGATCGGCGAGAACATACTGCTACCCAGCAAGACCACTTTCCATGGCATTGTGCCGGGGATTTCCTGCTCTCCAATGGGCAGAGTGTGGATAGATGTGCTATTCGGCATCCGGGGGAATTGCCGCACAGAGAGGCTGCAGTTTGAGGTGGTGGATCATCAAAGCCCTTACCATGCTCTACTCGGCAGGCCTGCTCTGAGCAAGTTCATGGCTTCTACCCACACTGCATACCTGAAGATGAAGATCCCTGGTCCCAATGGCGTGATTACCATCGCTGGCGATTACAAGAAGTCCATAGAGTGTGCCTCTGCTGGTTCTCAGCTGGCAGAGTCGATGGTGATTGCTGCCGAGAAGAAGAAGATACATGAGGTGGTGGCCATGGCGCAGGTTGCGCAAGGCGTTGTGCCTGGGATGCCGAGCTCCCAGTACGGCACCGCGTTCCAGGCTTCTCAGGAAACAAAGAAGATCCAGGTCGACCCTGAGTTCCCCGACCGAGTTGCCATCATTGGCTCCGGATTGGCGGAGAAATAGGAAGGCGAGCTCATCCACTTCCTCCGTGAGAATCGGGATGTGTTTGCCTGGTCCAATGAAGATCTGCCAGGTGTCCCGAGGGAGTTGGTTGAGCAGTATTTACATGTGCGTCGAGACGCCAAGCCGGTGAAGCAGGCTATGCGCCGCTTCGGAGATGAGAGGAGGAAATCTATCGGCACTAGTAGGGAAAATCTTACTAGTGACGAACAAAAAAACGCTACCGCTGGCGAACAACTGTTCGCCAGCGGTAACACGCCAGTGGTATAGGTTACCGCTGGCGAACCAGCCTGTTGGACAGCGGTATGTTAGTTACCGCTGGCGAACACTTTATTTCGTTGGCCAGCGGTAAGTTCGCCAGCAGTAGCAGAACGTGTTCGCCAGCAGTAAGTTTTCTAGGACTACAGATGTTTGCCAGCAGTAGTATAATCTGTTGCCCAGCGGTATATTTTCTGAATTTTTTTTCCTGTATATTTGTATTCCAAATTGTTTGTAGATTTAGGAATCCTCTGTATTCATATTTTGTTCGTCAGCAAAGATACCAATTAAACCATATTAGTTAATTTAATACATTCAGACACGTCATTATATCCAGTAATTCAAATACACCATTAGATCAACCAATAATACATGTCATTATGCAATAGTCCAAGTACACCATTACATCAATAGTCCAAATGATACATCATCGTGATGTTGTTGTCGCCGCAGCCGCGTGTGGATGGTGTCGCTGCCGCAGCCTCGTGTCGATGTTGTCGTCGCTTCTGCAGCCTCGTGTCGATGTCGTCGTTGCTGCTGCAGCCCCATGTCGATGTCGCCACAGCAGCTCGTGTCGTTGCTGTAGAGGCAAGCACATCAGATTAACTAATACACATGAAGTATGACCGACGGTTCAAGAAAAACATTCATAAGAAGAAGGTCTAGCATGTGCTAGTTTGTCTCTTTTTACCTGTTTCCCCGGTGCTTAGTGCTCACCAATCTCTCAGTCTACTAACATATGCAGAGTATACTCCTTACTTGTTTGTTTGAATCGCATCATTTGACAATTAAAAGTGTGCACAAGTAACAATATTTGTTTAGTTTCAAGAGGACAAAAGAAAACCATAGGCTGTGCAATCCATAGATGGGCTATAAGAAGAAGGTCTACAGTAATCAAACTAATGCCTGGACCCAAGATCTTACGTCGGCCTGTTACTAATCAAGTAATCATATTTATCAAGTGTTCAACTACATGGTAAGCAACATCTATATTTCTAGACTTGCGCTCTACTGAACTAATGACATCATTTTAGAAGAACAAAAACATGTGCATGCTTCTCATCACAGAGACTAGGCAATACCAGTCTAAAAGTTGGTGTTGCAAAGTATGAAGAGAAGGTGGGGATACATACAACGGCATTAGCGATCACAACAATGTGGCAGCTAAACTAACTAGTTATGTCATGTATAGTTGTTCTGGGAGATAAACTATCTAAGATGGATGTCACAACATTCCGTGCGCTGAGCAGAGACGAGCAAGAGAAGCGGCGGCGTTGTGTGTGACAAAGACATGACTTCATTGTTCAGTTCTGAAGGTATGGACGACAGCAAAGCGTTAGGTTCTTGTACACTCAACCAGTGGCGGAGTCAGCTCAAGCGCTGAGCCTGGGCAAGAGTTGGTTAGATGAGAGTGTTTGTCCCAAAAATACCTCACTTAAGCTAGCATCTCAACTAAGTGTCAAAGGAAATTAGCAGCTCGAGCCCGGGCGGCCGCCCGGGCATCCCGGGCTACAGCTCCGCCACTGCACTCAACTAATCCCCAAGCAGATCATTATCCATATATTATTGATAAATGTCAAGAACATGCATTTGTGATCCAAAAACAGAAGCTAAAGCATTGATCCAAGGACTAACACAAGCCTGTTTCAAATTTACTAACTCTGAATTTCTAATGGTGTAAACTAGCTCCTCCCCCGACAGCCTACGCACCAATCAGCAACAACTTGGTAGAAGCATTCTGATAGTGATTCATAGGAGTTCCAAACTCTTCCAAGCCAAGATGGTGATACTGATTTTCACCATGAATGTATCACAACAGTATAATTCTTTTAAACACACACGATAGCTAGGCAATTTGGCTAGAATAATTTACACAAAAAGTAGCTACCGACCGAGGAAGGAAGGAAGTGGGGATTGGGGACTGGGGAGGGGAGGAGGAACCGCACGAGAGGAGTTGAAGTTGCAGACGTTGGGGGTGTTGGCATAGTGGAGCGGGCTGGCCCAGTGGTAGCGGAAGCGCACCTCGTCCGCCCACGGGCACATCGTCGACAGATTCCCGCCCGCCGACGCCGGCAGCAGCTCCCGCACGCCGCCGCCGCGTCCTCCGACAGGTACCTGTGCGACGCACGCAAAGCACAACTAAGCACACCGCACACACATTCTTTCCTCCCTCCCGGTGAGCTACCAGCCAGCTCGATCTGGCTCAACATCTCCGTGAGGGGGCGGCGAGCGTGCGTACCTCGGCGATCTTGCAGGTCATGATATGGCCCTCCTTGCCCCATGCGTCGGCGCAGCGGGCCGCCAGCAGGGAGACGAGAAGAAGGAGCAGCAGCTGCTGCGGGCGCGGCGCCGCCATCTCGCTCCCTCCTT
Source organism: Alopecurus myosuroides (assembly GCA_028641055.1). Taxonomy (NCBI): domain Eukaryota; kingdom Viridiplantae; phylum Streptophyta; class Magnoliopsida; order Poales; family Poaceae; genus Alopecurus; species Alopecurus myosuroides. Next base: position 142,380,002 of record CM054063.1, read on the forward strand.
CCTGCGCTGCTCTGCTGTGGACACGGGGAGGAGGTGGACGTCACTTAATACGAGGGGCGTGGAGATCCAGATGGTACGCCAACGGGAAGTAGTTGGAGGGCCGGTGGTTGGCGATGCGAGGAGCCGCCGGAGACGGCCGAATCGGAGGTTGTGGAAAGGGGATCCAGGAGGAAGGAGACCAGAGGACTGGAGAGAGATGTGGATTGTTTGTGTGTAGCGGGGGTGGGTGGGGTGGGGGTGGGGTTTGGACGCGTAAATTTTCACCCGCGCTTACCGCTGACGAAGCTACGAGGCTGCTGGTCAGTGGTACCAAACTTATGGCTGGCGAAGCGAGAAGACTATGCGCTCAGCGGTAGTTTATGCCCCCGGGTGTGTCGGGCCAGCCGTTACCGCTGGCGAAGCAACTGCCCTGTGCGCCAGTGGTAGTAGCCTTAGCGCCGGCGAACTAGAAACTGTGTTAGCCAGTAGTAATAGCGCTAGCGAGTATCAAAATTTGTTGCCCACTGGTAAGCTGGTGGCTATAAGCAGTTTCCTACTACTGCGGTGATCAGATCACCAAGCTGCTGATAAGCAATTTCATCATGGAGGTACTGCATCCGGATTGGCTAGCCAACCCGGTCATGGTCGAGAAGAAGAAGGAAGATCCTAAGGCTGCTACCGCGTGGCGCATGTGCGTCGAATACACCGACCTGAACAAGGCCTGCCCTAAGGATTCTTTTCTGCTACCTCGCATCGATCAGGTTATCGATTCCACTGCTGGTTGTGAGCTTTTGTCTTTCATTGATGCCTACTCGGGTTTTCATCAGATATCTCTCAACCCTACTAATCAAATAAAGACTGCTTTCATTACCCCGTACGGGGCTTATTGCTATCGTGTCATGTGTTTTGGCTTGAGGAATGCGGGTGAAACCTATCAGAGATGCGTGCAGAAATGCTTGCACGATCAGCTCGGCAAGAATGTGCAGGTGTACGTAGATGACATTGTCATCAAAACGAATAAAACACATACTCTGCTTGCCGACCTTGAGGAAACCTTTGCTAACCTACGCAAGTACAAAATGAAACTGAATCCGAGTAAGTGTACCTTTGGCGTCCCGGCTGGCAAGCTACTCGGCTTCCTGGTGTGTAGTCGGGGCATTGAGGCCAATCCTTCAAAGATAAAAGCTATTGAGAGCATGTCTTTGCCAAGATCCTTGAAGGATGTGCAAAAGTTTACTGGTTGCTTGGCATCTCTGAGCCGCTTCCTTGGCCGAATGGGCGAGAAGGCTCTGCCTCTCTATCAATTGATGAAAAAGAGTGACAAGTTCGTCTGGACGCCGCAAGCAGACGTGGCATTCAATGAGCTGAATGCGATGCTGGGTAGCGCTCCCATCTTGGCTAGTCCGCTACCCAAGGAGCCAATGCTGCTGTACATTGCTGCTACTAACCGAGTAGTCAGCGTGGTGATTGTGGTGGAGCGAGAAGAAGAAGGCAAGAGTGTGCAGCGTCCCGTGTACTATCTTAGCGAAGTGCTGTCCAGCTCCAAGCAGAACTACCCGCACTACCAGAAGATGACCTACGGTGTGTACCTGGGCGCCAAGAAGCTGAAGCACTATTTCCAGGAGCATCCTATCACTGTGGTGAGTTCTGCTCCCATCTCGGATATCATGGGCAACAAGGAGGCGAGTGGAAGAGTAGCCAAGTGGGCGATTGAGCTAGCCGCGTACGCTCCTGCGTATGCGAGAAGAGAAGCCATCAAGTCTCAGATTCTGGCGGAGTTTCTGGTGGACTGGGCCGAGGTGCAGTATGAACCTCCTGCTCCAGTTTCCAACTATTGGAGGATGCACTTTGATGGCTCCAAGGTGAAGGAAGGGCTTGGTGATGGCGTAGTGCTTAAGTCACCCAAGCGAGATCAACTCAAGTACGTGCTGCAAATCCACTTCAAGGCATCTAACAATCTTGCCGAGTACGAAGCCGTGGTGCACGGCTTGCGAGTAGCCAAGGAGGTTGGCGTGCAGCGCATCGTATGCTATGGTGACTCCGATCTGGTGGTGCAGCAAGTTTCTGGCACTTGGGATGCTTTGGATGCCAACATGGCATCGTATCGCTTCCTAGTGCAGTCCATGACTGGATTTTTCGAAGGCTGCGAATTCCACCACATCCACCGAGCAGAAAACGAAGCAGCAGACGAGCTGTCCAAATTGGAGTCTTCGCGGAAATCCATCCCGGCGGGAATTGCCTTGGAGCATTTGAGGAAGCCATCCATCAAGCCATCCCCCAACTCGGAATCCATTTTCGTTCCTTCTCTGCCAAGTGAGGAAGCTGAGCCCATGGAGATTGACTGGGAGAATTGTCGTGGGATAATCACGGCAGACGTTACCGGGGGTAACTTATCTTGGGGCCAGACGACACAGGTGTTTGGGAGAGGGTTTAGCTCAGAGGAAAACATGATGATAATCGATCTGGTAGCCGGCAATCAAGTCACCGAGTCTCCGATCGTAAGTAAACAACTTAACTCTCGAATTACACTAGATACACGATACTAGGTGATATTGCTAGGACTTGGATCTCTGTCAAGCTAAACCTAAGGGTCGGTTTATAAAGCACCCGTACCCCCCTGGCTTGCCCTCCAATGCGCACCTTGAATCCTACCCGGACACCGCATATAATCCCTAGCTTTCCTTACCGCAACCCACAATCCGGGTTACGAGGCTTACAAACTATGGGCCTTCCAGAAGTTTCCTTATCCTTTAGCGGATCCTGCGCAGCGTCCTTTGGGCCGGGTTATACCTTGGAGTTGGCCTACCGGGTTATTATCCCTCCATCAGTAGTCCCCAGAATAGCTTGGGCTTCACGGATCCCCCCTTGAAGCGCTGGCTATTCCCTGCAAGAGTATCAAATGCACAAGTACATGGAGGCCGGGTTAAAGTGCTTTGACAAATAGCTAGGCCTAACTCCATGGTGGCCATACAGTAACCCGGCTCTCCCCAGATGTTCTGCTTAACCTTCCAGGTCTAAGATTTAATACGAATGACAAAACTCTATACTTTTCTCGATAATTGATCCTGATACCACGAAGAGAATCTCCTTCTCTTTTTCGTCCGGATATCCCGCTCAGCACTCGAAGCATATCTCGTAAAATCCGCGCGGATAGCCATTACCCCAAATTTTCCGGATTCCGCCCGTTGGGATAGGTTTATTCACCCACACCTTATAAATAGAGCTCAGAGGGTAACTTAGAGCCCCCACGGTTAATTCCAATCCCTTAATCTTCCTCACCTCTCGTGTTCACGCAACTCCACCGCAAGGACCGCAAGTCCGCCGCCGGAGCACGACCGCCGCCGAGCTACGTTCGTCCTCGAACCGCTCCGCGCCGCCGCCGAGCTCCGCCGCCGCGCCCTTACCTGGGCCTATTGGGAGTTGCGAAGGAACATTCGAGCTGCGCTACTTGCCACGCCGTGCGCTGCCCCAATCTTCTCAAGGAAGTCCCTTATATTCACTGATTTACCCGCGCAATTCTTCGATTTACTCTAGATTGGATCTAGGTTAACCCGCGAGCCACTTTTCCCGCGGCGCCAGATTAGGCCGCTTAGATGCTTGCTAATTCCTCCAATACCTTAACTGACGATCACACACTATTCTCCTATCATCACTAATCATCAATTTCTCCGTAATATCGTTCGCAACTTTTTCAATCTAGATCCATTCCGCCAAGATTTTCCGCACCTGTTATTGACACCCGGAAAATCCTCCTTTTCCGGTCATTCGGCTTGCAGTAGATACATGGGCAACCATCCGTCTTCCCCAAACTCATTCCAATACGTAAGTGACCAATAATCTCCATAGTTGTACTTGATACTCGGATAACCGACAACTTTCACTCCGAGGCACGATACCCGGATAATTTCTTAGTTTTTCACACTTTATGGACGCTCCAAGTATATACTCGGATAATCCAATGCGTCTGGATCTCATGTCCTGTGTCTTTTTTCCTGGTGTTTTGCAGGTTGATCCCATGGCTCCTAAGAGACAAGGAAAACAGCCGGCTCAGGCAAAAACAACCCAGGCCATATCCGCCAACTGGGGGAGATCCACAGCTACGAAGGCCAAACTAGAAGGGCTGGCCGAGCTGGGAGTTCTCCCTTCCCAGAAGGAAATCCACTGGAGGGTGCCAGGTGATGAGACCTGTCGTGGGATAATCACGGCAGATGTTACCGGGGGTAACTGATCTTGGGGCAAGACGACACAGGTATTTGGGAGAGGATTTAGCTCAGAGGAAAACATGGTGCAATTCGATCTGGTAGCCGGCAATCAAAGTCGCCGAGTCTCCGATCTTGATATAATAACTCAACTCTGGGATTACACTTGATGCTCGATATCACACGATGTTGCTAGGGTTCTTAGATCTCTGCCTGGACTAGACCTGGGGGTCGGTTTATAAAGCACCCGTACCCCCTGGCTTATTCTCCAAGACGCACCCTGAATCCTACCCGGACCCGGCGTACAAACCCTAACCTTCTCCTACCATAACCCACAATCCGGGTTACTGGGCCTACAAGTTCGGGCCTTCACAGGTTTCCTCATCCTTAGCCAGATCTCGCACAGCATCCTTTGGGCCGGGTTACTCCCGGGAGTTTGGCCTACCGGGTTATCATCCCCCCATCAGTAGTCCCCAGAATAGCCTGGGCTTCATGGATACTCCTTTGAAGCACTCGCTATTCCCTGAAAAGACACCAAACACACAAGTATGTGGAGGCCGAGTTAAGATGCCTTAACAGATAATTAGGCCTCACTCCATGGTGGCCATATAGTAACCCGGCTCTTTCCCAATTACCTAACTTATTTTTCCAGGTAGAATCCCAAAATGTCAAGATTTCGCACTTGATAACCAACCGAATATCACGGGATGGATCCCTTTCTCTTGTTCATTCAGATCCCCCGTTCCCCATTCAAAGCGCATCTTGCCAAAAACTCTAACAAATGACCGTTACCTTTCCGCAAACCCCGGCTCCCGCTCAGTGAACCGGGCCTGTCCACTCGCCCTATAAATAAGCTCCCTGGGGGGTAACCTGAACCCTAACGGCTCATTTCCCCCCACTCTGCTTCCTCTCTCCCTTTGAGCTCATCCCACTGAGCGCCACCACGGGAATCCCGCGCACATCACCGGAGCCCATCAGACGGAGGCAGCGCTCCGCCACCGCTCGCCCCGCGCCGCCGCCGAGACCCGCCGGCGAATCTCCATCCGGCCCATCAAGAACCGCGAAGGGACACCAGAACTGCGCCATTTGCCTCCGCAAGGTTTCACTCAAATCTCCTCTGGTAAGCCTTTCGTGCCCATTAATTTGCCCTTGCAATTTTTTGATTTCACCTTAGATTAGATCCAAATCGACCCGCCCCTGATTCCTTGGCCACGCCGAATTAGATTGCTAGCATTCTCTCCAGCTCGTCTAATAGGTGAACTATGGATTTCAATCCACTCTCCTACCGCCCGCAAGCATTAATTTTGCCAGAAATCTGAAGATAAGACTCCCAATCGGGGCCCGATCCACTCAAAATTTCCGCCCTGGCCTCAATCACCCGGCCGGACTTCCCCTTTTTTAGTTCCTTTCATTCGCGCTAAATGCCTGCACAGTCACCCATCGCCCTCAAAAGCTTCTTCAACATTTAGATCCCATAACTTTCGCCATAATACTTGACACCCGGATAATTTCGAACTTTATTCTGCGAGCTAACACCCGGACTACTCACAGTCTTTCACGTCTCAATATTACCCGGCCTATACTTGGCCAGCTCGCAATTTCCGTATCTTAATCCTCTTATCCTTTTATCTTGTACTTTACAGATCAACCACATGGCTCCCAAGAAGCAGGGGAAGACTCCAACCAAGGCTAAAACCACCAACTCCATATCCGCCAACTGGGCGCGGTCTACAGTCACAAAGGCCAAATTAGAGGAGCTGGTGGAGCTGGGAGTTCTTCCTCCTCAAGAAGATATCCAGTGGAGGGTGCCGGGTAAGGAGACCCGGCCTACCCCAACAAAAGATGAGGTAATCTGCTTCGTGGAACATGTGACCCGGGGTTTTCGACCGCCGGGTCACCCTTTTTTCCGTGATATCCTCAGTCACTACGGCCTTCGCATCTTTGACATCGGACCCAATTCCGTACTAAACATTTCCCACTTTATTGTTCTTTCCGAATCCTACTTGTGCACTCCACCAAGTCTAGCTCTTTTTATTGAGCTTTTTCAATGCAAACCGTGCCGCGAAAGCGGTGACGGGGCGCTTCTCTCTTGCGGCGGGGTTTCTATCCAGCGCCGCAAGAACTCTCTGATGCCACCCCTCACCCTTAATTCCCATGTCAAGCACTGGCAGCTCTCATACTTCTACTGCCAAGACACTTCCCCACCCGGCCAAAAGAAACTGCCGGGTTATTCGGAGGGTCTTCTTGACATTTCTGATAAGTTTAGTGCCTTCGCCCCTGACTCGGACAGGGAGGCCATTCAACCCCTACTAGCCAAAATCGCCACTCTCACAGCCCAAGGCCTCATCGGGCTCAACCTGGTGAAGACTTGGGTCGACTTCAGGATCCAGCCCAATTCCATCCGCACAAAGTTGATGTGCGAGTATTCAGGGGAACCTTCAGACCCGCTCCGATACTCCGACAACATCTTCGCGGCTGGCGACACTCATAAAACCATCAAGGCCTTTTTGACAGAAAAGCTCGAGGTAATCCGGAACATATCCGGGTTAGAGCCCTTTACACTTGAGAACCCAGCCCCCAAGGTAAAAACCCGACTTTGACGCCTTTACCTTCATTCTTTCCACTTGATACAGTTGATAACCCTTGCACTAACACCTTTCAGGCTGATGATGCTTTTTGGAAAACCAACACCTCCCCCGGCTCCGAAAGTCCAGAGGAGCAGGAAACTATTAACTCGGACGAAGGTACTTTCCGGATTTTACTTGGCTCCTTCGGGCTCACCGTAATCCCTTCATTTCCAACCATAACTTTGATGATATCCAGAACAAGAAGATGACGAGGAAGAAAACTCCGATGGAAAAGTAGAATCTGCCAGCGACGAGGAGGAACTGGAGCCGACAGTCAAGGTCGGATCCAAAAGAAAGACTCAAGAGGCCACCTCCAAGGTTCCATATCTCCTCCTCGCCTTCAACTCACATTATTTTGATGATATACTTGAGTTATCTTGACGTTATCCCACTGGCCGTTCTTGAAGGAATCGCCCGTGCCCAAGCGTAGGTCAACTCGAAATCACCCGGGTGATGAAGCCCTTAACCCGGGTATTACATCGACCCCCCCGCGGCGAGCTGGTAATTACCCTATCTTTTCTGGGTCAAGACATTCTCTTTAAACCATTCCCATATGACATCTAACTTGATAATTTCCAGCTTCTCCCGAGTCCAGCGATGGATTTCCTTGTGACTTTGCGGTGAATACCGGGTAAGATCCCTTTCCTGATGTTCCACCATATTTCATCACCCTTTCTTGACTGTGTATTTAACTACTGACTGACCACACCTTATAGGGCCACGGTCGTTGTCAGCGATCAAGAGGAAGCGGAGACCGAGGGCCCGGGTAAGGGGAGCCCGGCTGATAAGACTACAGCCGCGTCCAGCGCTGAAAAACAAGCGTCGCCGCCAAACCCGGACACGCAAGGAGCCGAGTATCCAATTGCTTCCCATGCAAGCAAGAAGAACAAAACCACCGTCTTGGGTGAAGAAGAAGGAGCGTCGGATTCCGACACACGGATGACCCGGGTTCCGCCTCCTACTAAGAAGAAAGCTCCTTCCCGGAATTTCCAAGGCCCCGGGTCTTCTGATACGAGTAAAGATACTTTTGATCAGTTGATGAACACTCTCCTTACTATGAAGGCTTCAGAGAGCCAGATCTTGGAGCGCATGGCTGCAGAGCATCAGGTAAGGACACTTTGTATCTCATATTGCATACCTAGTCCCCAAGTCCCAAGTATGACTTGCAAAAGTGATGCTTGGTACTTTACACCACATTCGGCTTTCCATACAATCCAACTAATACTTGCATTCCTTGCTACTTACAGGCACAGATAACCCGGTCTGATGAAACTTTACTGAGGACCGAGCAACTTCTTCTTGCCGAGATGAAACGAAGGGAAATCCTTGAGGATGACATGAAAACCTTGAAGAAAGATGTGTCCAAATACAAGAAGAAGTGCAACGCCGCTCAGACCGAACTAAAGAAACTATCGGACCAGGTTTCCGATACTTATCAGATCATGCTCAGTAAGTTTTCTGCTGCTAATTGGCTTCATGTCTTTAATTTATTATAACAGACTCGGGATTACTGATACGCTCTTTCTTTTGTTACGACTGCAGGTGCCAACCTTGCGGCCCCAGAGGAAAATGCCATTACGAAGGCTAAAACCCTCAAGACTGTACTCCGGACTTTCTTTGCCGGCACAAAATTCATATTGGATGCTGTGAAGTGGCCTACGGAAGTATATCCGGGTGAAGAGAATCTCGTTCAAGCCTGTTCTACTGTGCCTGGGTGGATTGAGATCTGGAAACGCTCATCATGCCGAATTGGAATGACCCGGGCTTTTACTCTGGCCAAGGCTTTCTTTCCAAAGCTTGACCCGGCAAAGGTAACATCCGGGTTTCCCGAATTCAAGGCTGACGGTTCCAAATTTACACCCAAGGATTTCAAAGCCATACAAGCCGCAGTGCGCCCCTCAGCTACCGCCTTGGCCGATAGCTTGGATCTAAATACGATTATGAGTGCATATGACGCTGATGGCAAAGTTATTACGGAGGATGCGCCCCCTCCTTTTGATATCTTGGAGAAGTGGGTTTCTAGCTCGGCCAAGAAGAGGGAAGCGACTGCGAAGAGGGAGGCCGAGTTAAAATCGGGCCCGTCTGCCTCTACACCAGCCGTCCCTCCACCAGTCCGCCCTGATGCAATGAGTCCGGGTAAGGGTGCCAGGAAGGCTAAGCAGCAAACCCAGGACTCTGACCCGGAAGGCCGTACTCAGGAGGCCGAATAGGGCCGTATTATCATAATACCTTGTAATGCTTTGTAATCACACTGTTATGCTTTTGATGGTGCGCCTGTGCACCCCTGATACTGATGTCGTACCTTGTAACGTACTTTTTAGCCCGTGATGTACTTTGCGGCTTTTCTGGTCTTTTGATAACCGTATTGCTTGCCTATTCTTTGAACTTTTTCTCGATACCCAATTCTCTATTTTGGCTCCCTTCGGAAGACTCGGTTTTCCGAGTACCAGGGGCTTTGATACGTGGACTTTTTCTTTAAGTCCCCAAGACTCGGATGGTGAGGTTTTTCGAACTGCGATAGCCAAGTAGTTTGTTTCTGTTTCGAAGTCCCCCAGTCCCCATGACCCAAAGTCCGAGTCATGGGGGTGTGGCCTTTCTCAGAGAACAAATTATTTTTTACCGAGTCGCAAGCCTAAAGCCATTCCGTGTGAATACTGAAGTTATGCTTGATAATTGTTGAGTTTCCGGCCTTTGGCCTTGTACTCTGCATAAACTTGTGGTTTAGATGACCCTTTTGACTATCTTGTACTGTAAGCCGGCTTTCGCGTGGATACCATGTTGTTACATCCATACGAGAACAGTGTCAGGCCAGTCCCACTGGGCTTCATGGCTGACTGTAATCGTAAGCGAACGAATCATGCCACTTTAGTGCGAGTCACATCGAGCTTAAGTAAGAAAAGTCAAGAAAATTTGGCTCCTTTGTCCAGTTATAAGATTGCAGCCGTACTCGTTTCGAATAATCGGCCCTTACAACTTATAGGCATCAAGGCCGGGTCTTTCGGGTTAGTGGTTGGTCACTTGAGCAACCAACCCCCAAGACCTACATGCACTTGATGCTTTTAATGATACTGAATTACTGATGTCGCATGGATACTACTTACTTGTAATCAGGATGTAATGATATAGGACTTGATAACCATCTCTTTATTGATACTAGAACTTTTGGATCAGCAGGCCGCCTCATTAAAAACCTTCCAGTCCCCTTAGGTACCCTGGGTAGGAAAAGAGCGCGTCTGAAACATGCTGCCCGTTACATTATTTAGTTCTTCATAAGCACTGGTCCCGGTCTGGCTTGACCAATGCACATTCTCCATATGTTCGACCTTTTCCTGATGAGTACCGGGTTTGCTAGCCAACCCGGGTGGGGTGTTCCCATGACTTGGCTGGTTGTGAGCGGCCGTGTAGCTTCTTCCTTTACGGCGGATTGCTTGGGGGAATCATCCTCGATTAAGGCCACCATTTTAGCATCTTGCGTTACCTTGGATTTTGTTCTTTCACCTTCAGTACTCGTCCTTTTTGATGTGGCTCTATCCTCCGGGTCTGCTTGAGACCGGTAATGCTTGAGTTCTTCTTTTCTACAGGCCTGCTCGGCCATTGCTGCATCTCCTTCGTCGCATTCAGCCGCTATGTCTCGATTTCCATGTATGGTAATGGTCTTCTTGGGACCCGGGATTTTTAGCTGTAGATATACGTAACACGGCCTAGCCATGAATTTGGCGTAAGCCGGCCTTCCAAATAGCGCGTGATAAGGGCTGCGCAATTTCACTACCTCAAAGGTAAGCCACTCGATTCGATAGTTATCCTTTGACTCTCCAAAGGCTACTTCCAATGCGATTTTTCCCTCGGGGCATGCTGAATGACCCGGTACTATCCCATGAAAAACTGTTGAGCTTTTTTGCAGCTGAGATTCCTTGAGACCCATGCGTAGGAAGGTTTCCCAATACAGTATATTGATGCTGCTTCCACCATCCATTAAAACCTTTTTCAGTTCGTACCCATTGACTTGCGGTGCGACTACTAGTGCCAAGACTACTGGGTGTTCCACTCTTTCCGGGTGATCCCTTCTGCTCCATGTTACCTCCTGTTCTGACCATCTCAAGTATCTCGGGACGGCTAACGAAACTGAGTTGACCGCTTGCTTCAGTATCTTTTTGTCCTTGTTAGAGCCTCCTGTGGTATGCACATGATATTGACCCAATTGTTTGGGGTTAGCCTGGAAACCTCCTGCCCCCCTTGGTTATTACTTTGATTTCCAGCCGCCGGGTTACCAGCTGGGGGTGGGCCGTTGCCCGGGTTTGCCCCTGTACCCGGTCCTCCTCCCCGTCCTGCACCTCGCATAGCTCTGTGCACTTCCTCATTTTTCCATCTTTGTAAATCGGCGCACTGTTCTAGGGAGTGGTTAGCTGGCCTGCCATTCCTGCTGTGCTTCGGACATGCCATCCTGAATATGTCCCAATTGTTACCCGGCCTTGGTGGACCTTGATAATTTCCTCCATTGTGGTTACCTCCGTTGAAATTTCCTTCTGCTCTTGGCCTCGAAGACCCGGCTTCTGTGTTGGCGACAAACTCGGAGCCTCCTTCGAAAGGGCGCTTGTTCTGGCTATTTCCATTGTTACCTGATGCTGATCCGTTGCCGGTTCTTCCATTACCGCTTGTGTTTGCTTTTGCCTTCTTGTCATCAGCTTCTTCTTCTGTAGTATCTGTCGCAGCGTGTTTGTTGCACGCATCCATCAATTCTCCCATTGTGACTTCCGACGCATTTCGACTGGACTTCATGCGAGTTAACTTTTGCACTAAAGGTATATACTTGCATGTTTTTGCCATGGCCTGTAGTGCATCCTTGGGCTGGATATCCGTGGATGAGTGAAGTATCTCCATAACCCGGCGCACCCAACTGCGCGCCGATTCTCCCTTCTTCTGGACGCATCGCTCTAGATCATCAATAGTGAATAATTTCCTGCAGGTCCCGTGAAAGTGTTTGACAAACGCGGTCTTCAATTCCTCCCAAGACTTGATCGATCCCTCTGGTAGATTGGTGAAACACAATTTTGCTGCTCCTTCCGACATCATCAGATACATGAACTTGGCTTGGAGGTTCTCGGACGCGTTGCGAATTGACATTGCCATCTCGTAACTGCTTAGCCATGTTTCGGGATCCATGGTTGGCTCATAATTCACTACTTTCCCTGGCTCTTTGAATTTTTCCGGGTAAGGTTCAGCTCTAATATTGTCCGAGAGACACTTGGGTCCCGCAAGAACGGTTGAAGCCGGCCTTGCTCTAGAAACGTGTGATGCCGCGGGGGGCGCGGCTGGGCGCGGTGCTGCGGGAGGTCCATGCGCTGCAGACCCGGCCGCGGCCCTCCGAGCCCTAGAACTGTCCACGACGGCCTGTGCTGCTGATGCTGCCTGAGCGCGGGGAGGAGGCGGCATTTGCTGCTGCTCTTCCCTCCGCCGCGCTGAACTTGTTTGGATATTCCCTTGCTGCTGACTGACGTATGGCGTCCCGTGCATACCGCTTCTGTGATCCGGGTAATTGGCTTGCTGTGCCACCGCAGTGTGCAACAGCTCGATGGCTTGCCGAGTCTTCTCTGCATGGGGCGACTCTCCCACAGGGATTTGATTCAATGCGAGTGTCGCTGCATATACGTTGTCCATAGGATTGTTGTAGTGGCCGGCTGGTGTGCGGAATCGTGATGGTGGCGGCGGCAGTAGATTGTTGCCGGTTGTGACTCTAGTTTGTGGTGGGGGTAACCCGGTCCGTTCATTCGCCGGATGTGTCGCTGCTGTCATCTGTTGGGGTGCGGTTCCCTGGTTCACCACTGGTATCGGCTGGTCCTGAGGTGTAACGAATAAATTAGCCGGATTAATAACCCCGCCCGTTGCTGGTAACCTGGTGTGGTGCCTTTGATGTATCCTGGACGTTTCCTCTCGAAGCCGGGTTTCCAACGCATCTAGCTCGCGCCGTCGTGTGGCCATCCCTTGCTTTTCTGCCTCTACCTGCCTTCTTTGATGTTCCAGCGCACGACGCGCCACATCCAGATCCCTGACGCGTTTCGCTGCGTTTTCCGGAGTGATAACCGTTGCGAGAACCGTGGGGTCTAGAATCAGATTGTTATCGAATAGGGCCGGGTGGCGCGGGTTCGAAGGACCCGCCCCTGGTGTCCGGTTTTCTAAGAATCCGAACGTGTTTGCATGCAACTCCTCATCCGCTGCTCTGCTGGTTACTGACGCCGACTCTCCATCAACCCGGGTCAAGACCGGGTCTCCGTTAACCGCGCCCTGTTGCTGGGCCACTGCCTGAGCCGCCCCGACTGATGCCGCGGTTGTGTTTCCTTGGTTGGCCGCGGGGGCCGCATAGACTGCAACTCGGCGTACGATATCCGGTGTAAATTCAGGCTGTTCTTCCTCACCGTTCTCCTCATACCGGTTTTCCAGTAGATCCAGGATAGACCCGGTATCATCTTCTCCTTGGGCCCGGTCGCGTGGGGTCCATGCCGGCTCCTCCGGCTGTTCCCACTCCGCGATGGGTTCTTCTGCCGGATATGTCGTTCCAGTCGATTCTTCATCATCTGATCGGATAGACGTGGCTTTTCCTGGCATAGAATCAGATCCAACGTTGTCAGGGATCGAATTGGAAGCACATACCATACCGATGAAGACGCTGATCCGGCCGATTGTCACGACGGATCCGGTTTCGAGGTGATCCGACTTCGGCCCCCAGCCGGAATCGTCCACCACCTTTTCTCCTTCGTGGTCGATGTAGATTTCGCCGATGACAAGATTCTCCATGCCCTTCCGAGCTTCTCCCGTGATGTAAACACCTTTGGACGCAGGCCCCACGGTGGGCGCCAACTGTCGTGGGATAATCACGGCAGATGTTACCGGGGGTAACTGATCTTGGGGCAAGACGACACAGGTATTTGGGAGAGGGTTTAGCTCAGAGGAAAACATGGTGCAATTCGATCTGGTAGCCGGCAATCAAAGTCGCCGAGTCTCCGATCTTGATATAATAACTCAACTCTGGGATTACACTTGATGCTCGATATCACGCGATGTTGCTAGGGTTCTTAGATCTCTGCCTGGACTAGACCTGGGGGTCGGTTTATAAAGCACCCGTACCCCCTGGCTTATTCTCCAAGACGCACCCTGAATCCTACCCGGACCCGGCGTACAAACCCTAACCTTCTCCTACCATAACCCACAATCCGGGTTACTGGGCCTACAAGTTCGGGCCTTCACAGGTTTCCTCATCCTTAGCCAGATCTCGCACAGCATCCTTTGGGCCGGGTTACTCCCGGGAGTTTGGCCTACCGGGTTATCATCCCCCCATCAAGACCCGGCCCATACCTGCTGACAACGAGGTAATCTGCTTCGTAGAACACGTGACCCGGGGATTCCGTCCTCCGGGTCACCCTTTCTTTCGGGAGGTCCTTAACCATTATGGCCTCCGGGTGTTCGATATAGGGCCTAACTCTATACTGAACATAACCCACTTCATCGTCCTTTGCGAGTCTTATTTGTGCATTCCGCCAAATTTGGCTCTTTTCATAGAACTCTTTCAATGCAAACCGTGCCGCGAAAGCGGTGACGGGGCGCTCTTGACATGCGGCGGGGTTTCCGTCCAACGCTGCAAAAACTCCCTCATGCCGACTCTTAACTTAAACTCTCATGTTAAGCATTGGCAACTCTCCTTCTTCTATTGCCAAGACACCTCCCCTTCCGGCGAGACGAGACTACCGGGTTACTCGGAGGGTCCCTTAGATATTTCCGAGTCTTTCAATGCCTTTGCCCCTGAATCAGACAGGGAGGCCATCCAGCCTTTGCTGGCTAGGCTAGCTGTTCTCTCGGCCCAAGGCCTTCTTGGGCTCAACTTGGTGAAGACGTGGGTTGATTTCCGAATCCAGCCCAACTCTACCCGTACCAAGTTGATGTGCTAGTACTCGGGGCACACCACAGACGCACTCCGATACTCCACCAAGAACTTTGCAACCGGCGATACCAACAAAACCATCAAGAGCTTCTTGACGGAAAAGTTGGAGGTGATAAGGACCATCACCGGGTTACCCCCATTTACCCGGGAGAACCCGGCTCCAGCGGTAAGATCCGATACTCATAATCTTTTTCCATACTTTGACCTGACGCAGCTCGTAACCCTTTCTTTCATCCCTTTGATTTTAGGCTGATGACCTCTTCTGGAGAATTGAAACCTCCCCCCCCCCCTCCAGAGACAAGGAAGAAGAGGACGAGCCGTGATGGAGGGATAATAACCCGGTAGGCCAACTCCAGAGTATAACCCGGCCCAAAGGATGCTGCGCAGGATCCGGCTAAGGATAAAGAAACTTCTGGAAGGCCCGTAGTTTGTAGGCCTCGTAACCCGGATTGTGGGTTGCGGTAAGGAAAGCTAGGGTTTGTATGCAGTGTCCGGGTAGGATTCAGGGTGTGTCTTGGAGGGCAAGCCAGGGGGTACGGGTGCTTTATAAACCGACCCCCAGGTCTGGTTTACAGAGATCTAAGTCATAGCCATATCACCGAATATCGAGCATCCAGTGTAATTCGAGAGTTGAGTTATTACCTTACGATCGGAGACTCGGCGACTTGATTGCCGGTTACCAGATGGATCATCATTATGCTTTCCTCTGAGCTAAACCCTCTCCCAAACGCCTGTGTCGTCTTGCCCCAAGATCAGTTACCCCCGGTAACATCTGCCGTGATTATCCCACGACAGTTGGCGCCCACCGTGGGGCCTACGTCCAAAGGTGTTTACATCACGGGAGAAGCTCGGAAGAGCATGGAGAATCTCGTCGTCGGCGAGATCTACGTCGACCACGAAGGGGAGACGGTGGTGGACGATTCCGGCTGGGGACCAGAGTCGGATCACCTCAAGTCCGGATCTACTGTGACGATCGGTCAGATCAATATCTTCATCGGTATGGTACATACGTTTGATTTAAAAGGACAATATCATGTGCATGTTACAGGAACTTCTAGCAGGGACAAAGAGAAACTAAAGCAAACGGTAAATTCGGTTTCTTCGGCCGTTCCGGGATACCTGAGATGGGCGGAACAAGAGGTAACGTGGAGCAGAAAAGATCACCCGGAAGGAATAGAGCGCCCGGGAATCTAGGCGTTGGTGGTTGCACCGCAGGTCAATGGTTACGAGTTGAAAAGAGTCCTGATGGACGGTGGAAGCAGCATTAACATCTTGTATTGGGAAACCTTCTTACGCATGAATCTTAAAGAATCCCAGCTACTGAAAAGTTCAACAGTTTTTCATGGAATTGTGCCGGGTCACTCAGCGTGCCCCGAGGGAAAGATCACATTGGAGGTTTCTTTCGGAGAATCAGTGGATAATTATCGAGCTGAGTGGCTCACGTTTGAGGTGGTCAAGTTGCGTAGTCCTTATCATGCGCTGTTCGGAAGACCGGCTTACGCTAAGTTCATGGCTAGGCCGTGTTACGTGTATTTGCAGCTAAAGATTCCGGGTCCTAAGCAGACCATCACCATACATGGAAGCCGGGATATAGCGGCTGAGTGCGATGAAGGAGATTCAGTGATGGCTGAGCAAGCTTGCAGAAAAGAAGAACTCAAATATTACCGGTCTCAGGTAGATCCGGATGATAGAACAACGTTGAAAAGGCCGGATTCTGAGGACGAAAGAGCGAAATTCAAGACAGCGCAGGACACCAAGTGTCGCACCCTGATTTCTAGGGGATACTCACCGTACGAACTGGATAGCAGATGCTTGGATTATGGGGCATAACTGCTCCCACGTCCCAGCTTCCTGGTAGGCCTGCGCTTATGCGCGACAACACAAGCCCTGCTATTCCATCGTCGATGTAAACTATCCACTAGAGATCAAAGGCACTTCCGTCGACGTACTTCAACCATACACACATGGTACGTCAACGGCGTTTGAACAAGTGATATCACAACAGATCTCTACGACACAAAAGATCGAAATAAGTTGCAAATGGCTCTCACTAGAGCAGAGATAGCAAATACAATCATTCAGAGGGCACACGCCCCAACAATACATCATTACATCACAGCGGAAGCATTCAACATGTCTGAGTACAGACAAGAACCAAATAGGCCTAAGAGGCCGGGACCAAACAGACGGAGCCCATCCACGAAGTCTCGGATCCTGCCCGGGTCCGCTATCTACTCGTCAGCAGTCTCGTCATACTCCACGTAGTTGCCACCATGTAGATCCTCGGAAACGTACGTCTGCGGAAACCACAGCCCCAAAGGGGTCAGTACATACGTACTGACCCCTTTGGGGCTGTGGTTTCCGCAGACGTACGTTTCCGAGGATCTACATGGTGGCAACTACGTGGAGTATGACGAGACTGCTGACGAGTAGATAGCGGACCCGGGCAGGATCCGAGACTTCGTGGATGGGCTCCGTCTGTTTGGTCCCGGCCTCTTAGGCCTATTTGGTTCTTGTCTGTACTCAGACATGTTGAATGCTTCCGCTGTGATGTAATGATGTATTGTTGGGGCGTGTGCCCTCTGAATGATTGTATTTGCTATCTCTGCTCTAGTGAGAGCCATTTGCAACTTATTTCGATCTTTTGTGTCGTAGAGATCTGTTGTGATATCACTTGTTCAAACGCTGTTGACGTACCATGTGTGTATGGTTGAAGTACGTCGACGGAAGTGCCTTTGATCTCTAGTGGATAGTTTACATCGACGATGGAATAGCAGGGCTTGTGTTGTCGCGCATAAGCGCAGGCCTACCAGGAAGCTGGGACGTGGGAGCAGTTATGCCCCATAATCCAAGCATCTGCTATCCAGTTCGTACGGTGAGTATCCCCTAGAAATCAGGGTGCGACAAATGGTATCAGAGCCTGTCTGCCTGTAGGATCCCTTTTTACTGGTCGCAGTTGAGTCTAGAAACTATTTTGTAGCTATATAGGAACAAAATGAAACGTGAGAGTAGGAATTCTGTTCTTTTTCTTCTTTCCCCACCCTCCCTCCCTTTTCTGGTAAGGAAGTGCAATGTTGACTTCTCCCTTCTCATCTAAACTTTCAAGTTAGGATTTCACGAATCCTGGTTTCTCTAGGATGGTTATATCTACTAGACCATAGGAATGGAGGTGGTTGTGACATGATTTATCATGTTGCCTACTCACGATTGAGAACGGTGGCAAATAGGCCCCGGAAGCAGATCCTCTATTCCTTAAGCAGTAGATATTGATCCTTTAGAAGCACGGATGGGTTTTTCCGTAGTACCTCAGGAGTTTTGTTCTAGTTTTCCCCGATGTTGATATCCTGTTCTTCTCAACATCCTTTTCGTCCGTTGAAATCTTGTTGATGTTTTCCATTTCAGTTCGTCTACCGGCGTCTAATCAAAGTTTCCCTGTTCATCTGCTAAACTTTATTCCAGCTAAAGTGTTGTTTGATACCGGAGCATCGCATTCCTTTGTGTCAAGATCTTTTCCACAACATACAACCTATTTCTGGTCCACTAAGCAATCAAATCACCGTTCACTCTTCGGGATCTCAAATGTTGACTTCCAAGTTCAGTCATAGAAATCAAATTCTAAATGGGATGCCACATATTCCTCGTTACTCTCATGTTGATGATTCTGACATTGATGATTATTCTTGGTGTTGCATTGATGTCAATAACTCTGTTCCACCATTCTAGCCAGATAATCTATTCTCCAAATGAATCAAGTTTTATCCAGCTACACACCCTCAATACAAAAACCTCTCCCTTTACTTGAAAATGTTCCGGTGGTTTGCTAATTCCCTGACGTCTATCCAAGGTGCACGAAGTGTTTCACGTATCACAGTTCAAGAAGATCTTCCCAAGAAGTTTCCGGACCTTTTCTTTTCTCAGTAGGAATCTCGGGGCGCGATTCCTTCAAGGGGGGGCGTTTTGTAACATCCCAAGTCTGAAAAATAGCCATTAGAATGTTTGCTCTCTGTTATTTTATGTTTTGCATCATGGCATCATGTTGATTGCATTTGTTTTGTTTGTTTTCCATTTGTTTTCCTCTGTTTTCAGTTGTTTTCCAACTGTTTTCTGTTTGAATTTCAAACCAAAATTCAAACCCTTTGTTTCATCCTTGTGATGTTACAATTTCTAAAATGATATTTCAAAATAAAACAATTATTTGTTTCCATGTTGTTTGCATTTGATTCTTATTTGTTGCATTTGTTTTCCACTGTTTTCACAACTCAAATTCAAACCTTACTCAAACAATGTTTTCATACTTGTTCTGTTACAACTTTTGGAATAAAAATAACAAGTGAAAACAACCAAATTGTTCCATTTTATTCCATGTTGATCAACTAATAGAATGGTGCTTTTATTTCAATCAATTAATTCTATTTCAATCCAACTTCAAATCAAATGTATTTCAAATCAGTACCTTTTTGAATCCATGATTTTCCACCAAACAATTACAAACTTTAAATCATTCCAAAAACCCTAGGGGTGACCCTATTCAAGTGCATGTTTTCTTAATGATTTATTAATACTAAAATTCCACTAAATTGGTTCCAAATGCAAACCTCATTTTAAAACCTCAATTTTTGAAATCCACTTTTGGAATATGTTTTCTAATTACCTAACAAGCCTAAACTAATTTTTCTGTAATTTTATTGACTAAACCTTTAACAGTTTCTCCCAAAAGCAAAACTACAAAAAAAAAATAAAAACAGAAAAATAAAAAGGAAAGCAGTGGGCAGCAGCTAACCTATCCACCCCAACCCAGCCCATCTAACCCTTGGCCCAGTACCCCTTCCCTGTCGTCCTTCTTCCTCATGTCACTGTCATAACAGTACGACTGCAGGAGAACCAGTCGATCTCCTCCAACCCCCTTGGATGATCAGCCGTACTAGCTCCTAGCCCCTATATCTACCCTACACCAACCCCTAACCCTAGAGCCCCTCTACCCTAGCGCAGCCGCCGCCCCTCTTCTTCTTCCTCCTCTGCATCTCCCTTCTCTGTACTTCAAACTGTAACCGAAAGTTAGCCCTTGTTTGGCCGGAAGTTGGGGGTGGGCGTGAGGTTGCGGTGTTCGTCCTCCAGGCCGTTTCCCTGCGGGAATGGAACCGCCCCATCAAGCTCTCCCTCTTTGGCGAAGGCACCTTGGACCGAGGAGGCCCCGGGCGGCCGCGCCGTCGAGGTTTCCGGCCGGCCACCTCCTGCTGCAACGCCCACTGCCCCATGTCCGATCGCCTCCAGATCGCCAAGGTGAGGCTCCTTTCCGCCTTCCTCCTATCGCTCGCCCCCCTCCTCCTCTCTACCCGCGGGCCACATCCCCCCAGCACCACCGCCCCACGCCCTAGCATCTCCGGCGAGGGCAGCAGCCATCGCTGGCAGTGTTCTGTTCGAGGTACAGCACCTGCACGCGATCTGTATTTTTTTCAGTTAAATCCCGCAGTACCACACCTTAACCTCCCCCCGCTGCATCTCCATTCACAAATCGATTAGCACCCTAGTGGTAGCATCCCGCAGCGCGCACCCTGGAGGTGCTGGGTTCGAGTCCCAGCCCCCACCCCTTTTGCTGCTATTTGTTCTGATTTAAGCGCAGTGCAGGTTCTGAACAATAACCCCCCAAGTTTCCCCCTTCTATCACAATCAGAGCAGTAGCCCCACTGGTTTGGTTCCCCCAGCGTAGCAGGAGGTGCAGGGATCAAATCCCACCCCCTGCGGATTAACCCCAGTTTTTGCCATTTTATTTTCCACAACCAAAACAATCACCTAATCACAACCAAGTCCCTGCTGTAATTCCTAAATCCCTGTAATTTATTTCTAGATCCCTGTTTAATATTTCTAAGTCCCTGGATAGTAGATAAAATGGCAGATTTGCACCCCAAATTGGAAAAATGCATAATTAATTCATCCCAACCCCAAATTCAACAATTTTAGTATGTTTTCTGTCCCAAAATAAATGATCTATCCAAATATAAAATTTGTTTACTGTTTTGAATATTTTAAATTGTTGAAATATTTGAAAACTTGTCAAATTCACTTAAAATTGCAAAATTCATAACTTGTTCATAAAAATTCCAAATTTCACAAACCAAATATGTTTTCCAATCAATTTTTCATGTACTTTCCAAATATAAATTTTGTTTGCTGTTTTGAATAATTTAAATTGCTGAAAACAACTGTTTCTTGATTATTGCATTTAAAATTGCCAAAATAATAACTTGCTCATTTTAAATCCAATTTCCACAAATGAAATATGTTTTCCATGCAAAATTAAACCCTCTTTCCAAATATAAACTTTGTTTTCTGTTTTGAATAATTAAAAGTGGTTAAATAATTTAAATCTTATTTAATTCATTTAAAATTGCTAAATTCCTAACTTGATCAAATCAAATTCTTTTGGGACATATAAAATATGTTTTCAAACCATAAAAGCATAACCTTTTCAAATATGAATCTCACTTAATGTTTTGAACAAATAAAAATTCAAATAAGTTCATGTTTGAATCAAATTCATTTAATTCTTGCTTAAACTTGTTTAATTCACAAATAATTTATTTGAAATCCTTTTGCAACAAGTGAAACATGTAATCCAACTAAAATCTTGTTTTCTTTTCAAATATAAACTTTGTTATCTGTTTTGAACAATTTAACATGCTGAAAACAACAAATGCTTGTGTGACACCTTTAAGGAACCAAAATTTCCTAACTTAATAAATGAATTTCCAAACTTGGTAACCCTTATTTCTATTTGATTCTATTGTTGTTATTTTGCTGTTTTCCTCATCCATGCATCATTATAATCCACTTTCATATGATGATTAGTTGTAAAACAATTAATTCAACCATAATTCATGGGCTTTTCATATGCAATCCAATTGCATGTGGGTCCATTTAATCCTGTTTCTATCTTGTCAACTAGTTTATTTCTATGCATCAATTAAATAGTCATGCATCATCCCATGTTTGTGCACTATGCCATGTTATTGATTGTTTATCTTTCTGCCTTGTTTGTTTGCTTCTTCTCGGATAAACGACGACGTTGAGACCGACGATACTTACGACACCCCTTCTAAGGAGTTAGCTCAGTACCAGGCTACTGGGTTTGCAGGCAAGTTATCACTCACATGAACCACTGTGTTCCTTTCAACATTGATTACCGATACTTTCCGTTGTCTATTTCTGCTAGCCCTATGATTAGTTGTTTCTGCTACGAACCTATCACATGAATCCCTTAACCCTGATATTGCCTCACCTCCACTCCTACCACCCCTTGGTTGAGCCAGTGTCTTACTAGCATGCTTAGGGTGTTTTGCTCGAGTCTGTTACCCGTTACTTCCTGTTACTATTTCTATTACGTTGTGGGGGCTCGATGTTTAATCAATCAATCATGCTAATGTTATAGTTAAATAATAATTTGATGATAAGGCACCGGCGGGAGGCCCTAAGAGGTTTTGAGGCCCGCTAGTGTCGACCCTAATAGGAAAAGGGTCTTGTCTACTGATCCATGATGAGCGCACTACCCGCATTTGGGGAGTATGGGCTCCCCCTCAGTTTGACCCGATTCGCATCTCGTCCAAATCGCCTCATTTAGTTCGGGTTTTCCATTTGCTGCATGCATGATCTTGCGAGCCCTTGGTACCCGGGTGGAACTTTCGTAGTCGGCATATAGGGGGACACGTTCTTAGAGTGCTATGAGGGTCCATTTTCTTCTGGGCTCGATTAGCCGTGCGCCCAAGGTGCTTTGGGCTTGATGCGAAGAAGGGTTGGATTGTGTTGAGTGCCCCGCTTGGTGGAGTGGCCGCTCCATCTGGCGGGATATTCATGAGTGTACGGCTAAATTGGTGCAACCCTGCAGGGATAATCTTCTCGAGAAGCCGTGTTTTCCGCGGTTATGGATTACTTGGTGAAAGTACTGGCTAACAAGTACTCAGGACAACTTAAACATAATGATCAAACCTGTTACACCCAATGATTACTAACTTGACTAGTAATAGGTTGATGACACAATAACTTGATTCACCTTTATTACAACTCTGTGAGTTATCCTCGGATTGCTTCTTTGGATAAGGGGCGAGATCCAGGATGGGTTTGTTTGAAGTTATCTTTCAGTTGGTTACAATCCTCGATCTTATCTCCTTTCTGTTAGCCGGAAGTGGTAGAATCTCTGTAGTTGGTTAGCGCAGCCAGTTGCAGCATCTTTTATATCCCCTCTCTTCCGTTGAACCCAAGGCATCTGTGCTTGGTGTTGACGGGTTACACTTTGGTGAACTGTGAGTCTTGCTTGCCAGTACGTTTATGTACTGACCCCTTTGGGGCTGTGGTTTCCGCAGACGTACGTTTCCGAGGATCTACATGGTGGCAACTACGTGGAGTATGACGAGACTGCTGACGAGTAGATAGCGGACCCGGGCAGGATCCGAGACTTCGTGGATGGGCTCCGTCTGTTTGGTCCCGGCCTCTTAGGCCTATTTGGTTCTTGTCTGTACTCAGACATGTTGAATGCTTCCGCTGTGATGTAATGATGTATTGTTGGGGCGTGTGCCCTCTGAATGATTGTATTTGCTATCTCTGCTCTAGTGAGAGCCATTTGCAACTTATTTCGATCTTTTGTGTCGTAGAGATCTGTTGTGATATCACTTGTTCAAACGCCGTTGACGTACCATGTGTGTATGGTTGAAGTACGTCGACGGAAGTGCCTTTGATCTCTAGTGGATAGTTTACATCGACGATGGAATAGCAGGGCTTGTGTTGTCGCGCATAAGCGCAGGCCTACCAGGAAGCTGGGACGTGGGAGCAGTTATGCCCCATAATCCAAGCATCTGCTATCCAGTTCGTACGGTGAGTATCCCCTAGAAATCAGGGTGCGACACCAAGAAAATAGATTTTTTTGAAGGTGATCCCACAAAGCAATTTACTATAGGGTCTAACTTGAAAAGCGAGCAGGAGAAGGCACTTGTGGAGTTTATTCGTTCAAATGCGGACGTATTCGCTTGGACACCTAGCGACATGCCGGGTATCCCAACAGAGTTGGCAGAGCATAGTTTGCATGTAGATCCCAAGTCCAGGCCCGTGAAGCAGGGCTTAAGAAAGATGAATGAGGAAAGAAGGAAAGCTATAGGTGAAGAAATTGCACGGCTATTAACAGCCGGCTTCATCATGGAAGTATTTCACCCGGACTGGTTGGCAAATCCGGTTCTAGTGATGAAAAAGACCAATGAGTGGAGGATGTGCATTGATTTTACGAGTCTCAACAAGCATTGCCAAAGGATCCGTTCGCACTACCAAGGATAGACCAAATCATAGACGCAGTAGCCGGGAGTGACTTGTTGTGTTTCCTAGACGCATATTCAGGATAACATCAGATTAAGCTCAAGAGGAAGGATTGGGAGAAAACATCATTTATAACCCCCTTTGGGGCCTTCTGTTACAAAACCATGACGTTCGGATTGAAGAACGCTTGCGCAACTTATCAACGGTGCATTCAGAAGTGTTTCGAGGACCAAATTGGACGCAACGTCCATGCTTATGTGGATGATGTGGTTGTCAAGACCAGGAAGGCAGAAACGGTTATCGATGATCTAAAGGAGACGTTCAAAAACTTAAGGAGGTATCAGATGAAGCTCAACCCGACAAAGTGTGTGTTTGGGGTTCCAGCCGGGAAATTACTTGGCTTTATCGTTTCCGAGAGAGGAATTGAAGCGAACCCGGACAAAATCAAAGCTATCCAAAATCTGAAAAAGCCGGAAAATTTGAAGCATGTTCAAAAGCTTACGGGCTGCGTAGCAGCCTTGAGCCGATTTATATCCAGGCTCGGAGAAAAGGCAATACCCTTGTACCGGCTCTTGAGGAAGTCCGACAAATTCGCATGGGGATCAAGAGGCGGATGAGGCGTTCGAGGCACTAAAGAAGCAGTTATCTGAAGCACCAGTACTAGCGGCCCCGGGTCCTAAAGAGCCTATGTTGCTATACGTGGCAGCTGGCCCCCGAGCCGTAAGTGCAGTAGTGGTTGTAGAGCGTAAAGAGGATGGGAAAGGTTATCCAGTCCAGAGGCCGGTTTATTATGTCAGCGAGGTATTATCCGAAGCAAAGCAACGTTACCCGCATTGGCAAAAGATGGTTTTCGGGGTCTTCATGGCCAGCCGGAAACTGAAGCCGTACTTCCAGGAACACCCTATAACAGTAGTTAGATCAATACCAATGTCGGATATCATCAGAAACTCGGATGCAACCGGAAGAATAGCCAAATGGGCGATAGAGATGGGGGATTATCACATCAGCTACGAGCCTAGGTCAGCAATCAAATCACAGGCCTTGGTCGATTTTGTTAATGATTGCACACACACATGCATGACTACCATAGTTCCAAATTCCGAGTCATGGATCATGCACTTCGATGGATCGAAGCAGTACGAGGGTTTAGGAGCTGGAGTGGTGCTAACGTCACCCAAAGGAGACAAGTTGAGTTATGTATTGCAGATTCACTTCGATTGTTCCAACAACATAGCCGAGTATGAGGCCCTGTTGCATGGCTTAAAAGTAGCCAAGGAGATGAACATTAAGAGGATACGATGTTTTGGAGATTCGGACCTTGTAGTACAACAGGTATCGGGAACTTGGGATAGAAAGGACGCAACTATGGCAGCATACCGCAGGGAAGTCGATAGGGTGGCTGGATGTTTTTCCGGGTATGAGGTGGAGCATATAGACAGGAGAAAGAATGAGGCAGCAGACGCCCTCGCTAGACTCGGCTCGCGCAGAGAGCCGGTTCCACCTAACGTCTTCTTGGACGAATTATGGCGACCATCAGTTAAAACCGAGTCCGAGGAGGAACTGGCAAATCAAAACATGGGCTTGGAGCTCGTGGCCACCGTACGCGCTGTTCCCGAGTGGACAGAGCCATTTTTGGCCTACCTATCACGAGGCGAGTTGCCACAGCAGGAGGTGTTAGCAAGGCAAATTTTGCGACGAGCAAAGGGATATTCTATCATCAATGGGGAGTTATATAAGAGAAGCGCCACGGGGGTCTTTCTGCGCTGTGTGGCACCAGAGCAAGGCCGACAGATCCTCAAGGAAATCCATGAAGGTGATTGTGGGCATCACGCGTCCACAAGATCACTCGTGGCCAAGGCTTATCGACACGGATTTTTCTGGCTCACGGCTCTGGCAGATGCGGAACGATTAGTAGCAAGGTGTGACGGATGTCAAGGGTACGCTCGCCAAATCCACGTGCCGGCTATGGAGTTACGGACCATCCCGTTAACTTGGCCGTTCGCTGTCTGGGGTATGGACATGGTTGGCCCCTTTCATATGTCACCTTGCAAAAAGACACATCTTCTGGTAGCTATTGATAAGTTTACCAAGTGGGTAGAGGTTATGCCAGTTACCAATTGTGAAGCGGCTACAGCAATTAAGTTCCTGAAAAGAATTATCTACCGGTTCGGGTATCCTCATAGCATAATTACCGACAATGGAACCAACATGTCCCTTGGCGAGATGGAAAAGTTCTGTGGTAACAATGGAATCCGGCTTGACGTAGCATCAGTAGCTCATCCACAGGCCAATGGACAAGTCGAAAGGGCAAATCAAGAACTGCTTCGCGGATTAAAGCCACGTCTACGAGTCCCCTGTGTCAGGGCTGCTGGTGCATGGGTCGAAGAACTTCCTGCCGTGGTTTGGGGTATCAATACTACACCTAACAGATCTACTCAGATGACGCCTTTCTTCATGGTATATGGCGTGGAGGCAGTGTTACAAAGTGATATTATTCATGATTCACCGCGAGTATCAGATTACGTCGAAGTGGAGAACGAAAAGACCCGGCAGGACGCCGTGGATATGTTAGAAGAACAAAGAGGACAAGCCCTGGAAAGATCAGCCATATATCAGCAGGATTTACGGAGGTATCATAGCCGGCGCGTGAAAACCCGGGTCTTCCAGGAAGGAGACCTGATTCTGCGCCTGGTTCAGTCAAACGAAGGAAAACACAAGTTATCACCACCATGGGAAGGACCGTTTATCATAAGCCGGAATTTGCATAATGGCTCATATTATTTGATAGATGCAAGGGAAGAATCGGCCACAGTTAATGACACTGCTCATACCACTTCATCTATGCAAGAAAGAGACAGACCATGGAACGTGGCTCAGCTACGTCCATATTATACCTAGCAAGGATTATGTTGGCATGTGGAATTGAACGATGTAACAGGCAGCAAGTTTCATACGTACTATTTTCCTATCCAGGGTACCCTTGGGGACTGGACGGGTTTTTAATGAGGCGGCTTGCTGGCCTAATTTTTCATATCAAATAAAGAGGTGATTATCAAGAAAAGAGGTGATTATTATTGTGTCCTGTACTCTCAGTATGATGCGTATAGTTAAGTCTTGAGGGCTGATTGCATGGATAAGCACAGTCGCAAACTCAAAGACCCGGCCTTGATGCCTATGAGTTATAAGGGCCGATTACTCGCAAACGAGTACGGCTACAATCTTATAACCGGACAAAGAAGTCCAAATTTCTTGACTATTCTTACTTAAGCTCGATGTGACTCGCACTAAAGTGGCATGATTTGTTCGCTTACGATTACAATCAGCCATGAAGCCCGATGGGACTTGCCTGACCCCGTTTTCGTATAGATGTAACAACATGGTATCAACGCGAAAGCCGACTTATAGTACAAGATAGTCAAAAGGGTCATCTAAACCACAAGTTATGCAGAGTACAAGGCTAATAGCTGGAAACTCAACGATTATTAAGCATAACTTCAAATCCTATGTGAAACGACTCTGGGATCTTTGTGAATTTAGTAGCAGGCAATTCGTTCTCCTTTAAAGATCACGTGTCCTAGACTCGGAAATCCGGGTCCGGGGGATTCGAGATCTTGAAAGAGAAAAAGTTGCTTAATTGTTAAAATTCCAAAAACCCAAATATCCGAGTCTTTGGGACTTAGAAGCAAGTCCACTTGCCAAACACCCATGAAACCCGGAAGCCGAGTCTCGCAAAAGGAAAAATAAAGAAAGTCGGATATCAAGAATAAAGAAAGTCGGATATCAAGAATAAAGAATGATGGATATCAAGAATAAAGAAAGTTGGATATCAAGAGTAAAGAAAGTTGGATATCAAGAGTAAAGAAAGTTGGATATCAAGAACAAACGAGTTCAAAAGTAGATAAATTTAAGCCAGAAGAGGCACAAGGTGTATCAGGAACTTATAATGCATTACAAAGTTTCACCAAAGGGTATCAAAGGCGCACAAGCGCACCATTCAAAAAATAATTGTTTCAACGGCACATCGGCCGACTGACGCATATGAAGTAGCAGATATTACTCGATATTCTAAGCCGCGGGGTCCATCTTGGCCTTGCCCTTGCCATCACTTGTGGTAGCAGCACCATTCGGGTCAACAGCAATGCCGACTCGCGCAGGTGGGGGAACGGCAGGTGTAGAGGTAGCGGGCGCGGAGTCGGCTTCGGCCTTCTTCTTGGCAGCCTCCTCCCTTATCTTGGTAGCTTCTTCCTTCCACCGGGCAAGCATGTCGTATGGCTTGGGGCGATCCGCCTTGATAACTTTGTCATTAGCATCGTATGCCGGAAGAATGGAGTCAATGTCCAAACTGTCGGCGATCACGCTGGTCGGATGACGGATTTCCTTCTGAATAGCCTTGAAGTTCTTAGGTGAAAACTTGGACCTATCCTGGTTGAACTCTGGAAACCCGCCCATCAGCTTGGCCGGCTCTAGCTTAGGGAAATAAGCTTTAGCCAGCGCAAGTCCTCGGGTCACTCCAAACCGGCAGGATGAGCGCTTCCAATGTCAAATCCACTCAGGAATAGTGGAGCAGAATTCCAGCAACTTCTTCATGTTGCCTGGCCCGACACCCGGCAGTCGTAGCTCATCAAGAATCCATCCAACTCCGGCACTAAGCTGCCGGATAGTGTCTTTAATAAGTTTCAGCTTGGAAGTGTCATCTTCTTCAGGGGTTGCGTCACCCAGACCTGCTAAAAAAGAAAGAAAAAGTAGTGAACAGGGAGATCCGGTTATTCATCCAGAGGAAATCCGGGTCTTGATTGCTAAAATTCAAGGATCATACCAGTTGCGGTGCGATAGATATCGGCAATTTGCACGGAGAGCGTTGTCAATCTGTCCTCAGCCATGTGAGCTCTTTTTCTATACTTTCTCGTGATTTTTTCGCTCCTACGAGCTTCAGTTTCAGCTGCTTCGCGAACGACCGTCTCCTTCTCGATGCGTTTGGCAGACTTGGCCAGCTTCTTCTCAGATTGCGCAACAAAGTCCTAGGTGGAAACACAATGAAGGGTCAGTCGGAAATATTATACAAAGTTCCAAGCAAATTACTTAGTAATTCACTCGGAACTTGGGGACTATATAAGGAAACAGATGTTATTACTCGGACTTACCTTGTGTTTGGTTATCAAGGCATCTAGAATATTTTCTTCGTCGGCCCTCAAGGTGTAGAGGGCATCAAGCATTTGGGAAAACGTCATATCTTCAGGGCGAATTCTCGAAGGGCCAGCAGATTGGCCTTCCGGTTGAAGGACTTTTCCGATTCTTGGGGTCGAAACCCGGACCGTCTGGGTGTCCGGGTTAGGAGAGCCCGACTTGGTCTCCAAGATAATGTCTTCATCTACCTCTTCAGAGGATTTGGGGTATACGGTCTCCGGCTGAGCCGGGTCCTTGAAGGGGTCTTGTTCTTGCCCGTCCTCAGCCTCATCATCAACTGCAGCGTCCGTGTTAATATTCGGCTCTTCCTCCCCCTGCCTTTCCGCTTCAGGGATTTCCGGGTCACTAGTGGTAACTTGGGCACTAAAGGGAAAAAGGAAAAAGTGGTTAGCAGTATATGTTAAAAGTTATCGGGTGTAAAAGGATATCGAGTGAAGGAGACTTACCCGGTGTTCACAGCATAATCCGGCGGGAGTTCGCTGCTGGAGGCGGATGAAGTTGTCAAGGGTACCGACTGCGGTACCCGGAATTGCCCAGCGAGTGGGTGGTTAGGAGATGGATGGCGCTGAGGAGATTTGGAGGGTTGAGGTGGAGGAGTGCTGGCTCGGTGAGCAGGTGAAGTGGAGATACCCGGGTTAAGGGGATTATCCCCCGGGGAACTCCAGGTCACCCTGCGCTTAGCCGCGAGGGATCCTTCAAGAATGGCGAGTGTGACAATCGATTAAGTTCACGCATAGTTTCAAAGGAGTAAGGCTCAGAAGACATGAAGGAAAAAGGAACCTTTGCAACCACTCCTCTGGCCTTCCTCTTGGTTCCGACTGTGGCCTCCTGGTCGGATTCGGTGGCCTCCGGGTCATCCTCCTCTTTTTCTTCCTCGTCCTCCAACCCTGAAAGTCGAGTATGTATCAAACGAGAAAAGGATGAGTGGTAGGAAAATATTACAGGTAAAATGTGAATATAAGATTTGGGAAAGCACCTTCATCATCATCGGCCGGCTCGTCCTCCTCTTCCGGGTCTCTGGAAGGAGGGGAGGTTTCAATCCTCCAGAAGGGATCATCAGCCTATGACCGAGGAAATGAAAGCAAGAATTAGAAGCTGTATCAACTCAAAACGTTGAAATAAGTTATGAGTACCGGGTCTTACTGCTGGGGCCGAGTTTTCCCGAGTGAATCGGGGCAACCCGGCGATATTTCTTATCACCTCCAACTTCTCCGTCAGGAAGCCTTTGATGGTCTTGTTGGTGTCGCCGGTTGCAAAGTTCTTAGTGGAGTATCGGAGCGCGTCTGTGGTGTGCCCCGAATACTCGTGCATCAACTTGGTACGGATAGAGTTGGGTTGGATCCGGAAATCCACCCACGTCTTCACCAAGTTGAGCCCAAGAAGGCCTTGGGCTGAGAGAACAGCTATCTTAGCCAGCAAAGGCTGGATCGCCTCCCTGTCCGAGTCAGGGGCAAAGGCATTGAAAGATTCGGAAGGCTCGAGGAGACTCTCCGAGTAACCCGGCAGCTTCCTCTCACCGTCTGGGGAGGTGTCGTGGCAATAAAAGAAAGATAATTGCCAGTGTTTGACGTGGGAGTTTAGGTTGAGGGTTGGCATTGGTGAGTTCTTGCGGCGTTGGATGGATACCCCGCCACAAGTAAGAAATGCTCCGTCACCGCTTTCGCGGCACGACTTACACTGAAATAGTTCAATGAAAAGGGTCAAACTTGGCGGAACGCACAAGTATGACTCGGATAGAACGATGAAGTGGGTAATATTCAACATAGAGTTAGGCCCTATGTCAAATACCCGGAGGCCGTAGTGGCTTAGGACCTCCCGGAAGAAAGGGTGACCCGGGGGACGGAATCCCCGGGTCACGTGCTCTATGAAGCAGATTACCTCATTGTCGGCAGGTGTGGGTCGGGTCTCGTCGCCCGGCGCTCTCCAGTGAATTTCCTTCTGAGAAGGGAGAACTCCTAATTCGGCCAGCCCGTCCAGCTTGGCCTTCGTGACTGTGGATCGCCCCCAATTGGCCGATATGGTTTGGGTAGCCTTTGCCTAAGCCGGCTGTTTCCCTTGCCTTTTTGGAGCCATGGGGTTAACCTGCAAAACGCAAGAAAAAGAGGTACATGAAATAATACTCGGAAGTATTGGATTATCCGAGTTTGGAGTATCAAGAAAGTATGAAAACTAAAAACTATCCGGGTATCACATCACGGAGCAAAGATTACGAGGTATCCGGGTATTAAGTACAGCTGTGGAAATTATTGGTCACTTACGTATTGAAATGAGTTTGGGGAACACGGATGGTTGCCCATGTCTCTACTGCAAGCAAAATAACTGGAAAAGGAGGATTTTCCGGGTGTTAATGATATGCGCGGAAATTTGGACGAAATGGATCTAGGTTGGAAAAGTTGCGAATGATTCTACGAGGAAATTGGTGATTAATAGCGGTAGGAGGGTGGTGTGAGATCATCCAACAGGTTGTTGAAGGAGTTGGCAAGCATCTAAACCGTCTAATTCGGTGTGACGGAAAAAACGGTTCGCGGATTGACCTAGATCCAATCTAGATTAAATCAAAAAATCGCGGGGCTAGATTAGCGAATACTTACTGGAAGAAACTGGAGTATGGCCTGGCGGCGGCCGGTGTCGTGATCTAGATCCCCCCTTTGCGGCTCTTGATGAGCGGAACGAAGGCGCGGTGGCGAGGTTTGGCGGTGGCGCCGAGCAATTCAGGCTTAAATGTAGCCGGCGGCGGCCTTGTTATGGTGGCGTGCTCGGGATTCTCGCGGTATTGCGGAGCGCAGGGAATGAGGGAGCCAAGAAAAGATTGGAGCGGTACGTGGGAGTCCAAGTACCCTCTGCGTTCTATTTATAAAGTGCGGGCGGATAAACCTATCTCAACGGGTGGAGTCCGGAAGATTTGGGGTAATGGCTATCCACGCGGATTTTACGAGATATGCTTCACATGCTGAGCGAGATATCCGGACGAAAAAGAAAAGGAGATCCTCTCCGTGGTATCAGGATCAATTATCGAGTAAAGTATAGAGTTTTGGCATTTTTATCAAGGCTTAGACCCGGAAAGTTGAGCAAAACGTCTGGAGAAAAGCCGGGTTGTTATATGGCCACCGTGGAGTTAGGCCTGGCTATATATCAAAGCATCTTAACCCGGCCTCCATACACTTGTGCGTTTGATATTTTTGCAGGGAATAGCCAGTGCTTCAAGGAAGAATCCGTGAAGCCCAAGCTATTCTGGGGACTACTGATGGAGGGATAATAACCCGGTAGGCCAACTCCAGAGTATAACCCGGCCCAAATGACGCTGCGCAGGATCCGGCTAAGGATAAAGAAACTTCTGGAAGGCCCGTAGTTTGTAGGCCTCGTAACCCGGATTGTGGGTTGCGGTAAGGAAAGCTAGGGTTTGTATGCAGTGTCCGGGTAGGATTCAGGGTGTGTCTTGGAGGGAAAGCCAGGGGGTACGGGTGCTTTATAAACCGACCCCCAGGTCTGGTTTACAGAGATCTAAGTCATAGCCATATCGCCGAATATCAAGCATCCAGTGTAATTCGAGAGTTGAGTTATTACCTAACGATCGGAGACTCGGCGACTTGATTGCCGGTTACCAGATCGATCATCATTATGCTTTCCTCTGAGCTAAACCCTCTCCCAAACGCCTGTGTCGTCTTGCCCCAAGATCAGTTACCCCCGGTAACATCTGCCGTGATTATCCCACGACAAGCCGGCTGACGATGATGAAGGTGCTTACCCGAATCTCATGTTATCTTTTACCTGCATTACTTTCCTGTCATTTACCTTTTTCCCATTGATACATACTCAATTTTTAGGGCTAGAAGATGAAGAAGAAAAGGAGGAGGATGACCCGGAGGCCACCGAATCCGATCAGGAGGCCACAGTCGGGGCCAAAAGGAAGGCCAGAGGAGTGGTTGCAAAGGTTCCTTTTTCCTTCATGTCTTCTGAGCCTTACTCCTTCGATACCATGCGTGAACTTAATCGACAATTGTCACACTCATAACTCTTGAAGGATCCTCTCCCGTCTAAGCGCAGGGTGACCCGGAGTTCCCCGGGTGAGGATCCCCTTAACCCGGGTATCTCCACTTCACCTGCTCACCGGGCCAGCACTCCTCCACCTCAGCCCTCCAAATCTCCTCTGCGCCATCCATCTCCTAACCACCCACTCGCTGGGCAATTCCGGGTGCCGCTATCGGTGCCTTTGGCAACTTCGTCCTCCTCCAGCAGCGAACTCCCGCCGGACTACGCTGTGAACACCGGGTAAGTCTCCATCGCTCGACATCCTTTTATACCTGATAATTTTCAACCTTATATCGCTAACCACTTTTTCCTCTTCCCCTTTAGCGCCCAAGCTACCACTAGTGACCCAGAAATCGCAGAAGCACAAAAACAGGGGGCGGAAGGGCCGAATATTGACACGGACGCTATAGTTGATGATGAAGCTGAGGACGGGCAAGAACAAGACCCCTTCAAGGACCCGGCTCAGCAGGAAACCGTATACCCAAAATCATCTTAAGAAGTAGACGAAGACATCATCTTGGAGACAGAGACGGGCTCTCCTAACCCGGATACCCAGACGGTCCGGGTTTCGACCCCAAGAACCGGGAAAGTTCTTCAGCCGGAAGACCAATCTGCCGGCCCCTCTAGAGTTCGCCCTGAGGATATGACGTTCGCCCAAATGCTTAGTGCCCTTTACACCTTGAGGGCCGATGAAGAGAATATTCTAGATGCTTTGATAACAAAGCATAAGGTAAGTCCGAGTAACACCATCTGTATCCTTATATAGTCACCAAGTTTCGGGTGAATTACTGATTAATTTGCTTGGAACTTTATAACAGATCCAACTGACCCTTCCTTGTGCTTCCACCTAGGATTTTGTTGCGCAATCTGAGAAGAAGCTGGCTAAGGCTCCCAAACGCATCGAGAAGGAGACGGCTCTTCGCAAAGCAGCTGAAGCTGAAGCTCGTAGGAGCGGAAAAATCACGAGGAAGTATAGAAAAAGAGCTCACATGGCTGAGGACAGACTAACAACGCTCTCTGTGCAGATTGCCGATACCTATCGCACAGCAACTGGTATGATCTTTGAACTTTAGCAATCAAGACCCGGATTTCCTTTGGATGAATAGCCGGATCTCCTTGTTCATTACTTTTTCTTGCTTTTAGCAGGTCCGGATGATGCAATCCCTGAAGAAGATGATACTGCCAAGCTGAAGCTCATTAAAGATACTATCCGGCAGCTCAGTGCCGGAGTTGGATGGATTCTTGATGAGCTACGACTGCCGGGTGTTGGGCCAGGTAACATGAAAAAGTTGCTGGAAGTCTGCTCCACCATTCCTGAGTGAATTTGGCATTGGAAGCGCTCATCCTGTCGGTTTGGAGTAACCCGAGGACTTGCGCTGGCTAAAGCTTATTTCCCTAAGCTAGAGCCGGCCAAGCTGATGGGCGGGTTTCCAGAGTTCAACCAGGACGGGTCCAAGTTTTCGCCGAAGAATTTCAAGGCCATCCAGAAGGAAGTTCGTCACCCGGCCAGTGTGATCGCCGATAGTTTGGACATCGACTCCATTCTTCCTGCATACGATGCTAGTGACAAAGTTATTAAGGCAGATCGCCCCAAGCCATACGATATGCTTGCCCGATGGAAGGAAGAAGCTGCCAAGATTAGGGAGGAAGCTGCAAAGAAGAAGGCCGAAGCCGACTCTGCGCCCACTACCTCTACACCCATTGTCCCTCCACCTGCACGAGTCGGCATTGCTGCTGACCCGGGTGGTGCTGCTACCACAAGTGATGGCAAAGGCAAGTCGAAGATGGACGCCGCGGCTTAGAATACCGAGTAATACCTGCCACTTCTTATGCGTCAGTCGGCCGACGTGCCGTTTAAACAGTTATTTTTGAATGGTGCGCCTGTGCACTTTTGATACTCTTTGACGAGATTTTGTAACGCACGCTAAGTTCCTGATACACCTTGTGCCTCTTCTAGCTTTAAATTCATTTATTTTTAAGCCCATTCATTCTTGATATCCGACTTTCTTTATTCTTGATATTCGACTTTCTTTATTCTTGATATCCGACTTTCTTTATTCTTGATATTCGACTTTCTTTATTCTTGATATCCGACTTTCTTTATTCTTGATATCCGACCTGCTTTATTCTTGATATTCAACCTTCTTTATTGTTCCTTTTGTGAGACTCGGTTTCCGGGTTTCATGGGTATTGACAAGCGGGCTTGCTTCCAAGTCCCCAAGTCCCCAAGACTCGGATGTTTGGATTTTTTGAACCTTCTCAACTAAACAAATTTTTCTCTTTCAAGATCCCGAGTCCCCATGACTCGGATTTCCGAGTCTAGGATACGTGATCCTTCAAGGAGAACGAATTTGTTTGCTGCTAAGTCCAAAAACCCCGAGCTATTTCACACAGGATCTGAAGTTATGCTTAATAATCGTTGAGTTTCCGGCTATTAGCCTTGTACTCTGCATAACTTGTGGTTTAGATGACCCTTTCGACTATCTTGTACTGTAAGTCGGCTTTCGCGTGGATACCATGTCGTTACATCTATACGAAAAACAGGGTCAGGCAAGTCCCATTGGGCTTCATGGCTGACTGTAATCGTAAGCGAACAAATCATGCCACTTTCTTGCGAGTCACATCGAGCTTAAGTAAGAATAATCAAGAAAATTTGGCTCCTTCGTCCGGTTATAAGATTGCAGCCGTACTTGTTTGCAAGTAATCGGCCCTCATAACTCATAGGCATCATGGCCGGGTCTTTGAGTTTGTAACTGTGCTATTCAAGCAATCAGCCCCCAAGACCTATGCATCATACTGAGAGTACAGAACATAATAATAATCACCTCTTTTCTTGATAATCACCTCTTTATTTGATATGAAAAATTAGGTCAGCAAGCCGCCTCATTAAAAACCCGTCCAGTTCCCAAGGGTACCCTGGATAGGAAAAGAGTACGTCTTAAACCTGCTGCCTGTTACATCGTGCAATTCCACGTGCCAACATAATCTTTGCTAAGTATAGTATGGACGTAGCTGGGCCACATTCCATGGTCTGTCTCTTTCTTGCATAGATGAAGTGGTATGAGTAGTGTCATTAACTGTGGCCGACTCTTCCCTTGCGTCTGTCAAGTAATATGACCCATTATGCAAATTCTGGCTTATGATAAACGGTCCTTCCCATGGTGGTGATAACTTGTGTTTTCCTTCGTTCGACTGTACCAGGCGCAGAACCAAGTCTCCTTCCTGGAAGACCCGGGTTTTTACGCGCCGGCTATGATACCTCCGTAAATTCTGCTGATATATGGCTGATCTTTCCAGGGCTTGTTCCCTTTGTTCTTGTAACATATCTACGGCGTCCTGCCGGGTCCTTTCGTTCTCCACTTCGACGTAAGCTGATACTCGTGGTGAATCGTGAATAATATCACTTGGTAACACTGCCTCCGCGCCATAGACCATAAAGAAGGGCGTCATCTGAGTAGATCTGTTAGGTGTAGTATTGATACCCCAAACCACGGCAGGAAGTTCTTCGACCCACGCGCCAGCAGCCCTGACACAGGGAACTCGCAGTCGTGGCTTTAATCCGCGAAGCAGTTCTTGATTTGCCCTCTCGACTTGTCCATTGGCCTGTGGATGAGCCACTGATGCTACGTCAAGGCGGATTCCATTGTTGCCACAGAACTTTTCCATCTCGCCAAGGGACATGTTGGTTCCATTGTCGGTAATTATGCTGTGAGGATACCCAAACCGATAGATAATTCTTTTCAGGAACTTGACTGCTGTAGTGTGACGCCCCGAGATCGGGCACTATGCAGATTTCAGCATGCCCGCCAAAATCCACATAATAACCGATTCCAGGTTGCCATTTATGATAACATTACAATAGTTCACGAATAATCCACAATTACAACAGAAACAGATAGATACAAGATGACTCGAACGAGCCAGGGATACAACTGATACAATACAAAGATCCAAATAACAGCGGAAGAAACAAACGTCCGTCTACGGACAAGATCCAAATTGGACTAAGAGTCCTGAAGATAACCGAAGGCGTCCAATCCCTGCCCAGGCCAAGCCGGAGGGATGCCCAAGCTAACGTCGTCAGACTTCAAACCTGTTGACTGCAAGTTGGAATTTGCAGCCACGAAAGAGATTCGTGGGTCAGTACGGTTAAGTACTGGCAAGGGGGACAAAGCCCATACTCACAAGGATACCGGCGTAGCCAATCATCACAAGATACAAATACTTTAGGATCAACGGAAAGGAAGGGGTTATGGCACATAAGCGACAGCAGGCTGCACTAACCAACTACAGAGATTCTATTACTTCCAACTATCAGAAAGGAGATAAGATCGAGGGATAGTAACCAACTGAAAGATAACTTCAAACAAACCCATCCTGGATCTCGCCCCTTATCCGAAGAAGCAATCCGAGGATAACTCACACCGTGGTATTAAAGATGAGTCAAGTTATTGTGTGAATAACCTATTACTAGTCAAATTGTTAAGCATTGGGTGAAACATGATTGATCATTAGGTTTAAGTTGTCCTGAGTACTTGTTAGCCAGTACTTTCACCAAGTAATCCATAACCGCGGAAAACACGGCTTCTCGAGAAGATTTACCCTGCAGGGGTGCACCATAGTAACCACACTCATGAATATCCCGCCAGATGGAATGCCTCCCACCAAGCGGGGCACTCAACACAATCCAACCCTTCTTCGCATCAAGCCCAAAGCACCGCGTGCTGTGCGTGCGCGGCTAATCGAGCCCCACGAAGAAAAGGGGACCCTCATAGCACTGGAAGACCACGCCGCCCTAAATGCCGACTACGAAAGTTCCACCCGGGATCCAAGGGCTCGCAAGATCATGCATGCAGCAAATGGAAAGCCCGAACTAGTACGGCGATTTGGACGAGATGCGAATCGGGTCAAACTGAGAGGGAGCCCATACTCCCCAAATGTGGGTAGTGCGCTCATCATGGATCAGTAGACAAGACCCTTTTCCTAATTAGGGGGGTCGACACTAGCGGGCCTCAAAACCACCCTGGGCCTCCCGCCGGTGCCTTATCATCAAGTTATTATTAACAGCAGCATTAACAGGATTGATTGATTAACATTTCGAGCCCTCCGGAACGGTAACAATAGTAATAGTACGATAGTAAAGGAAGTAACCGACAACAGGCTCGAGCAAAAGCAACCCTAAGCAGGATAGAAAGACACGGGCACAAACAATGGTTATAGGTAGGGAGGTGAGGCAATATCAGGGTTAAGGGATTCATGTGATGGGTTCGTAACAGAAACAACTACTACTAAGGCTAGCAGGAAAGAATCAACGGAAAGAATCGGTAACAAGTGATGAAAGACAGCCATATGGCATGCAAGTGAGTATACTTGCCTGAGATCCCGCAAGGTAGCAGAACTTGTCGTTGCTCACATCATCTCAACGTCCTATCCGAGAAGAAGCAACGAACCTCGAACAAACACCGGAATGCAACAATTACTACTACGGCAAAAGATCCAGCATGATCAATACATGGATGCATGACAAGTTTAAAGATGCATAAAGGTAAACTAGTTGGCAAGATAAACAATTTAAATGGACCCATATGCAATTTGAGTTGCATATGAAAAGCCCATGAATTATGGTTGAAACAATTGTTTTCCAACTAACCAATAGGTGAAAGTGGATTAGCATGATGCATGGATGAGGAAAACAACCAAATAACAACATTAGAATCAAATTAAAATAGGGTGTAGCAATTTAGAATTTTATTATTAACTTAGGGAATTTTGGGTGCATTAAAGGGAACACACAAGTATTTGTTGTTTTCAACCATTTAAAATGTTCAAAACAAATAACAAAGTTTATATTTGAAAAGAACATCAAATTTTAGTTGGATTACATGTTTCACAATTTGAAATTGGACTTAGGATTAATTAATTATGAATTAAACAATATTAAACAATTTTTTTAATTGAATTAAACAAGAATTAAATGGTTTAGGCAAATTAAATTATTCAAACCAGAAAACAAAGTTATATTTGAATAGGTTATTTAAAATGGTATGGAAAACATATTTTATTTGCATTATTTGGAATTAGTATGAATTAGTTAGTGATTTTAGCAAATTGCAATTGATTTATTTGAATTCCAAATTAGATTGCATTTTGGAATTTCAAAACAGAAAACAAATGATGTAGTTAGATAGAGTATTAAATTTGGGGCAGAAAACATATTTTGTTTGTATTAATTGGAGTTGGGATTAAAAAGTTATGTTTGATGTGAAAACAGGGACTTATTTGTGATTTTCAGGGACCTTTGTGTGGGAGGAAAAGGTTGCGGGAAAGTCCCTAGCCTTTTTTCTACTCGCTGCGGATACGCCCCACGACGCTGACCGTGGGGGCCCAGCGCCACGCGGCGCACACGTGGCTCGGGTGTAAGCCACGCGGCCACCGCGGTCAATGACCAGCGGGGCCCGCCCCTGCACTCGCGAATAAAAGGAAAAAGGCCTTGGCGGCCGTGGGGATCGAACCCACGATCGATCTGCTCCCGCGCGGCGCTCACTGCCGCTACGCTACTCGCATGATTTGGTTGGAACGTGAGGCTGAATAAAGAAAAGGTGTGGTGGGGCGCTGTAACTGAAAACGAACAGATGCTGCATCTGCTAGCGACAGAGGAAGATGGCGCGGCCGGCGGCCATGGCTGCTCGCAGCGATGGCGTGCGGTGGCCGGCCGTGCGGGGTCGTTGCGGGCAGGTGTGCGTGCGGAGACGGACAGCAAGGAAGGGGAGAAGGAGGCGAGCTCACCTGCTACTGGTCGATGTCGTCGTTCAGTCGACGATGGCAGAAAACGGCGGAGATCTCCGGCGACGGCGCGGCCAGCACGGGCCTCCTCTCGCCTCCGTTCCTTCAGCGAAGTTGGTGGGGGATGGGAGCTGGTTCCATTTTTCTCCTCGGAGACGCCTCGAGGTGGCCAGGGCACCGGCGGCGAGGGGTGGAAGATGGCAGTTTCGGTGGTCTCCGGTGGTTCAGAAGGTGCAGTGGTGATCTTCAGAGAGAAAAGATGGGAGCAGAGGGGAGTTGGCTGCGATGGTGTGGAGAAGGAGAGATCCTGGCTTGGGGAGGAGGAAGGTGGAGTGGTTGAGGGAGGCGTGGAGGAGGGGAAAGATAAGGGGGAATCGGGGCAGGTGGTGGTGCTGCCTGCGTGCTCTCTGTCTGCTTTCTGCAGAGACAGCGACGGGGAGCAGGGGGATGACGTCGGGGGGGGTGGACTGGGTCGTGGTACTGGGTTGGGCTAGATGGGCTAGGTTAGGTAGATAGGTTAGTTGGTGTCTCCTTTCTTTTCCTTTCTGATTTTTATATTTTTTTTTCCTGAAAACAAATTTGGAAGAAAAATGGATAGATTTTGTTTAGGGAAAAATTTCAGTAAATTTAGGGTAGGTTATTTAGGTAATTAGAAATACATTTCCAAGATTTGATTCAAAATTTTGATATTTAAAATAAAGTTTGTATTTGAAACCAATTTAGAGGATGTTCAATATTAATAAACCATTATAAAAACATGCTTTTAAATAGGGTTACCCCTAAGATTTAATTTGATTGAAAATTAGTTGATTGCCTTGTTAAGTTATGAATTCAAAAGTGGTTATGGTTGAGGCATTTGGTTAGAAGATGGAGGTGATTTAATTAATTAATTGAAAATAGTTGTTTGATTAAACCCAACAATTCAATGAATGATTTGGTTTAAACTTTTGAGTTAGCCATTAGGGTTTTAACAAGAGGGGGGAAGTTATTAACAAGCAATTGGATTAAACAATTTTTAAACTATTGAAGAACAAATGAGGGGTGTAGTTTGCAAGTTTGAAATTGGAAATTTTGGGCAAGGGTGAAAGTTTAAATTGTTTTGAAATTTTCAGTGGTGATGCAAAATGGTGCAATGCAATGTGGTGCATATGATGCAAGCAAACAAACAGGTAACACCCCAGGTGTTACAGACGACACCACTAACAAGGGATTGCGCCCTCGCAATCCACCTGCTAACCCGGGAGGGGACAGAAGTTCGACTATCGATTCTTCGCGCTTCCGTTGATCTCCTCGACACCACTAACAAGGGATTCTTGCTCGGAGTGACGACGATGTTCTTCCACCGGTGATCTTCCGAGGATCGAACCTATTAGGTTAAAGGCTCAGAAAACGTCCACCCACGTAGGATCCTAACACTTTGAAAGATAGACAAGGGGGGAAAACTCCAAAACAAATAAGATGGGAGGGGAAATAGAATAAAGGTAAGGAGAAAAACAAGAATCCTATTGAGAGGTTTTCCAAAATAGTTTAGCAGAAATAGTTTTGACACTCTAGAAACAACGACCGTTAGCGAGGTTATCC
Source organism: Alopecurus myosuroides (assembly GCA_028641055.1). Lineage (NCBI taxonomy): Eukaryota > Viridiplantae > Streptophyta > Magnoliopsida > Poales > Poaceae > Alopecurus > Alopecurus myosuroides. The sequence continues at coordinate 142,421,608 of CM054063.1, forward strand.
TACAGGCTTTGCGGACCCGTTGCTTCGATAACCATTCGTATCGAAACAATCTCGGGAATCGGAACCTGGCTCTGATACCATTTGTGACGCCCCGAGATCGGGCACTATGCAGATTTCAGCATGCCCGCCAAAATCCACATAATAACCGATTCCAGGTTGCCATTTATGATAACATTACAATAGTTCACGAATAATCCACAATTACAACAGAAACAGATAGATACAAGATGACTCGAACGAGCCAGGGATACAACTGATACAATACAAAGATCCAAATAACAGCGGAAGAAACAAACGTCCGTCTACGGACAAGATCCAAATTGGACTAAGAGTCCTGAAGATAACCGAAGGCGTCCAATCCCTGCCCAGGCCAAGCCGGAGGGATGCCCAAGCTAACGTCGTCAGACTTCAAACCTGTTGACTGCAAGTTGGAATTTGCAGCCACGAAAGAGATTCGTGGGTCAGTACGGTTAAGTACTGGCAAGGGGGACAAAGCCCATACTCACAAGGATACCGGCGTAGCCAATCATCACAAGATACAAATACTTTAGGATCAACGGAAAGGAAGGGGTTATGGCACATAAGCGACAGCAGGCTGCACTAACCAACTACAGAGATTCTATTACTTCCAACTATCAGAAAGGAGATAAGATCGAGGGATAGTAACCAACTGAAAGATAACTTCAAACAAACCCATCCTGGATCTCGCCCCTTATCCGAAGAAGCAATCCGAGGATAACTCACACCGTGGTATTAAAGATGAGTCAAGTTATTGTGTGAATAACCTATTACTAGTCAAATTGTTAAGCATTGGGTGAAACATGATTGATCATTAGGTTTAAGTTGTCCTGAGTACTTGTTAGCCAGTACTTTCACCAAGTAATCCATAACCGCGGAAAACACGGCTTCTCGAGAAGATTTACCCTGCAGGGGTGCACCATAGTAACCACACTCATGAATATCCCGCCAGATGGAATGCCTCCCACCAAGCGGGGCACTCAACACAATCCAACCCTTCTTCGCATCAAGCCCAAAGCACCGCGTGCTGTGCGTGCGCGGCTAATCGAGCCCCACGAAGAAAAGGGGACCCTCATAGCACTGGAAGACCACGCCGCCCTAAATGCCGACTACGAAAGTTCCACCCGGGATCCAAGGGCTCGCAAGATCATGCATGCAGCAAATGGAAAGCCCGAACTAGTACGGCGATTTGGACGAGATGCGAATCGGGTCAAACTGAGAGGGAGCCCATACTACCCAAATGTGGGTAGTGCGCTCATCATGGATCAGTAGACAAGACCCTTTTCCTAATTAGGGGGGTCGACACTAGCGGGCCTCAAAACCACCCTGGGCCTCCCGCCGGTGCCTTATCATCAAGTTATTATTAACAGCAGCATTAACAGGATTGATTGATTAACATTTCGAGCCCTCCGGAACGGTAACAATAGTAATAGTACGATAGTAAAGGAAGTAACCGACAACAGGCTCGAGCAAAAGCAACCCTAAGCAGGATAGAAAGACACGGGCACAAACAATGGTTATAGGTAGGGAGGTGAGGCAATATCAGGGTTAAGGGATTCATGTGATGGGTTCGTAACAGAAACAACTACTACTAAGGCTAGCAGGAAAGAATCAACGGAAAGAATCGGTAACAAGTGATGAAAGACAGCCATATGGCATGCAAGTGAGTATACTTGCCTGAGATCCCGCAAGGTAGCAGAACTTGTCGTTGCTCACATCATCTCAACGTCCTATCCGAGAAGAAGCAACGAACCTCGAACAAACACCGGAATGCAACAATTACTACTACGGCAAAAGATCCAGCATGATCAATACATGGATGCATGACAAGTTTAAAGATGCATAAAGGTAAACTAGTTGGCAAGATAAACAATTTAAATGGACCCATATGCAATTTGAGTTGCATATGAAAAGCCCATGAATTATGGTTGAAACAATTGTTTTCCAACTAACCAATAGGTGAAAGTGGATTAGCATTATGCATGGATGAGGAAAACAACCAAATAACAACATTAGAATCAAATTAAAATAGGGTGTAGCAATTTAGAATTTTATTATTAACTTAGGGAATTTTGGGTGCATTAAAGGGAACACACAAGTATTTGTTGTTTTCAACCATTTAAAATGTTCAAAACAAATAACAAAGTTTATATTTGAAAAGAACATCAAATTTTAGTTGGATTACATGTTTCACAATTTGAAATTGGACTTAGGATTAATTAATTATGAATTAAACAATATTAAACAATTTTTTTAATTGAATTAAACAAGAATTAAATGGTTTAGGCAAATTAAATTATTCAAACCAGAAAACAAAGTTATATTTGAATAGGTTATTTAAAATGGTATGGAAAACATATTTTATTTGCATTATTTGGAATTAGTATGAATTAGTTAGTGATTTTAGCAAATTGCAATTGATTTATTTGAATTCCAAATTAGATTGCATTTTGGAATTTCAAAACAGAAAACAAATGATGTAGTTAGATAGAGTATTAAATTTGGGGCAGAAAACATATTTTGTTTGTATTAATTGGAGTTGGGATTAAAAAGTTATGTTTGATGTGAAAACAGGGACTTATTTGTGATTTTCAGGGACCTTTGTGTGGGAGGAAAAGGTTGCGGGAAAGTCCCTAGCCTTTTTTCTACTCGCTGCGGATACGCCCCACGACGCTGACCGTGGGGGCCCAGCGCCACGCGGCGCACACGTGGCTCGGGTGTAAGCCACGCGGCCACCGCGGTCAATGACCAGCGGGGCCCGATACATGGATGCATGACAAGTTTAAAGATGCATAAAGGTAAACTAGTTGGCAAGATAAACAATTTAAATGGACCCATATGCAATTTGAGTTGCATATGAAAAGCCCATGAATTATGGTTGAAACAATTGTTTTCCAACTAACCAATAGGTGAAAGTGGATTAGCATGATGCATGGATGAGGAAAACAACCAAATAACAACATTAGAATCAAATTAAAATAGGGTGTAGCAATTTAGAATTTTATTATTAACTTAGGGAATTTTGGGTGCATTAAAGGGAACACACAAGTATTTGTTGTTTTCAACCATTTAAAATGTTCAAAACAAATAACAAAGTTTATATTTGAAAAGAACATCAAATTTTAGTTGGATTACATGTTTCACAATTTGAAATTGGACTTAGGATTAATTAATTATGAATTAAACAATATTAAACAATTTTTTTAATTGAATTAAACAAGAATTAAATGGTTTAGGCAAATTAAATTATTCAAACCAGAAAACAAAGTTATATTTGAATAGGTTATTTAAAATGGTATGGAAAACATATTTTATTTGCATTATTTGGAATTAGTATGAATTAGTTAGTGATTTTAGCAAATTTCAATTGATTTATTTGAATTCCAAATTAGATTGCATTTTGGAATTTCAAAACAGAAAACAAATGATGTAGTTAGATAGAGTATTAAATTTGGGGCAGAAAACATATTTTGTTTGTATTAATTGGAGTTGGGATTAAAAAGTTATGTTTGATGTGAAAACAGGGACTTATTTGTGATTTTCAGGGACCTTTGTGTGGGAGGAAAAGGTTGCGGGAAAGTCCCTAGCCTTTTTTCTACTCGCTGCGGATACGCCCCACGACGCTGACCGTGGGGGCCCAGCGCCACGCGGCGCACACGTGGCTCGGGTGTAAGCCACGCGGCCACCGCGGTCAATGACCAGCGGGGCCCGCCCCTGCACTCGCGAATAAAAGGAAAAAGGCCTTGGCGGCCGTGGGGATCGAACCCACGATCGATCTGCTCCCGCGCGGCGCTCACTGCCGCTACGCTACTCGCATGATTTGGTTGGAACGTGAGGCTGAATAAAGAAAAGGTGTGGTGGGGCGCTGTAACTGAAAACGAACAGATGCTGCATCTGCTAGCGACAGAGGAAGATGGCGCGGCCGGCGGCCATGGCTGCTCGCAGCGATGGCGTGCGGTGGCCGGCCGTGCGGGGTCGTTGCGGGCAGGTGTGCGTGCGGAGGCGGACAGCAAGGAAGGGGAGAAGGAGGCGAGCTCACCTGCTACTGGTCGATGTCGTCGTTCAGTCGACGATGGCAGAAAACGGCGGAGATCTCCGGCGACGGCGCGGCCAGCACGGGCCTCCTCTCGCCTCCGTTCCTTCAGCGAAGTTGGTGGGGGATGGGAGCTGGTTCCATTTTTCTCCTCGGAGACGCCTCGAGGTGGCCAGGGCACCGGCGGCGAGGGGTGGAAGATGGCAGTTTCGGTGGTCTCCGGTGGTTCAGAAGGTGCAGTGGTGATCTTCAGAGAGAAAAGATGGGAGCAGAGGGGAGTTGGCTGCGATGGTGTGGAGAAGGAGAGATCCTGGCTTGGGGAGGAGGAAGGTGGAGTGGTTGAGGGAGGCGTGGAGGAGGGGAAAGATAAGGGGGAATCGGGGCAGGTGGTGGTGCTGCCTGCGTGCTCTCTGTCTGCTTTCTGCAGAGACAGCGACGGGGAGCAGGGGGATGACGTCGGGGGGGGTGGACTGGGTCGTGGTACTGGGTTGGGCTAGATGGGCTAGGTTAGGTAGATAGGTTAGTTGGTGTCTCCTTTCTTTTCCTTTCTGATTTTTATATTTTTTTTTCCTGAAAACAGATTTGGAAGAAAAATGGATAGATTTTGTTTAGGGAAAAATTTCAGTAAATTTAGGGTAGGTTATTTAGGTAATTAGAAATACATTTCCAAGATTTGATTCAAAATTTTGATATTTAAAATAAAGTTTGTATTTGAAACCAATTTAGAGGATGTTCAATATTAATAAACCATTATAAAAACATGCTTTTAAATAGGGTTACCCCTAAGATTTAATTTGATTGAAAATTAGTTGATTGCCTTGTTAAGTTATGAATTCAAAAGTGGTTATGGTTGAGGTATTTGGTTAGAAGATGGAGGTGATTTAATTAATTAATTGAAAATAGTTGTTTGATTAAACCCAACAATTCAATGAATGATTTGGTTTAAACTTTTGAGTTAGCCATTAGGGTTTTAACAAGAGGGGGGAAGTTATTAACAAGCAATTGGATTAAACAATTTTTAAACTATTGAAGAACAAATGAGGGGTGTAGTTTGCAAGTTTGAAATTGGAAATTTTGGGCAAGGGTGAAAGTTTAAATTGTTTTGAAATTTTCAGTGGTGATGCAAAATGGTGCAATGCAATGTGGTGCATATGATGCAAGCAAACAAACAGGTAACACCCCAGGTGTTACATGTAGCTGCCTCACAGTTGGTAACTGGCATGGCCTCTACCCACTTGGTAAACTTATCAATAGCCACTAAAAGGTGCGTCTTTTTGAAAGGTGACATATGAAAGGGACCAACCATGTCCATACCCCAGACGGCGAATGGCCAAGTTAACGGGATGGTCCGTAATTCCATAGCCGGCACGTGGGTTTGGCGAGCGTACCTTTGACATCCGTCACACCTTGCTACTAATCGTTCCGCATCTGCTAGAGCCGTGAGCCAGAAAAATCCGTGTCGATAAGCTTTGGCCACAAGGGATCTTGTAGACGCATGATGCCCACAATCACCTTCATGGATTTCCTTGAGAATCTGTCGGCCTTCTTCTGGTGCTACGCAGCGCAAAAAGACTCCCGTGGCACTTCTCTTGTATAGCTCCCCATTGATGATAGAATATCCCTTCGCTCGCCGCAAAATTTGCCTTGCTAACACCTCCTGCTGTGGTAACTCGCCCCGTGATAGGTAGGCCAAAAATGGTTCTGTCCACTCGGGAATAGCGCGTATAGTGGCCACGAGCTTTATATCCGGGTCTTTGTTCGCCAGTTCCTCCTCAGACTCGGTTTTAACTGATGGTCGCCATAATTCGTCCAGGAACACGTTAGGTGGAACCGGCTCTCTGCGCGAGCCGAGTCTAGCGAGGGCGTCTGCTGCCTCATTCTTTCTTCTGTCTATGTGCTCCACCTCATACCCGGAAAAACATCCTGCTACCCTATCAACCTCTCTGCGGTATGCTGCCATAGTTGCGTCCTTTCTATCCCAAGTTCCTGATACCTGCTGTACCACAAGGTCCGAATCTCCAAAGCATCGTATCCTCTTAATGTTCATCTCCTTGGCTACTTTTAAGCCATGTAATAGGGCCTCATACTCGGCCACGTTGTTGGAACAATCAAAGTGAATCTGTAGTACGTAACTCAATTTGTCTCCTTTGGGTGATGTTAGCACCACTCCAGCTCATGACCCCTCATATTGCTTTGATCCATCGAAGTGCATGATCCATGACTCGGAATTTGGAACTATGGTAGTCATGCCTGTGTGTGTCCAATCATTAACGAAATCGACCAAGGCCTGTGATTTGATTGCTGACCTGGGCTCGTAGCTGATGTGATAATCCCCCATCTCTATCGCCCATTTGGCTATTCTTCCGGTTGCATCTGAGTTTCTGATGATATCCGACATTGGTATTGAGCTAACTACTGTTATAGGGTGTTCCTGGAAGTACGGCTTCAGTTTCCGGCTGGCCATGAAGACCCCGAAAACCAGCTTTTGCCAATGCGGATAACGTTGCTTTGCCTCTGATAATACCTCGCTGACATAATAAACCGGCCTCTGGACTGGATAACCTTTCCCATCCTCTTTACGCTCTACAACCACTACTGCACTTACGGCTCGGGGGCCAGCTGCCACGTATAGCAACATAGGCTCTTTAGGACCCGGGGCCGCTAGTACTGGTGCTTCAGATAACTGCTTCTTTAGTGCCTCGAACGCCTCATCCGCCTCTTGATCCCCATGCGAATTTGTCGGACTTCCTCAAGAGCCGGTACAAGGGTATTGCCTTTTCTCCGAGTCTGGATATAAATCGGCTCAAGGCTGCTACGCAGCCCGTAAGCTTTTGAACATGCTTCAAATTTTCCGGCTTTTTCAGATTTTGGATAGCTTTGATTTTGTCCGGGTTCGCTTCAATTCCTCTCTCGGAAACGATAAAGCCAAGTAATTTCCCGGCTGGAACCCCAAACACACACTTTGTCGGGTTGAGCTTCATCTGATACCTCCTTAAGTTTTTGAACGTCTCCTTTAGATCATCGATAACCGTTTCTGCCTTCCTGGTCTTGACAACCACATCATCCACATAAGCATGGACGTTGCGTCCAATTTGGTCCTCGAAACACTTCTGAATGCACCGTTGATAAGTTGCGCAAGCGTTCTTCAATCCGAACGTCATGGTTTTGTAACAGAAGGCCCCAAAGGGGGTTATAAATGATGTTTTCTCCCAATCCTCCCTCTTGAGCTTAATCTGATGGTACCCAGAATACACGTCCAGAAAACATAACAGGTCACTCCCGACCACTGCATCTATGATTTGGTCTATCCTTGGTAGCGCGAACGGATCCTTTGGGCAATGCTTGTTGATACTCGTAAAATCAATGCACATCCTCCACTCATTGGTCTTTTTCATCACTAGGACTGGATTTGCTAACCAATCCGGGTGAAATACTTCCATGATGAAGCCGGCTGTTAATAGGCGTGCAATTTCTTCACCTATTGCTTTCCTTCTTTCCTCATTCATCTTCCTCAAGCCCTGCTTTACAGGCCTAGACTTGGGATCTACGTGCAAACTGTGCTCTGCCAATTCTGTAGGGATACCCGGCATATCGCTAGGTGTCCAGGCGAATACATCCGCGTTCGAACGAATAAACTCCACAAGTGCCTTCTCCTGCTCGCTTTTCAAGTTAGACCCTATAGTGAATTGCTTAGTGGAATCACCTTCAACAAAATCTATCTTCTTGGTGTCTTGCGCTGCCTTGAATTTTGCTCTTTCGTCCTCAGTATTCGTCCTTTTCAACGTTGTTATATCCTCCGGATCTACTTGAGACCGGTAATACTTGAGTTCTTCCTTTATGCACGCTTGCTCGGCCATCACTGAATCTCCTTCGTCGCACTCAGCCGCTATATCCCGGCTTCCATGTATGGTGATGGTCTGCTTAGGACCCGGAATCTTTAGCTGTAAATATACATAACACGGCCTAGCCATGAACTTAGCATAAGCCGGTCTTCCGAATAGCGCGTGATAAGGACTACGCAATTTGACCACCTCGAACGTGAGCCACTCAACTCGATAATTATCCGTTGATTCTCCGAAAGCAACCTCCAACGTGATCTTTCCCTCGGGGCACGCTGAGTGACCCGGCACAATCCCATGAAAAATTGTTGAACTCTTCTGTAGCTGGGACTCTTTGAGGCTCATGCGTACGAAGGTTTCCCAATACAAGATATTAATGCTACTTCCACCGTCCATCAGGACCCTTTTCAACTCGTAACCATTGACCTGCGGTGCAACCACCAATGCCAAGACTCCTGGGCGCTCTATTCTTTCCGGGTGATCTCTTCTGCTCCACGTTACCTCTTGTTCCGCCCATCTCAGGTATCCCGGAACGGCCGAGGAAGCCGAGTTTACCGCTTGCTTTAGTGTCTCTTTGTCCCTGCTAGAAGTTCCTGTAGTATGCACATGATATTGTCCTTTTAAATCAGACGTGCGTACCATACCGATGAAGATGTTGATCTGGCCGATTGTCACGACGGATCCGGATTCGAGGTGATCCGACTCGGGCCCCCAGCCGGAATCGTCCACCATCTTCTCTCCTTCGTGGTCGACGTAGATCTCGCCGACGACAAGATTCTCCATATTCTTCCGAGCTTCTCCCGTGATGTAAACACCTTTGGACGCAGGCCCCACGGTGGGCGCCAACTGTCGTGGGATAATCACGGCAGACGTTACCGGGGGTAACTTATCTTGGGGCAAGACGACACAGATGTTTGGGAGAGGGTTTAGCTCAGAGGAAAACATGATGATAATCGATCTGGTAGCCGGCAATCAAGTCGCCGAGTCTCCGATCGTAAGGAAACAACTTAACTCTCGAATTACACTAGATACACGATATTAGGTGATATTGCTAGGACTTGGATCTTTGTCAACCTAAACCTAAGGGTCGGTTTATAAAGCACCCGTACCCCCCTGGATTGCCCTCCAATGCGCACCCTGAATCCTACCCGGACACCGCATATAAACCCTAGCTTTCCTTACCGCAACCCACAATCCGGGTTACGAGGCTTACAAACTATGGGCCTTCCAGAAGTTTCCTTATCCTTTAGCCGGATCCTGCGCAGCGTCCTTTGGGCCGGGTTATACCTTGGAGTTGGCCTACCGGGTTATTATCCCTCCATCAAGAATGCAACACAGAACCCGGGGACTGCAGCATCCATCTCGGGGACTGCCGTTCCCTACTCGGGGACTGCCGTTCCCTTCTCGGGGACTGCCGCTCCCAACTCGGGGACTGCCCCTCTCGACCCGGGGACTGTCGCATTCATTGAGGAGGTTCTCGCCAACCGATCAGGACTTCAGAGGAGTGCTCCTAGCCCTACAGAGCAGACAGAGGTACCTGTTCCAATGGAAGTGGACGAACCAGTGTTTCCTACACGGGAGACACCGAGTTGGGCTATGCCCATATTATCCTTTCTAAGGGACGGTACCCTGCCAGAAGATGAAGTTGCTGCAAGACAAATCTAGAGAAGATCCAAGGGATACACCATATTCTGAGATGTGCTGCACAAGAGAAGTGCTACTGGTGTGCTGCAACGCTGCGTGGCACCAGAAGAAGGAGAAGAAATTCTGGTAGAGATACACCAAGGAGAGTGTGGGCATCACGCCTCTTCTCGGGCATTGGTCAAGAAGGCTTTTCGGCATGGGTTCTATTGGCTCACTGCCTTGAAGAAAGCGGAGGATATCGTGAGGAAGTGTAATGGCTGCCAAAGATTTACAAGTAAGATCCACTTGCCTGCTTCCGAGTTGAAAACCATTCCCATTACTTGGCCATTTGTTGTTTGGTGCTTGGATATGGTTGGTCCCTTCAAGCCGGCTAGAGGCAACATGACTCATATCTTGGTCATGGTTGACAAATTCACCAAGTGGATAGAAGTGAAGCCTATTCGGAAGTGTGATGGAGCCACAGCTGTGAGTTTCTTAAAGGATGTGATCCTGAGATACGGCTACCCGCATAGCATCATCACGGATAATGGCACGAACTTTGCTGAAGGAGCAATGGTGCGATTCTGCAGAGATAAGCATATCCGACTAGACGTTGCGTCAGTCGCGCATCCCGCCTCAAATGGGCAAGTTGAAAGAGCAAATGGCATGGTGCTAGCTGGCATAAAGCCAAGGCTGATTGAGCCGCTACTGAAAACACCTGGGTGTTGGCTAGACGAGTTGCCAGCGGTGTTGTGGAGTCCAAGGACTACCCCTAACCGGTCAACCGGCTACACACCATTCTTCTTGGTATATGGGGCTGAGGCCGTATTGCCAATAGACCTAGAGCATGACTCTCCCCGAGTAAGCCTCTACACTGAGGTGGAGGCGAGAGAAGACGACGTTGACCTGCTTGAAGAAGCAAGAGAGCTGACTCTGTCACGTTCGGCTATCTACCAGCAAAACCTGCGGCGTTATCATAGCCGAAAGGTGAACCCAAGGGTTTTCCGAGAAGGATACATGGTCCTTAGGCTCGTGCAACGCACAGCCGGGATGCACAAGCTCTCTCCTCCTTGGGAAGGACCTTTCATTGTGAGCAAGGCTTTGCACAATGACGCATATTACCTAGTCGACGTACAACCATCCCAGAAGAACAGGGTAGACAAAGCTGGAGAGGAATCCAAGCGTCCCTAGAATGTAGCTCTACTCTGTCGCTTTCATTCGTGAGCAAAAATGTGTATGTACTCTCAATTCTACTCTGCATTCTGAAATTGAACTCGGGGACTGCCGTCGTCCAAAATTTATCTAAGTGTTTCTACTCGGCTTTACTCTTTGTCTACTCGGTTGCTCTGCTTCAAAGTTCATAAGTACATTGAGTATTGTGTTTAAACCTACAGGCCAACTCTTCGACTCTGCTGCTGTCCGAAACCCGGCTTCATGGCAAGCAAGAGAACAAGCAAAAGGTCAATGAGCACAAGAAAAATTACTAAGGAAAGGAAGAGTGCAAGCAAAAGGTCAATGAGCACAAGAAAAATTACTAAGGAAAGGAAGAGTGCAGGAACCGAGTAGGGGGCTTTTACTACTGTTCTTTATTTTCTCTTTTCGGCTAAGTGGTGGGCTGCGTTACTATGATTGTTTCTAAGTGGCTAAGTATTTGCAACTCTGCCTTTGGAATCTTGTGACTCGAATACCAAAAAAGCAACAAGTTGCGGGTAGAGCTGAGACGAAAAGAAAGAGTGAATAAGAAATGCAACTCGGGGACTTGCATGATAACGCAACCCGGCATCGAGCCAGGGCTGCTCAAATTGACTAAGTTATAAATAACAAGTGTGAATAAAAGTGAGTAGCAAGCAAAAACATAACTGGTTCGTTACATCTGCACCCGGCATCCCGGGGATCTGATAAGTGTTTAAAGGATAAGATTGCAGGAGAAAATCAAGTCGAGGTGGCAGCGTTCTCGGTGTTGGCCTTGGCTGCTTCATCTTCAGCGCTGGCTTTGGTGGCGTCCGCCTCCGTGCTGGCGTCAACAGTCTTCGCAGCTTCGTTTTTGGCGCTGGCCTTGGTAGCATCCGCTTCCGATTTGCCGGGGACGGTCTTCGCTAGCTCGGTGTCGGGCTCGGTGGCTGCCTGGTCTGAAGTGGCCGTGGCCACCGAGATGGGCACTGTTGCCGAGGTGGAGCCAGTGGCTTGGGTGCGAAGGCTATTCATGTCGTCGAGGGCAGCTCCTGACAAGGTGCCGAACTCGAGCGCGGCGGTGTCGATCGACATCTTCTCACTCTCGTCTTCCTCATCGCTACCCGCGACGACTGCAGCCTTCCCCTTCCCGGTCTTTCCACCAGGAGACTCGAAGCAGCTTAGGTCCAACTCCTCCTCGTCCGTCTCTTCATCGTCGCCCTCCTCCTCGCCTTCGTCCACCTCGGTGTCAGGCTCGGTGAGGCCGTCGATGAAGGTCGCCGTGTCAGCATACTGGGCAACCTCGTGCGCAACCAGTTGGCGGAGTGCCACGCAGTCGGGGTTCTTCTCCCATTTGGAGTCCTGGCGCATCTCGCGGACAATTTGCAGATTGAGATTTTCATACCAGCTAGTGATGAACAGCAGCATCATGTCCGCGCCTGCCCGAGCTCCCGACGCGCGCCACTTCTTCAGCTCGGCCTTCACGCCGTGCAGCTTCAGGGCAAGTCCGCGAATGGTTGTTGGCGCGGTGTCCTGTGGCCAGAAGAGGTCGTGGAGCTGGAAGGCGATGCGCACCAGCTCGGTTCCCATGCCAGCTAGACGCTGGAACTGGCCTTGCATGATGATCAGGCTCTCCTCAATTTCTGCTCGGGTGTCCGAAGGCTCGCCCTTCTCGGTGCGAGCAGCTCGGGCCTTTGCCAGGGCGAGTTTGCAAGAAGATTCGAGGTCGGGGAAGACTTCTGCAAGAGCTATCGAGAAAATCAGAAACAGAGACAGAAAAGAAACGTAAAACCGAGCAGAAGAGATCGCAAGAAAACAGAGAAAAACGCAGAGAAGAGAACACTTACTGTTCAGGTCGTAGAGCAACCCCTGCAGCTTGTTCTTCCACAGCTCCTCGTCGGCTAGGTGCCTTTCTTCAATAGAGCGGAGCCCGGACAGTTGAGCAAAGAGGTCAGCGTTGCTCTTCTTCAGCACCTCGCACTCCTGCTCGAGGGTTTTCTCCTTGGCCTTGGCTGCTGTTTCGTTCTTTGCCTTCTCGGCAATTATTCTATCCCTCTCGGCAGCAATGTTGAGAGCATCCTGGAGCGCAGTCCGCAGCTGGACTTGGAGCTTCTCCATCTCGGTAGCATGCTCTTTCTGCAGCGCGACATATTGGCTTGATAGTTGCTGCTGCACCTCAGCAGGCTGGAGACAGCTCTGATGCTCCTCAGCGAACTTCTTATGATCTTCTGCGGAGAGCCAAGCGCGGTTAGCAGAGCAGCGAAGAAAGAAACACAAAGACAAGCCGAGAAGACGACAACGTACCTTCTAGTCTTTTGATCGTGGCTTGGCCACTCCCGACAACGGCACGGCAGGTCGAGTGCTCCTCCGCCAGGGCCTTTAACTTCCCTGCAGAGTAGAAGTGGTTAGCGCAAAAAGCAAAAGCGGGCGTAAACACCAAACGCAAGAACCGCATAGCTAAAAGCGTACCTTCAACTTCAGAAAGTTTCAGTGTGATGTTCATCACATCCTTCTCGGCTGCCTCGTCGGCTGTGCGTTCTTTCTCTAGGGCGTCAATACGTCTCCTAGCGATGGAATGGTTCCAGAGTAGCCGACGGTACAGGACGGTTCGCTTCAGTAAGCTATTCTGAGAAGCAAAAGAAAAAAGAATCAGGCAAAGTAATAAAGATTCAACCCAAGAAGGCGGCTACTCGGGAGAGTATCCGCCTACTCGGCTAGAATCTCGGGGACTGGGTGATGGATAAGGAAAAGAAGAAGAGTACAAGAAAATAAAAAGGCAACTCGGGAAGGATGAGTAAGACTTACCGCGTAGGACCTCGGCAGCCTTGCGGTGGACGAACATCTTGGCGGCGAGTGTGCTGGAGTTGGATGAGATGGTCATAGGTTTGTAACCCATGTCCGCCTTGTTCCAATCAACACGCATGTGGTCCAAGTCTCCCAACTCCGTGCCGTCCCAGTTCGAGTTGCCAAGGATCTTGCTGTCCCACTTGGCGTCGATGAAGCCGACCAAATCGATCACTTGCTCAAGGCCCTGGGACGTCACCGCCTTGTCCTGGACCTCGCGTGAAGAAATGGAAAGGGACTTGTCCTGGTCTTTGGCTGGGGGTTTGGAGTTTACTGTCGCGGCCTGCTTCCCCTTCCTGAGAGCAAGTTTCCTCTCCGCGGGGGTTAAGCCAACCTGGTACTGTTGGCTGACCTTCACCATATAAGGTGGGAAGCTGGGCGGATCCGGAGCGCTGGACGCAGCAGCAGCATCATCAGCCGCGCCAGGCTCGCGGATAGCCAGCTGACGGTCTTGGCGGTTGAGGTTGGCGGCGGCATCACGGCTGCATCTTGACCGGCACCACGAGCCGGGTTCCTGCGAACAATGCCTTCTGCCGGGCCAGCTGGCTTCTCGGCAGCCCGCTTCTTCGAAATCTCCTTCTTGGCGGTTGGCTTCTCGGTGGTTGGCTTCTCGGTGGTCTTCTTCTCGGTGGCCTTCTTCTCGGCGGCCTTCTCTTCTACAGCTTCCTGAGTGTTCTGCACCAAGGAGGAGTCTGGTGCAGTGGAGGAGGTGCCCTGCTGGGTAGGCGGCGCCAACGGCGTGCTACCCGGCGCAGCATCCGGCTGCGCGTGGCTCTGCAGGTCCTGCTGCACCACATTGACTACTTCAACCCGCTGCTCGGCAGCGGGACCTTGCTGTGAGGTATCTTGTTCTTCTACCCGCGTCTGGGTCGCGGGGTCTTCCTGTTCAGCAGCCCCTGTGGCTGGCTGCTCTTGTTCTTCTCCCTGCCGCTCAGGGGCGGCGTCTTCGTGCTTCTCGGTGTCTTGTGCTAAATTCTCCTCGGCCGTGTTGGCTGGAGGAGAAGGAGGCCTATCTTGGTGAGCAGCATCATGCGCCTCTTGTTCTGCGCGGGACTGCTGCTCTAGCTCGACATTCTGGACGTCGGTATCCATGTACCGAGCCTCGTCGGAGTCCTCTCCTTGGGCTATGGCGGCTTCATTCTCGTTGCCATCGAGGTCGATGAGCTTATCAACATCGATAGCGGCCTTCTTCTTAGTCTTCGTGGGCGCATAAGCGGCGTCCGCATCCAAGGGGGCTCTGAAGAAAGAATTACGTTCGGAAATGAGAAGAGGGCAGAGGAAACCGAGAAGAAACAATGAAGTAAAAGGATGGGGAGTAACTGAGAAGAAGGTACTTACCCCTTACGGGTAGGGATCACTGGTCGTTTTCTCGGCACGACTTTCTTGGTCGCCTTCTCGGTCGTCTTCTTCTTCTTGGCGGGGGGCTCCTGAGCACCACTGCCCGTCCGCTTGCGAGTAAAAGGGGCGGCAACTGAAAGAGGATCGACGACAAGGGCTTCCTCATCCTCGTCCTCATCCTCGCCTTCATCCTCAGCATCAGCACCATCTGTGAAATTGAAAGGAAGAAAAGCAATTCAGAAGCAGGAAGCAATTAGTTTGCGCTACTCGCGACAAGACGGGATAAACTCGGTTACCTTCATCTTCGTCCTCGGACCAGTCACGGAGAGACGCGTCCACGTGATGCTTACTCGTCTGGGCGGCATGAGGGAGGTTGAGTTTGTCCGCAGTCTCGAAGGAGACCTCGTCGTCTTCTTCCCGGTCCTCGGACCAGTTGCCCTCGAAGCGTTCACTGCTCTCAGCGAGCTGGCGATCAAGGACCTGAAAAATAGAGAAACATCACAAGTTAGTCGAGTAGCATGAAGGTACCCTACCCGAATAGGCGTGCAAACACAAAGCACACTAAGCCTAGGGAAACTTGCTAAGTGTCCTACTCGACAAGGCGTGCAAACACCAAGCATATTAAGCCTAAGTGATTCTCCTAAGTGTGCAACCCGACAAGGCGTGCAAACACCAAGCACACTAAGCCTGAGCAGTTCTGCTAAGCGTCCTACTCGGCGCAGAGTGCAAATGCTAGTCGCAGCAAGAAGAGAAGGCTATCTACTCGGATTACATATACAAGAAGCAGATTAAGAAAAACATACCCGTGGAATCGTCTTCGTGCGGCTGTAAGGGATGAAGCCATACTGCCAGTTGTCTCGGAGGCCAGTGGTCAGGATGGACCGTGCGTGAGCGGCGACATCCGCGTTGCTGAGATCGAAGGTAGTCGTCCGGGTACAGTCGCGGGGGCCGCCCATGTAGCACATGGGGTGGGAGCGGCGTTGCAGAGGCAGCACGCGATTGGAGATCCAGCAGGCGACTGGATCGTCGCTCTTGAGCCCCTCTCCGATCAGATGGGCGAGGCGCTCCTCCATCTGCGTCGAGTTGCGGTCCATGGACGGCTTCGACTTCCAGTTCTGCCCGGTGGGAGCTCGGTTGCTCCAAGGGGGCAGATTGATGCGGTCTTCCAACTTGGCCCCCTTCGTGGCAGGGATGTTCGTCACATACAAGAAGGATTTCTGCCACTTGCGGACAGAATCCAGGCCCTTGATGCGAGGATGATTGGTGCCCGGGCGCTGCACCATCATGGCGCTGCCGGTCTTGGTTACCTCCATCTCCGTCGTGGGGCGAACGCCGAGGAAGGCTTCGCACACCACAGCGTGGTAGGAGAGGAAGACGACAGCGTTGGGAGGAAGATGATGCATCTGGAGACCGTAATGGTCCAGGAAAGAGCGGAGAAAATTGGATGCAGGAAGTCCAAATCCTCGCGCAAAGTGCGCGAGGAAGACGACATGTTCGCCCTCCTGCGGAGACGGAACGAGCTCGCCGTCGGGCTGCCGGCATTGAACACCGGGAGGAACCCTCCGGGTGTTCACGAGCCACTGGCAGTCCTCGGCGGTGACGTCGGAGCCGGCGGGAAAGGTTGCAAGTGTTTGGAGAAGTGGATGAATCCGCGGCGGCGCAGAGAGTTGCGCGGCGGCGAAGAGCTCTGCGGCGGCGGAGAAACGAAGAGGCAGAAGGGGAAAGTGGAGCGGAAGGAGAAGAGGAAGTTACCGAGAGGGTATTTATACCGCACCTCGGATTACCGTTACGAATTGGAGTAGTGGGATCGATCGTGGCAATAAATCGTGCGGCGTGGGGTATGTGGGCCGGTTAGAAACGCACACAACGCGGAACGCACGCGTAACGGCCGCATTAGATCCCACAACGAGATCGTGGGCAATTACTGCGCGTGATGGGATATTACGAGCTGGTGGGCCCACTCCGTGAAAACTGGGCGCGTGGCCTGTCAGGTCCTGGGCAGCGAGGCGTCGGGGTCCTGGATGCGTGACACGTGCCCAGTTGCAGCGCGGAAAGCCGGATTGTGCTCTGCGCTGCAGAGATTCTGTTTGAGAAATCCCCTAAGTCTTTTTACTAGGCTACAGAGAAGAAAACTAGCTCTATTCGGAAGAAAGGAAACTCAAGGTATGTTCCAGACTGCTACTCGGAGGTTTCGCTCGGCATCATGAGGTTCAAGGACATTGTTGCCCAGGTTGGTTTTAAGCTGGCAGGGCCCAGTGAACAAGTTTTCAGGACTCTACCAGCTTCGGGGACTAATGTCGGGGGGTTACCCCCGAGTAGGGTAAAGGGAAGTGCTAAAGGCAAGGTCAGAAGAGATGTTTGGTCGAGTAGCCGCCTACCCGGTAATTGCTACCCGGTCGACTGCTACTCGGTCTTACAGAAAGATGACCAGAAGGTTATATCAAGCAAGTTATATTTGTTCGAGTATAAGAGTTGGTCCGAGTAAGATTGGCGGGAACCTACTTGGGCCAGAAGTCAAAGGAGCCGTTCTGACACAAGATCCCGCGTATCCGGGGTCCGTACTTGGCACTATTCACGGCACTGTTCATATGGGGACGGCGTGCCTGACAGCGACAGTGTGGCAGTAGGCCGTCGCAGGATAGGGGGGACCTACTCTATGTTTGGCGCAGTGATACCAGACTGTTCACTTGGTTTTGCCCAACGACTTTCCGAACAGGACAAGATTAGGAACCAAAGCTGTCAGCGACAACCCGGAAGAAGGACGATGTGCACACAATGTGGACATCTGTTTGTATTTGGACGTATCCGGCTGGGCACCGTGTATATAAGGTGCCCTTCCCCCTCCTGCGCGGGGGATCACATGCTCGAACACAAGAGAGACCTAGATTCTTGACCTAGTTCATCACATAGAGAGAAGAGTGGCTACTCGGTAGCAAGAACCATTGTACTGTGGCTACTCGGAGAGACCTCAATACATCAAAAGAAAGGCAGGAGCAGGGGTTTTACCTACTCACGAGGGCCCTGAACCTGGGTAGATCGTGTTGTTTGCTGTGTTTAGTTCTTACCTCACGCGGCTATTCGTCGCGTGATCCCTCCCCGAGCACCTCCAGCGTCCATCGTTCCCACATCTTTAGCCATCTTATGGCATCTGTCTTGACACCACCACGACAAAGTGTAAAACCAATCAGTCGGGAATTTTTACCTATCACAGAAAAATAAGTGTCGGCGATGCGGCCAGACAGCTTGTTCACTCTAACTATTGCATCATTGCATCGTTTCTTGTACCTTTTCGCCTGCTTCCCGGCTTTCTTCGCCTCAGCTTCAGCCGATTCACGACGCTTCGTTTCCGCCTTGAGAAGTTTGTCGGCTTTAGGCAACACCTTTTCAGAGTGCGTTACGTAAGCCTGCGCACAAAACAAAATTATCAGTCCGCTATCTGTGGAAGTTCCAAGAAAATTATCAATAAGTTCACTCCGAACTTGGGGACTAGATAAAGATACAGGCAATATCATTAGGATTTACCTCATGTTTGGATATCAAAGCTTCCAGAATATTTTCTTCATCGGCCCTCAAAGTGTGCAGGGCACCAAGCATCTGGGAGAAGGACATATCTTCGGGCCTGACACTGGAGGGACCGGCAGCTTGATCAACTGGCGAGCGATCCTTCTCCGACTCTGGGGTCGAGACCCGGGCTGTCTGGAAGTCCGGGTTGGGAGAGCCGTCCTCGTCTCCGGGATCTCGACCTCGTCGTCCTTAGCCTCTTCCGATGGCTTGGGACACCCGGCTTCCTGCCGATCCGGGTCAGCCAAAGGATCTGGCCCCTGGTTGTCTTCAATACAACCGTCTGTCGCGGCATCCACATCATCAGTCGGCCCCTCCGTTTCCCGGTTGTCCGTGTCCATGTTCTCCGGGTCAATAAGTGTGGCTTGGGCGCTAAGAGGAAAGAGATAAATGGTTAGCAACAGTGAATGAAAATTATCAAGTATACAAGGGTATCATATAGCAAAGACTTACCCGGTGTTCACAGCATAATCCGGTGGGAGTTCACTGCTGGAAGCAGATGAAGCTGTCACAGGAACTGTTAGTGGGACCCGGAACTGCCCAGCCAATGGATGGTTGGGGGAGGGGCGACTGTGAGGAGAGTTGGAAGCGCGAGGTGGAGGAGTACCGGCACGGCGAGCTGGTGACGTGGAGATACCCGGGTTAAGGGGATCATCACCCGGGGAACTCCGGGTCACCCTACGTTTGGGCGGAGGAGGATCCTTCAAATGTGATGAGTTGGATAGTTGTTGATTAAGTTTGCACATGTTATCAAAGGAATAGGGTTCGGAGGACATGAAGGAGTAAGGAACCTTGGATACCACTCCCCTGGTCTTCCTCTTGGTCCCAACTGCTACTTCTTGATCAGGTTCATCTGACTCGGTGACTTTCGGGTCCTCCTCGCCCTTATCCTCTTTGTCCTCTAGCTCTGAAAGTTATCAAGGCGTACAGTTAGAAAACGCGAGATATGAAAAATCAAAGTGGTACAAGTGAAACTGTTCATAGCCCCGGGTAATACCTTCATCATCATCAGCCGGCTCTTCGTCTTCTTCCGGGTCTCCGGAGGAAGGGGAGGTCTCAATACCCCAGAAGTCGCTATCCGCCTGAAATAAATGTTAAAGATGAGAGTTAGTAGCAGTATCAAGTGAAAGCATGAAAGTGAAGTTATAAACACAAGATCTTACCGCAGGAGCCGGATTCTCGCGGGTAAAAGGCTCCAACCCGGCAATGTTCCGGACTACTTCGAGCTTTTCCGTCAAGAAGCCCTTGATGGTCTTGATGGAATCGCCCGCCGGGTAATTTTTGGAGGAGTAACGGAGCGGATCCGTGGAATGCCCCGAGTATTCGCACATTAATTTAGTGCGGATGGAGTTGGGCTGGATCCGGAAGTTGACCCATGTTTTAACTAGGTTAAGCCCAAGGAGACCTTGGGCCGAAAGAACAGCTATCTTAGCTAAGAAAGGTTGGATGGTTTCCCTGTCCGACTCAGGGGCGTAGGCGTTGAAATTCTCGGAGATATCAAGGAGACCCTCCGAGTAACCCGGCAGTTTCCTTTCGCCGGGTGGGGAGGTGTCTCGGCAATAGAAAAAGGAAAGTTGCCAATGCTTGACATGTCAATTCAAGTTAAGAGTCGGCATAGGCGAGTTCTTGCGGCGCTGGATGGAAACCCCGCCGCAAGCAAGAAGTGCCCCGTCACCGCTTTCGCGGAACGGTTTGCACTGGAAAAGTTCAATAAAGAGAGCCAGATTTGGCGGAGTGCACAAATATGACTCGGAAAGGACGATAAAATGGGTTATATTCAACATAGTGTTATGCCCTATGTCGAATACCCGGAGGCCGTAATGGCTCAAGACCTCACGGAAGAAAGGGTGACCCAGGGGGCAAAACCCCCGGGTCACGTGCTCGACAAAGCAAATTACCTCGTCCGCAGCAGGCGTGGGCCGGGTCTCATCACCTGGCACCCTCCAGTGGATATCTTCTTGAGGGGGGAGGACCCCTAACTCGTCCAGCTCTTCTAGCTTGGCCTTGGTGACCGTGGATCGCGCCCAGTTGGCGGATATCGATTGGGTCATCCGGGTTTTAGCCGGATGCTTTCCCTGCTTCTTAGGAGCCATGGGTTCAGTCTGCAGAACATAAGACAAAAAAGTATGAGACGCAAAGACTCGGAAATCATGAGTTATTCGGCTATATGCAAGCAGTATCAGTAAGAGACATAGAAATTAAGAATCATCCGGATATCACTGGACGGAGCGAAAATTGCAAGTTATCCGGGTATCAAGTAGCAGTACGGAAAGTATGGGATATTTACATATTGGCAAGCATTCATGATGAAAGGTGGATTGCCTATGTATCTGATGCATGCAAAGGAACCGATAGAAGTGGTTTTTCCGGGTATTGGTGGCAGTTGCGGAAAATTTGGGCGGACCGAGCCTAGATTGGAAATTTCCTTTTCGGATTCGTGGCAAAATTAGTGACTACAAGCAACAGGAGAACGAAGTGGGGCCAATATGCAGGTGGTTGGATGAACTAGCAAGTATCAATGCAACTTAATCCGGCGCGGGGCAAGAAATTGCCCGCGGTTGACCTAGATCCAATCTAGATCGAATTGAGAAATTGCAAAGCTAGATTAATGGGAGCGAGGAGCTTACCAGATGAGATTGGAGTAGAGCGCGGCGGCGGCAAATGGCGCAATCCAAATGCCCCTTTGCGACTGACGGCGAGCTGCTCGAGGGCGTGGCGGCGGAGGTCGGCGGCGGCGCGGGACGAGCTGTGGCGGAACGTAACCGGCGGTGGATTGGTTCCTGCGGCGTGCGCGTGGTCTCCGTGGTGGCGCTCTGTGAGCTCGTGTGCGGGAGTGAAGAAGAGAAGGAAGAAGAAGGAATGAACCGTTGGGGTTAGGTTACCCCTAGGTACCTATTTATAGGGTACGGGTGTGTAAACCTAGGCCAACGGGCGGGAGCCGGAAATTTCGAATAAGAAATGCCCGTCCGGATTTTCCGAGATATGCGTTAAGTGCTAGACGTGATAGCCGGAATGGGTAGGAAACAAATCTTCTCCGCTATACCTGGATCGATTAACAAGTAAAATAAGCCGGATCTTTGGCGTTTGCATCAGGGATTGACCCGGAGAAATAAGCAATGGACTTGGAGAGAGCCGGGTGGCCACCATGGAGTTAGGCCTAGCTGTTTATCAAAGCAATCTGACCCGACCTCTATGAACTTGTATGTTTGATATTTTTTGCAGGCAATAGCGTGCGCTTCAAGGAAGATCCCGTGAAGTCCAAGCTATTATGGGGACTACTGATAGAGGGATGATAACCCGGTAGGCCAACACCAAGGAGTAACTCGGCCCAAAGGACGCTGCGCAAGACCCGGCTTAGGATAAAGGAGCTTCTAGAAGGCCCAATATCGTAGGCCTCGTAACCCGGATTGTGGGTTCCGATAAGGAAGTTTAGGGTTTTGTAGGCAGTGTCCAGGTAGGATTCAGAGTACGCCTTGGAGAGCAGGCCGGGGGGTCCGGATAATATATAAGCTGGCCCCTAGGTTTAGTTTAGGGAGCCCAAGAGTTCAAGCAATATCGCTAGGTATCGAGTATCCAGTGTAACACCAGAGTTGAGTTAGTATATCTAGATCGGAGACTCGGCGACTTGATTGCCGGCTACCAGATCGCATATCATCATGTTTTCCTCTTAGCTAAACCCTCTCCCAAACACCAGAGTCGATTTGCCCCAAGATAAGTTACCCCCGGTAACGTCTGCCGTGATTATCCCACGACAGATCATCCAAGGTTTATTGAACTCAGGGAGGTAGGGGTCAAAGATATCCCTATCAAGTAACCCTGCAATTACGATACAAAAAGTCTCTTGTGTCCCCAACACACCTAATACAATTTTCAGTTGTATAGGTGCACTAGTTCGGAAAAGAGATGGTGAAATACAACTAATATGGATGATTATAAGTGATAATAGCAATCTGAATTAAAAATCGCAGCAAGCAAACATGTAGCAAAACCGTTTGTAAACGTTGTTTCAATGCTTAGAAACAAGGCCTAGGGATCATAATTTCACTAGTGGACACTCTCAACAATAATAACATAATTGAATACATAAATATCATCTCTTCACTATGCTACACTGAACCACTCTCCGGTTGGATAACAAACACCAATCATTGCATAAGGATATGAAGTCAGACCTTAAATATGCACACCCCACTAGGTAACCCCACACTTTCACCTTGAGCCCTTGATGGTTCCAGAAAAACACCACAATTTGATAGGTTCATCCAACACAAAATATATAAAACATGATAACTCACACGCGGCGCACACACTGTCACCTTTACACCGCGGGACAAAGGTGTCTCTGGAGGTCGCATTAGCAAAACCACTTGAGTAGTGTAATAGATGAAGAGTAACATCTACTCATCCAACTAGATTACAAAGCTCATGATCACATAAAGATCACACCATGGGAGAGAGAGATACGAAACAAGATACCATTAGAGCCCTCAGCCTCGGCGGAGAAGTACTCCCTCCTTATCATGGGAGTCAGCAATGGCGATGGTGATGGCGGTGAAGTCGATGGAGATGGCTCCGGGGCACTTCCCCGTCCCGACAGGGCGCCGGAATAGAGATTTCTGTCCCTCGAAACTTATCGGTGATGGAGGTGGAGCTACGTAACTTTTCGTGGATGGAGGCTGGATGTTTTAGGGGTTTTGCGCCGGGGGTGAATAAATAGGCGAAAGGGTGATGTCCATGGGCATCCAAGGGGCCCACACCATTTGGTGGCGTGGCCAGGGCCGCCACCAGGTGGTGTGGACACCTCATTGCCCTCCTCCGGGTCTCTTTTGGACTCCGTTGACGTGCCGGAAAAAATAGGACCCTGAGATTTTGTTTTATCCAATTCCGAGAATATTTCCAGAACAACTTTTCTGAAATAAAAAACATCAGAAAATAGGAACTCGCGCCGTGGCATATTGTCAATAGTTTAGTCCAGAAAACATCCGGAAAATGAAGGAAAACATGTGAAAACACAAAGGTATTCGATAGAAAACAAGCATGTAGCATAAAAAAGTATAGATATGTTTGAGACGTATCAAGTGGTCGTCCTCCTATAGCTCCTCCTTCATTGGCGGCGCGAGGATGCGGCTGGTCTGGGCGGCAGGGGCAGAGGAAGAGGCAACCTTGGGGTTGGCATGGGGTGGGGAGGAGCAGTGCCTACTGGTCTACGCTGCATCACTTAATTTTTTTGCCCTACGTAGTCCGCCAATATCACTATGCAGTTAACGGGGAATGCCTAGACATGCAAGTATGAGGATAATGACTTATCGGGCAGCAGATTCAATGTAGCCGTAGAAGAGTTCTGAACAATGGTATATCCTCACAACTAGGACTAGTTGTAAGGATGTCGCTAAGTATTCCCTCGTCAAGGATCACACGTGTAATCCCTCTTCTGGTGTGCATGCGCATGCTCGTGTCAACCCGTCAGTGCTCCGCCTTCCAGGACTCAGCACTGATGAAGAGAGACAGCCTTCCGGTGTTGCTAATTGGTAGCTCTAATCAAATGTGATTAGATCTATTATGAATTTGGAAGTTCTCTACACATGAAAGAGAAAAATAATTAGACCTAGGTCTAATAGGGAGAGTATAACAAAAAAAAACCTGATTAGAAGAGGCTCTAATTCAATTAGAGATGTTTGAAATTAGAGACTCTAATTCAATTAGTGGTTCTCTGATTAGACTTCTAATTAGAGCCTCTAATTCAATATAGGCTCTCTAATTAGATATCTACTTCTATGAGAGACAGAAGGACAAAGGCTCAATCGTTGTGTTCTCCAAAGAGGAGGGGTGGGGATTATATAGTGAGAGAAAGAGGGAGACATGTCAAAGGGGGAGAGGTCGGTTTCCCTTCATCCTCCTTGGCCGCACCTCCCCTCCTAGGGGAACTAGGATTGGACTACCAACTGGAGTCCAATCCCTCCCTTTTCTTTTTATTTTTCAAAAATCATTTATTTCAAAAATTACTTCAGGAAAATTCCTTTGGAAAGCTTGTGCACTGAGACCATGGGCCCCACCTGGCATCCCCTAAAATTAGGTTTTTCCCATAGGACGAAATCTGCCCCCCTCAGGCTATGCTTCCATATAAGGAAAGTCCCCCGGAACTCTTCCGAGACCCTGTCACGCCTACAGATAAAATCATCGATATTATCTAACGATGTTAGTAAACATTTCTAACACCCCGGGACATCTCATGTCCTCTATAGCTTCTCATATAAATTAGCCTAGCACCGACATAAATTCTCTCTTATAGTAACTTCCCCGAAACAACTCCGATTGACACCGTACTTGTTTCTGTGATCTCGTAACAACATCGAACATTCATAAAGCTAAAAACAACTTATAATTTCTATCAATAAAAGGTTGGCACAGCTTAATAGTGTGACCAGTAAAGGCTCGATAACACACAATCATGTTCGGGGCACTTACCGAACAATAACCAACATCGGGACCATGGACGTCCATGACGTCACAATGTGTTCATGAAGAACGGGAGAACCTTGTAAGGTACTCATTGCACTTATTCCCTCAACTTCATGGTACCAACGATATCGTCAGGTGAGACTATGTGATCTAGTTTGATCAAACTATTTGATCATAACACATATAACTCGTTCACCGATATCGTTCTCTTTTCTCATACATATCCAAGATGACCCTATGATAAAACCACATTGTATCTAGCCAGATGATATGTCATCGGTGATACTGACAGGTTCATAGATTGTATCTCTCTATCATTTAGAGGAATTAAGTACTAATTTTGAACGATCTCAGTTCCATTACAGTTTATAGGTCGTACCCAGATATCACCTTATAGTTCCAGTTATGGCAAGACGGTTTATTATATCCAAAGTATAACTTTGGATCATGCGGTCACTAGATATTCTCATAGTATAGGAATTATAGTAGATGTTAAATTCATATGCACCGTATAAAATGCATAATGCTCATTTAGTCTCTTTTAGCAACGACATACGCTTGGGTAAGTTCAATATTATCGTTACGTTAACAATAAACTCTTATGTTTTGCTAGACTTTCTTCGATTTCCATGATAAAAAACATATGATCATATCACAAACCATAAAATAATCTTAGAGACAATATTAGAAACTCTTGTTCGTTTATTTCTTCACACCCGCACAAAGATTTTCCTTTGAAACTCACTTTTCAAGTTCTATAGCGCTTGTAGAATGATGACATAAACTTAATTCTGAATTTGGAGATAGAATAATAACTGAAATTTACTATCTCTAGGGCATATCTCCAACAGTCTCCCACTTGCGCTACAGTCAATTAATACTCTAGTTAGTATGATGACATAAAACCTATGAAATTCCGGTGTTTCTCACACTATGCATGTGGTACCTTAGACTTATGTCTTTCACCTTTTGATCTAATCAGCTTGTGATAAATTTGTGTTTGGATTTATTAGGAATTGGATATCTATGAACCTGGTTCCATGCTAATATTAATAATTCTAGTGTCTCTGAATGAATTATTATATTATCGTTTGAAACCTCACTAAGTCGAATGCCTTTTATCCAATAACCTGCAACGAACAACGTCTAACATTTTGTTGCAACTATCCACAAAATATAGTAGAGTCCACTCATAATACTCCAATGTTTATAATTATACAACATACGCTATTATCAATTGAAGAATCATTATCTGAGTTAAAATAAAAAATGATTTTGTATTACCACCACTAATACATATGTGAATATTTCTCACAATATTATTTGTAGCTATACAAAATTCCACCGGGTTATTTTTCAATCTGTAATATTTCCGTGATAAACTTCTCACCATAATATTTCTTGGTTTTATTACAAACAATTAACTGCATATAAAAATTTTCTTTAAGTTTTTCTCCTTTATACCGGATTGACTAAAACATTTTTAGTAAACGAAAATCTACCGGTTCTTGTGTGCTTTTCCTTTAATGACCATGAGATTGGTCAAATCACAAATTATTATGATTTGATCTCAATCCTCTATATTTTTTCACCAATGATTACGAAGGTCATGTCTCTTGCCAAATATCATGTCATTTTTTTTGAGACAAAATACTTTTATCTTAATAAAATTCAAAATTACTTTCAGAATTACACTTATCACACCCATCATATTAATGTTTATTAAATTCCTCAATCTATCTGATAGACTCTGAATTTAATAAGACACTTTCTCATATTGTATTTAAAACATTTTTAAATCTTTTTCATGAGGTATCTTTCTTATAATTAGGCCCATCCAAATTATAAGATCATCATCAGCTCCAATTGACTTTTAAGTCCATTCGCTTTAAATAATTTGCTTATTTTTTCATTAACACGACTGACTTAATACTCATATTTGTAATATATCTGATTACTCTTAGTAATAAAAATTAATTACACTTAGCAAAATAATTTTCTAGTTGATCCAATAACAACGCCAACAAATTGATATGATAATTCATTGTTCCTAGAATTGGTACCCCAGGGAGGGCCACCCTGCGATACGCGCCACTCCTTCGGGATGCCACAGTATGGAGGCTTAAGGAGCCCGTACCGGTACAGCCCCGAGGCGTCATTAGTTTTGATGGTGCGTGCGCTGGAGGAGGAGCCGGCCTCCAAGTTGTTGGTCGCCATGGAGAGGCAAGGAAAAGGGTGAGGGGCGAGAAGATTTGGATGGAGGGTAGGGGGAGAAGGAGGGGAGAGGAGGTTGTGCAGAACAGCGGAGGAAAGCCTTAGTGGGGAAGGAGAAATGCCGACATCACATCATCGGAGGCATGTTGCATCGCCGGTGTAATTGCGAGAAGGCATGTTGCATACCGGCTTCTCGTCGCATTCGAAATTGTCGAGCGGCATTAACGCAAACTGTCCTCGTGCACGACGTATTTACTCACGCCCCTTCCCGCCTTCTGTCTATGACAAGCGGGTCACTCCTCTCAGGTGGGCTGACCGGACATTATCCGTCGCCCCCAGGAAGGCCTCCAAGTTTGGGGTGCAAGGAACACATTTGATGGGTGTGAACGCTCGGGGCATGTCGTTGGCCCATTGAGGGCCCACTCTAAGAGCATCTCGATTGGCACCCCACCCAAACGCCCCCCAGTGGCCCATTGGGGGCCCGGACCGAAAAATCGCACACAACGGCACACCCCAATGGTGTCCATCCATCAAATTTTTGTCTGGCACCCCCAGCCCACCCTCCAAACTTGAGGGCCTGCTTAGGGGCGTCACACATTACCCGGTGACCCCATCCGTCGGGCAGGGCCCGCTCTTCATAGACCTAAGTCGCGCCCTAGGCGGTTAAAGGCGTCGTGCAGGAGGTCGTTCCTCCCGAGTTAATGGCGTCGACGGGATGCGACTGTCAGCCAGGCGACGGGACATCAGTTCGCCGATGCCACACGCCAAGAATTTACACGGCCTACGGCCTTCCTAGCTCCCAAGCGACGTCAGGGCGAGCGCGGCCGGGACGTGTCACCGCTAGATCATCTCGGCTTCGACGAGACGTTTCGCCGTCATAAACTCTTACGAGGTGCACGGCCCGACGTGTCCTCTCCTTCCCGCTGCATCCCACCCAACTATAAAGCCACTTTCTCACCGTAGACAACACCACACCATCTTCCCATTGACGCTTCTAAACTCGTCGCAATCTTCCCATCGCCGATGCTCCCCCCATATCGACAACACCATGCCACGCAAGCTCCATACCTTGTGGGTGACGTTCATCCAGCAAGACACACGCCATGCGCAAGACCCTCCATCCGACGATGGCGGAAGTGGCGACGACCCCTACATTTTCGCGTAGGAGGAGGAGGGGGTGGTGGAGCCAGACCATCCTTCGCAGCCGCAACAGGAGCCTGGCGCACGAACCAGAGCTGGAGGAGGAGGAGCCAGAGGAGTGCCCTCTGCTCTGGCCCCACCTAGTGGTGGCGCACAACTCGTTCCCCACATGGCGCAACGAGGAGCCGTTCCGGCCGGTCTGATCTGGGTTGCAGGAGGCGGAGGCAGCCGCCAAGGCTGCCTCCATTAAGGCTTCCATCGAGACAGCCTGGAGGGAGGAGCATGCCCGATCCTCATGGAGGCCGAGTGGCAGACGTACGAGCAGCTCAACGCCAACGCGACATTCGATTCGCAGAAGGTCTCATACGACCGCTTGAGGACGAGTCTGCCTCGTTCATGGCCTCCCAACGCGCGTCCTATGAGGAGGTGAACTTCGCGCGGGCAAGCCGAGATGTCTGGAAGGCTACACATAGCGACATGGAAAACAAGCACCGCGCCATGGTAGAGGGCACCTTCCATTGGGCTGCCTAAGAAAATGGGATGGACACAAAGGCAGAGGGGCGGCTGTTGGCCTCTCACGCATGCGACAATAGGCGATTGCGCCCTCGTCGCAGGCCGCGGAGTAGCATCCGATGCGGATGGAAGACAGGGCGGAGCTGCGCTGGCTAGCGTAGGTGGGAGGCCATTCGCCTCCCTCCTCGGGGTACTACGCTGAGCCAGCGCCCAACGACGACGAGGCTGGCCCCTTCCACTGAAGGGTCTATGTAGCAAAATAACAAAAAATTCCTACTAACTACAATTGAAACCAAGCCAAGATCTATTACTATGTATATATGAATTAACAGATAAGATCGGATATCATACCCTTGAAGACCGATAGCAGGGACTACGCTCCCGCACAAGCGTTAACGACGGAGTCGTGCGTAGCTGACTCCAAAGTCATGTAGATGAGGGAGATCCGACTGTAGAACCATAACTATGGCAACTCGTAGGATTTACACACGTACAGTGTAACCGATTACTTCCGGGATCCGATCCATCAAAGCAGAGGAAGTAGGATAGATGTACTAGAGAGAACACTACACGGTGGTGGGTGGAGAGAACCTCAACTCTAGCGCAGCTCCAAAATGGGAACCATGGGATGAGAGGAGAAAGAGAGAAAGCTGGTGCAAAAAGGAGTGGGGTGCCTCTCTTTATATAGGAGGAGGAGGGGGGGGGACTTTCCCCTTGGCTTAGCCATGTGGGACTAATGCCCACATGGCTGGCAAGCAAGGGGGAATCCGCAGCCCCACACATGGGCCCTAAAATGCCTATTTGAGTTGGGGCTCCCTCCTCTCTCAATTTCTCCTTTCCCCTAATGGGCCTCTTTTGCCACTAAGGCCCATTCATGGAAAATGACTTGATTAATTAAATAAAAATATATTTAATTATTAATTACACTAGTTAATAATAAATACATATTATTTAACTTATTTCAACATCGAAACACCTTTCTTTGCCCTCCGATCTTCATCGGATAAATCTCAGAACTATTCCGTCCCTATTCGCCCTTATTTATCTTCAATAAAAAATCATCCTATCAACGGTCACCCTTAAGTGTGACACCCTAACGGTCCAAGATCACTCCAGACATGATCAACATCCCTCTCTGATCAATGACCAACGGGGTCTGTATACCCACGATGGCCCTTGTGCGATCCACGATTACACTGGTAGAAAATAGGCCTATAGTCCCGGTTCGCCAGGGCCAGTAGTCCCAGCCGCGCAACCGGGACTAGCTATGCGCGACTAAAGACCCCCCCCCCCCTATAGTCACGCCGCTTACGAACCGGGACTAAAGGCCCGTCCACGTGGGCGCCAGGAGTCCGTCGCGGCGGAGGACCTTTAGTCCCGGTTCTTGTGGCTAACCGGGACTGAAAACCTCCTGCGCAGGTTTAGGGTTTTAGGCCCCCCTAAACCTGGTTTCTTTTTAATTTGTTTTGTTTTATTTCTTTTATATTTTACTAGGAAACATGCCCGTGCGTTGCAACGGGAGAAAAAAAAAATCTATGTTGTGGAGGCACATATCTTAATAACTTTTTCCTTGTTCAGTTATCCTTTTTTATGCTTTCATTTCCACGCATTTTTCTCTGAATTTATTCAATACCTTCCCATTTGTAGGACAGTTGATATTGACAACATCTAGAATGCAAAGCTTAAATGTTACAAAGTAGTTTATATCATCAAAGCGTAAGAAGGTTGTTGCAAAGGCTGGCCATGAATTTATATGTAAATGGAAAATAGACCAACAACCGAAGATACATGCCAAATCAAGAATATTCCAGCAAATAAATGTGTCCAAAAGTTGAGAATAGATGGAATGTACCGAATGTTGATGATTATTACATCTAGTATCTACAACTTTGTTTGAAGTAAATATGAAGAAAAATAAGCAGCATATACATGATGAACTACATGCCCACTCTCATATTAAAGATGTGTTCAATATGGTTTGGTCCTGGAAACTATGTTCAGCTGCTTTCTTTGGACCACTTAGACATGACAACAGTTCATCAGATGAGGAAAAACAAATCATAGAAGAATCATCGCTGACCAAGTACCCTACACACCTACTTCATGGTTTTCAATATCACTGATTTTCTTCAGCTCGCTCTGAATGGCACGCCTTTCTTTCCTGAGAATCTGTACAACTATGTACAAAACTTAAACCAATAAGAAAAGGAACAATAGCGAAAGTGGCCATCTGGATTTGATACATCAAAACTTAGCATGCCTACTATACAGAGTAATGAAGGAGCTGAGGTGTCCCCTTAGACAATCATGAACCTAAAAATATGAAGAAGACATTATCTTAAAGTAGCATGAGTAAAGAATCAACTTGCAACACTGTACATTGTGTACTCCATTTTGACATAGATAAAAAAACTTGAGCAACAAGGCATTTTCGTGATCTGTTTTTTTTTCTGTAAGTGCTCCTGTCGTTTTTTTTAAGAAAATGCCAAGGTCAACGACTCGGGAGACACATGCATGATGAAGCTAGTTTTCACGAAATTACATAACTACATCTGCACTAAAATTTAGCCAATATAATACATCACAAACAAAATAAGTAGACATCTCAAGTAGCAAACTGAATCAAGATTTTGAATTAGCATGTTCACAGCTACTAAAAAGTAATGGCAGAGCAGAACAATCTTTACTACTTAAAAAAATGATTCACGAGCTTTCTCGGTTGGTCTCTTTCTTCTCACAATCCGGTCTGTACTCACTTAATACTGATGTCCATTCACGTGCCCTAAAATCAAAAATCTTTCTCTTATGCAATGCATCATGAGAGTAGCAAACCACCAACGATGAATCGAGGAGCCTGAACTTCTGAGATCGGATCAAGCGAGCTGAACAACAATGTCCATACTTCTTGAAGTCACGAGCCAAAGATCAGACTGTATAACAATATTACACGACAATCAATAGCTAAATAAATATTCTAGACAACATATTTGTGGCAAACATGAGCATCACAAAGGTGTCCCACAGAATAAGATATGTGTACTGATCATCCTAGCCTCTTGGAAAAAGAACATATGTATAGATGAAATACATAAGCACAACCAGGGGTCTAGAGATGAGTCACGTAGGGGAAAGGTTAACGGGGCAAAGACATATCCGGTCAAATGAGCATAATTCAGCAAAGTTATTGGGAGCCATAGTGTGTGGAATAGCTGAAGACCAGGCTGATCTCACCCTCCAACTTGGCGATGTCGACTTCGATCTCCTTGAGCACTGTACTTCATGTCTATGACGCGGGTGAGGTCCATGCACTTCATGGCCTCTACAACGCGAACTGCAGCTCCACGCAGCTCCTGACGTAATTGCATCAGCTTCCGGATGATGTCGGTCCTCTCTTCAGTAGCCGGACGCTGCGGCCTCTTTGCTGAGATCTATCGATCAAGTCGTCTTCTTATACACGCACAAGGACAAACTGATATAGAATTACAAACCGAAAGATCCATCCATGGATCAAGTCATTACCATGATAGTACCGCTGTTGTTGCGCCTTGATGGAGTGCACAAACACGTGTGCGACAGCAGGGGGCGACGGGGAAACGGCCGACATGGTTGGATGATGGTCGATCTAGAACCTGGATAGAAGCACGGCATGTTCTAGGAGATTTTGATACAGCGTCAGTAGACCTGGCCGGCATGCCATGTCTTTGCCGTTGGGTGCGCGGTGCCTGCGTCCGGACGTACGTGTCGTGCCTCAGCTATGCCATGGCATGCCATTGCCATGGGGTTGGATAGGTATACACCGCCATCGGAGAGGACGACAGCTCCAGCGGCAAACAACGAAATTCGGAGCCCGGACGACGAAATCCCTGCCGCACCGGCTCGCCTCCCGAAGCATGCGATGCAGCATGCTTCGGGCTTCCGTGTCCCCTCATTGAAGTCATCCATGCCGATGTCATCCCCAGTGGGTTGTAGAAGATCAGCCGCGGCGGCGGCTTCCACGGAGGCTCCTCCACGCCCTTCACGCACAAGGATGGGATGGCGTTCGATCTACCCACAAGCCGGCGTAACAGGGCACGTTCGCTAGGCGGAAACAGTCAAGCCTAACCGACGGGGCGGCACCTCGATCTTACCTGCATATACTGTATATTATAGGGAACCATGGTTTAGCAAAGGAAAAACGTCCCGATTCCATACGGTAAAAATCGGAAGGGAATTGGAAACTGGAACGGTCCGGAGCGACGTACACACGAGGGACAATGTACCGAACCAACGACCACAAACAGAGGAGACGCACGGACGAAAAAACGTACCAAAGTATAGTTGTATATATAGATATAATTTATTATTATTAGGTATAGATCTCAATAGGTATAACTTACCGATGGCAAGGTGGGTAATTTGTGTCAAGTTTGAGGGTAATATTAATGACCTACCAAACCAAACAAAATCAGGGAAGTCTTAACGCCTTTATTATTAGGTATAGATTTTGTGTTTTATTTTAATTTTGATGAAGTTTCAGTACACACACATATATATATATATATATATATATATATATATATATATATATATATATATATATATATATATACTCCCTCCGATCCATATTAATAGTTGCGGAAGTGGATGTATTTAGACATATTTTATTGCTAGATACATCCACTTCAGCACCTATTAATATGGGTCGGAGGGAGTAGGAAAATGGTTCAGTACTCCTGGGTGTACATACCCCCACGTGCAAATATACCACATAAATGAACTGTTTATACCTCTTTAATATTTTTAATATACTTCATTATTTAATACTAGATACCCCAAAATAAATTTTGTGAAAAATTTCATTAGATTCTACGTATTTTATATTATTTGTACATATACTGCTTTTATATACCTACAAATGGTATATTGAAAAAACCGGTGACTCACGTGATGTTTTTTTCATACAAATTGTATTGAGGTATCTTAAAATATTTAATGAGGTATATGAACAATAATAAAGAGGTATACTAACATCGTATGTGTGGTATATTGAGTATGGGAGTATGTACACACATGAGTATATAATAGGAGTCCTATATATATATATATATATATATATATATATATATATATATATATATATATATATATTACGCTACTATATACATGCATATATATATATATATATATGAAATTTCAAACAAGAAGAATTCAATATAGGAATATATAATATATATTCAATCTCGGGTGACCATATACAACTTCGAACAAGTTTCTATATACACAATTAAGATAGATGAGCATACACAACTTCGAACAAGTTTTAATCTCGGAGATGCATATAAGCATCATCGTCGGTGGACGCATGGTGTTCTCCTTTGGAATCGACGACATGCCTAAGGAAAAATCCTGCTATTTCCTCTTGAATTGGTCGGAAGCGAGCTTCTGGAGTAAGCGCCCTCCGCAAGTTATTGAGACTCCTCCGCGTGCTCTCGTCCTTTTCCTCTCAGAGATTTCTTTCCGTATGTTCTCACAAACATAGTATCCACATAGACCGGTCCCCGGTGGCTGCTTATCCACACCACGAACCACATTTTTAAATTCTAGCTGATGTTTGCATCCACTGCCATGCTCATGTGAGAACCGTCTCCAAACTCTACAGTGCAAATAAAATTAAATGAACAAGGGAGTTATTAGCTACTGCATATTAGGAAATGAACAAAAGAGACCGATCGATATAGAGCGGAAATGATTGAAAATAATTACCTTTGCATCATTTTTCTCATGTCGATCCAAAGCTTTGTATCTGAATTCATAGAGTCCATGATAAAAACTGTGGAGCTCTGAAGTTCAATTTTTAGCAGAATCCAGTGGAACCTGCGGACACGTTACATGCGCACAGGCATAACTTATGGATTAGACATACCATGCATGGAGTAAAAAAAAGAGAATGGGCACAAGAGAGAAACACTCACCCAAAATGGTAAGGAAAATAGAATATAACTTTTGAGTTCATGATTTTTAAGAAAATTGTACAAGTCTTTCTCCACGTCTTTGGGGTGATGCTCTAACATAGTTCCATTAATGATTTGTGGCTCAATGAACCCAACATCATGGATGAGTCTTATTTTGCATTCCCAAATCTTCAATCTGCATAATAGCGTACGCAACAATATAGTTAGGCGCAACTGGTACAGTGTAGGCAATGAAGAACGAGATGAGATAGAAATAAATCACTTACAGAACGTAGCAACTCAGGATAGATTTGTCGAGCTCGCGCAGATTGAACAGCTGGAACAATTCACTCATCTCAACTGGTACAGTGTACTTTTTGGTGTGATGCTCCTCTGTAACATCCACATACACAAAGTCTCTGTCGGACCATGATATGAAATGTTTGTACCAACGTAGCAGACTTTGCATTAGTGGTGGTAGATCCTTTTCCTACGTAGGCTCGACGAGAGGCCCTTTCTTCTCATATTGTAATGCTACTTCAGCCATTGGCGCATTGTCCAGGCCTAAAAAGGCACAAAGAGACATACTGGCCTCGGACGCATTTTTCATGGCAGTAGCTACAGTCAATCCCATTGCTGCCACAACTTCTCTGACCTCGGGGTCCTATTCCGGACCGGCTTTCACTATGAGCGGGGGGATCGATTGTTTACTCTGCATCCCGAGCTGGTCAACTTGTTTCCCGTTTTTTTTCATTTTTTCTTTCTCCTCCGCCAATGCTTTTGCTTGCGTACGAAGTTCATTATCATAGTCTTTAGGCAAATTCTTCTCGTCTTGGGACGGTGTCGACAAAAAACCCGTAGCCCACTTGTCTACCTCCGGAGGGTATACTTCCTTGGGCTTAGGCTCCCTTAGCGCCTTCTTATCGGCCTTCCATTTGTCATAGTGAGCCTTCGCGGCCAATTTGGTTTCATCATCATTAAGTTCCCAAGGCCTTGGGGGATAGGCTTCCGTGATGGCTCCGGTACTCGTGTGGTCTTAGGTACATAAGCCTCCGGGTTAATAGTCCAAGAGCAGGTTTCCTTGCTGTCCGCCTGCTTCTGTTTCTTCGCCGGAGGAGCAATAGGGGGCGACGGCTGATTATCCGCCGGAGGAGGAATGGGGGCAACGGCTGCTGCTTATCCGCCGGAGGAGGAATGGGGGGCGACGGCTGCTTCTTATCCGCCGGAGAAGGAATGGGGGGCGACGGCTGCTTACCCGCCGAAGATTGTGGATCGGGGGACGGCGTCGAATGGCGTGAAGGAGGCGTAGGTGAACCAGCACCACCACCACCAGCACCTGCACCATCGGAGGGGGATGGACTTGTTAGCCTTGGCGTCTCGCTTGGAAATACTATGTACTTCTTTTTCCATAGAATGAACTGGCGCTTGACATCTCCAAGTCTTCTCTCCCCTTCGGGTGTAGCTATGTCAATCTCCAGGTCCTCAAACACTTGGACTATGTCTTCCACCGTGACACGAGCATAGCCATATGGAATGGGGTTGTTGTGATGGAGTGCTCCAGGTGTATAGGGTAAAGCACTGCCTGAAGCTACCTTCATGGAAATGTTCCCCACGGGATAATGCAGATCACATTCTTTCATCTCCTTTACATCATCCACGGGGTAGTGAGGCTCCGGTGCACGACTCTCGATCATCGGTGCATTAGCACCTGCAGGCGGGGCCTCCGTGGAAGCCACGCTGCTTCTCCGCTGATGCTGGCTTCCGAGATCCGCTGCATGTTCTTCATGCGGCCCTGCAGCCGCCGCTGTTTCTTTCTCAAGTATTCCCGCCATGGTCTGCTTCAACTCGCTAACTTCCATTGCAAGCTTCGACAGAAGATCTGCAGCCCGGTCCGTATTTCTCTTATGGCTTCTGTAACAGTACGGGTCACCCTCCTGGGAAAACCCTACTTTCCACGACAATCTGCCTTTGCCTCGTATATGTCCTCCGTGTTTAGGATTCCCGAGGGCATGGGTCAGTTGGTCTCTCTCTCTGTTGAACGTGATCCAGCCCTGTTGAGCTTTGGTCATTGCGTCAACAAGGTTTTTTGTGGGAGCAAACGTTTTCTGCCGATGAACACACGCCCATGTCTCCGGGTCTAGCGATCCCCCATGCCCGTACCACCACATTTTGGCTCTTTCTTCCCATCCCTCTGTACCTAGAGGGATTCCTCTTGCCCTCAGGCCGTCCTCCATCGCCTGCCACTTAGGCGCCAAAACGCGGTATCCTCCTGGCCCCATAACATGATGGTACTGTTTCTTATCCGCATTAGCCCTATTTTTTTTTGACATTTCCTTGAAATGCTCCGATTTCTTCTGCGTCACAAATTCTGGCCAATCATCTCTCATTTTCTCATGTTGTCCACTGAAAATCGGAGTCTTGCCCTTGCTGACATATTCACGGAACAATTTTTTCTTGAAGTTCCGGAATGCTTCGGCCATCTTCTGAAAGGCGAACTCTTTGACTAGCCTCCTCCTCTGACGTCCACCCGGAACCTCTTCACCGAATTCATCTTTTTTGTTGTATTCCGGAGGTACAATGAAATGTACCATAAGCTTTCTGAACATCTCCTTTTTCGTTCTCTTGTGGACATAACTGAAACCAAGACGTGCTTTCTTTGGCTCCTTCCATTCCTGGACGGTGATCGGAACGGTGTCTCTAACAATGACTCCGCATTGGTTGATAAACTTTGTGGTGTGCTGTAGGGGCTTGCCGGTTTCACAGACTGATTCGATGGTATATGTTTCTCCATCTTTCATCTCCTTGGATTTGCCACGCGTTGTCGTACTCGATCCGGCCGAGAGCTAAAATAAGAAAGAGAGTCGCGCGCGTTAGTGCATATGTATTCACATTTCAGTCAGTTTGTATCACGAGAGGCTTAATGTATATATATATACCTCGCCGGAGGTGGTTGTTCTTTGCAATTGGAGATCGTCGTTTGTCGAAGGTTGACCTCCGTCATCAATGTCCATTCCTTCACCTCCTTGATCATCCACAATGTCCGTTGCTTCACCTCCTTGATCATCGACAATGTCCGTTCGTTCACGTTCTTGATCATCAAGGGTCAGATAAGAAGAGATTACATCATGTTCTCCGGCTATGATATCTAATAGATAACCTTCAGCCTCCTGTTCCGTCAGGTCTCTATTGTCCGCCATATTTCACTCCTGCAGACATGCATGTAGTAAAAATTAATTAAGTATATAGGAGACTTAGCAAATATTGTCGTAGAAGGAGGGAAAACAGATTGCTAGGGTTTTGGGTGGAAGAACGATGACCACCGGAGGGGGAAAACCATACTTTAGAGGTGTGTCCAAGATTAGTTTCTCAAATGACTTGGAGAACCCCATAGCTAGGTTGCATTTTCTTTCCTGGTCATTTTTGTATATTACACTTAATATTCTGAATTTATTGAATTAAAACTTATTTTCATTATTTTAATGAATTTAATAAAAATTCAAATATGGTCTCATTTTGAAACTTGGCAAACATGATTTAAAATGATATAAACAGATAGCTTACATTTTTGTGAACATTTTGCATATTTTCCATAATTTTTGGAATTATAAATTAAAAGTTATTTAATTTAGAAGATTTAACTATTTTCTATAATTCCATATACAGTGGGCCCCACGTGTCATGATGACGTCATTGAAAAAAACTCGACAACACGTGGCCAGGTGACGTCATCATGACGTCACCCCTGGCGTCACACGGTGGCCGCGGTGGCAGATTCGGTCGCCGGTGGCGATTCCGGCCACGGGGGAGGGAACGGAGACGACGGGGCTCTCGGGTCTCCGGCGAACATGTCGATTCCGGCCACGGGGGAGGGAACGGAGACGACGGGGAGGAGGCAGGGACGAGGAGCGGCGGGAGGACGGTCACGGCGGGCGGATGTCGTGGCGGCGGGAGGACAGTCACGGAGGGCACGGCCGAGGAGCAGCGACGGGAACGGACGACGGGGATGACGGGCGCAGGGGCGGCGGGCACCTACCGGAGATGACGGCGGCGCGTCCTCTGTGTCTTTGCGGGCGGAATCGGCGACGGCGGCGCGGAGAAGACGACTGCGTGCGGCGTGGAGAAGACGATGCGGTTGGTTCTTAGAAAAATTTCAGGGGCGGGAATATATAAGGCCAGCCTTTAGTCCCGGTTCGTGACAGCAACCGGGACTAAAGGTCCCCCGGGGTACCCTCCGCGGGCCTTTAGTCCCGGTTGGTGTCACGAACTGGGACTAAAGGTCCCCCTAGTCCCGGCTGGTGTCACGAACCGGGACTAAATGTGCAATTTTCGCGGCGTTTTCATTCCCGCGCCGAACAAGCCTTTAGTCCCGGTCCGTGACACGAACCTAAACCAAAGGTGGTTATTCAAATACTTTTCCTTTTCCCAAACTTAAAAATACAAATAATATATCAGAAAATTCAGAAAAATAAAACTAATTCTTTTTAAAATCTTAAAAATACAAATAATATATCAGAAAATTCAGAAAAATAAAACTAATCATAAATATTATATAATAATAAAGATTCACACACATCTTGAATATAAATATAGATAAAAAAGGCAGTACATAATGGCTAGAGTGGATCTAAACCTAAACGGAGAGCATAGGCATGATCTGATATCTGCTAGTCATACTCCTGCCTAGGCCTATAGTACATGTACTCGTAGTCGTCGTAGTCGCCGCCGCCGTCGTCGTCACTTTCGTCTGACGATGCTCTGCACTCCCTCGGAGGATCACGACTCCAGGACTGGGCCTGAGGGTAGCGCAGACGGGGGATATCGCCGGCCCTGATGTAGTCCATGACGCTCTGTAGAGTCCGGCCGGACCACCATAGCCGACGCCCGGCCTCGTGAAAGTTCCCAGGAGGCAGGCCGTCCTCCTCATACCTGGCGAGCGCCCTCTCACGCCGATTGATGAAGAAGGCATCCCAAGTATGCTGGTTATCGGGATGCCAACTGGGATTCCTCCGCTGCTCCGGCGTGAGCTCGTGATAGTAGTGGTTCGTGATGGCCGCCCGACGCGCCACACATTGAGGAAGAGGAGGGACCGGCACTCCTCCGGCGCTCAGCATCCAACCGGCGGGAACGTTGTAGCAGCACGGGCAGGGGTAGTTCGAGGCGGAAAGTGCCTACGCCTGGATGAATGTTAGAGTGGGTACGGTAGAAGCCATGAGAGAGTGGTCATTTTGTATGTGTCTATGCCAATGGTGTGGCAATACATACATATATATAGCGAGAAGAAAATATCCCTTTAGTCCCGGTTGGGAACACCAACCGGGACTAAATGGGTTAGGGTTTCGTTTGGACCAATCAGATAGAATCACACGGATCGTGTGTTTCTTTAAGCGCTTGTGAGTCGTTGGATCCGGGGTGTGTTTCTTTCGAGCTGTTGTGAGCCGTTCGATCAGGGCTACGGTGTGTTTCTTTCGAGCTGTTGTAAGCCGTTGGATGAGGTGGTTTCTTAACCGTTGGATCAAAACCCTAGCACAACACTTTGTGAGCCGGAGGACCCTATATATAGCCCAACTTCATACACCGGTCAGTTCATCGAGCAAATACAAAACATCCGGATTCGCCATCATACGTCCTGCCGTGCATTTGGTATGCATATTGCACCCAGTAGCCACGGTGGGGCTGTATGATGGCGATACCGATTGTTTTGTTCTACATCCCCCTTTAAGGTTTGATACATCATATATTCAGTTTATCGAGCAAATACAAAACATCCGGATTCGCCATCATACGTCCTACCGTGCATTTTGTATGCATATTGCACCGAATAGCCCCAGTAGGGCTGTATGATGGTGATACCGATTGTTTTGTTCTACACCCCCCCTTTAACACATCCATCCATGCTTGGGTCAGTGTTCACTTTGAGCTCGGGTAGTAATGTGCAACTATTTGCTTGGTTGTGTTAGGGTGGCGCGTGGCGCGGGAGTTGTGACGCGTGGCCAGGAGGGCACGGTATAAACTGTCGCGCCTCGAGCGCGTCTTCTCCTCTCCACGCACCGTCGCGCTTCCACCATGCCTCCGAGGAGGAACAACACCACCGGCTTCCGCGGCGTCCGAGCACGGCAGAACGGAATGTTCAGTGCAGATATCCGCTGGAGGGACGACCGCATCCCCCTCGGCTCCTTTGCGACGGCGGCGGAGGCCGCCCGCGCCTGGGACGCGGCGGCCGGGCGCCTCAACCACCCGCGGTCGCTGATGAACTTCAACGACTGCCACACCGTCTGGGAAGCGGAGGCCAGGGCGCCGAAGCCGCAGATCGTCACTGCCGCCGACCATCTCCACCTACGTCACCGCGCGTTTCAGGGCCTAGTCGACGCTAGGGAAGAACGCGTCGTCCGCGAGTATTACCGGAACAACCCGGGGGAGGAGAGCGCCGACGAGGAGCTCTGGCAGACCCGCGCCGCTGAGCGGGTGGAGCGCCGCCTCGAACGCCACCTCGCGTTAGATGCCGCTCGGGAGGCGAGTACGATGGCGCTGCAAGAGCTTCGTCGGGCCGACCGCGCCGGCGAAGTCTGGGCCTCCGACGATCCGAGGTGGGGGCCTATCTCGGACATACCATCATGCACCTCCGACGACGACGAGGAGGTCACCGACGAGTTCGCCGACGACGATGACCCGGAGGAGGTCACCGACGAGTTCCCCGACGACGACGACGAGGAGTAGTGTTCGTATGTTCTCTCTTTTTAATAAAAGAATTTGTATTCCGGTGACACTGCGGCGCGCTAGCGCGTCTGTTTTCTGTTTTTAATAAAAGTTATGAAATCAGATATTTTATCTCACAAGGTTTTGAGACATTTAGGTAACCTTCTTTTTTCCATGCTTTCCACTCGTTTTCTCAAATATTTTGCAAAGCAGTTAGTCTTAAACACATCAGAGATAATATAATTCACATGATCCATTCAAAAAAGTTTGGTACACAATAAATTATTACACATCAATTCTTCCCTTGTGTCCCTGCTTTCTTACGATTTGGCCGTATCCATGGAGCATCCGCATCATTTAACTTAATGCTTGGGTCAGTGTTGACTTTGAAGGGCGGAATTTCACCAAACATATTATAATCTTTTGACATGTCTGTCTTGTCCTCCACTCCCACGATGTTTCTTTTCCCTGAAAGAACAATGTGGCGCTTTGGATCATTGCATGATGTACTGATCGTTTTCTTATCTTTCCGTTTCCTCGGTTTGCTACTCATGTCCTTAAAATAGAAAACCTGAGCGACATTTTTGGCTAGGACGAATGGTTCGTCAAGGTAACCAAGACTGTTGAAATCCACCATTGTCATTCCGTATTGCTCGTCCACCTTTACCCCACCTCCTGTTAGCTTGAACCATTTGCACCGGAACAAAGGGACCTTAAAGGAGGGTCCATAGTCAAGTTCCCATATCTCCTCTATGTAACCATAATATGTGACCTTTTGCCCAATCTCGGTTGCTGCATCAAAGCGGACACCACTGTTTTGGTTGGTGCTCTTTTTATCTTGGGAGATCGTGTAAAATGTATTCCCATTAATCTCGTACCCTTGGTAAGTCGTTATAGTCGAAGGTGGTGTCTTGGCCAACATGTACAGCTGATCTCCAACATCATTGTCATTCATTAAATGTTTTTGCAACCAACTGCCGAAAGTCTCCATGTGGGCATTTCTAATCCATGATTCAGGCTTCCCCGGGTTGTCCGAGCGTAAAATATTCTTGTGTTTCTCGAAGTACGGAGCCACCAAGCTCGAATTTTGCAGAACTGCGTGGTGTGCTTCAGTCATAGAATGACCGTCCATACATATCGTTGATTTCCTTCCGATCGTGCCTTTTCCACTTAGTCTCCCCTCGTGTCGTGATTGAGGAATACCAATCGGCTTAAGGTCAGGAACATAGTCAATGCAGAACTCAATTACCTCCTCATTTCCATAGCCCTTTACGATGCTTCCTTCTGGCCTAGCACGGTTACGAACATATTTCTTTAATACTCCCATAAACCTCTCGAAGGGGAACATATTGTGTAGAAATACAGGACCGAGAATGGAAATCTCTTCGACTAGGTGGACCAGGAGGTGCGTCATGATATTGAAGAAGGATGGTGGAAACACCAACTCGAAACTGACAAGACATAGGACCACATCGTTCTGTAACCGTGGTAGATCTTCTGGACTGATTACCTTCTGAGAGATTGCATTGAGGAATGCACATAGCTTCACAATGGCTACTCGAACATTTTCCGGTAGGAGCCCCCTCAAAGCAATCGGAAGCAATTGCGTCATAATCACGTGGCAGTCGTGAGACTTCAGGTTTTGGAACTTTTTGTCCGCCATGTTTATTATTCCCTTTATATTCGACGAGAAGCCAGACGGGACCTTCATACTGCCCAGGCATTCAAAAAAATGACCTTCTTTTCTTTGGTAAGAGCGTAGCTGGCACGACCTTGAAACCATTTCGGATGCCGGGCATCTGGGTCTTTCAAAAGTTGCTGGTCCTGCCGTGCTTTCTTTGTATCATTTGTCTTCCCATACACGCCCAAGAAGCTTAGCAGGTTCACGCAAATATTCTTCGTAACATGCATCACGTCGATTGCAGAGCGGACATCTAGGACTTTCCAATACTGTAGCTCCCAAAATATCGATTTCTTTTTCCACATGGGTACGTGCCCGTCAACTCCCAGCGGAACTGATTGCCCGCCAGGACCCTTTCCAAAGATGACTTTCCAATCCTTGACCATATAAAATATCTCAGCTCTAGTATGTTCCGCAGGCTTCGGCCGGTGATCTGCCTTGCCGTTGAAATGCTTGCCTTTCTTTCTTACGTTATGATTTCGGGGAAGAAATCGACGATGACCCAGGTACACGTTATTCCTACAATTATCCAAAAATACACTTTCAGTCTCATGTAAGCAGTGCGTGCATGCTTTGTATCCCTTATTTGACTGTCCCGAAAGGTTACTGAGAGCAGGCCAATCGTTGATGGTTACAAAAAGCAATGCTCGTAGGTTAAATTCCTCTTCTTTAAGCTCATCCCACACAGGTACACCAGGTCTGCCCTACAACTGTAAAAGTTCATCAACTAATGGCCTTAGGTACACATCGATGTCGTTGCCGGGTTGCTTCGGACCTTGGATGAGCACTGGCATCATAATGAACTTCCGCTTCATGCACAACCAAGGAGGAAGGTTGTAGATGCATAGAGTCACGGGCCAGGTGCTATGGCTGGAGCTCTGCTCGCCAAAAGGATTCATGCCATCAGTACTTAGACCAAATCTTATGTTCCTTGCGTCAGCTGCAAAATCTTTGAACTCTCTGTCGATCTTTCTCCATTGCGTTCCATCAGCGGGGTGTCTCAACTCCTCGTCGGACTTACGGTCCTCTTTGTGCCATCGCAACAACTTGGCATACTCTTTGTTCCTGAACAGGCGTTTCAGCCGAGGTATTATAGGAGCATACCACATCACCTTGGTGGGAACCCTCTTCCTGGGTTTCTCGCCCTCAACATCGTCACCAGGGTCATCGCCTTTGATCTTATAACGCAATGCAGTGCATACAGGGCATTCATCCAAATTCTCGTATGCACCGCGGTAGAGGATGCAGTCGTTAATGCATGCATGTATCTTCAGAACCTCTAAACCTAGAGGGCAGACAACCTTCTTTGTTTCGTACGTACTGGCGGGCAGCTCGTTATTCTTCGGAAACATATTCTTCAACATTTTCAGCAAATTTTCAAATGATGAGTCAGCTACACCTTCCCGTGCCTTCCATTTCAGCAAATCCAGTGTGCAGCCCAGCTTTTTCAGACTATTGTCGCATCCTGGGTACAGCGACTTCGTGTGATCCTCTAACATGCGATCCAAATTCTCCCTCTCCTTGTCAGTTTCGCAGTGTCTCCGTGCATCAGCAATGGTCCGACCAAGATCA
This sequence comes from Alopecurus myosuroides, assembly GCA_028641055.1. NCBI lineage: Eukaryota > Viridiplantae > Streptophyta > Magnoliopsida > Poales > Poaceae > Alopecurus > Alopecurus myosuroides. The sequence continues at coordinate 142,466,236 of CM054063.1, forward strand.
TCAGCGGGCTCATCATGTGTCTCTTCTTCACCTTCACCAAACCCTTCTCCACCTTCAGCATCATCCTCCATGAAAGTACCACCGAAAGCGTCATGATAGTTTAAATCAATATCATCCTCTTCTTCATCTTCTTCCATTCTAACCCTATTTTCTCCATGCTTGGTCCAACAATTATAGCTTCGCATGAAACCGTGCCGAGCAGGTGCATGTGAACGACTTTTGAGGAGGAGTGACCCTTCTCATTCTTATATTCAGCACATGGACAGGTAATAAAACCTCGCTGCTTGTTCGCCTTTGCCACTACGAGGAAATCTTTCAAACCCGTAGTGAACTCGCCGGAGAGTCGGTTACCGTACATCCATTGCCGATTCATCTGCATTATTATTATATAAAGTATATAATTAACCATCATGCATTTGTTAAACTAACTAGCTGGAAATAATACAAATCATGAAAGGTTCAAGTTGCTAACCGCGATCGCAGAGGTAAAATAAATGAAAACCCACCATATCTTGTGTGTTTCATGCTCTCGGGCATTTCATCAAACACCTTGTGTGCATAGGAGTAACAAAAAGTAAACCCACCACCCCTTGTGAATATTGTGAGTAGAAGTGACACCAAATGTGGCTAAGTGCAGCCACTTGAGCCCTATATATAGGGATGGGCCTTTAGCCCCGGTTCACCTGGACAACCGCGACTAAAGGCCTTGGGGACCTATTAGTCCCGGTTGGCCTGGCCAACTGGGACTAAAGCCACTCCCGTCCGCCAGCTGTGGACCGAGCGCGCTGGGCCCAGACTGTTGGTCGCGGGTCTCCTCCCGAACCGCGACTAGAGACCCCTATAGTCGCGGGTCGATACTTTTGGGGACTAATGGGGGCGTATGGAAGGCCTATTTTCTATCAGTGTTATCTTCGTCACTTGAACCTTAAACACAAGTTCCCACTCCTTTTTTCATACGATACTAATTTTGAGATTTGTTCTTTGGTATCTCCATGCCTAGTACGATCTTGTTACAAACAAACTCATCTACTCATTACCATGATGTTGCATCCTTGTGACATAGTCACATGTTTGCAAGCTTTAATCGATGTAACACCGCTGAGTGGGCCCAGCGTATCTATCCTTTATGTGGATTGACAAATCCCGCTCTCGATGCATATGTCTCAATGTATCCCTCTAGTTACTTGACGTACACCTTTATAATTACTCATTTAAGTTAGTGATAGTGGGTGTAATAAAAACAAACTCAAAGATAGTGATTAAATATATTCTCACGGTCAGAGGTTTGGATACTATGTTTTCTAGATATTTATAAGTTGGAGGTGTTTCCATCACATCATTCATCTTTACTATTAAGGTTGCTGTGGTGGTATGGTGTCACACTTCAACATATTTACTTGACATGCCACCGCGCTAATTTTTTTTTTCTAACTGTAACCTGTTGCATGCCGTCTTAAGTTGTTATGTTTGTTTGATTTGTTAGCTTGCATGCAGCCTTATCTTTATCTTCTCTTCCTATTTACGTACAAGATGAATTTTCCCCTCGTTTGACCCCTTCCTCCACTCCTGCGGTCCCGCCCGAGTCCCCACCTCCCGAGAAAAATGCAGGACACAATCCTTGTCTCTCCATTAACTCCCGAGCAAAATTTCCGCAAGAGCTCTGCTATACATCCCATGGAAACAATCCCTCATCCCGTTATCTCGTGTTCGCGTCCCTCCGTAGCGTCCAGGCCACCGCAGGCATCTGGCGCACCCGCTACCTCGATCCGGCGGGCGCGCCACCGAGGCAAGCTCCTCTCCGCTGATGGAGAAGCCAGCTTCTGGGTCCAGGATGACGATGAATGGGCAGCGCTCTCGCTCGTGCCGCCCATGCCCACCAATGTCACAGAGACCCTCTCGCGCCGTATCTAGGTCGACGACGATTCCGGCGGCGCTGAAGCAGAGTAAGGACGCCAGTGACACTCCCAGCGGCGAATCCACGCCCCGATTTGGCTACCGTGGTTAACCATTTGTGTCCCGTGCTTGCCTGAAACCTATCTAAGACCAATGACATGTGAACTGTGATTCCAGAGACAATGTTTCTGTCATCTCTGGCGTGTGTTGCGTTTGTTAATAAGTGCAGATGTGGCAGGGCCGTGATGCAGGAGCCAGGAATCAACCCGACCTCATCTGGATCCTGCAACGACAACAAGATTCGATGCCGGTGGCGCAAAGGAGACAAGACGCCAACACAACAATGGGTTAAGTTCACACACCAACACCTTATTAAATCTGAAAGATGGTTAGTATGTCACATCCCTTAATATGTTGTTTCTTATATATTTGAACTACTTAATATGATAAATCTTTCAATCTTGATGTGATTTCGAGTGTGTGGAAACTGATAGTTAATCCTTCTGCTTGTTTTTTTTATAAAATTTGTTGTATCGTTCATAAGATGATTGTTTAATTGGTGGCATACTACAAATAAGTTCATCAGTCAAGTACAGTCCTACAGAAAAGGTACTTCACTCTATGTTAGGCTAAACATATGTGGCATCGAACTGAAGAATATCAGTTTACCTTTAAAAGATCTCTGAATTATTTTTGGGGTATAGTGTGTTAGGAATTATTGCTAGATTCAAGGAGAATAGTTGGAAAAAATCTGTTCCTTGCAGATATTGCGCTTGAGTTCACGAGTTCCTAGCATCGTGAAGATCTGCATTGGCGTACTATGTTTCGATTCAGGTTATATTGTTTAGTGCTGGCCCTCTCCCCCATCGGCCCCAACATCGGCGGCCATGGTGGCTAGGGTTTGCGGGAGGGAGGCTCGATCTGGAGCTTGTGTGGCTCATTCTTCTCCCTCTGGTCATGTCCACATATGCCCAGACTGAGTCCACGACCTCACATCTGATGCATTGTCGCGATTTGGTTCTTCCCCCACGAAAATAGGTTAGTGTCATTTTGTTTTTTTCCCAAGTAGAAACAAAGAGAAGGTCAGTAAAGAGTACAGGTTTGAACCGTACATCAATGGGAGCTATTATTCTGCAGATTGATAACTTGATAGGGTAGATGTTACTTTAAATTCCTGCAGTTAATAGTAACAGTTTGATGCTATAGTTTCAGGATACTTATCCCACAAGCACACTTGAATCAGCTTCTTACATAAAGTCTGGGCGAGCAGGTGAGCAATCGTACACATATTTTTAACCGAGGATACAGTTAAGCTCGATAGAAGAGTATTTGCTGCCAACTACTGAAAGATTTGACATTTGGGTGAGAAATTTAAGGTAATTTAGCCTGAATTCTTGATTTTTTTTACAATACACTTTTATACTAAGCTTCGAGTGTATGGACTCATGATTTATTTGGATGGCCTGCAGGCTTTAAAATCAGAGCACCAAATTGTACTAAAAGAATCGGAGGAAGACAAAAAATGTTTGTGCAGATGGTACACAGATGCCTACGACAGTTCATCTATCGATCAATCTATAATCTCACATCTTTGCTTGTGTCAGTAACTAAGTAGTGTAGATAGTGTGTTTTAAATGGATTAATACACTTCCGGTATCATTGTGACAATACATGTGTGGATATTGACGTCAAAATCATTTTCTTTTGAATGTAACATAAATAATAATAAGTGAGTAACTTGGTCTTTGAGTTCCTTACCATATTATTATTGCATTCATGAGGATTCTAAAATAGTTGTTGTCAGGGCGGTGCTTGGCTTTGTTTCATTGCTTAGTTGCATCCTACACCGTGTAGACTAGATTGCAATTGCACTTGATTTGTGGAAAGGTACTTTTTTTCTTAGAATTAGAATACTTTTTGTTGACAAGTACTTATGAGTTATTGGTGACACTGTGTAGGACCGTCAAAGAGTTTCAGCATGGATACACATGGGTTTAGATTTTGCTCTTCTTGCTAATACATATCACTTATCCTATATTTTCCTTTTGCCCAAAGTGACATATGAAATTATGCACACGAATGTTCTTTTGAGATGGTGAGGCTAAAGCTAATGAATTGGGGGACTTTACTCTTTTCTGGTATGGTTCTTCTAGCTACCAGAATTTTAAAAACCTGGGAAGGAAACTGCTACTCTAATCAATACATCTATTAAGGTGTATTGTACACCGAGATTATTTGTTCCCGTATGAATGCTGATATCATTAGAACTGAATGTGCTCATGTCCCATAGGTTGTGATTTACTAACCATTCTATTCTAGGTAATGCTATTTTAAGATTCGTTGTGCTGGGTATTCTAATATACTATGTTGTAAACAAGAAGTTTATTTAAAAGCATAATATCTCGTGTGGCAGGATATTTTTGACGGAACAGCAAAAGCTCTCCCATCTATTGCCAAAAGGGACCTCGGAGACATTGGGAAAATAATGTTCACATAAAGCACGGAACTATAGCTCCAGGTTGGCTTAAGAAATAGCAGTAGAAGTTCGAAATACAGGAGATCAAGATTAATGTTTGAAGGCAGTGAACTGATCAGATTACTCACGAAGATAGAAATATATTTTTATTGTCCATGGAAATATTATGTGCCTATCCCTTTTTGTGTTCTTATGAACTTTAATGTGTATTATGTTTAAAAAATCATGATGAGGCCGTGGCAACGCACGGGCATTCAACTAGTATAATGAAATGACTCCAGTGTCAAAGACTTAATTTCCTATGATTAGGAAATCTTGATCATTCGTTGCCTAATTGACTAGTTAAATAGAGGCTTACTAGGAACCTGTTTGATTTTATACCACACGTGTATTAATGTTTCCGCTTAATATAGTTATATCATGATATAAAATATATTATGAACACATGATATATGATAAATAACATCTTTATTAATTGTGTCTAGGCATATCTCCTTCACCAACATGGTGGTCAATGACAACGAGGATGGCCCTCCAACATGGCAGCGAACGATGAGGAGGAGGACGGCCTGACAGATGTCTAGGATAGCTAGTTTTTAATTTCCCGCTGTAGTTTAAATTTGAATATAAGGGCCGATCTATGAATCTATGAATGGTAAAGTGTAGTTTAAATTTCAATGTATGATATAAGTTGTTTCATTATGCACTCAAGGTGTTTGTTGTTTTGACTGAAATTTTGTGGTTTTTTTTTCAAGAGTGCCGTTATGGGCACCACCCATCAAATAATTGGACATATCTCCGACGCCCCCCAAAAAGGGCACAAGTGGGGGGCCGGACACAAATAAATTGGTTGCCGGTGGAGATTCTCTTAGCAAACACAAATGGAATTTTAAGACTAATCTTAACCTAATAATAAAAGCATTAAGACGTACTTGGTTGGTTGGTTGGTACGTTGTTCAAACTGTCCCAAAGTTGACACAAATTACCCACCTATGCCACCATAAGTACAAAAACGTTTCAATTTCCCTTAGACCTTTCGTATCACGTGTGCTTTTTTACGCCCGTTTATTTTTCTTCCATACGTCGTTTCCTTTTTTATGTTGCTTTTCTTTCCTAATATCGCTCGCCCCGTTCTTTTTGTCGTCACGGGATCCGTCCACCAATTTTACTCATTGTTTAGTAAATCGTTAACTGGTAACTGCCCGGCTGGCTGGCGAGTAGGGGATTAATAGGCTATTTGGCAAGTTAATCGTCCATTTAATCAATTAATCATCCGATTTATCAGTTAATCGGCTACCCGGGGACCCTACGAGTAGGGATTAATCGGCAAGTTAACTGGTTAACTGGCTGAATTCTTTAACTGTGATTTTACTGCCAGCTCACTTTTCCTATCCCATGTCTGTTTCAGTTTGAAACATGAGGGACACACGAGATCAAAATAGATCCATGAGCTCCCACCTATATATCCTGGTGGCCTCCTCTCGAAATCAGATCGAATCTCATCGAACCAATCCATAACACGCCCCCACCTCGATCCCAACCGGAAACCCTAGCGTAGGAGTAAATAAAACTCTTGCGTCGGGGTAGGTAGGGGGTGTGTGTGTGGGGGGGGGGGGGGGGCGTTCCACATTAAAAATCCCATGTACCCTTTCGGTTTGATCTCCTTTGTTCATCGTTTATTTTACCGATTATATCATATATGGTATCACTTTGTGAATCATGTAATTTTCTCATTAAGATTCTGTGACAGAGCAAACAGATACTTAACAAACAATGAAATTTAAGGTGCAAATGGGATGCGTACCCGGAGGCCCACTTCCGTCCAGTTTTGCTCACATAGATTACGATGTGCGACAACCAAAACCCACATCTAACCAGGTAATACCCTGCGCATTGCTGCCGAAATTATATATGATTTTCATATAAGGAAAAGGTGATATAAATCATGTTCAAATGCACTTTTTTTAGAACGAAACAAAAAAACTAGTGCAAGCTTTATGCTTGCGGATGGCATGCGCGTACAGATGACACGGATATTCTATGTGAAAATTTTCAAACATCACGACTCGCATGCACTTTTCCAAAAAAATAAATCCGTCAATCCATGCACTTTGTCAAGGAAAAAAAAACATACATGCATAAAGTTGATCACGATGTGGACACTTTGTATGTGACCTTGCAATATTAAATGAACAAAGTAAGGATAAATTTTATAGACATTATAGATTTTTACAGATAAGTGGGATAGGTGAGAATGTGCTTAATCTGTTCCACAAACTTTGCCGGCGAGTCCGGTCCAAGAGCGTGGAGCGGAACCATAGTCGAAGGAGTCGTACATGCGGCACAATCACAGATGAAGAAAGTAAAAGGAGACCAAGTATATAGGCGGAACTGATCTTTATTAATCAACTGAGTGAAGAAGGCGACTCTTCCTTTTTTGACATCATGGATTAACTCCATCTCCTAGACTTTGTAAATATTGTAAATAACTTTTAAATTCTTTAATAAAGTGGGGACTGTGGGGGATTCCCCCACAGTAATGGTGTCAAAAAAAATCAATTGAATGTCCCTCTCCATAAAATGCCTGAGTATATATAGGGGAGAGGGGTAGTTTGGGAGGACCAAAACCTAGAGGGAAAACCCCCACCTAAGAAAGGGCGGGGCCGTACATTGCAACGTATGTTAGTTTCCCAATACTCCCCCTTGGTCCGACTCCCGTATTGTCTATTTCTCAAAAACTCCAAAAAAAAGCAGTGGGAAAAATATGGAGAAAGAGCTCATAGAATATGTCTCCTCATGTTGCATGAATTGCCTCATCAAAAACTCTGTTGTGAGAAACATCTGTAAAACTCACATAAGGGAAAAAGAGTACAATCCAGTCAACATCAGGTTAAGTACTCTATCATCTGGATCAAGATTTACATATAGGGGTGTGAAGAATCTCCCCCCGAGTCTGGCATTTCTCTAAGTCTCATCATACCGATTCCACGAACACACCTCTCAAAACATAATACCGGTAATGATTTAGTGAACAAATCAGTCAGATTGTCACACGACTTAGTATGCAAGATTCTCACCTCGTTCATCTTCTGCAGCTCATGCACATAGAAGAAGTTGGGGTTGATATGCTTTGTGAGATTACTCTTCACATACCCTGACTGCACTTGTGCAACACAAGCTGCATTATCTTCATAGATAATGATGCGGGTCTGTACGATATTCAGCCCATATGTGTGCTGAACCTGGCGAATCATTTTTCGAATCCATTCAAACTCTCGTGATGCCTCATACAATGCTATGATTTCTGAGTGGTTCGTCGAAGTAGATACCAGACTTTTCTTAGACGATTTCCAGGAAATTGCTTTTGCACCACAAAGAAAAACATATCCAGTCTCTTACTTCGAGGTGTGCGCGTCCGACAGGTACCCTGCATCAGCATAGCGTACCAGTGATAACAGTCCAAGATCTTAAGTCCCTTACAGGTATCAGAAGACGTCATTGATGCCTTTCCAATGTGTATTGGTAGGCTCAGAATTGTACCTAGCAAGCAAATTTACGTCGAATACAATATTCGGACGTGTTCAATTCGCTAGGTACATGAGTTCTCCAACAACACTCAAGAAGGGGAATTCTGGTCTCAGAATTTCCTCCCCCTCTTTCTTAGGCCTAAACAGGTCCTTATCTTGCTGTAAAGGCCCCCCGATCATCAGGGTCTTAGAAGGATATGCCTTATCAAATCCAAATCTCTCCAACACCTTCTGGGTGTAGCAAGACTGGTGCACTAGAATCCCAGCAGGGGAATGTTCAAGTTGCAGACCGAGACAGAACTTAGTTTTACCCAAATTATTCATCTCGAATTCCGACATCAGGTAGAAACTCGCTTCCTCAATATCTCCAGGTGTACCGATTATATTCAAATCGTCCATATACACCGAGATTACACAGAATCCATCCTGGGATCGCCGTATAAAGACACATGAGAATTCCTCGTTGCTCGTGTAGCCCTTATGATGAAGGAAATAACTTAAGCGATTATACCACATCCTATTATACTGTTTAAGTCCGTACAATGAATTCTTGAGAAGAACACTGTATAGAACCCGATTTGCTCTATCTTGGTTCAAAACGGGGATACTTTCGGGTACCTTCATGTAAATATCCGAATCCAGATTACCATCCATCAATTTCATTGAGTCTATATTTGCCGGCATTGAGATCAAGTATCTGAAGGTTATACCATACATAACTAGGGAGTAAGTTTCCTCAAAATCGACATCTCGTTGTTGAGTGAACCCTTGAGTAACGAGTCTTGCTTTTGTACCGAACCACCTCATTCCTTTCATTTCTCTTACGAACAAAAACCTACTTATGGACAACAGGGCGCACGTGGGGAGGAGTTAGGCTGACGGGTCCAAACAACTTCCGATTGTTAAGAGATAGTAATTCTGAGGTAACTGCCTTTTGTCAATCTTTCCAGTCCGACCTATCTTTACAATTAGTGAGACTGTTAGGTTCTGGGTCAGGATCTATGACTGAGGCAATTTTCTCAACAAAGTTAACGTGGACAATTGCCATTGCTCGGTTCATTGACTCTCCCGGATTTATATAATTTATAGCCATTTCGTCATGGGGCGCATCTAGTCCTACCTCTTGCTCTAGTGTATTTCCCATTACAGGAGCGAGATCCTTAATTTTTCTGCGCCGATGTGTGTACTTACATCTCCACTTACTAGGGGATATAGTGATTGTCTGTGATAAATCTCTCTTATCCTTCTTCGCCAGGCGTCCCCGAGTACTTGAGATTTGATAATGCGGATTCGCATCCTCTTAGGCCTTTGGACGGGAGCGGGCGTACCATTAGTTAACTTCGTTATCTCAACCCTTTCCGGTGCATTGCGCGCATGCACATGCGATTTTGTCATAGTTTTCAAGTCACTAAAGTGATCAGGCAGTTGATTTGCTAATGTATGCATATCTATTATATTTTGGACTTCTTTATTTGTCTCATCAGTGCGTGGGTCATGAGTGTGGATCCCCGTGGCTTGCAAAGTGAATTCTCGACTTTTATCATCAAGGGGTTGATTTTATCCCCCTAAAGTCGAAAATAGATCCTCGTCAAATATGGAATCAGCAAAGCGGGCCGTATGACAGTCACATGTCATGGGTCCAAATACCGGACTATGGACACGGTCTCATAACCAACGTATACCCCCAACTTACAGAGCGGACCCAACGCTGACCGTTGGCGTGGTGGTATTCGTACATACACTTGGCAATCGAACCTGCAAAGGTGTTAAATTTTCGGTGCCGACCCTTGCGCAAGCTGCATAGAAGAATGGGTGTTGTATGCAGATGGTCAAAAATTGATGACTTTAGCAGCGTGTGACACAACATGTCCCCAACATGTAGTTAGTAATTTCGAACCCTGAAGGAGTGTTCTGGCAATGAATTTAATCCTTTTGATCAAAGCCTCTTCAAGTCCATTTTACGTATGGACATGCGGTACTAAATGCTCGACCGCAATTCCCATTGCCATGCAATAATCATCGCATGCATTTGAAGTAAATTCTCCAGCATTATCCATTCTGATGGACTTAATACGATAATCAGGGAATCTATTCCTCATTTGTATGATCCGAGATATCAACTTTGCAAATGCATGGTTCTGTGTTGACAGCAGGCAAACATGGGACCATTTAGAGTAAGCGTCGATGAGTACCATGAAATACCAAAACGGCCCTAAAAGGGGCTGAATCGGACCGCATATGTGCCCTTGGATGCGCTCCAAGATCGCGGGAATTTCATCCTTCACTTTCAAGGGGGATGGTCTAATGATTAAATTCCCCATAGCGCATGCAGTGCACACGAAGTCATCATGATTCGGGAAGTTTTTCACATTAACATTATGACCATTTGAGTTGTTAATAATGTTAGTCGTCATTCTTAGACCGGGTGGCCTAATCTATCATGCCATAGGAAAAACAGTTTAGAGCTTCGAAAAACAGTCTTTAAGATAGTGTACACAGGCGGTGCTACAATTTTCGTGTAGTATAGCCCCGTGTCCCATGAAGGAAGCCTTTCTAGGACATGAGTACCATATTCATCGCGCCATGTGATGAAGAGGTATTCCTTACCACCCTCGTCATCAGTCCCAATGTGGAAACCATTGGCGCAAATATCTTTGAAGCTCAAGAGAGTGCGAGTAGCCTCTTGGCACACCAATGCGTCATCAGTGACCAAAGTTATTACCATGGGAAGTACACTAGTGGATCTTCTGGAGCCTAATATTTTTGGACCGCAGCTGGCGATTGTCATGATACTACCCGGAGACTTTTGAACTAACTCCAAGTACGTATCATCTCTCAGGATAGTATTTTTCGATCCACTGTCCGCAAGGCATGTTTCCTCCATTGGGGACACCACTTGTCTTATAAAATATTTGCATGTAGTCAAAATAATGAAGCGAGGAAGTAGCGAAATTACGGAACCAATGCATAAATATCTTAGAACATAACATGCCATCATATTTAAATAGAGGAATTAATGAACGATAAACAAATGCCATTCAATCGTCAAAATAATGAATATGTCTTGCTCTTATAGAGCTTACAAAACCAAATTTATCTCAAATAGCCTAAGAAATCATGATAAATGAATGAGTGGAAGTTTAGACGGGCATAGCGAATGCACCATACACTTCAGACTCAATCTTCAACTGAGAAAAATGCTCCTCGATGAGTATAGAATCATCAAAAGTCCCGACCCTCGTTACATTTGGGAGCACGAAGTGCTCGACCTCCATAGAGATGACGATCTCTGTTGAGACCGCCGGGACTATCTCCATGGGCACATCTGTGGGTGCAGCCATAGGCAAGGGTGGAAGCGGTGGGAGGAGCTCATGCGCCACCATAGGTGTTGTTGGAGACTCCCACTATGCTAATGCGAGGTGCTATTCATGCGCCTTCTTAGACTATATACGCTGCCACAATATCTTTAGCTGCACGACACTGGCGTGAGAAGTGTTCTTTAGAGCCGCACCGGTAGCAATCTTTGGGCCTGATACGTCCGAAACGTATCTACTTTTTCGAACATTTTTTGTTGTTGTTTTCCTCTAAACTTCTGAGTTTTGAATGAAACTAACACGGACTAACGCTGTTTTCAGCAGAATTATCCCGATGTCTCGTTTTTGTGCAGAAAATCAACTTTCAGAAAAATGCCCAGAAAAGGTCCTAACGTTCTTATTTTACCCGAAAACCCCTTGAGCCAAAAGAAGAGCCGGAGAGGGGCCGGGAGGGGCCCACACCACCTGGTGGCGCACCCCCTAGGCTGCGCCACCACATGGTGTGGCCACCCCCTCAGTCTCCCCTTTCGACTACATAAGCCCCGTGCCCAAAACCCCGAGGGGGTTCGTCATATTCCAGAGAAAAATAACAGAGCGCCGCCACCACCTCGAAACCCATTTCTAGGATCAGAAATTCCTGTTCTGGCACCATGCCGGGACGGGGATTCGTAGGAGATCATTTCCATCGTCATTGGCACCACTTCGCCATCAACCATTCATGATTCCCCCATCTACGTGTGAGTAATCCCTGCTATAGGCTGAGAGGAATGGTAGGGATTGGATGAGATCATTCATGTTATAATGTCAGATTGCTAGGGCATGGTGCTCAGTATCCGTTGTTAGTGATATATTGTTGTTGCAAGTTGTGATGCTTAATTCTTGTCACTAGGGCCCGAGTGCCATGATCTTAGATTTGAACATGTTGTTGTTTCAAGAGCATAATTACGTTTTTTGTCATACCTATAAGTTGTTTACATATATGGGTGTCCAGAACCCGAGGCCCCAAAGTGACATAAATGTAATAGGTTTGTTTTCTTGCATGAGCACACCACCAATACCAATACCACTTGCATCACACTCAATTTCGAATTGTTTGTTGAAATTAGGCAATATTAACAATGGGGCCAAAATTAGCTTGTTCTTTATCTCATCAAAAGCAATATCTTGTTCTACCCCCCATGTAAAATCAACACCCTTCTTAGTTAAATCATTAATGGTGCAGCAAGAGTACTAAAATCTTTGACAAATCTTCTATAGAAACCAGCCAATCCATTAAAACTTCTTACTTGATTAACATTAGTTGGAATAGGCCAATTTTTAATAGCTTCAATTTTAGATTCATCAACTTCAATGCCATGTTTAGATACAACATATCCCAGAAAAATGACCTTGTCTTTGCAAAAAGAACATTTAGCAAGATTACCATATAATTGATTTGCTCTTAACAAATGCAAGACTTGTCTAATGTGATCAACATGCTCATTTTCATTGTGGCTATATATGAGAATATCATCAAAATAAACTACCACAAATTTTCCAATAAACTCTCTCAAAACATGGTTCATAAGTCTCATGAAAGTACTAGGTGCATTAGTTAAACCAAAATGCATCACTAGCCATTCATATAAACCAAATTTAGTTTTGAAAGCAGTTTTCCATTCATCCCCTTCTTTCATTCTTATTTGATGGTAACCACTACGCAAATTAATTTTAGAGAAAACAGCAGCACCACTTAATTCATCTAACATGTCCTCCAAACGAGGTATAGGATGACGATAACGAATAGTGATGTTGTTAATTGCTCTACAATCAACACACATGCGCCAAGTACCATCATTCTTAGGCACTAAAATAACAGGAACATCACATGGAGATAAGCTAATGCGAATATAACCTTTGTCGAGTAGCTCCTGCACTTGTTTCTGAATTTCCTTGGTTTCTTGGGGATTAGTCCTGTAAGGGGCTCGGTTTGGTAATGTAGCTCCAAGGATCAAGTCAATCTGATGCTCAATGCCACGCAATGGTGACAGCCCTGCTGGTACTTCCTCTGGAAAAACATCATCAAAATCCTGCAAAACATGAGAGACACCAAGAGGAATAGGGGTCATGTCAGAAGAAACCATAATTTCTCCCTTGTGCATAAGAACTATAGGAAGCATACTAGGGTCCTCACTAAACTCTCTCAAATGCTCTTTGGTGGCTAGCATACATAATAAGCTCACTCCCTCACTTTTATTTTTACCACTCAGTTTATTTTTTTCACTCATAGAAGGATTACTCTCTTGTTTTTCTTTCTCACTATCCTTCTCTAGATTCACTTCAGTTTTTTGACGAGACTCATTTACAATTTGCTGTGGTGTCATAGGTCTCAAAATAATATCCTTCCCATGCCAATTCAACTGGTATGTGTTAGCTCTCCCATTATGTGTAACATTCCTTTCAAACTGCCATGGTCTTCCAAGCAACATGTGACAAACAGACATGGGCACAACATCACACTCAATGGTATCAGTATAGGGCCCAATTTGGAACTCCACTCTCACCATGTAGCTCACCTTCATCTCTCCTTTATCACTCAACCACTGTATATAATAAGGATGAGGGTGTGGAATATATTTGAATTTCAGTTTGGCACATATCTCTTTACTAGCAAGATTTCTGCAACTCCCTCCATCAATAATAACTTTGCAAGTCATTTTGGGGCCTACAATTGCTTTGGTTTGGAAAAGATTGCACCTCTGATTTTCTGGAGAAGGAATAACACTCAAAGCAGCATCATTTTGTGAGCAAACAATAGTGGGGTAATGTGTAGCATAAGCATCAAGTGGACCTCCTTGCTCATCACAATCATCCTCCTCATTAGGATCAGCATCATCTCCAGTCTCATACTCATTATCCTCATTAACAAGCATGGTCTTTTTATTTAGGCATTCTCTCTTAAAGTGGCCTTTTCCACCACATGTATGACATGACATGTCCCTATTTCGTGTTGTGGAAGAAGTGGATACACTAGCACTTGCTGCTGGTTGCACTTGCCTCCTAGAAGTGGAAGGCGTGCTCTCGGCCTTGGGTGTAGATACCCCACGGCTAGGTGCTGATTGTGGTAATGGATAGGAAAAATTGTTATTTCGAGGTGGAAACAACCTTCTAGCACTCAATTTTGCCTCCTCGGCTAGCTGTGATTCTGCCTCCCTTGCATGATGTAGCAATTCATTCATATCATTATATTGGAGGTGCCTCACAATGCTTCTGATTTTAAATTGCAAACCTGAAAGAAAACGCTGCATAGTTTGTTCTGGTTCTTCTCTCACCTTGGCCCTTTGAATAATCAACTCCATCTCTCTATAATAAGCATCAACAGACAATGTACCTTGCTTCAATTGTTGCAATTTATCATATAATGTTCTCACATAATTCTTTGGCACAAATCTGATCCTCATGAGTTGCTTCATAATAGCCCAAGTAACCACTTCAGGTTCACCATTTTCTCCTCTCTTTTGTGTAATATTATCCCACCACAATAGAGCATAACCATCAAAACTAGAAGATGCCAATTTAATTTTTCTATCTTCATTATAATCATGCAATCTCCATAGATTTTCAATTTTAAGCTCCCACATTAAATACTCCTCTACATCATCAGTATCAAAAGTGAAAGGAGGAATAGAAAATTTTGGCTTGCCCAAACCATCATCTTCTCTATGATTCTCAGGAGCTTGTACACTTCTAGCATGAAAACCACCACGGCCATTATAAGCTTGGGCTCGGCCTGGTTCCCAATCATCATCATGAGCTCTTTGCTCTAATTGAGTAGACAATTGTGTGATTTGCCTAGTCAAATTGGTGAGAGATTCTTGCATAATATCAACAGATTATTGAGAAGCAGCTTTCTCAATTTTAATATCCATCTGCTGTAAATCCTTCCTCAAACTCTCATCATAAGCATGAAGCTTCTTATCCATTCGGGTGGCTACCACTTCATCATATTCATCAAGTTTTTTATCAATCTTGAGCTGATCATATCTCTAAATTTGGAGAGATCTTCCCAAGTGAGAGGATCATCAAAAGTCTTCTTAGAAGTAGCCACAGCAGTTTTCCCACCATTTTTATCCACCTGCACATTACCATCCAAAGAAGACTCCATAGATTAAGGTGTTAGTGAAAACAAAAATATGGGATGTGGTGTTCTCTCACAACTCACTCAAAACAGCAAAGCAATGAGGTTAACTTACTGTTCCAAAGTGAATAGCAATACTTACCACAAGTAAACAGTAGTACTATGACTTGGTGTGAATAAAAGAATACCCAGGGATTTTAGCTAACACAAGGCAAAGCAGGATATATAGTGGGGCTTGGTATGGATACCTAACAACACCAATAACAAGTCCTATTTGCTTTTTGTGATGACTGAAAAATAACACCTAGGAAACACACAAAAGTGGAGACAAAAGTGGCAATGCAATTATATGTATGGAAATATTGCAATGCTCTCGAAAGACAATAGCTATGCTCCAAAATATCACAGGCACAAGATTGCTCTATGGAAAGTGTCAATATAGTAGTGTGAAAACAGCTCCAAGAACAATATAGCAATAGATCACAAGGCCTTTTTCCCTTTTCACAATTCTGTTTTTCTCTTTTTCTATTTTTTGTTTTTTTGATACTTTTATAACTGGCCAAACTAGCTATGAGCAAAAATAAGCACACAATTATCAATGTGACACAATATATATGATAAGGAGCAGCTTGGAAAGAGCAACAATATATATGATGTTTCCGTACCGCGGCAGCGCGCGGTGCGTGGATTGGTAAGCGCGAGACGGGGCTCGGGGGCGGATTGGTAAGGATGCTGCGGGCGGATTTCGACTCCGGTTAGGATACGGCTGCGGCAGGAAACTGCACGTTTTTGTGCCGCGGCAGAAAAACCGAATCCCACTCAAACTCGATGACAACCACATATCGGATAGGGGTTTTGGTGGGGATTTTTGTGGACACCGCGGAAGGAAACAAGAACACCTAGAACCCTAGACCTAAACCGAAAACAAGGACTCAAAAGAACAAAGAGGAACACGAAAATCAAACACAAAACAACAACTAGGGTATGGAATTGGTGATGATCTACGGCTAGGCAAGAACTAATCCTGTTTTTTGTGGCTTTTTCGGTGGATAGGTAATGAAAACAAAACTAATCTACTAGAACATGATAGCTCACCGAGTTAACCTGTAAATCTGATACCAAGATGATAAGGGGTTGCCCGATCTTCTCGATGAACTCACACGGTAACAAGGATCTGATAACTTGTGTCTCTCCACGAACGCTCCGGCTAATTCCTGATGCCAATTGCAGCAACAACCAATCCCTTGGATATTCGTAAATCCACACACTTGCACGAGCAGCCACTGACTACTAGTGGTCATGTATTAACTAATTCCCAGTGGAATAGCAAATAACACGCAAAACTTGCAATATGATCAATTCCTGATGAATGCTTCAAGCAGTCAACAATGGAGTCTAGGGTTTATGAATAAAGGTGGTCTAACTAGTTCACATGCAGGTGAAAGGGTATAAGAGAGGGGAAGGGGGTGCGGCCACAACCTGGTTGCGCAAGCACAACCGAAACCTGACTAGGACTCGAACCACATTATGTTTGGACTCGGACTAGGGATACAAACCGACCCATAGAAGGGGTGCGGCCAACTAGGCATGCAAGCCTTTTATTCCACACGTGTGGGAGGACGTAGGACCTGTCCTTGGTGCCCCCATAACACATAATACGCAGCACAATTAATTGTGGGCTGGTGCAACATAGGACATGTCCTCAATGCCTCCAACTCCATCCAAATCAGCTCCTGGCTTCTCCTCCTTGCTTGTGCTGCCATGATCAACTCTCTCCTTGCCTCCAATAATGTTTGTGTTATCAATAACATGAATCATACATAAATGCAGGGATTTAGATAGTATAAAATTCTCATAAGAACAAACATCATAATTTAATAGGAGTGAGTTCCCCTGCTGTTCTAATAGTTTGGTTCTTGATCTTGTCATTGGACCAATCCTTACTTCATCATGCTTTTCTTCAACAGCAACATCATCATCAATAGGACGAATAATAAATGTACTAGGGATGTCCTCATCAGGATGGCTGTGATGTGAGTATCCACGGAGTGTTAATGCTTTTGATGGAGGGATGATAACCCTGTAGGCCAACGCCAAGGAGTAACTCGGCCCAAAGGACGCTGCGCAAGACCCGGCTTAGGATAAAGGAGTTTCTAGAAGGCCCATGAACGTAGGCCTCGTAACCTGGATTGTGAGTTCCGATAAGGAAGTTTAGGGTTTGTAAGCAGTGTCCGGGTAGGATTCAGAGCACACCTTGGAGAGTAGGCCAGGGGGTCCGGATACTATATAAGCCGGCCCCTAGGTTTAGTTTAGACGAGATCCAAGAGTTCAAGCAATATCGCTAGGTATCGAGTATCCAGTGTAACACGAGAGTTGAGTTAATATATCTAGATCGGAGACTCGGCGACTTGATTGCCGGCTACCAGATCGCATATCATCATGTTTTCCTCTGAGCTAAACCCTCTCCCAAACACCAGAGTCGATTTGCCCTAAGATAAGTTACCCCCGGTAACGTCTGCCGTGATTATCCCGCGACAGTTGGCGCCCACCGTGGGGCCTACGTCCAAGGGTGTTTACATCACGGGAGAAGCTCGGAAGAACATGGAGAACCTTGTCATCGGAGAGATCTACACCGACCCCGAAGGAGAGAAGATGGTGGACGATTTTGGCTGGGGGCCAGAGTCGGATCACCTCGAATCCGGATCTGTCGTGACAATCGGCCAGATCAACGTCTTCATCGGCATGGTACGTACGTCTGGTTCAATCCCTGACAATTTCGGATTTGATTCTGTGTCAGGGGAGGCCACCTACGTTCAGTCAGATGGAGAAGAATCGGTCGGGACGGTAGATCCGACAGAAGAGCCCACCACGAAGAGGGAACAGCCGGAGGAGCCGGCATGGACCCCGCGTGGCCGGGTCGTGAGAGAAGATAATACCGAGTCTATCTTGCATCTGCTAGAGGACCGGTACGAGGAAAATAGCAGCGAAGAGGAAGAGTACGAATCTTCGCCAAGCATTGTGCGCGAGGTTGCGGTTTACACGGCTCCTGCGACCAATCTTAATCAGGGGAACGTGACCGCGGCCGCAGTCGGAACAGCACAAGCATTGGCCCAGCAGCAAGGTCCGGTTGACGGAAACCCGGTCCTGCCCCGGGTTGACGGAGAATCGGCATCAGTTACCAGTCACACGGAGGACAATGAGTTGCACGCAAACATGTTCGGATATCTAGCAAACCGGACGTCGGGGCGGGTCCTTCGAATCCGCAACACCCGGCCCTGTTCAACAACAATATGATTCTAGATCCCACCGTTCTGGCCACGATTATCACTCCGGAAAACGCGGCGGAACGTGTTAGGGATCTGGATGTAGCTCGTCGTGCATTGGAGCAACAGAGAAAGCAAGTAGAAGCAGAAAGGCAAGGGATGGCCACGCGCCAACGTGAGCTGGACGCACTGGAAAACCGGCTCCGAGAAGAAAAAACCAGAGTACCTCAAAGGCATCAGACCAGATTACCGGCAACGGGTGGAGTCATAAACCCGGCCACGCTATTCATCACGCCCCAGGATCAGCCGATTCCAGCGGTGAACCAAGGAACTGTGCCTCTGTCGCACCCTGGTTTCTAGGGGATACTCATCGGGCCGAACTGGATAGCAGATGCTTGGATTATGGGGCATAACTGCTCCCACGTCCCAGCTTCCTGGTAGGCCTGCGCTTATGCGCGACAACACAAGCCCTGCTATTCCATCGTCGATGTAAACTATCCACTAGAAGTCATAGGCACTACTGTCGACGTACTTCATATCAATCACGCACGGTACATCAACAGCTTTGAACGAATGATAATCACAACATATCTCTAAGACACAAAAGATTGAAATAAGGTTGCAAATAGCCTTCACTAAGGCAGAGAATAGCAAATACAATCATCCAGAGGACACATGTCCCAACATGACATTCATTACATAGCAGCGGAAGCATTCAACAGGCCTGAGTACAGACAAATCCAAATAGGCCTAAGAGGCCGGCAATGAAAGGAAAACGGAGCCCATCCACGAAGTCTCGGATCCTGCCCGGGTCCGCTATCTACTCGTCAACAGCGTCGTCGTACTCCACGTAGTAGCCTCCATGGGGATCCTCGGAATCGTCGTCTGCGTAAACCACAGCCCCAAAGGGGTCAGTACAACAACGTACTGGCAAGCAAGACTCACAGTTCACCAAAGTATAACCCGTCAACACCAAGCACAGATGCCTTGGGTTCAACGGAAGAAAGGGGTTATGAAAGATGCTACAACTGGCTGCGCTAACCAACTACAGAAACACTACCACTTCCAGCTAACAGAGAGGAGATAAGATAGCGTAACGTATCCAACTGTTGTTGACCATCAAACAAACCCATCCTGGATCTCGCCCCTTATCCAAAGAAGCAATCCGAGGATAACTCACACAGTTGGATTAATGAATAATGGATCAAGTTGTTGTGTCAATAAGTCTATTACTAGTCAAGTTATTATAGTTAGGTGTAAGTTGTTCTGAGTACTTGTTAGCCAGTACTTTCACCAAGTCGTCACATAACCGCGGACGACACGGCTTCTCGAGAAGATTTATCCCTGCAGGGTGTGCTCCAGTACCCGTACACACTCGAGCCACCAACTAAAACTCAGGTGGACTCGACACGACTCGAACCATCTCTACAACCTGTCCTAGGAGCCACAAAGCTATAAGGTCCCGGCCAGTCCGCCTAACCTAAGCGCAAGGGTGTAAACCACACCCCCCGGCACCACAGGCCTCGCCCTATATGCATCATCATCATCAACAGTAACCATGGGAGCGACCCATTCATGCTTATGCGCAAATGGAACTCCCGAACTAAGTGTGGCTCTTCGGACAAACTGCGGATCAGGTCAAAGTCGAGGGGGGTTCCATACTACCACCCGGATGCGGTGAGCACGCTCATCATGGATCAGTAGACAAGACCCTTTTCCTATTAGGGTCGACACTAGCAGGCCTCAAAACCACAAAGGGCCTCCTGCCGGTGCCTTATCAGCATATTATTAATAACAGGTGGATTGATTAACATCGAGCCCCCAGAACATAATAGTAGTAACAACAGAAAGTAACGGGTAACAGGCTCGAGCAAAGCAACCTAAGCAAGCTAGTAAGACACAGGCTCAAACAAAGGGGTGATAGGAGTGGAGGTGAGGCAATATCAAGGTTAAGGGATTCATGTGATAGGTTCGTAACAGAAACAACTACTACTAAGGCTAGCAGAAAAGAACAACGGAAAGTATCGGTAACCAATGTTGAAAGGAACACAGTGGTTCATGTGAGTGATAACTTGCCTGCAAACCCAGTAGCCTGGTACTGAGGTAGAACCTCAGAAGGGGTGTCGTAAGGATCGTCGGTCTCAACGTCGTCGTCTAACCGAGAAGAAGCAAACAGACAAAGCAGAAAGGGGTAGACAATCAATATCATGGCATAGTGCACAATCATGGGGATGATGCATGTCATGTTAATAGTTGCATCAAAATAAACTAGTTGACATGGTAACACAAATTAAATGGACACATATGCAATTTTGAGTTGCATATGAGAAACCCATGAATTAAGGTTGGAATAATTGTTTTACAACTAATCAACAGGTGAAAGTGGATTAGCATGATGCATGGATGAGGAAAACAGAAAAATAACAACAATAGAAATACTTAGAAATAAGGTTTACCAAGTTTGAAATTTTATTTATTAAGTTATGAAAATTTGCTTCTTAAAGGTGGTACACAAGCATTTGTTGTTTTCACCAATTTTAATTGTTCAAAATAGATAACAAAATTCATATTTGGAAAATATTATGTTTTTCTGGTTTGAAAACATATTTTACATGTTCAAAAATAATTTAATTTGAGCAAGTTATGAATTTAGCAATTTTTAAATGAATTAAACAAGGTTTAAATTATTTAGGCAATTTTAATTATTCAAATCATGAAACAAAATTTATATTTGGTTAGGTGGTTTAAAATGGCATGGTAAACATATTTTATTTGTGTTATTTGAATTAAGTATGATTTAGTTATGGATTTTATCAAATTTCAAATGAATTGTTTGAATTTGAAATTTGGGTGCAACAAGAAAAGCTAAGATCATCTACACAAAATTAAATGGGTTCCGATGCATAAGCTAATGCAATTGGAGGTTACCCATATGCATAAATATAAGGGTTATCTACAAGACCACAGGTTTTAAGTGTGTTAAACATGCATGCATGCCATGATGCTAACAGAACGCTTATGCTCTCCTCTATAAATTGATACCAAGTTTGCACAATTTGAATAAGTAAAACAAAAATTATGCCTTTAACAAGTTTTAATAAGGAGTAGAACAATCTAATTATTTCCACCGGTTTTATTACTCAAAACAGTGAACAAAAGTGCTGGTTAGATAGCCTACGAAATTCTGAACAAAATAGACTCAAAGTTTACAATATTTGGGTTAAAATTGAGAAAGTTATGGCTGTTTTAAACTTAAGGCAGAAGTGCAAAACGGGTTTGTGCTGGAATTTGAAATCTGGGGCTGTGCCACGCGCAGCAATGTTGAAAAAAACAAAAAATATTGAGGCAAGGTGCCTCAGACAGAGCTCGATCCCTCGTCGTCACGATGAGATACAGGCAAAGGAACCACTGTGCTACTCGTGCTGTTTGCATATATACGGGTGTACATTTAGAAGTACTGAACCAACGTGTTATCTGAACCTGATAGAAAAGTTCAGGCTGGGAGCACTAGCAGCGGACAGCGGGCAGAAACTAAGGATGACGAGAACCCAGATCGGGCGGCGCCGTCGTGTTTGGGTGGCACAACGTGCGTGGGTACGTGTGGTGAGGATCCCCGTGATGCGCACCTACAGGAACTACCTCTCCCAAACTGCTGCAACTTGGAAAACCAACCGGTCGCCCCGGCGGCGAGGCGTACGCAGCCGGACTCGGATGGACTCGCGCGTACAGGAAGAGAGCAGGATGGAGAGCATGTCTAGGATGTTGGACTGCTCACCCAGGTGCGGAAACCGGAGTTGTTCGAGAGGAGGAGGACGACGACGACCGGACGAAGAGGATGAATACGCTGCCCCGGCGGTGCTCCTCACGGACGGACGGCGAGCTTGTGGAGGACGGCGCGGCGCTCCTGGTAATTCCCGGGTCCGGCTCTTTGCAGAAATCAGCAGAGCTAGGCGGCGCATGCCTTCTGGCGCGAGGGAGGAGGTGGAGATGAGGCGTATCACCGGGGCACCGAGCTTGTGCCCACGGTGGCCATGTCGATGGCGCAGCTTGGAGAAGAAGCGATGGCGGCGGCGGAGGAAGAGGGAAAGGATGGAGTGGAAGCTAGGGCTCGTGCCCCACCCTGGGCTGATTATATGGAGGAGGGAGGAGGGGAGAAGGAGGCGACGTGGAGGCTGCTCCTCCACGGACGGAAGGAGTCACGCTCCTGGTGGTGTGTCCGTACGAGAAGAAGATGAAAAAGGCCTAGCTGGGTTCTTTCGGGCTGTTTCTTTGGGCTGGTAAAAGGCCTAGCTGGGTTGCCACCCCACTTTGTTTGTGTAAGAAAAAATATATTTTGCAAACAGTTTTTTTTATTGGATCAAAATCTAATTATTAAATCACATGTTTGAGTTTTAAAAATATTTTCCTTTTGAAAACAAGAGGAGAGATGGAAGAAGTTTAATATTATTGATAAGGTTTGGTTGTTATTTATAAAAGCCAACATAAATATTTTGTTTGCCATTGTAAGTTAACAACTAAAGTTTCTACAATTTGAAAATCCTAGAAGTAACATCACAAGTTTTTAGTTTCTTGATTTATGCAAGAATTAATTAAAGGTGGCATGACATGATTTATGATGGTATGATGCAATGAAAGAACAAGAAGCAAAGCAATAGGGAAAATTCATACTTGGGATGTTACAAAACGCCCCCCCGTGAAGGAATCGCGCCCCGAGATTCCTACTGATAAAGGAAAAGGTCCGGATACTTCTTGCGAAGATCCTCTTCGGTCTCCCAAGTTGCCCCTTTATCAGAATGATGCGACCATTGCACTTTAAAGAACTTGGTGCTCTTGTTGCGAGTCTTACGCTCGGTCTCATCGAGAATACGAACAGGGTGCTCCTCATAAGATAGATCATCTTGTAGTTCAATGGAATCATGATCAACTGCACGATCTGGATCTTTGAAACACCTCTTGAGCTGTGACACGTGAAACACATCGTGCACCTTGGATAGTTTTTCTGGAAGTTCAAGACGATAGGCATTTTCCGCACGCCTTGAGAGAATGTTGAATGGACCAATGTATCTCGGTGCTAGCTTTCCTTTGACACCAAAACGATGAGTGCCTCTGAGGGGAGTTACACGGAGATATGCCTTGTCACCAGGTGCATAGATCATATCCCTGTGCTTGCTGTCATAGTAGCTTTTCTGACGAGACTGAGCAATCTTGAGATTGTCACGAATGATGCGAACTTTCTCTTCGGCTTCCTTAACAACGTCAGGGCCTAAGAGTGAACGTTCACCAGCTCCAGACCAATTGATTGGACTCCTGCATCTGCGGCCATAGAGTGCCTCAAACGGTGCCATTCCTAGGCTTGCCTGGAAGCTGTTGTTGTAGGAGAATTCAGCATATGGAAGGCAATCCTCCCATTTCATGCCAAAGGAGAGACCACATGCTCTGAGCATATCCTCGAGAATCTGATTGACTCTTTCGACTTGCCCTTGAGACTGAGGGTGATAAGCTGTGCTGAACAGAAGTTTGGTGCCCAATGCTTCTTGAAAACTCTTCCAGAAATGAGAAGTGAATATGCTTCCACGGTCTGAGCTTATTTCCAATGGAACACCATGAAGAGGAACAATCTTTGTTGTGTAGAGTTCTGCTAACTGGCTAGCTGATATTGTTTCTTTGACAGCAAAGAAGTGAGCTACCTTAGTGAGGCGATCAATAACAACGAAGATTGCATCGTTGCCCTTTTTGGACTTTGGAAAACCAGTGACGAAGTCCATTTCAATCATGTCCCACTTCCACTCAGGAATTTTCAGAGGTTGGAGAAGACCAGCTGTTTTCTGATGAACTGCCTTAACACGTTGACAAACGTCGCATTCAGAAACGTATTTAGCAATTTCATGTTTCATGCCAGACCACCAATACAGTGTTTTGAGATCCTGGTACATCTTTGTACTTCCAGGGTGGATGGAGAGAGGAGTTTCATGAGCCTCCTTGAGAATAACATCTTTGAGACTTTGAACTTGAGGAACCGCAATGCGTCCTTCGAAGAACACGGTTCCCTTGTCATCAATTGAGAAGCATTGATACTTCACATTGCCTGCTTTGATGTTATTTGCGATCTTCTTGATCTCAGCGTCACGAAGTTGTTCAGAACGAATCTTATCCTCGAGAGTTGGACTAGCTGTCAAGTTTGCAAGATAACCTTGAGGAACAAGACCAAGGTTCAGCTTCTGGAATTCTTCATGAAGTGGAGGTTGGCTTTCCATGATCATGAGATTATTGCAATACGGCTTGCGACTGAGAGCATCGGCCATAACATTAGCCTTGCCTGGAGTGTAAGAAATGGTAAGATCGAAGTCTTTGATCTTTTCAATCCATCTCCTTTGCCTGAGGTTTAGATCTGGTTGAGTGAAAATGTATTTCAGACTCTTATGATCGGAAAAGATTTCAGTGCGATTACCCAACAAGTATTGCCTCCATTTCTTGAGGGCAAACACAACTGCTGCGAGTTCAAGATCATGAGTGGGATAGTTTTGCTCATGTGGGTTCAACTGACGTGAAGCATAAGCCACAACTTGACGTTCTTGCATAAGAACTGCACCTAGACCTTGTTGAGAAGCATCACAGAAAATCTGGAAAGGTTTGGTAGTATCTGGGCCAACCAGAACTGGTGTAGAAGTGAGTTTAGTCTTCAGGAGATTGAAACTTTCATCACATTGTGGAGACCAAACGAACTTCTTGTCCTTCTTTGTGAGATCAGTGAGAGGTTTGGCAATCTTGGAGAAGTTTTGGACGAAACGACGGCAATAGCTAGCCAAACCAAGAAAACTTCTGACTTGCTTCACCGTCTTAGGAGGTTTCCAATCAACAATTGCCTTAACCTTTTCTGGGTCAATGGCTATGCCCTTGGCAGAGATGACATGACCAAGATAAGCAACTTCTGGAATCCAGAACTCACATTTGGAGAACTTGGCATATAGACGATGCTCGCGAAGTTTCATGAGAGTGAGACGAAGATGTTCTCCATGCTCTTCCTCGGATTTTGAGTAGACAAGAATATCATCAAGATATACCACAACGAACTTGTCGAGGTATTCATGGAAGACGGAATTCATGAGTCTAGAGAAGGTCGCCGGTGCATTGGTGAGACCAAAGGACATGACGGTGTATTCATATAAACCGTAGCGAGTGGTGAAAGCTGTTTTTGGAATATCTTCCTTTCTGATCTTTATTTGATGGTAACCCATCCTCAAGTCCAGCTTGGAGAATATTGAGGCTCCAGCAAGTTGATCAAAAAGATCATCGATACGAGGAATTGGATATTTGTTCTTGATTGTTTTATCGTTGAGAGGACGATAGTCAACCACGAGTCTCTTTGTTTGATCCTTCTTCGCAACGAACAGAGTTGGGCATCCCCAAGCCGAGGAGCTAGGTTGAATGTAACCTTTCTCCATGTACATATCGATTTGCTCCTTCAACAACTTCAGTTCAGGAGGAGCTATCTTGTATGGATGCTTAGAGATTGGAGCAGTGCCTGGTTCAAGTTCGATCACGAACTCAACTGCTCTATCAGGAGGCATTCCTGGCAATTCTTCTGGAAAGACATCAGGGAATTCACAAACCACCGGAATAGTTTCAATAGATGGTAGAGGATTTGCATTGAGGGTGTAGAGTTGAGCAACTGGATTTTCAGCATGGAAGTAGACTATCTGGCCAGAAGGGTGTGCGATTTTGACAGACTTAGCAGGACAATCAATGACTGCTTTGTTGGCTACCAGCCAATCCATCCCCAGAATGACATCAATATCTGAAGAGTGGAGAGCTATCAGAAATGCCTGGAATGGAAGGTTTCCCATTGTGATTTCGATGTTCTGGCTAACTTTATTGCTTTGCCAGCTAGATCCCGGTGATTTCACTAGGAGAGGGATAGACAACTGTTCGAAGTTGATTCCACTGGTGTTTGCAAAGCATTGAGAGATGAAAGAGTGTGAAGCACCAGAATCGAACAAGACTTTAGCACGATACGAGTTCACAAGAAGTGTGCCCATTACAACCTCTGGAGATTCTTCTGCTCCCTGGGCCTTGACATGGTTCACCTTAACGGTTCTCACGCCAAGGTCGTTGCTGTTGTAGCAACCCAACGGAGGACCACGTTTTCTTGTCGGGGTCGACCTGTGGCGAGGTGGAGGTGGAAAGAGGTGCCTTTGCGGACACTTATCGGAATAGTGGCCCGACTGTCCACACTTGTAGCATGTAACAACAGAACGAGGAGTTGTTGGACCTGGCTGAGATGGAGCACCTCCTGAAGATACCACTGGGGTGGGAGGGCGGGGAAGAATTCCTGCCGGGCTTGGCAAGCAAATGGGCGGTGTTGGAGTGGTATATGGAACCCAAACTCTCCGTTTTTGTGGAGGCATGATAGCTTTCGAGAGATTAGCCTGTTCACGAGAGTGCTTACGAGATTCCTCCACCAATTTGCGCCCATGCTCTTCATTTAGAGCGATGTTGACGAGGTCCTCAAAATTCTTGGCCTTGACGTTGGTGAGAGCATACTTGAGTTCCGGGTTGAGACCCCTGCGGAACTTTGCCATCTTTATCGCTTCCGTGGAGATTTCATCTCCGGCGTAGCGAGCCAGACGATTGAACTCTCTTTGGTATTCGAGAACGTCCAAACTGCCTTGTGTGAAACAATAGAATTCCTCACGCATTTTCTCCATGAGCCCATCGGGAATGTGATGGCGCACGAAGGATTGCTTGAAATCCTCCCATGTGATTGCCACACTAGAACCTCTCATTTCTTGGAAATTCTCCCACCAAGACATAGATCGCCCACGGAGAAGGTAGGTCACATAAGGAACACGGTCCTCGTCAGCCACATGAGCTACCATAAGAGTACGGTTCATTTCACGGAGCCAGTCATCAGCATCCAATGGCTCGGAGGAGTTCTCAAACGTGCGCGGATTGAGCTCAAGGAACTCCCGAATAGACACCCGGGCGTTGCCATTACTCCCAAGGTCTTGGTTCTGCTGCATCTGCTTTATAACTTGCGCCATCTGAGACAGCACTTTCCCCATCTCAGGTGGCAGTGTGGGTTCTTCGTCACCACTTTCCATCCTGAAGAGGATACCAAGGTTAACACACTAACCGGATAACAAAATCCAATATAAGTGCTTAAAAGGATTACTTCAGATGGTAAGTTGACAGAATAGAACAAGGGTGGAGGTTAACAACGGATCAACAAATAAGTTGTTACAACGGAAGAGAAGATTTGTTAAGGACGATATAGAAGCAACAACTGGGAAACAGGAGACCACAAACACCTGAGGTACTACGGAGAAAACCCATCCGGGCTTCTAAAGGATCAATATCTACTGCTTAAGGAATAGAGGATCTGCTTCCGGGGCTTATTTGCCACCGTTTTCAATCGTGAGTAGGCAACATGATAAATCATGTCACAACCACCTCCATTCCTATGGTCTAGTAGATATAACCATCCTAGAGAAACCACGATACGTGAATCCTAACTTGAAAGTTTAGATGAGAAGGGAAAATCAACGTTGCACTTCCTTACCAGAAAAGGGAGGGTGGGTGGGGAAAGAAATAAAATGGCAGAATTCCTACTCTCACGTTTCATTTTTCCAATATAGCTACAAAATAGTTTCTAGACTCAACTGCGACCAGTAAAAAGGGATCCTACAGGCAGACAGGCTCTGATACCATTTGTCGCACCCTGGTTTCTAGGGGATACTCATCGGGCCGAACTGGATAGCAGATGCTTGGATTATGGGGCATAACTGCTCCCACGTCCCAGCTTCCTGGTAGGCCTGCGCTTATGCGCGACAACACAAGCCCTGCTATTCCATCGTCGATGTAAACTATCCACTAGAAGTCATAGGCACTACTGTCGACGTACTTCATATCAATCACGCACGGTACATCAACAGCTTTGAACGAATGATAATCACAACATATTTCTAAGACACAAAAGATTGAAATAAGGTTGCAAATAGCCTTCACTAAGGCAGAGAATAGCAAATACAATCATCCAGAGGACACATGTCCCAACATGACATTCATTACATAGCAGCGGAAGCATTCAACAGGTCTGAGTACAGACAAATCCAAATAGGCCTAAGAGGCCGGCAATGAAAGGAAAACGGAGCCCATCCACGAAGTCTCGGATCCTGCCCGGGTCCGCTATCTACTCGTCAACAGCGTCGTCGTACTCCACGTAGTAGCCTCCATGGGGATCCTCGGAATCGTCGTCTGCGTAAACCACAGCCCCAAAGGGGTCAGTACAACAACGTACTGGCAAGCAAGACTCACAGTTCACCAAAGTATAACCCGTCAACACCAAGCACAGATGCCTTGGGTTCAACGGAAGAAAGGGGTTATGAAAGATGCTACAACTGGCTGCGCTAACCAACTACAGAAACACTACCACTTCCAGCTAACAGAGAGGAGATAAGATAGCGTAACGTATCCAACTGTTGTTGACCATCAAACAAACCCATCCTGGATCTCGCCCCTTATCCAAAGAAGCAATCCGAGGATAACTCACACAGTTGGATTAATGAATAATGGATCAAGTTGTTGTGTCAATAAGTCTATTACTAGTCAAGTTATTATAGTTAGGTGTAAGTTGTTCTGAGTACTTGTTAGCCAGTACTTTCACCAAGTCGTCACATAACCGCGGACGACACGGCTTCTCGAGAAGATTTATCCCTGCAGGGTGTGCTCCAGTACCCGTACACACTCGAGCCACCAACTAAAACTCAGGTGGACTCGACACGACTCGAACCATCTCTACAACCTGTCCTAGGAGCCACAAAGCTATAAGGTCCCGGCCAGTCCGCCTAACCTAAGCGCAAGGGTGTAAACCACACCCCCCGGCACCACAGGCCTCGCCCTATATGCATCATCATCATCAACAGTAACCATGGGAGCGACCCATTCATGCTTATGCGCAAATGGAACTCCCGAACTAAGTGTGGCTCTTCGGACAAACTGCGGATCAGGTCAAAGTCGAGGGGGGTTCCATACTACCACCCGGATGCGGTGAGCACGCTCATCATGGATCAGTAGACAAGACCCTTTTCCTATTAGGGTCGACACTAGCAGGCCTCAAAACCACAAAGGGCCTCCTGCCGGTGCCTTATCAGCATATTATTAATAACAGGTGGATTGATTAACATCGAGCCCCCAGAACATAATAGTAGTAACAACAGAAAGTAACGGGTAACAGGCTCGAGCAAAGCAACCTAAGCAAGCTAGTAAGACACGGGCTCAAACAAAGGGGTGATAGGAGTGGAGGTGAGGCAATAATAAGGTTAAGGGATTCATGTGATAGGTTCGTAACAGAAACAACTACTACTAAGGCTAGCAGAAAAGAACAACGGAAAGTATCGGTAACCAATGTTGAAAGGAACACAGTGGTTCATGTGAGTGATAACTTGCCTGCAAACCCAGTAGCCTGGTACTGAGGTAGAACCTCAGAAGGGGTGTCGTAAGGATCGTCGGTCTCAACGTCGTCGTCTAACCGAGAAGAAGCAAACAGACAAAGCAGAAAGGGGTACACAATCAATATCATGGCATAGTGCACAATCATGGGGATGATGCATGTCATGTTAATAGTTGCATCAAAATAAACTAGTTGACA
The DNA here is from genome assembly GCA_028641055.1 of Alopecurus myosuroides. Classification (NCBI taxonomy): domain Eukaryota; kingdom Viridiplantae; phylum Streptophyta; class Magnoliopsida; order Poales; family Poaceae; genus Alopecurus; species Alopecurus myosuroides. Next base: position 142,496,473 of record CM054063.1, read on the forward strand.
TGGTAACACAAATTAAATGGACACATATGCAATTTTGAGTTGCATATGAGAAACCCATGAATTAAGGTTGGAATAATTGTTTTACAACTAATCAACAGGTGAAAGTGGATTAGCATGATGCATGGATGAGGAAAACAGAAAAATAACAACAATAGAAATACTTAGAAATAAGGTTTACCAAGTTTGAAATTTTATTTATTAAGTTATGAAAATTTGCTTCTTAAAGGTGGTACACAAGCATTTGTTGTTTTCACCAATTTTAATTGTTCAAAATAGATAACAAAATTCATATTTGGAAAATATTATGTTTTTCTGGTTTGAAAACATATTTTACATGTTCAAAAATAATTTAATTTGAGCAAGTTATGAATTTAGCAATTTTTTAATGAATTAAACAAGGTTTAAATTATTTAGGCAATTTTAATTATTCAAATCATGAAACAAAATTTATATTTGGTTAGGTGGTTTAAAATGGCATGGTAAACATATTTTATTTGTGTTATTTGAATTAAGTATGATTTAGTTATGGATTTTATCAAATTTCAAATGAATTGTTTGAATTTGAAATTTGGGTGCAACAAGAAAAGCTAAGATCATCTACACAAAATTAAATGGGTTCCGATGCATAAGCTAATGCAATTGGAGGTTACCCATATGCATAAATATAAGGGTTATCTACAAGACCACAGGTTTTAAGTGTGTTAAACATGCATGCATGCCATGATGCTAACAGAACGCTTATGCTCTCCTCTATAAATTGATACCAAGTTTGCACAATTTGAATAAGTAAAACAAAACTTATGCCTTTAACAAGTTTTAATAAGGAGTAGAACAATCTAATTATTTCCACCGGTTTTATTACTCAAAACAGTGAACAAAAGTGCTGGTTAGATAGCCTACGAAATTCTGAACAAAATAGACTCATAGTTTACAATATTTGGGTTAAAATTGAGAAAGTTATGGCTGTTTTAAACTTAAGGCAGAAGTGCAAAACGGGTTTGTGCTGGAATTTCGAAATCTGGGGCTGTGCCACGCGCAGCAATGTTGAAAAAAACAAAAAAATTTGAGGCAAGGTGCCTCAGACAGAGCTCGATCCCTCGTCGTCACGATGAGATACAGGCAAAGGAACCACTGTGCTACTCGTGCTGTTTGCATATATACGGGTGTACATTTAGAAGTACTGAACCAACGTGTTATCTGAACCTGATAGAAAAGTTCAGGCTGGGAGCACTAGCAGCGGACAGCGGGCAGCGGGCAGAAACTAAGGACGACGAGAACCCAGATCGGGCGGCGCCGTCGTGTTTGGGTGGCATAACGTGCGTGGGTACGTGTGGTGAGGATCCCCGTGATGCGCACCTACAGGAACTACCTCTCCCAAACTGCTGCAACTTGGAAAACCAACCGGTCGCCCCGGCGGCGAGGCGTACGCAGCCGGACTCGGATGGACTCGCGCGTACAGGAAGAGAGCAGGATGGAGAGCATGTCTAGGATGTTGGACTGCTCACCCAGGTGCGGAAACCGGAGTTGTTCGAGAGGAGGAGGACGACGACGACCGGACGAAGAGGATGAATACGCTGCCCCGGCGGTGCTCCTCACGGACGGACGGCGAGCTTGTGGAGGACGGCGCGGCGCTCCTGGTAATTCCCGGGTCCGGCTCTTTGCAGAAATCAGCAGAGCTAGGCGGCGCATGCCTTCTGGCGCGAGGGAGGAGGTGGAGATGAGGCGTATCACCGGGGCACCGAGCTTGTGCCCACGGTGGCCATGTCGATGGCGCAGCTTGGAGAAGAAGCGATGGCGGCGGCGGAGGAAGAGGGAAAGGATGGAGTGGAAGCTAGGGCTCGTGCCCCACCCTGGGCTGATTATATGGAGGAGGGAGGAGGGGAGAAGGAGGCGACGTGGAGGCTGCTCCTCCACGGACGGAAGGAGTCACGCCCCTGGTGGTGTGTCCGTACGAGAAGAAGATGAAAAAGGCCTAGCTGGGTTCTTTCGGGCTGTTTCTTTGGGCTGGTAAAAGGCCTAGCTGGGTTGCCACCCCACTTTGTTTGTGTAAGAAAAAAAATATTTTGCAAACAGTTTTTTTTTATTGGATCAAAATCTAATTATTAAATCACATGTTTGAGTTTTAAAAATATTTTCCTTTTGAAAACAAGAGGAGAGATGGAAGAAGTTTAATATTATTGATAAGGTTTGGTTGTTATTTATAAAAGCCAACATAAATATTTTGTTTGCCATTGTAAGTTAACAACTAAAGTTTCTACAATTTGAAAATCCTAGAAGTAACATCACAAGTTTTTAGTTTCTTGATTTATGCAAGAATTAATTAAAGGTGGCATGACATGATTTATGATGGTATGATGCAATGAAAGAACAAGAAGCAAAGCAATAGGGAAAATTCATACTTGGGATGTTACAGCCTCAACCCGCAACTGGAGGAGTACAGCCGGTAAACGTGCAGGCCCGGTTACCCATACCACAGACTGGAGTTACTACCGGCAATACATTACCACCACCACCACCATCACGATTTTGCACACCAGCAGGTCACTACAACAACCCCATGGATAATGTGTACGCAGCAACACTCGCATTGAATCAAATCCCCGTGAGAGAGTCACCCCACGAAGAGGAGACCCGGCGGGCGATAGATCTATTGCGCAATGCGGTAGCGCAACAAGTTAATTACCCGGATCACAGGAGTGGAATGCATGGGACACCATATATCAGCCAGCAGCGAGGCAATACCGGCAATATCCAGAAAAGTTCAGCGCGGCGGAGGGAAGAGCAGCAGCAAATGCCGCCTCCTCCCCGGGTTCAAGCAGTACCAGCAGCATCAGCAACGCAAGCTATCGTGGATAGTTCCAGAGCCAGGAGAGCCGCGGCCGGGTCTGCGGTGCACCACCAGCAGTACCGCGTCCAGCCGCACCCCCCGCAGGATCGCATGTTTCCCGAGTAAGGCCAGTTCCGACTAATCTCGCTGGGCCTAAGTGTCTATCGGATAACATCAGGGCTGAGCCTTACCCGGATAAATTCAAGGAACCGGGTAAAGTAGTGAATTATGAGCCGACTATGGATCCAGAAAAATGGTTGAGCAGTTATGAGATGGCTATGTCAATTCGCAATGCATCCGAGAATCTTCAAGCCAAATTCATGTACTTGATGATGTCAGAAGGAGCAGCAAAGTTGTGGTTCACTAATCTACCGGAAGGATCTATCAAGTCATGGGAGGAGTTGAAAACTGCGTTTATCAAGCACTTTCATGGGACATGCAGAAAGCTATTTACTATTGATGACCTAGAGCGATGTGTCCAAAAGAAGGGAGAATCGGCGCGCAGCTGGGTGCGACGGGTTATGGAGATACTTCATTCATCTATAGATATTCAGCCCAAGGATGCGCTACAAGCTATGGCAAAGACGTGCAAGTACATACCCTTAGTGCAAAAGTTAACTCGCATGAAATCTAGTCGGAATGCGTCAGATGTTACGACGGGAGAGCTAATGGATGCATGCAACAAACACGCTGCAACGGATACTACAGAAGAGGATGTCGATGACAAGAAAGCAAAAGCAAATACAAATAATAATGGAAGAACCGGCAATGGATCAACGCCGGGTAACAATGGAGGTAACAATGGGAATAACCAGAACAAGCGCCCGTTTGAAGGAAGCTCAGAGTTTGTCGCTAGCACAGAAGCCGGGTCTTCGAGACCTAGGGCAGAAGGAAATTTCAATGGAGGAAACCATAACGGAGGAAATTATCAAGGGCCACCAAGGCCGGGTAACAACTGGGATATCTTCAGAATGGCGTGCCCTAAGCACAGCAGGAACGGTAGGCCGGCTAACCACTCATTGGAGCAGTGCGCGGACCTACAGAGATGGAAGAACGAGGAAGTAAACAGAGCCATGCGAGGTGCAGGTCGGGGAGGAGGACCGGGTCCGGGTGGAAACCCGGGCAACGGCCCACCCCCAGCCGGTAACCCGGCAGGCGGAAATCCGGGTAACAACCAAGGGGGAGCTGGAGGTTTCCAAGCTAACCCCAAGCAGTTGGGACAATATCACTTGCACACTACAGGAACTTCTAACAAGGATAAAAAGATACTGAAGCAAGCGGTAAACTCGGTTTCCTCGGCTGTTCCGAGATACCTGAGATGGTCGGAGCAAGACGTAACGTGGAGCAGAAGAGATCACCCGGAAAGGATAGAACACCCGGGAGTCTTGGCATTGGTGGTTGCACCACAAGTTAATGATTATGAGTTGAAAAAGGTCCTAATGGACGGTGCAAGTAGCATCAATATCCTGTGTTGGGAAACCTTTCTACGCATGGGTCTCAAGGAGTCTCAGCTACAGAAAAGTTCAACAGTTTTTCACGGGATTGTGCCGGGTCACTCAGCGTGCCCCGAGGGAAAGATCACATTGGAGGTAGCTTTTGGAGAATCGAAGGATAATTTCCGAGTCGAGTGGCTCACCTTCGAGATGGTTAAGTTGCGCAGTCCTTATCACGCGCTATTCGGAAGGCCGGCTTATGCTAAGTTCATGGCCAGGCCGTGTTATGTGTATCTACAGCTAAAAATCCCGGGTCCCAAGCAGACCATCACCATACATGGGAGCCGGGATATAGCAGCTGAGTGCGACGAAGGAGATGCAGCCATGGCGGAGCAGGCTTGCAGAAAAGAGGAACTCAAGTATTACCGGTCTCAAGTAGACCCGGATGACAGAACAGCATTAAAAAGACCAAATACTGAAGATGAGAGAGCAAAGTTCAAGGCAGCACAAGACACCAAGATGGTGGCTTTTGTCGAGGGTGACCCCTCTAAGCAATTTGCTATAGGATCTAACTTGGACAGCGAGCAGGAGAAAGCACTTGTGGAGTTTATTCGTTCAAATCAGCATGTGTTCGCCTGGACACCTAGCGACATGCCGGGTATCCCCACAGAGTTGGCAGAGCACAGTTTGCACGTCGATCCCAAATCCAGGCCTGTGAAGCAGGGCTTGAGAAAGATGAATGAGGAAAGAAGGAAAGCTATAGGGGAAGAAATCGCTCGGCGGCTGACAACCGGTTTTATCATGGAAGTATTTCACCCGGATTGGTTAGCAAATCCGGTTCTCGTGATGAAAAAAACTAATGAGTGGAGGATGTGCATTGATTATACGAGTCTCAACAAGCATTGCCCAAAGGATCCGTTTCCACTACCAAGGATAGATCAGATCATAGACGCAGTGGCGGGAAGTGACCTATTATGTTTCCTGGATGCATATTCTGGGTATCATCAGATCAAGCTAAGAAGGAGGATTGGTAGAAACCATCGTTCATAACCCCTTTTGGGGCCTTTTGCTACAAGACCATGACATTTGGATTGAAGAACGCTGGTGCAACCTATCAACGGTGTATTCAGAAGTGCTTCGAGGGCCAAATTGGATGCAACGTCCATGCTTATGTAGATGACGTGGTGATCAAGACCAGAAAGGCGGAGACATTTATTGATGATCTAAAAGAGACGTTGAAGAACTTGAGAAGGTACCATATGAAACTTAACCCGACAAAGTGTGTATTTGGAGTTCCAGCTGGGAAGTTACTCGGCTTTATCGTTTCCGAGAGAGGAATTGAGGCAAATCCGGATAAAATCAAAGCTATCCAGAGTCTGAAAAAGCCGGAAAATTTGAAGCATGTTCAGCAGCCTTGAGCCGGTTTATATCCAGACTCGGAGAAAAAGCAATACCCTTGTACCGGCTCTTGAAGAAATCCGATAAATTCGTTTGGGATCAAGAGGCGGATGAGGCGTTCGAGGCACTAAAGAAGCAGCTATCTGAAGCACCAGTCCTAGCGGCCCCGGGCCCTAAAGAGCCTATGTTGCTATACGTAGCAGCTGGCCCCCGAGCCGTTAGTGCAGTAGTTGTTGTGGAGCGTAAAGAGGCTGGGAAAGATCACCCGGTCCAGAGGCCGGTTTGTTACGTCAGCGAGGTATTATCAGAGGCAAAACAGCGCTATCCACATTGGCAAAAGTTGGTTTTTGGGGTCTTCATGGCCAGCCGGAAACTGAAGCCGTATTTTCCAGGAACACCCCATAACAGTGGTTAGTTCGATACCAATGTCGGATATCATCAGAAACTCGGATGCAACAGGTAGAATAGCCAAGTGGGCGATAGAGATGGGGGATTATCACATCAACTACGAGCCCAGGTCAGCAATCAAATCTCAGGATCTAGTTGATTTCATTAACGATTGGACGCACACAGGCATGCCCACCATGGCTCCAAACGCCGAGTCTTGGATCATGCACTTTGATGGTTCAAAGCAATACGAGGGGTCAGGAGCTGGAGTGGTGCTAACATCACCCAAAGGAGACAAGTTGAGTTATGTGCTGCAGATTCACTTTGATTGTTCCAACAACGTGGCCGAGTATGAGGCCTTATTGCATGGCTTAAAGGTAGCCAAGGAGATGAACATTAAGAGGATACGATGCTTTGGAGATTCGGACCTTGTGGTACATCAGGTCTTGGGAACTTGGGATAGAAAAGATGCAACTATGGCAGCATACCGCAGAGAGGTTGATAGGGTTGCCGGGTGTTTCTCCGGGTATTAGGTGGAGCACATAGACAGAAGAAAAAACGAGGCAGCAGATGCACTCGCCAGACTCGGCTCGCGTAGAGAGCCGGTTCCACCTAATGTTTTCCTGGATGAACTATGGCGACCATCAGTTAAAACCGAGTCTGAGGAAGAACTGGCAAATCAAGACCCGGATTTGGAGCTCGTGGCCACGGTACGTGCTGTTCCCGAGTTGACAGAGCCGTTCCTGGCCTACCTATGACGGGGCGAGTTACCGCAGCAGGAGGTATTAGCAAGACAAATTCTGAGGCGAGCAAAGGGATATTCTATCATCAATGGGGAGTTATATAAAAGAAGTGCAGCAGGAGTCTTTTTGCACTGTTGTAACACCTGGGGTGTTACCTGTTTGTTTTCTTTTTGTTTGCATCATCTGCATCCCATAAGCATTGCATCATGTTTTTCCAAACCACTCAAAACAATTTAAATTGTTCAAAACCCTAATGGTAAATTTCCAATCAAACTTAAATTTCAAATCATTTCAATCATTGGGCATGATTCAAATGGTGGTTTAAAAATCAAATTCTTGCCAACTTTTAAAGTCAATGATGATTGCAAATTGCTTGAGATTAATAAATAAAATTTGTTTATTTTTCCAAAAAATCCCAAACCAAACCCTAATTGAAAATCACCCAACACTTTAATATCAAATGAATAATTTCAAATTATTGGAAATAATTTAAACCACCTTTGCTGCTGCTTTGCAATTAATAAAGAAAATGTTAATCCAATGAAATAACCACCCCAAAACCCCCCAAATCCTTTCCCTCTCTCCCTCTTATTTCTTTTTACAAAAAAAAAAAATAATAAAAAAATAAAAAAGGAAATCCCAAGGAGAAGAACCAGCCCATTCCTTTCCTCTCTTTTTTTTTTCTCAAAGCCTTTTTTTTCCCTCAAGCCCATCCTACTCTATTTCTGGCCCACCTCCTTCTCCCTGTCGTTTTCTTCTTCCTCGAGTCGACGTCAGCAATGGTACGTTCATAACCAGAACCATCCGATCCTCTTCCCCCCTGCTGGATGAGCTGCCGTACTAGGCCTACTCCCCCTATATCTACCCTCTACCCTAGACCTAGCCCCTCGCTCCCGAGCTCGCGCCGCCGTTCTTCTGTCGCTACCACCCCCTCTTCCTCTGTCTGCATCTCTGCAGACCGGAGACCACCAAAACCACCACTTCCCTTCCCTCATCGCCGGTAGCCCGGCCACCTCGAGGAGCAGCCGCGGCCGGGAATGGAACCGCGGCGGTGCGGTGCGCCTCCCCGTGCTCTCGCCTCGCGCTGGGATGGACCACGTCGGCCGCGCCGTCGCCGGACTTCCGGCCGTTTCTTCTGATCGTCGACAGCGAGCAGGTGCGCTTCGCCTCCCTTCCCTCCTCCTCGCTCTCTCCTCTCCCTGCCTCTGTCGCTCACCGCACCCGCACGACCACCGTACTTGCGCGCCGTCGAGTCGCAGCTCCCAGCGGCAGTCGCCCCCCCCGGCCGCCGCGATGCGAGCGTCTGGTTCCGGCCACGAGCGATCGAACAAAGTTCAGAATAACTGCACAGGTTCAGTTAACGTTCAGTTAACACTTTTGACTGAAGAATAACCAGCGATCTGCTCGTTATCTGAACCAAACAGCAGTGTTACCGCAGTGGCAACGCCCTACCGCAAGCTCGCTGCGACCCGGGATCGATTCCCACAGGCCGCAAGGCCACTTCCTTTTTTCGCCATCTACCGTCGCGCGCGCGGCCCACCGGTCATTGACCGCTTCTGCCACCGTGGCAACACCCATCCCAGTCAGCGCCCGCGTGGCCTCGGGCCCGCGCGGCAGTCACCGTGGTTAGATCTGGCCGCGGTGAGAGATCTGGATCCTTTGCAGAGAGGCCCCTGCCTCCACTTTTCCTTCACAAATCAGTCCCTGACCTTTTGCAAATAAGCCTAAAACTTCAAATGCTCCTAATTTTCAAACCACACATCCAAATTACACCAATTTTATATGAATCCCAACCAAAATTCCATGAACTTTTCAAATATCACATTTGTTTTATGTTTTGAACTTTCAAAATGCAATTCAAATTTGAATTCAAATAATTCAATTGTAAATTACAACAATTCATAAATAATTCATAACTAATTCCTACTATTTCCAAAAAATGCAAATAAAATATGTTTTCCATACCATTTTGAATATCCTATTCAAATATAAAATTTGTTTTCTGGTTTGAACAATTTAAATTGCCTAAACCATTTAACTCTTGTTTAATGCAATTAAAAATTGTTTAATATTGTTTAATTCATAATCAAATAATCCTAAGTCCAATTTCAAAATGTGAAACATGTAATCCAACTAAAACTTGATGTTCTTTTCAATATCAACTTTGTTATTTGTTTTGAACATTTTAAATGGTTGAAAACAACAAATACTTGTGTGTTCCCTTTAAGGCACCCAAAATTCCCTAAGTTAATAATAAAATTCTGAATTGCTACACCCTATCTTAAATTGTTTCTAATGTTGTTATTTTGCTGTTTCCCTTTTCCATGCATCATGCTAATTCACTTACACAAGTTGATTAGTTGTAAAACAATTAATTCAACCATAATTCATGGGCTTTTCATATGCAACTCAAATTGCATATGGGTCCATTTAAATTTGTTTAACTTGTCAACTAGTTTATTTCTATGCATCAATTAAATTGTCATGCATCCATACCTTGATCATGCTGGATCTTTTGCCGTAGTAGTAATTGTTGCATCCGGTGTTTGTTCGAGGTTCGTTGCTTCTTCCCGGATAGGACGTTGAGATGATGTGAGCAACGACAAGTTCTGCTACCTTGCGGGATCTCAGGCAAGTATACTCACTTACATGCCATATGGCTGCCTGTCATCACTTGTTACCGATTCTTTCCGTTGATTCTTTTCTGCTAGCCTTAGTAGTAGTTGTTTCTGTTGCGAACCTATCACATGAATCCTTTAACCCTGATATTGCCACACCTCCACTCCTATAACCTTTGCTTGAGCCTGTGTCTTACTATCTTGCTTAGGGTTGCTTTTGCTCGAGCTCGTTGTCGGTTACTTCTTTTACTATCGTGCTCTTTTATTATCGTACCGGGGGCTCGAATGTTAATCAATCAATCCTGTTAATGCTAATGGTAATAATAAACTTGATGATAAGGCACCGGCGGGAGGCCCAGGGTGGTTTTGAGGCCCGCTAGTGTCGACCCCCTAATTAGGAAAAGGGTCTTGTCTACTGATCCATGATGAGCGCACTACCCGCATTTGGGGAGTATGGGCTCCCCCTCAGTTTGACTCGATTCGCATCTCGTCCAAATCGCCGTACTAGTTCGGGCTTTCCATTTGCTGCATGCATGATCTTGCGAGCCCTTGGCGCCCGGGTGGAACTTTCGTAGTCGGCATTTAGGGCGGCGTGGTCTTCCAGTGCTATGAGGGTCCCCTTTTCTTCGTGGGGCTCGATTAGCCGCGCACGCACAGCACGCGGTGCTTTGGGCTTGATGCGAAGAAGGGTTGGATTGTGTTGAGTGCCCCGCTTGGTGGGAGGCATCCCATCTGGCGGGATATTCATGAGTGCGGTTGCTATGGTGCACCCCTGCAGGGTAAATCTTCTCGAGAAGCCGTGTTTTCCGCGGTTATGGATTACTTGGTGAAAGTACTGGCTAACAAGTACTCAGGACAACTTCAACATAATGATCAATCATGTTTCACCCAATGATTAATAACTTGACTAGTAATAGGTTATTCACACAATAACTTGACTCATCTTTAATACCACGGTGTGAGTTATCCTCGGATTGCTTCTTTGGATAAGGGGCGAGATCCAGGATGGGTTTGTTTGAAGTTATCTTTCAGTTGGTTACTATCACTCGATCTTATCTCCTTTTCTGTTAGTCAGAAGTAATAGAAACTCTGTAGTTGGTTAGTGCAGCCTGTTGTCGCTTATTTGCAATAACCCCTTCCTCTCCGTTGATCCTAAAGTATTTGTATCTTGTGATGACTGGCTACGCCGGTAATTTGTGAGTATGGGCTTTGTCCCCCTTGCCAGTACTTAACCGTACTGACCCACGAATCTCTTTCGTGGCTGCAAATTCCAAATTGCAGTCAACAGGTTTGAAGTCTGCCGACGTTAGCTTGGGAATCCCTCCGGCTTGGCCTGGGCAGGGATTGTACGCCTTCGGTTATCTTCAGGACTCTTAGTCCAATTTGGATCTTGTCCGTAGCCGGACGTTTGTTTCTTCCGCTGTTATTTGGATCTTTGTAATGTATCAGTTGTATCCCTGGCTCGTTGAGTCATCTTGTATCTTTCTGATTCTGTTGTAATTGTGGATTATTCGTGAACTATTGTAATGTTATCATAAATGGCAACCTGGAATCGGTTATTATGCGGATTTGGCGGGAATGCTGAAATCTGCATAGTGCCCGATCTCGGGGCGTCACAAATGGTATCAGAGCCTTGGTTCCGATTCCCGAGATTGTTTCGATACGAATGGTTATCGAAGCAACGTGTCCGCAAAGCCTGTAGGAAAACCTCGCTAACGGTCGTTGTTTCTAGAGTGTCAAAAACTATTTCTGCTAAACTATTTTGTAAAACATCTCAATAGGATTCTTGTTTTCTCCTTATCCCTATTCTATTTCCCCTTCCATCTTATTGTTTTGGAGTCTACTCTCGTACTCAATCTTTCAAAGTGTTAGGATCCCACGTAGGTGGACGTTTTCTGAGCCTTTAACCTAATAGGTTCGATCATCGGAATACTCCTGGTGGAAGAACATCGTCGTCACTCCGAGCCAGAATCTCTTGTTAGTGGTGTCGAGGAGATCAACTGGAAGCACGAAGAGTCGATAGTCGAACTTCTTTCCCCTCCCGGGTTAGCAGGTGGATTGCGAGGGCGCAATCCCTTGTTAGTGGTGTCGTCTGTAACACCTGGGGTGTTACCTGTTTGTTTTCTTTTTGTTTGCATCATCTGCATCCCATAAGCATTGCATCATGTTTTTCCAAACCACTCAAAACAATTTAAATTGTTCAAAACCCTAATGGTAAATTTCCAATCAAACTTAAATTTCAAATCATTTCAATCATTGGGCATGATTCAAATGGTGGTTTAAAAATCAAATTCTTGCCAACTTTTAAAGTCAATGATGATTGCAAATTGCTTGAGATTAATAAATAAAATTTGTTTATTTTTCCAAAAAATCCCAAACCAAACCCTAATTGAAAATCACCCAACACTTTAATATCAAATGAATAATTTCAAATTATTGGAAATAATTTAAACCACCTTTGCTGCTGCTTTGCAATTAATAAAGAAAATGTTAATCCAATGAAATAACCACCCCAAAACCCCCCAAATCCTTTCCCTCTCTCCCTCTTATTTCTTTTTACAAAAAAAAAATAATAAAAAAATAAAAAAGGAAATCCCAAGGAGAAGAACCAGCCCATTCCTTTCCTCTCTTTTTTTTCTCAAAGCCTTTTTTTTCCCTCAAGCCCATCCTACTCTATTTCTGGCCCACCTCCTTCTCCCTGTCGTTTTCTTCTTCCTCGAGTCGACGTCAGCAATGGTACGTTCATAACCAGAACCATCCGATCCTCTTCCCCCCTGCTGGATGAGCTGCCGTACTAGGCCTACTCCCCCTATATCTACCCTCTACCCTAGACCTAGCCCCTCGCTCCCGAGCTCGCGCCGCCGTTCTTCTGTCGCTACCACCCCCTCTTCCTCTGTCTGCATCTCTGCAGACCGGAGACCACCAAAACCACCACTTCCCTTCCCTCATCGCCGGTAGCCCGGCCACCTCGAGGAGCAGCCGCGGCCGGGAATGGAACCGCGGCGGTGCGGTGCGCCTCCCCGTGCTCTCGCCTCGCGCTGGGATGGACCACGTCGGCCGCGCCGTCGCCGGACTTCCGGCCGTTTCTTCTGATCGTCGACAGCGAGCAGGTGCGCTTCGCCTCCCTTCCCTCCTCCTCGCTCTCTCCTCTCCCTGCCTCTGTCGCTCACCGCACCCGCACGACCACCGTACTTGCGCGCCGTCGAGTCGCAGCTCCCAGCGGCAGTCGCCCCCCCCGGCCGCCGCGATGCGAGCGTCTGGTTCCGGCCACGAGCGATCGAACAAAGTTCAGAATAACTGCACAGGTTCAGTTAACGTTCAGTTAACACTTTTGACTGAAGAATAACCAGCGATCTGCTCGTTATCTGAACCAAACAGCAGTGTTACCGCAGTGGCAACGCCCTACCGCAAGCTCGCTGCGACCCGGGATCGATTCCCACAGGCCGCAAGGCCACTTCCTTTTTTCGCCATCTACCGTCGCGCGCGTGGCCCACCGGTCATTGACCGCTTCTGCCACCGTGGCAACACCCATCCCAGTCAGCGCCCACGTGGCCTCGGGCCCGCGCGGCAGTCACCGTGGTTAGATCTGGCCGCGGTGAGAGATCTGGATCCTTTGCAGAGAGGCCCCTGCCTCCACTTTTCCTTCACAAATCAGTCCCTGACCTTTTGCAAATAAGCCTAAAACTTCAAATGCTCCTAATTTTCAAACCACACATCCAAATTACACCAATTTTATATGAATCCCAACCAAAATTCCATGAACTTTTCAAATATCACATTTGTTTTATGTTTTGAACTTTCAAAATGCAATTCAAATTTGAATTCAAATAATTCAATTGTAAATTACAACAATTCATAAATAATTCATAACTAATTCCTACTATTTCCAAAAAATGCAAATAAAATATGTTTTCCATACCATTTTGAATATCCTATACAAATATAAAATTTGTTTTCTGGTTTGAACAATTTAAATTGCCTAAACCATTTAACTCTTGTTTAATGCAATTAAAAATTGTTTAATATTGTTTAATTCATAATCAAATAATCCTAAGTCCAATTTCAAAATGTGAAACATGTAATCCAACTAAAACTTGATGTTCTTTTCAATATCAACTTTGTTATTTGTTTTGAACATTTTAAATGGTTGAAAACAACAAATACTTGTGTGTTCCCTTTAAGGCACCCAAAATTCCCTAAGTTAATAATAAAATTCTGAATTGCTACACCCTATCTTAAATTGTTTCTAATGTTGTTATTTTGCTGTTTCCCTTTTCCATGCATCATGCTAATTCACTTACACAAGTTGATTAGTTGTAAAACAATTAATTCAACCATAATTCATGGGCTTTTCATATGCAACTCAAATTGCATATGGGTCCATTTAAATTTGTTTAACTTGTCAACTAGTTTATTTCTATGCATCAATTAAATTGTCATGCATCCATACCTTGATCATGCTGGATCTTTTGCCGTAGTAGTAATTGTTGCATCCGGTGTTTGTTCGAGGTTCGTTGCTTCTTCCCGGATAGGACGTTGAGATGATGTGAGCAACGACAAGTTCTGCTACCTTGCGGGATCTCAGGCAAGTATACTCACTTACATGCCATATGGCTGCCTTTCATCACTTGTTACCGATTCTTTCCGTTGATTCTTTTCTGCTAGCCTTAGTAGTAGTTGTTTCTGTTGCGAACCTATCACATGAATCCTTTAACCCTGATATTGCCACACCTCCACTCCTATAACCTTTGCTTGAGCCTGTGTCTTACTATCTTGCTTAGGGTTGCTTTTGCTCGAGCTCGTTGTCGGTTACTTCTTTTACTATCGTGCTCTTTTATTATCGTACCGGGGGCTCGAATGTTAATCAATCAATCCTGTTAATGCTAATGGTAATAATAAACTTGATGATAAGGCACCGGCGGGAGGCCCAGGGTGGTTTTGAGGCCCGCTAGTGTCGACCCCCTAATTAGGAAAAGGGTCTTGTCTACTGATCCATGATGAGCGCACTACCCGCATTTGGGGAGTATGGGCTCCCCCTCAGTTTGACTCGATTCGCATCTCGTCCAAATCGCCGTACTAGTTCGGGCTTTCCATTTGCTGCATGCATGATCTTGCGAGCCCTTGGCGCCCGGGTGGAACTTTCGTAGTCGGCATTTAGGGCGGCGTGGTCTTCCAGTGCTATGAGGGTCCCCTTTTCTTCGTGGGGCTCGATTAGCCGCGCACGCACAGCACGCGGTGCTTTGGGCTTGATGCGAAGAAGGGTTGGATTGTGTTGAGTGCCCCGCTTGGTGGGAGGCATCCCATCTGGCGGGATATTCATGAGTGCGGTTGCTATGGTGCACCCCTGCAGGGTAAATCTTCTCGAGAAGCCGTGTTTTCCGCGGTTATGGATTACTTGGTGAAAGTACTGGCTAACAAGTACTCAGGACAACTTCAACATAATGATCAATCATGTTTCACCCAATGATTAATAACTTGACTAGTAATAGGTTATTCACACAATAACTTGACTCATCTTTAATACCACGGTGTGAGTTATCCTCGGATTGCTTCTTTGGATAAGGGGCGAGATCCAGGATGGGTTTGTTTGAAGTTATCTTTCAGTTGGTTACTATCACTCGATCTTATCTCCTTTTCTGTTAGTCAGAAGTAATAGAAACTCTGTAGTTGGTTAGTGCAGCCTGTTGTCGCTTATTTGCAATAACCCCTTCCTCTCCGTTGATCCTAAAGTATTTGTATCTTGTGATGACTGGCTACGCCGGTAATTTGTGAGTATGGGCTTTGTCCCCCTTGCCAGTACTTAACCGTACTGACCCACGAATCTCTTTCGTGGCTGCAAATTCCAAATTGCAGTCAACAGGTTTGAAGTCTGCCGACGTTAGCTTGGGAATCCCTCCGGCTTGGCCTGGGCAGGGATTGTACGCCTTCGGTTATCTTCAGGACTCTTAGTCCAATTTGGATCTTGTCCGTAGCCGGACGTTTGTTTCTTCCGCTGTTATTTGGATCTTTGTAATGTATCAGTTGTATCCCTGGCTCGTTGAGTCATCTTGTATCTTTCTGATTCTGTTGTAATTGTGGATTATTCGTGAACTATTATAATGTTATCATAAATGGCAACCTGGAATCGGTTATTATGCGGATTTGGCGGGAATGCTGAAATCTGCATAGTGCCCGATCTCGGGGCGTCACAACTGTGTAGCACCAGAAGAAGGACGACAGATCCTCAAGGTATTCCATGAAGGTGATTGTGGGCATCATGCATCCACAAGATCCCTTGTGGCCAAAGCTTATCGACATGGTTTCTTCTGGCTCACGGCCCTAGCAGACGCGGAGCGCTTGGTGGCAAGGTGTGACGTATGTAAAAGGTACGCTCGCCAAACCCATGTGCCGGCTATGGAATTACGGACTATCCAGTTAACTTGGCCGTTCGCTGTTTGGGGTATGGACATGGTTGGCCCCTTTCACATGTCACCTTGCAAAAAGACACATCTCTTGGTGGCTATTGATAAGTTTACCAAGTGGGTCGAGGTTATGCCAGTTACCAATTGTGAAGCAGTTACAGCAGTCAAGTTCCTGAAAAAGATTATCTATCAGTTCGGGTATCCCCACAGCATAATTACCGACAATGGAACCAACATGTCCCTTGGT
Source organism: Alopecurus myosuroides (assembly GCA_028641055.1). Classification (NCBI taxonomy): domain Eukaryota; kingdom Viridiplantae; phylum Streptophyta; class Magnoliopsida; order Poales; family Poaceae; genus Alopecurus; species Alopecurus myosuroides. The sequence goes on from CM054063.1 coordinate 142,512,527, forward strand.
GAGATGGAAATTTTTTGTGGTAACAACGGAATCTGGCTTGACATAGCATTAGTGGCCCATCCACAAGCTAATGGACAAGTGGAGAGGGCAAACCGAGAGTTGCTTCATGGATTAAAGCCACGATTGCGAGTTCCGTGTATCAGAGCTGCTGGTGCTTGGGTTGAGGAGTTACCTTCAGTGGTTTGGGGTATCAACACCACACCTAACAGATCTACTCAGATGACACCGTTCTTCATGGTTTATGGTGCGAAGACGGTGTTGCGGAGTGACATTATTCATGACTCGCCTCGAGTATCGGCTTACGTCGAGGTGGAGAACGAGAAGACCCGGCAGGACGCCGTGGATATGCTAGAAGAACACAGGGAACAAGATTTGGAGAGATCAGCCATATATCAGCAGGATCTGCGGAGATATCATAGCCGGCGCGTGAAAACCCGGGTCTTCCAGGAAGGAGACCTGGTTCTGCGCCTGGTACAGTCAAAGGAAGGAAAACACAAGTTATCACCGCCATGGGAAGGACCGTTTATCATAAGCCGGAATCTGCACAATGGATCATATTACTTGATAGATGCAAGGGAAGAGTCGGCTACGGTTAACGACACCGCTCATACCACTTCATCTATGCAAGAGAGAGAAAGACCATGGAACGTGGCTCAACTGCGTCCCTACTATACCTAGTATAGACTCGATTCACAAATGGAATTACACGATGTAACAGGCAGCAGGTTTCAGACGCACTCTTTTCCTATCCAGGGTACCTAAGGGGACTGGATGGTTTTTAATGAGGCGGCCTGCTGACCTAACTTTCTCATATCAATAAAGAGATGGTTAAGCAACATATCGTTCTTTTTTTTGTCCCTTTTTACCAAGTTTTATTTTCCTGTTATGTTTTTTTACTTTTCTTCCAGGTAAGTATTGTTTATTGTTCTCTTAGTACATTAGTTTCTTTAGTATGTTGCATATATTTAGGTATTGGGGGCTGATTGCTTGAATAGCACAGTTACAAACTCAAAGACCCGGCCACGATGCTTATGAGTTATAAGGGCCGATTACTCGCAAACGAGTACGGCTGCAATCTTATAACCGGACAAAGGAGCCAAATTTTCTTGATTTTTCTTACTTAAGCTTGATGTGACTCGCACTAAAGTGGCATGCTTTGCTCGCTTACGATTACAATCAGCCATGAAGCCCAATGGGACTTGCCTAACCCTGTTTTCGTATAGATGTAACAACATGATATCCACGCGAAAGCCGGCTTACAGTACAAGAGAGTCAAAAGGGTCATCTAAACCACAAGTTATGCAGAGTACAGAGCTAATAGCCGGAAACTCAAAGTTTATTAAGCATAACTTCAACACCTATGTGAAACGGCTCTAGGTTGTGGGCTTAGCAGAAAACAACTTGTTCTCTTTGAAAGACCGCACATCCCAGACTCGGAATTTCGGGTCTTGGGGACTGGGGATTTTGAAAAAAGAAACAAGTTTCTTAGTTACTAAGCTCAAAAAACCCAAACATCCGAGTCTTGGGGACTTGGGGACTTAGAGAAAAGTCCACCTGTCAAAACCCACGAGACTCGGAAACCGAGTCTCACAAAAGGAACCATAAAGAAAGTCGGAATATCAAGAACGAATGAGCTCACAAGCAGATAAATATTAAGATCATCCAAAGGCCAGAAGGGCCACGAAAGTTACTCAAGTTTCAAAATGTATTACATGACGCGATAGTAATATCAAAGGTGCACAGGCGCACCATCAGAAACAATTGTTTAAAAGGCCCATTTGCCGAATGAAGCATCGGGTATGACAGCAGAAAGAAAAGAGTTATTCGGCATCTTGGGTGGAAGCATCCATCTTGCCCTTGCCCTTACCAGCCGGGTCCTGCTCCTTGACTTCTTCTTCAGCAGTCTTGGCAACAGTAGCATCCGGATTTACACTAGCACTGGCGCGTGAAGGAGGAGGGACAACCGGCGTGGAGCTAGCAGGCGCGGTATCAGCTTCAGCTTTTTTCTTCGCAGCTTCTTCCCTCACTCGGGCAGCTTCCGCCTTCCATCGCGCCAGCATGTCTAGGGGCTTAGGAGGATCCGACTTAATGGCTTTACCTTGTTTATCATATGACGGTACCATCCGGCCGATATCCAGGTTGTCAGCAATCAGGCTGGCCGAGTGACGAACCTCCGTCTGGATAACCTTGTAGTGTTGAGGTGAAAAGGGAGTCCCGTCATGGTTGAACTCGGGAAACCCGCCCACAAGCTTCGCCGGGTCAAGCTTGGGAAAGTACGCTTTCGCCAAAGCAAGACCCCGGGTCACGCCAACCCGGCAGGACGAGCGCTTCCAGTGCTCGATCCACTCGGGGATGGTAGAACATGCGTCAAGCAGCGTGTTCAAACCAACTTCCCCGAGGCTTTGCCACTTGACAGCTTTCAGGGCTAGCTTGGTCCCAGCGCAGAATTGCCGGATGTTGTCCCTTATGTTCTTCAGCAAAATCACTTCATCCACATCCGGAACCTCTTCATCCGGCCCTGCAAGAAAGCAGAAAATGTCCAAAGTCAGGAACTCCGAGTGTTTATCAGAATATCAGAGCCAAGTGTAAAACCAATCAGTCGGGAATTTTTACCTATCACAGAACGATAAGTGTCGGCAATACGGCCATACAGCTCGTTCACTCTACCTACTGCAGCATTGCATCGTTTCTTGTACCTTTTCGCCTGCTTCCCGGCTTTCTTCGCCTTAGCTTCAGCCGATTCACGCCGCTTCGTTTCCACCTTGAGAAGTTTGTCGGCTTTAGCCAACGCCTTTTCAGAGTGTGTTACATAAGCCTGCGCGAAGACACAAAGAAGTGTCAGTCGTACAAAACAAATTATCAGCCGGTTATCTATGGAAGTTCCAAGCAAATTATCAATAAGTTCACTCGGAACTTGGAGACTAGATAAGGATACAGGCAATATCATTCGGATTTACCTCATGCTTGGCTATCAAATCTTCTAGGATATTTCTTCATCGGCCCTCAAGGTGTGCAGGGCACCAAGCATCTGGGAGAAGGACATATCTTCGGGCCTGACACTGGAAGGACCGGCAGCTTGATCAACCGGCGAGCGAACCTTCTCCGACTTTGGGGTCGAGACCCGGGCTGTCTGGATGTCTAGGTTGGGAGAGCCCGTCTTCGTGTCCAGGACCTCGACCTCGTCGCCCTTAGCCTCTTCCGATGTCTTGGGAGACCCGGCTTCCTGTCGATCCGGGTCTGCCAAAGGATCTTGCTCTTGGTCGTTTTCAATACCACCGCCTGTCGCGGCGTCCACATCGTCAGTCGGCCCCTCTGCCTACCGGTTGTCCGTGTCCATGTTCTCCGGGTCACTAAGTGTGGCTTGGGCGCTAAGAAAAAAAGAGATAAATAGTTAGCGACAGTGAATGAAAATTATCAAGTATACGAGGATATCATATAGCAAAGACTCACTCGGTGTTCACAGCATAATCCGGTGGGAGTTCACTGCTGGAGGCAGATGAAGCTGTCACAGGAACTGATAGCGGGACCCGGAACTGCCCGGCCAGTGCATGGTTGGGGGAGGGGCGACGCTGAGGAGAGTTGGAAGAGTGAGGTGGAGGAGTACCGGCACGGCGAGCTGGTGACGTGGAGATACCCGGGTTGAGGGGATCATCACCCGGGGAACTCCGGGTCACCCTACGCTTGGTCGGAGGAGGATCCTTCAAATGTGATGAGTTGGATAGTTGTTGATTAAGTTTGCACATGTTAGCAAAAGAATAGGGTTCGGAGGACATTAAGGAGTAGGGAACCTTGGATACCACTCCTCGGGTTTTCCTCTTGGCCCCGACCGCTACTTCTTGTTCAGGTTCATCTGACTCGGTGGCCTCCGGGTCCTCCTCGCCCTTGTCTTCTTTGTCCTCCAACTCTGGGAGCCGAGAATGTGCAGTCAGAAAAAGTGAGATATGTGAAATCAAAGTGATACAAGTGAAGCTCGTTAAAGTCCCGGATAATACCTTCATCATTATCAGCCGGTTCTTCGTCTTCTTCCGGGTCTCCGGAGGAATGGGAGGTCTCAACATCCCAGAAACCACTATCAGCCTGAAATAAAGGTATAAAGGTGAGAGTTAATAGCCGTATCAAGTGAAAGCGTGAAAATGAAGGTATAAGCACTAGATCTTACCGCAGGAGCCGGATTATCGCGGGTAAAAGGCTCTAACCCGGCAATGTTCCGGACTACTTCTAGCTTTTCCGTCAAGAAGCCCTTGATGGTCTTGATGGAATCACCCGCCGGGTAGTTCTTGGAGGAGTAACGGAGCGAATCCGTGGAATGCCCCGAGTACTCGCACATTAGCTTAGTGCGGATAGAGTTGGGTTGGATCCGGAAGTTGACCCATGTCTTGACCAAGTTAAGCCCAAGGAGACCTTGGGTCGAGAGAACAGCTATTTTAGCTAAGAGAGGTTGGACGGCCTCCCTGTCCGACTCAGGGGCGAAGGCATTGAAGTTTTCGGCGATACCAAGGAGACCCTCTGAGTAACCCGGCAGTTTCCTTTTGCCGGGTGGAGAGGTGTCTCGGCAGTAAAAGAAGGAGAGTTGCCAATGCTTGACATGAGAGTTCAAGTTAAGAGTCGGCATTGGCGAGTTCTTGCGGCGCTGGATGGAAACCCCGCCGCAAGCTAGAAGTGCCCCGTCACCGCTTTCGTGGCACGGGGTGCACTGGAAAAGTTCAATGAAGAGAGCCAAATTTGGCGGAGTGCACAAATATGACTCAGAAAGGATGATGAAATGGGTTATGTTCAACATAGAGTTAGGCCCTATGTCGAACACCCGGAGGCCGTAGTGGCTCAAGACTTCACGGAAAAAAAGGGTGACCCGGAGGGCGAAACCCCCAGGTCACATGCTCGACAAAGCAGATTACCTCGTCAGCAGCAGGAGTGGGCCGGGTCTCGTCACCCGGCACCCTCCAGTGGATATCTTCTTGAGGGGGGAGGACCCCTAACTCGGCCAGCTCCTCTAGCTTGGCCTTGGTGACGGTGGATCGCGCCCAATTGGCGGATATTGACTGTGTCATCTTTGTTTTGGCCGGCTGTTTCCCTTGCTTCTTGGGAGCCATGGGTTCAGTCTGCAAAGCACAAGACAAAAAGGTACAAGACATAAGACACGGAAATCATGAATTATCCGGGTATCACTGGACGGAGCGAAAGTTACAGGTTTTCCGGGTATCAGTGGCAGCCGCGGAAAATTTGGGCGTTCTGGGCCTAGATTGGGAATCTCAATATCGATTTCGCGGAGAAATTGATGACAACGAGAAATATGAGAGTGAAGTAGGATCAATACTTAGGCAATTGGAGGAACTAGCATGTGTCTATATGACTTAATCCGGCGCGGGGCAAGAAAAGGTCCGCGGTTGACCTAGATCCAATCTAGGTCAAATCGAGAAATTGCGATGCTAAATCAATGGGAGCAAGAAACTTACCGGAGGAGATTGGAGCAAAGCGTGACGACGGAAGATGGCGCAATCCAGATGCCCCTTTGTGATTGCCGGCGAGCTGGTCGAGGGCGCGGCAGTGGAGATTGGCGGCGGCGCAGGACGAGCCGTAGAGGAACGTAACCGGCGGTGGCTGTGTTCCGGCGGCGTGCGCGAGATCTCCGTGGTGGCACTCTGCGAGCTCGGGTGTGGAAGTACTGAAGAGGAGGAAGAAGAAGAAGGAATGGACCGTTGGGATGGGTTACCCCCTTAGGTACCTATTTATAAGGTACGGGTGGGTAAACGTAGGCCAACGGGCGGGAATCGGAAATTTCGGGATAAGAGATGCCCGCCCGGATTTTCTGAGATATGCGTTAAGTGCTAGACGGGATATCTAGAATGGATAGGAAACAAATCTCCTCCGCGATACCTGGATCGGTTGACAAGTGAAGTAAGCCGGATCGTTGGCATTTTCATCAGGGGATTGACCCGGAAAAGTAAACAATGGACTTAGAGAAATCCGGGTTATTATATGGCCACCATGGAGTTAGGCCTAGCTGTTTATCAAAGCAATCTAACCCGGCCTCTTTGGACTTGTATTGTTTGTTGTTATTCTTGCAGGGAATAGCATGTGCTTCAAGGAGGATCTCGTGAAGCCCAAGCTATTCTGGGGACTACTGATGGAGGGATGATAACCCGGTAGGCCAACGCCAAGGAGTAACTCGGCCCAAAGGATGCTGCGCAAGACCCGGCTTAGGATAAAGGAGTTTCGAGAAGGCCCAGGAACGTTGGCCTCGTAACCCGGATTGTGAGTTCCGATAAGGAAGTTTAGGGTTTGTAAGCAGTGTCTGGGTAGGATTCAGAGCACGCCTTGGAGAGTAGGCCAGGGGGTACGGATACTATATAAGCCGGCCCCTAGGTTTAGTTTAGACGAGATCCAAGAGTTCAAGAAATATCGCTAGGTATAGAGTATCTAGTGTAACACGAGAGTTGAGTTAATATATCTAGATCGGAGACTCGGCGACTTGATTGCCGGCTACCAGATCGCATATCATCATGTTTTCCTCTGAGCTAAACCCTCTCCCAAACACCAGAGTCGATTTGCCCCAAGATAAGTTACCCCCGGTAACGTCTGCCGTGATTATCCCGCGACAGCTTTGCTCCAGTGCTTTATTAAAACGAGCCCCTTAATTAGCAGTAGTTTCCCTTGAGGCCCCGCTGCAACGAGCTGGTAGGACAGAAGGTGTTGTGCAACTTTCTCACTGCGAGCACATACGACTAAATATGGAACACATGCCTATGATTTACCTAGTACATGGATGCTTTTTTATTATATATCTGCAATTGACCATGCTTTGATTATTATATGAACTATCTTATCCATGCAACACTCGTTCATCCGTCCCTATGCCTACATTATTTTAATCATGTCGTCTCCCACAATTACTACCTCTGTTTCTATTGTATTCCTGGTGTTATTTTACTACTAACTCTATAAAACTGTTAGTACTGATAAACTGTTGCGAGCAAGTGGTGCACCTGAACTGACAACTCATCTGTTAAGTCCTATAAATATTATTTGGCTCCTCTTGTGTCGATTTAATAAATTTGGGTTTTACATCCCTCCAAGACTGTTGTGATCCCCTATACTTGTGGGTCATCAAGACTATTTTCTGGCGCCATTGCCAGGGATCATAGCTTTATTTATAAGCTCACTTTAACGTGATATTGTTCGCTGCAAATTTTTCATCATGAGTAAAACTTGTGATGGGAACGTTCCTATATTACCATCCACTACAAGGAGAGGTACAACTCTGAACACCTCTGTTGCTCCGTATTCATCATCTGTAATGAGTAAACTTCTTACACCACCACATACACATGCTACACACAGTACTACTTCTCCTGAGTCTGAAAATGCTTCTAATACTTTTGATGATGCTTCTATTATGCCTCATGATACTTGTTCACTAGGTCCTTTCCTAGATGCTACAATTGCTAGATCTAAACGAAAATACTGAAATTCCTGATGAAAATACTGGTCCACCTGTTAATTCACCTGAGTCTAGAGATAGTCCTAGTGATGATCTTCAGGAAACATACATTGAACTTGATGATGAATTTATTGAAGAAGTTCATGCTACTACTAGTGCAAGTTATATTAAGAGTGTTCTTGCAAGACGCGCTGTTATATATAAACCGTCTTATGATGCTAAGTTTGCTACATCTCCCATACACATTCAAGATAAGGATTATGATTTCTCTTTGGATTTATCTTACATATCTATTGTTGAGGGAGAACCTTTTTGTGGTACTGAAAACGAAAGTGCTATAGAACATATGAATGAGCTCCCATCTTTGAGTAGTTTATTTTCTAATGATATTAAGAAACACAGTTACTTTGTTGCTAAAATTCTCCTTTTATAATTGAAAGATGAAGCTAAAACTTGGTTTAATAATTTGTCACCTGGATCTATTGATAGTCCTATTGGTTTGTTTAATGTTTTCTTTCAAAAATATTTTCCTGATAGTGCTCAACATGTTGCTTTGCAAAGAATCTTTAATTTTAAGAAAATTTAAGGAGAGAAAATGCCTGAATCTCGGGCAAGATTTTGTTCTTTACTAAGAGCTAGCCCTGGACATCAATTACCTAAAAATGAACTACTAGATATATTTTATATTGGACTAACTGTTGAATCTATGACATACCTGGATAGTTGTGCTGGTTGTGTTTTTAGGAAAAGAACTCCTGAAGAAGCTGAGAAATTATTGGCCAAGATAAGCAAAATCATGATGATTGAACTATACCTGAACCTACCCCAACACCAATACCAAATAAGAGGGGAATGATTGAATTAACTGATGAAGTGATGCGGGAAGTGATATCCCACAAGTATAGGGGATCGTGTGTAGCCTTTTTGATAAGTAAGAGTGTTGAACCCAACAAGGACCTAAAGGTAGGATAAATGTTCTATCAAGTTCTAGCAACCAAGGATACAACTCTACTCACACTACACGTTTACTTTATATAGGAAATAATACTATAGCAATAACGGGTATGAGAGGTAGCTTTGCAAGATAATAAACACAAGAAAATAAATGTTAGTGCTGCAGCAATAAAATATACTAAGTAACCATAAACTAATAGTACCATGAGTGTGGATAAGTGGTGGTAATTGTGATGGATTTGTCCATGATCAAATAGTCGAATACAAGGTTGATATTCATCTTTTATGTGGGAGAGGCAAAGAAAACAAGCTCTCACTATTAAATGATTGCAAGTACTTATGATTGGAACTCTAGAAAACATCCGTAACTACTAGAAGACACATTAAGGTAAAAATACACAACCATAGCATTAAGATCAAAATGTCGTCTTTATCCTATATGCTTTAATCACTAGATTGGGGCTCATGTTTCTGTCACTCAAGCAGCCCTCCCTCTAGATTTCTCCATATACTACAAACCCTATGATGTGATCGATGCGCGCATAAACATATGCTAGGCACCATAGGACTTTAACAAAATAAATATATAGCTCAAACCATCCATAGAGATTCAACAATCAATCATATGACAAAAGGGAACTACACAAACATGACATAGATGCAATAGATCATCTGCAAATAATTTATAATGTCAAACACCATGTTTACATAGGGTGGTACAGAGGCGTGTGGGAGGATGAACCACTATATACAAGGAGGAATTGGCGATGGAGATGGCAGTGAAAACGGTGGAGAGAACAGTGCGGGGCGGCGCCGATGGTGGCACAGGGACTCCTTCCCTCCGTCGTCGGCATCATGGGGGAGCGCCGCCCCTTAGCCCTCTTCCTTCATGGAATATTGGGAGCTCTCCTCCATGGAGACGGGATCCATGGGGGAGGCAAAAAAGTGGTTTTGGTGGCTGGAAATTCGTGATATGAGGTGTCTCCCACGACATAGGTTTGCTTCCTTTATATAGTCTCACGGATTTCCGTGATCCCATCTAAGTCTGCAGTAAATCGGGCTTTCTTGGCCGTCCGGACTCGGATTGGGCCAAACTTTATGTCTACGACGTTCACCGCAAAATTTATGACAACTTTCAAGACCACACTTTTTCCATTTGACATCGTCTTCGGGTGGTAACGTCGCAATATTTCAAAAGACTTTTCAGAATTCGACTCCAATAAGGTTTGCTCTTGTATTTTTGATAATTCCTACACATCAAAGTGTAAAACAAGAACATTGTTCACTTTTGCAACTATTAGTAGGTTAGTAAAAAGAAATCATAAACTTAATATAAAAACAATTATCAAATGCATAAAAGTAGCATGAAACCATAAAAAATTATAGATACGTTTTGGACGTATCAACATCCCCGAGCTTAGTTCCTACTCGTCCTCGAGTAGGTAAAACGATACAAAGTTAATTATTTAGGTGACATGCTACCAACACAATCTTGATCATCATTATTTGTAAAAGCATTGCAAGCTGAATCAAAGTACTCTAAACATATGCATGCTAGATATAATTCTAACAATGAAACTTAGCAACCATGTTGCAACATGAAAAGTAACACAAACAAAAGATCATGAATAATAATGCACTTGAAAGTTATACGTATTTAACCACTTGAACATAAATACCAAGACACCTTCAAAGTTCAAGTGGTGACTAGAAACAAATAATTTGAGAACGGGTAATAACATATCATTAATCAATCAATAATAATCTTTGGGACTGATGCACATTAAACTCAAAATGACAAATATGCTTTCTTAATTGTGCATAAAGTTAGAATATGAATACTCAACATAAAAGTAAAAGATAGGACCTTCGGAGAGGGAAGCAGGGATTAACATGTGTCAGAGCTTTTTATTTTATTAAACACAGAAGTAAAATGATTTTAGGAGGTGATTGTTCATGTCAACGAATGGTAATAGAGTTCTTGTTATCTTCCTTACTAAGCAAGTTGAGAGCGGTTCTGAATTATTTATATTAGGAATTTATAGCATGTACTTTATATAGTATGAAACTCCTCCCCACCTTGCTTTCGCTAACCATGGATAACCGAATCCTCGGGTGCCTGCCAACTATCTCATACCATGGAGGAGTGCCTATTTATTTATTTAGCTTTTTGATGTTATAATGGTCTGACTAGCTCTTTGCAAAATTAATGATGAGGGAATGAAGCATGCAAGTTGGGGTACTTAATTAGTATGGAAGATAACAAACCTTTCAATGGCACATTAAGCACTCTTAGATGTTTGATACAAGTCACGCTACATCAATTACTACTAATGATAGAATTAAAATAATATCCAACATGCCATGATAACGTCTAGCCACAGTCTAAACAAGCTTTTGTTTTCCACCGTTATAAGGATGAAATATTTTATTACTTTCCAACACCATCACTTTATTTTAAAAAAAACTCTCCAAATGATATATCAATGAAAAAAGAGAGTAACACTACTCTACAAGAACTAACCGATCTGAATAAGAGATGCATGCAAAACAAGAGCTAAAAAGAGGAGGAGTTGCAATAGCTAGAAGAAAAACAAAGAATATGAGTATGATAGGAATACGGGTATTTATATGAAAAAGTGGAGAGTGTCTCTCTCCCACACAAGAATGCTAGGTTCCAACTAAGTTTATTGCATCAAGGGAAAAAAGAAAAGCAAACAAACGCTCCATGTAAAGTTCATATGATGTGACCGAATAAAAATATAGTTTCACTAGAAGTGACATGATAAGTCGCTGATGAAGAAGGGGATGCCTTGGGCATCCCCAATCTTAGACGCTTGAGTCTTCTTGAAATTTGCTGGGATGAACCACCGGGGCTTCTTGAAATTTTTCTGGGATGAACCACGGGGACATCCCCAAGCTTAGGGTTTTCACTCTTCTTGATGATATTATATTATCCTCTTTTCTTCACCCTTGAAAACTTCCTTCACACCAAACTCAAAATAATTCTCATTAGAGGGTTAGTACATAATCAAAAAACTCACATGTTATCCATATACACAAGCATTATTAATACTTTTTCAACATTAGCTATAGCCACTGACGTTTTATGGAGCAAACAAATCCACTCAACATAGTAAAAGAGAGAATGCAAGTAACAAAGCAGAATCTGTCAAAACCAGAACAGTCTGTAATAGCTGAGGATTAAGCACACAAAAATTTAGGTCATTTTGATCTTTCTGTGAATTTGTACGAATTTAATAGTGGACAGCAGAAATCTGTTCCTACGTAGAAATCAAAATCTAACTTCAAATTTTCACTAGAAGACTTTACTTGGCACAACAAAAACGAGTAAATAAAGATACAAAGGAGTTTCTACATAAGTAAAAAAACACCTTGAATAAAAAAAAAATCAGAAGAAAAAATTGCAAAAATAAAACATGGGTTATCTCCCATGAAGTGCTTTTCTTTAACGCCTTTTAGCTAGGCCCGATAATATTCCGAAAGTCCCTCTATCAAAGAATTTTTTTTTTGAATTATAAAATGGTTGCTTAAGTGAAAAAATTATAAATCAAAGGTAATACCCAAAAATAATCAAATGAAAATGCAAAGAGGCCAATCTTACAACAGTCAGAATGTGTCCAGAAAAACAGCAGCTGGAAAACGTATTTATTAGATGCACTTAAACATGTCATAATTTTTTTTCAATTTTTGCGCATGCATAGGGTTAGATGATACATAACTAGTTGAATATTCGTGACTTTTTTAGTTTTGAGTAAAATATAAAAAATCATACAGTGAGCAGCAAATGCTGAAAATAGAAAAAATTCTTAAATATGCATCAACTAAAACTAAATGCGTAAAAATTGGTACTTTATTTTTTTAGAAACTAAAATAATAGAGGTTAAACAAGAACTAAACTTCGTAGTAATAGCAAAGAAACCTAAAATAGATGAAAGAAAATTAAAATACATGTTAAGACAATTCATATCAGGTGAAAAGGGTAATATAGATCATGAACGATACAACCTCATTTTTTTTATGGATAGGGGGGTGACTCAAGCATCCCCAAGCTTAGACGATTGTATCTTCTTGAATATGTTCTTGGGATGCACCTAAATATCCTCAAGCTTGAGCTCTTGCGGCCTTTTGTTCATCTCATATCACCATATTGATTAGATATTATAAGCTATATCTACATAAAACTTCACAAAATTCATTAGTACGGTTAGTAATCATTAATTAAAATCCACTCATGTTCAAGTATCGACTGTTTTTAGTTTCAGAAAATTTGTTCTAGAAATATTCTCGGAATTGGAAAATTCGAAGGCTGGAAGTCTTAGAAATCCCGGAGGTTCCAAGGAGTCCCCGGAGGGGGGCCTCAGGGGGCCCACACCGTAGGGAGCCCCACACCACCACCCCCTTGCCCTTTAGCCTATTTATTCCCACCGAGGCAAAAAACCTAAAGATATACCACTTTTACCAGAGAAACACCAAAGGCCGCCGTCACCGTCATCCCGAGATCAGGAGTGTTCTGGAGCTCGCCCGGGTACCCTGCCAGAGGGGAAAATCATCACCGGAGGGGTCTACACCACTATGCCCTCCTTCAAAGTGATGCGTGAGTAGTTCATCCTTGGACTACGGGCCATAGAAGTAGCTAGATGGTTGTTCTATCCACTTTGTACCTCATGTTTAGATCTTGTGAACTGCCTAACATGATCAAGATCATCTTTATGTAATGCTACATGTTGTGTTTGCTGGGATCCGAGGAATGTTGAATGCTATGTCTTTTGATTATCAATCTATCATATTATCTCCATGCTTATGTTATTTATGATCTTGCATGCTCTTCGTTATTAGTAGATGCTCTGGCCAAGTAGATGCTAGTAACTCCAAGAGGGAGTATTTATGCTCGATAGTGGGTTCATGCCTCCTTTGCATCTGCGCTCGAGTGACAGAAACGTGACAAATGGAGGATGTGTTGTTTCCATTAGGGAGAAAACAACAATGCTTTCTCTAAGGATGATGTTATTGTTTACATTACACACTTTTCTTACTGCAATTATCTGTTTGTTGCCACTTAAAACCCAACATTTGTTCGAATGATATTCGGAGGGTGTATTATTAGTCATAGATGAAGTTGGATAACAGTCTATGTATCTTGTTGTAATGCCTGCATGAATCACATAGTAATCTTTATGTCTTGCATATGCACTACGATGCAGCCTTCATTTCTGTCAATTGCCCAGCTGTAATTTGTTCACCACACATGTTATTTATCTTTCACGGAGAGACACCACTAGTGAACTGTGGACCCCGGTCCTTTTTCCTCATAATGATAAATCACCTACTGCTTTCATACTGCTCTCATACTATTCCTGCTGTTTTCCACACATACGTTTAATCTCTTTGTGTTCAGCAAAACCGGTGAGATTGACAACCTCACTTCTACGTTGGGGCAAAGTAATTTGATTGTGTTGTGTAGGTTCCACGTTGCTGCTGAACCGGTAGTGCGCCCTGCCAGATCAGCTGCATTAGCCTTCAGAGATTGCTTGTCCTCCTACTGGTCGATTCAACATTGGTTTCATTTCTAAGGGAAAACTTGCTACTTCACTCTTCACACCTTGCACTTGGGGTCTACCAACGTTAGTCATCAACAAAGTTTTCTGGCGTCGTTGCCAGGGATTTCAAAGACATCAAGAAGCACCCACTTCCTCGTCAACTCTATCATCAACAAGTTTTCTGGCGGCGTTGCCGGGGAGGAAGAGAATTTCTGCAAGGGGAGTCTCTCACTTCCAATCTCTTTACTTTGTTTTAGTTTTTCTTGTTTTATTTTATTTTGTCTTGTTTGCTTCTCATATAAAACACAAAAATATTAGTTATTATTCTAGTTGTTATTTTTTCTTTATCATGCTTGCTATCAATGGTTGATGTCTTTGAAACTAGATCTTATAGGAAAGGTGAGTTCACGGATGGACAACAAAATTATTATAAGGAACACCGCTTGTCACAAAAAGGGGTACACTTATGGGAGCAAATTAATAAATTGCATGACTATGCTAGAAACCTGTGCTCTACTTATAATGTTACTTATTGCTTTGATAAATCTCATCGCTGTAGGAGGTATAAACACCTCCCTTTTCAATGTGAGTATAATGATAATGTTACCATATCTTGTTATGTTAAGGGAAATTATGAATTTTATGATGTGGAACAAATTGAAGAATTTTTTGCTTGGAAGGGTGCATTCGAAATTGCCTGTTTGCTTGAAAGTATTAATGATGCACCTTATAAATTCGAGATTTGTGCTATACCTGAATATTTCTTTGATAATTACAAGGATTGTAATTACTACATAATGGAATATCTTAATAAATGCTCTCAACTTAAGGAAGAGACTAATGCTTTTCAGGAACCTATGGAAGAAGAAATTGCTGAAACTGGAAGCTCATTGGATGAAAAAGAGAAGGAGAGTGATGACCAAGAGGAGGAAGAATGGAACTTCGCATGTCTACCTCCAAATGAGAGTAACTCTTTAACTCATAATTGTGATGATCCTATTGATTCTTTTGAAATATCCCTTTTTATTGAAATTGATACTTGCTACACTTGTGATCTTGATACTACTATGAATGAAACTTGTGAAAATGATATTGCTACTATTATTTATGATAATCCATGCTACTTTGATAAATCCTATGAGAATCCTCTATTTATTCCAACTATTGATATGCATGATAATGAGGAAGTTTGTTTAGAAAATTTATATTATAATGCTCTAGATGATGGTCCTATGTTACTTGATGTTATAAATTATAATGGTACTGAAAATAGGATTGCTATAATGTGTCCTATACCTTTAATGAGTGATAAATCATGTTGTTTTGTTATTTCTAAAAGTGGGGAAAAAGAGGAGCTGCTTTTAATTTTTATCCCACTGTTTTGGAGCTTGATATGAATTATGTGCTTTTAGACCATGACAAACATGCTTTATGTGAGAATTATGTTGTTGAGTTTGTTCATGATGCTATTGAAAATTATTATGAGAGAGGAAAATATGGTTGTAGGAATTTTGATGTTACCAAAACACCTCTCTTTTTGTTGAATTTTTTTAAGTTGCTCTTGTTCTACCTTTCCATGATTTCTAGTTTGAGCTTCTTTAATTTATTTCTTTACAAGATTCCTATGCATAGGAAGTGGGTTAGAGTTAAATTTGTTTTATACTTTATTCTTGATGATCTATTTTGCTTTAATTCATATTTCTTATGTGAGCATCTTCTTCACTTGAAAACACTCGAATCCACTTTTCTAGGCCTAGCTAAAAGGCGTTAAAGAAAAGCACTTCTTGGGAGATAACCCATGTTTTTTTTGCTTTGTTTTTCTCTGTTTTCTTTGAGTCAAGGGATTATATTATTCTGTATTAACTCCTTTGTATCTTTATTTTCATGTTTTATTAGTGCCATGTAAAGTTTCTGACCAGAGTTGGAGTTGGTTTTCGGAGTTCTGCGCAGAAAACAAATTTGTGCTGTCCACTGTAAAAAATCGTATAAAATCCTGGAAGATCAGAATGATCTGAATTTTTTTGTGCTTATTCCTGGTCTAATTACGCAACTTTCTAGTTCTCTGGGTTTTTCAATTTGAGAAACTTAAGTGCCTCAATAAATTCGTCTCTATAGACTATTCTTGTTTTGACAGATTGTGCCATTTTTCTTGCATTGGCTCTTTTGCGATGTAAAGTGGATTTCTTAGCTTCACGAAACATCATAGGCTGTAGCTAATGTTTAAAAGTATCAATAGCACTTGTTCCATACAGAACCCATGGATTTTTATTTGTTGCACTAACCCCTCTCATGCGAATTACTGTCTGAGTATTGTGTGAAGGAAGTTTTCAAGGTTCAAGAGAAGAGGTGATATATGTGATCAAAAGAGTGCAAGGTCAAAGATTGGGGATGCCCTCGTGGTTCATACAAGCATATTTTTAGAATACTCAAGAATCTAAGCTTGGGTATTCCCAAGGCATCCCCTTGTTCATCAACTATCTATCAGGTCACTCCTCGTGAGGCTATATTTGTATTCAGTCACATCATATGAAATTTTCTTGGAGCGGCTGTTTGTTTTTATTTTCTTCTATTTTGTTTTCCTTGCTGAAATAATATCATTGGACCTAACATCCTTGTTTGGGATAGATACACGCTCCCCTTTTTCATTTGAATACTCTCTAAGCTAGTATTCTTATTTTTTCTTCTAGTTACTGTACAAATTCATGTTCAGCTCTTGTTTTCATTGTATCTCTTATTCAGAGTTGTTAGTTTTAGTAGGTATATGTGATTAATCTCATGTTTTCTTGCTGTAGCATGTAGATAATTTTTGGTAAAACATATTTTGTATGGTGCTTGTTGGGTAAAGAAACTGCTGCTTGATGTAGAATTTTTTAACGGTGCAAGTAGAAGCTTGTATAGTGTGGCTAGAAATTTTTCATATCATGCTAGATGTTATTCTAGTTTTAAAGCCTTGTGGTTATTTCTTAGCATGATTAGTCTCAAATAGATGAGAGTGTTTAATGTGCCATTGAAAGAATCATGAGTTGTTCTTGTCATATTGAAGCATAAATTTGCGGTTTTCTCCTTTGAATGTTTTATTTCGTTAACTTGGCGCATGCTCACACCATGTTTATGACTATGAACCAGCCACTAATAGATTCTATGATCATTTATTTTTAGAACTTTTGGTACCACTTATGCTTTGATTAATGATGTTTATGTCGCTATGCATGATTATGGCTCTTATGCTCTCTTGATTTGCCGCTCCCAGTATTTTGCTAGCCTCCACCTGTACTGATTATGGAATTCTACTCGTGCATCCAACTCCCTAAAACAAAAGTTTTTCCATTGTGTCCACCATACGTACCTACATGTGGTATTTAATTGCCACTCCAAGTAAATTTCTCATGTGTTGCCTTTAAAACCTTCAAAATTATTCCTCCTTTATGTTCCTGTTTTTGCTCATGAGGACGTAAATAGAGAATCTTTATCTCACTTGTTAATTGGATTTCACACCCTGGACTAGTGGCTTCATCCGCTTATCCAATTGATAGAAGAGCTGGCAGCGGGGTGCCCAGCCCCAAATTTATATACACAAAATCTCTTCACTATTTTTGCCCCTGATTTATCAGTCAAAGCATAATTGTGTAAACAAAAGAGAAAGAGGGATGACCTTCTACACCAGTCGCGTCCTTCATATGGGAGCCGCTCTTGTGAAATCTAGTTGGATTGTGACGTACTGTATTTTCTGTTTACCATTCGTTGACATTAGCATACATCTCCCAAAATATAGACACTCCTCCATGGTATGTGATTGTTGGCAGCCACCCGAGAGTTCGGTTAGCCATTGTTTGTGTAAGATGTATGGGAGGAGTGTCAAACTTTTTATACCGCTATTTAATAAAATAAAATCTCTAGCACATGAGTGATCTATGCTTCCCTCTGCGAAGGGCCTTTCTTTTACTTTTATGTTGAGTCTCCATCTTCTAACTTTATGCACAGTTGAGAGAGCATTTTTGCCATTCTGAGTTTTATGTGCATTTTTTCCAGAAACATTATTAATTGATTCATGATGTGTTATTTCTAGTTCTCTAATTATTTGTTCTAGTCTTCCTCATGAACTTTGAAGGTGTCCTGGCATTTATGTTTTTCCCCACTCTTAAGGACTAGCGAAATATCACTTTGCCATGCTTTCTTTATACTTGAAACAAACGTATATCTTTCTTTGCATTGTTATTCATGATCTTTTATTTGATTTACTTCTCATGCTTCAAAGTGATTGCCATGCTTTATTACGAAAGTTCTATTTATCATGTTTGTGTAAAAGTTCTATGATCTCAGCTTACATATGCTTTTACATTACTTTGATGATCAAGTTTATGTTAGTAGCATGTCACCTCACAAATTATTCGTTCTTATCGTTTACCTACTCGAGGATGAGTAGGAACTAAGCTTGGGGATGTTGATACGTTATAAACGTATCCCTAATTTCTGATGTTCCATGTTTGTTTTCATGTTATTTCCCACATGTTTGCTATACACTTTATGTAATTTTTATCGATTTTCCGTACTAACCTATTGACAAGCACCGAGCCACTTCCCTATTTTGTGTTGTTTTTAGTTTCAAAAAAGTTGTTCTGCAAATATTCTCGGAATTGGAAAATTCGAACGCCGGAAGCCTAAGAAATCCCGGAGGTTCCACGGAGTCCCAAAGAGACCCAGATGGGCGGCCTAAGGGGGCCCATAATAGGGCGGCGCGCCCCCCTTGGCCGCGCCGGAGGGTGGTGTGGGCCCCCGAGGCCTCCACCGCCTCTACCGTTTCGCCTCTTTATTCCCTCGAGGTAAAAACCCTAAAGATATACCACTTTTACCCGAGAAACACCCGAGGCCGCTGTCACCGTGATCCCGAGATCGGGAGGGTTCTGGAGCTCTCTCCGGCACCCTGACGGAGGGGGAAATCATCACCGGAGGGGTCTACACCACCATGCCCTCCTTCGAAGTGATGCGTGAGTAGTTCATCCCTGGATGGTTGTTCTCTCCACTTTGTAACTCATGATTAGATCTTGTGAGCTGCCTAACATGATCAAGATCATCTTTATGTAATGCTACAGGTTGTGTTTGCTGGGATCCGATGAATGTTGAATGCTATGTCTTTTGATTATCAATATATCATGTTATGTTCATGCTTATGTTATCTATGATCTTGCATTTTCTCCGTTATTAGTAGATGCTCTGGCCAAGTAGATGCTGGTAACTCTAAGAAGGAGTATTTATGCTCGATAGTGGGTTCATGCCTCCTTTTCATCCGTGCTCGAGTGACAGAAATGTGAAAGATGGAGGATGTGTTGTTGCCATTAGGGAGAAAACAACAATGCTTTGTCTAAGGATGATGTTATTGTTTACATCACACACTTTGCTTACTGCAATTATCTGTTGCTTGCAACTTAATACCAAACGTTTGTTCAAATGATATTCGGAGGGTGGAGTATTAGTCATAGATGCAATTGGATAACGGTCTATGTATCTTGTTGTAATGCCCGCATTAATCACATAGTAATTTTTATGTCTTGCATATGCAATACGGTGCAGCCTTCATTTCTGTCAATTGCCCAGCTGTAAATTGTTCACCACCCATGATATTTATCTTTCACGGAGAGGCACCACTAGTGAACTGTGGACACCGGTCCTTTTTCCCATACTAATAAATCACCTACCGCTTTCATACTGCTCTCATATTGTTCCTACTTTTTTCCATACATACGTTTAATCTCTTTGTGTTCAGCAAAACCGGTGAGATTGATAACCTCATCGCTACGTTGGGGCAAAGTAATTTGATTGTGTTGTGTAGGTTCCACGTTGCTGCTGAACCAGTAGTGCACCCTGCCACCTCAGCTGCATCAACCTTCAGAGATTGCTTGTCCTCCTACTGGTCGATTCAACCTTGGTTTCTTTGCTGAGGGAAAACTTGCTGCTACACTCTTAACACCTTGCACTTGGGGTCTACCAACGTTAGTCATCAACAAAGTTTTCTGGCGCCGTTTACGGGGATTTGAAAGTCATCAAGAAGCACCCACTCCCTCGTCAACTCTGCCATCAAATGGTAAGGTCCCAAAGAAGCTTGGAGATCCTAGCATACCGACTATTCCTTGCTCCATTAAAAATAATTATGTTAGAACTGCTTTATGTGACTTGGGAGCATGAGTTAGTGTAATGCCTTTTTCTCTCTATAAGAGACTCATCCTGGAAAAATTAATACCAACTGATAGATCCTTGCAAATGGCTGATAAATTTACTGCTATTCCTGTTGGTATATGTGAGAATGTTCCTATTCAAGTAGCTACTAATTGTATGATATTAACTGACTTTGTTGTGTTGGAAATGATTGAAGATGATAATATGTCTATTATTCTTGGGAGACCTTATTTAACACTGCAGGGGCTGTTATTTATTGCAATCAAGGAAAAGTAACTTTTGATGTTAATGATAAAGAGCACACGGTTTATTTTCCCAAGAAGATTTATAGGAAACATGGTCTAAATTCAATTGAAAATATTGAGACCATCAAGATTGGAGAATTCTATTGTCCTAATCCAATGCCACAGAATGAATATGAAATTGTCATGGTTGGGACTATGACTATCAATGTTGAGGTAACATAATCATTTAGTGATATGCAAAGTTTTGCTTCATGTAAAAATTGTTTTGGTAACAAAAATTGATCAACCTTGTTAACAAAGTGATTGTGAATGAAGAAAACAATGTTTTCACTATGTTTTCACTTTCCCCAATTATGTGTTCACCATGTTCTCACCATGCTACTTTAGTTTACCTACGTTTTCACCATCCACATTTATGTTTTCACTATGTTTCCTTATATTTCCTATGGTTATTTGCTTGTTGGAGTGTCTTTGAACTTCTGTATCTTTGGTTTTGAATTTGTTTTCCATCGTTCCATGATCATTTTCCTTGGTTTTAATCACTTATCCAATTCTGGAAATAACCCGAAAATAAAGTTTCTCTAAAAATTCCATAGAAATTATATTAAATTTTTTATGTTGAAAATGGGGCAGAGAGGCACCTGGGCCACCCCAGGGGACCCACCATACATCCACACCACCTAGTGGTCCGTGCAGGCCCTAGGGCGCGCCAACACATAGTGTGGAGCTGCACCATTTAGACCTTCAGTTTCCCGTAGAGAGGCTTGATCTTAATTCAATGATAAAACTTAATTTTGATTCCACCTGTGCTAACTTGAACAACTTATCCTATGAAATAACCTTTTTCAAGAAACCAGGATGGAGAGTAACTAAGTCAGATAGAGAACTTCCTTTGTTTAACCTTGATGTCACGGAAGGATGGTCACCCTCAGAGAGTGAATTTGATGCATACATGGAGGATCATCTCCAACACGTAGAGGACGCTAGAGAGGGGGACCAAAATGATTTCGTCCAGCCCTCTGACACTGTGGGGTATCCGTACCAGCACCATGGTTATGATTATGCGTCTGCTGCTTCATCTTCGTCATGGGCGCATGATTACGATCACTAGTCATCAACCCGTGCACATGCACGGGCTAATTGTTGGAACAACACATTACTAAAACAATTTTCAAGATTAGTTTAATCTGAAAACACATGAGTGGCACATACAAAAAATTGATAATAAACCTTGAATATTTATTTCTTAAAACACCATAACTTTTTTTCTGCAAGTGTGTATGGAAACATTTGACAAAACATTTGTGTCACTTTTGATACGTGATATGGACATAATAGAGGTCCATGAAGATTATTTATGCTTGAATTGGAAGGAAATACTAAGTCTCATTGATGATTATCTAAAGGTGAATTCCTTCTTATTATTAACTATTGTTTGTGGTTATAAGAATGTTATACTACCTAAGCTATGTTATTATTCATTAGCAGGGTTATTAATAACACAAACATGGATGGAGGATGATCTCAAGATGAGGAGGAAAACAATAAGGTGGCTGATGGAAAACAAGCTTACAAGTGTTGATAAACAATCAATCCATGGTGGAATCAATTGTTATTTATCAAGACATGGGGATAGGTGCCTCCACCAAGTCAAATGCACCATAGAAAGCCTATTTTCGAGTAGGTATGGCTTGTATGCCATGTTGGGCCGAAATCCCATAGTGTGGGTCGGTTTGTATCTATCTTTGTGTCCCATTAGGAGTCCTAGTCCAATAGGAATAGGGTGCTTGCGCAAGGGGTACCTTTTTGGCCGCACCACCCCCTCTCTTATACCCCTCCTGCGAGTTGAGGTAGGGGAGACCCAGTTAAAACATAAACCCTAGCTATTCTAGATTGAACCATGTTCATCTGAAAGTTATCAACCACCAAGTTCGTATCGATAGGGTGGTGTTACCATTGCAAAGCAGCGTGATATCTTGTTATTCCATCTGGGAATAAGGGGATACAGCACCACTCGTGATCTTTGATTGCGTGTGCAAGAGTGTGTAGTTGAGAATATCCAAAGGGATTGGTAGTTGTTGCATTGGCATGAAGGATCATCCAAGTGAGAGGTCTCAGTGAATCACTAGTTATCAGAAAATACAACAAGAGAGAGAGAGAGAGTTCATCGAGAAGATCGGGCCACCCCTTATCATATGGTATCAGACTTCCAGGTTGCCTCGGTGAGCAAATTTATCCATAGTCTAGTTGTTTTTATTTCCTATACAGAAAAAGCCACACAAAAATTTTAGGTTTAGTCTTTGCCATAGCCTTAGATCACCATTGTCAAGTGTCTAGTTGTTGTCTTGTGTTTGATTTTGTGTTTCTTTTTCTCCTGTTGTGTCTTGTTTTATTTTGAGTTAGGGTTAGGGTTCTTGAGTCTTCGAGTATTGCCTTTGGTGTCCACCGAAAATCTCCTCTAAATTGCAATCCGAGTAGTGGGCATAGTTGTTTTCGAGTTGGTTTTGATTCTCCTGCCGTGGCAGATTTTCTTACCAATTCGCTGCCGTGAACCTACCCTAGTTGCTATCCGATCTACCCTCAAAGCGTGCCTTCCAAATCTAATCCGAGTGGTGGTAGTCTTATTTGTTTCGAGTTGGATTCGTGTTCCCTGCCGTGGCACAGAAAACAGCCATATCGCTGCCGCACCCCACCCTACCCGCAGTCGGATTCGTCCGTCTCACGCTTACCAAACCGCCCCGCGCGCCCGCATCACCCTTACCATCCGCAGCACCCGCGCGCTTCCGCGGCACCAATTCTCGCCAATACGCTGCCGTGGTCTGTTTCCTGCCGTGCGCTACGCAGCTGCCGCGCGCCCACATCACCACCGAAAAATCCTTCACCGTGAGGCCGTTTTCCTTACCAATTGAGCCACAGTGTTCTGCCGCGGTAGCAAAAGTTGCAGTTTCTCTGCCGTGGTACACAATTCCTGTCGTGGGCAATTCTTGTAGTATAGTTAGTTTTCGGTTTTATTTTTCTTTTCCACTTTCATTAGGGTTTCAAGTCCGAACTTTGTGAGCCTTAGACACGGCCTTTCTACAGCAAATACATAGGTACCTTACCATAAGAATAGCTATCTTTTGCTCGTTTTTCAGGCTGCTCTTTATCATACATTGTGTCACATTGTTCATAGCTTTGTTCTTACATCATAGTTGTGCTCCTAGTGTTGTTATTTGGCCAGTAAAAAGTATAAAAAAAAAGAGCAAAGAGAAAAGAGAAAAAGAGAAAAAGAATTGAGAAAAGCAAAAGGCCTTGAGATACATTCATATATTTTGTGGAGCTGTTTTCACTATTGCTATATTGACACACCTTTGAGCAATCTTGTGCCTGAATTTTATTTCAGCTTGGCTATTGTCTTTCCAGTGCATTGCAAAATCTCTACCACATATTTGCATTGCCACATTTGTCTCCATACTTGGTGTGTGTTTCCCTAAGTGTTTTCATATCATCACAAGCAGCAAATAGGACTTGTATTTGGTGTTGTTAGGAATCCCATGCCGAGCTCCACCATATTCCTTAGTTGTCTTTGTGATACTATCATATCATGGGTATTCTCTTCTCACACTTGGTACACTTTTCATTGGAACTTGTGGTAAGTTGATCCTATTCTCTCTTGGAACATCAAGTGAAGCCTCTTTGCTTGGTTTTGAGTGAGTTGTGAGAGAACACCACATCCCATTGATTTTTGTTTTCACTAACATAATGGGTGTTTCTAGTGTTGATGAGTATGTGCAGGTTTCTAAGGGAACTAAAGAAGTGATGAAAGATATACAAGCACAAATTTCCTATGCCTCCGCAATGCTTCATAACATACATCACAGTTTATTAGCTAATGGGGTTGATGAGGAGCAATATACAAAATTGAAGCAATTGAGACAAAGACAAAAATCAGTAGATGAATATTACAAAGAGATGATTACATTGTTTCAAGCATCTCGGGTTTTAGAGGATCAAAACATCACAATGCAAAGGTTTTACTCCGGATTAAGATTTTCAATTAGACCACATGTAAGGCGTGTTGGATATAGTACTTTGGATGAAGTATTGAGTCTCGCAAGGGAGGAAGAAAAGAGGTTGGCCGAAGAGGATTCTATGGACCTAGCAAAAAGAATTTTACAATACAAACAAAAGTCTAGCGTTACCACTAATGAAATAATATCTATTCCTAGTGTTGTTTCTTCTCATGTGCAGACTTTTGAAGAAAGCGAGCCCATAGTATCATTATCACCACCACCATTGGAGGAGCATGTCATTGTTCCTAGTATTGTTTCTTGTGAGTTGCAGGTTACTTTTGAAGAAAGGGAGCCACAACAAGTACAACCTGCATCACAACTTGAGGTAGATGAATTGGTGCCTATTAATTCTGAGGAGGATGTCATTGATAAAGGTACTAATTTCGTGTTACCCCTCTCATGTATTGATTTATGTGAACCTACAAAATTGCTAGTTGATTCTTGTGAGTTAACAAGCATACATAGTCCACCTACATGTGATGATGTGATAATTTCGAAATTTAATCATGTGGTGTTGATTTCACAGAAAGAAGTACTTGCTAAAATACCACCTAATGATATTGTGGATTACATCATGTTAAATGACTCAATTAGTGTGCAAAGTGCTATGAAAAAGCTTGCTGAAATTTCATATGTAAATTCTAGCAATTATGTTTCTTCTTTCACTTTTAACTTGATTGGTGACTATAACATGTGTGAAATTTTTATGGTGGATCACATATGCATAACTTGTGATAAAGTGGCCGAATTACACAATACACATATCTTTGGTTTACCACAATATTTGTCACATACATGTGCTATTAATTTGTTCTTCACTTATATTTGCAAAATGAGTTGCAATTTTCATGATGAAAATAATAAGCATGTTCCCACCTTTGAGTGTAATAATAAATATGAATTTGATCATAGATATTCTGTGAGAACACTTGAATTGACACTAAACAATAAGAATATATACACATATGATTCTCCTTTTGATCATGATTTCTTGAGCTTCACTTATATTTGCAATTTTGTTTGCTATTGTATGGAGTGCTATGACAATTATGTGATGTTTTCAAACAAATTTCGTGGTCACATGAATTGGGCACAATTTTATGACATGATAACAACTAATGCACCAAATTATAAATATATGTATAGTGCATACACGTTGTTCTTTTTGTTTATTCCACTTTCAGGTAACAACAAGCCGAGGACGTCTTGTCTTGAAGAAAGGGAGGATGATATGGACATAATAGAGGTCCATGAAGATTATTTATGCTTGAATTGGAAGGAAATACTAAGTCTCATTGATGATTATCTAAAGGTGAATTCCTTCTTATTATTAACTATTGTTTGTGGTTATAAGAATGTTATACTACCTAAGCTATGTTATTATTCATTAGCAGGGTTATTAATAACACAAACATGGATGGAGGATGATCTCAAGATGAGGAGGAAAACAATAAGGTGGCTGATGGAAAACAAGCTTACATGTGTTGATAAACAATCAAGCCATGGTGGAATCGATTGTTATTTATCAAGACATGGGGATAGGTGCCTCCACCAAGTCAAATGCACCATAGAAAGCCTATTTTCGAGTAGGTATGGCTTGTATGCCATGTTGGGCCGATATCCCATAGTGTGGGTCGGTTTGTATCTATCTTTGTGTCCCATTAGGAGTCCTAGTCCAATAGGAATAGGGTGCTTGCGCAAGGGGTACCTTTGTGGCCGCACCACCCCCTCTCTTATACCCCTCCTGCGAGTTGAGGTAGGGGAGACCCAGTTAAAACATAAACCCTAGCTATTCTAGATTGAACCATGTTCATCTGAAAGTTATCAACCACCAAGTTCGTATCGATAGGGTGGTGTTACCATTGCAAAGCAGCGTGATATCTTGTTATTCCATCTGGGAATAAGGGGATACAGCACCACTCGTGATCTTTGATTGAGTGTGCAAGAGTGTGTAGTTGAGAATATCCAAAGGGATTGGTAGTTGTTGCATTGGCATCAAGGATCATCCAAGTGAGAGGTCTCAGTGAATCACTAGTTATCAGAAAATACAACAAGAGAGAGAGAGAGAGAGAGTTCATCGAGAAGATCGGGCCACCCCTTATCAATACGTCTCGTGGAACTTTGAAAAAGTCCAAATGTTAAATTACTTGGGATTCTAGAAATAATTCAATAATTTTAGTTTTCTAATATAATTTTAAATACACATATGAAATATCTTATAGTTTCCTCTAGTGTTTCCTATTGGTTATTTAAGCAAGTTGTGTGTTGGTATCATGCTCAAGATTCATCGTTCCAAATTATCTTATAGACAGATGTAAACCGCAAAAAAAATTAAAACGTCATCCTTAACCTGTTCGAAAACACACACACAAAAGCAAGAGATCAATTTCTATATCAGCCCTGTACTATAATTTTATTACCATGATATCAACTTAAAAGGTTTTAACCGTATGTACATGCACTTGTTCGTATTTTTTTATCAAGTTCTCTTTGGCCATCTTATTCGCTACTATCTATCTTTTCCCACATTATTTAGTACTCCCTATGTCCCAAATTTAGTTGTCATAGATTTGTCAAAATATGAATGTATATTTATACTTTGACAAATCCATGACACCTAATTTGGGACGGGTGGAGTATTATCCATAAGTAGTTTGTTTACAACGCACATACATATTGGATTTATGTGCCTTGCACGGGCTCCACCTATCGCAGCATTCCTTCCACCCTACTCGCTTGGTCACCAAACGTCTGTCTCTTTGTTCAAGACATCAACTCACCAAGCCAGGAAAGATTTTTTTAACTGGCCGTATAATATTTTCCCATTCCTCTCTTCCAAGAGGAACACACACGAAGAGAGGCAAAATTTTGACTTGATTGAATGATTTAATGAAGTACTTGCATAATCAGTCTAAGAGGTAGTTTGACAGAATAATTTAGAGCAAAGAAAAGTAGGAAAGCGTACAAATTTGTTGATGCATGTAGAGAAGTGAATAAGAGATAGTATAATATATTAAAATCACTTATTCTTACTTTTTATTGGCACAACTTTTTTTTTTTACCTTCGTGGTGCATCCCTGCAGTCATGTACGGCATGTGCAGAAAACGATGAACCTGCCAACACATGAATTCCGATTGTAGTGCAATCTCAGAATAAAAAAATCAGAACATGCAAAACTGGTATGGATGGAGCGAGACTTCTCTAGCTATTGCATCACACGACTGTTTCAGCAAGTCATCGCTATCGGCCGCTTTTCACATGTTCCAGTATCTGCCTCGCAGGCTTGTTTTTTCGCGGATCAAATCAACATGCATACAACGTACAGAAGAGGCCGACGGAAAAACTGCAAGGAGAGGAAGATGAGAGGTTTCTCCATCTTGATTCCCCTGTAATTAATTTGAGGAGTTGGGAGCCACAGTGCTTGCCTAGCTGTACTCGGCAGCAACAGGAGGACAAAACACGGCTAAGAGATATACTTTTTTATTTGGTAGTAGGAAGCGAGAGAACGACGGCTCGAACTTACTCCCTCGGTTCCAAATTAGATGACTCCCACGTAGATGTATCTAGACATATTTTAGTACTAGATACATCTATCTGAGAGTCATCTAATATGGAACGGAGGGAGTACGTTGGAAGGCATAGGGGAGTTTCGCTTGCGTGTGATTTATCCTACGGCTAATGATAAATCATATATTAATCCGACGGTGAAAATTTACTAAATTTCAGGATTAACGTAGAGGCTCGTATGGTGCATCCAATTAGTAAATATATAAGATGCTAGGGACGACCCACCAGCATGGGGTTTCTACCCGCTCCGTGATTGGTCTCCACTTAGGCCAAAAGCCTAAGATTGGGGGGAGGTATGCCGACATCACACTCATTTACATATCATGTTTCTTTCGGTTCTTTATATATCCATGTTTCTGTTTATTTCGCTTTCAGTGTTTTTATTATTTTGTTTCTGCTTTCCAAAACGCAAAAAGACCAAAAATATTGTTGTTGTTTCCCTTTATTTGTGTATTCAGTTACTTTTATTAGTTTGCTTTACTTTCCAGTTTCAGTTTAATATTCAAAAATTCAAAAATATTTTGCTTTGTTTGCTTGTTTTCCTTATGTTCTTGTTTTAAATTCTAAAACCCCAAAACATTTGTTGTTCTTATTTGGTTTTGTAAAGTTTGCTACAGAGTTCAACAGTCTTTCGTGACTCCATTGGAGCTTGGTTATCATTTTATACCATTCAATCCAGACAAGTGAAGAGCAATAATGACGATTTACGACAATTCAAGTTGTGGTGAGAGGTTGGTATGAACTCTATATGATTTCATTTTTGTACATATACTCATCCATGTGGACATGCTTAGTTTGTTCGTGTAAGGTGTATGTTATTTAATGGATGCTTAGTAGTTCGTGCTCTGTCACGATCAATTCCAATTACTAATATTAGATAGCATGTCGTATAAATGTTTGCTTGCATTGTTGTATTCATAGAAGGGTGTGACATTGTGGTATCCCCCTCTGAAAGTTTCACTTGTATTGACTTGGCACATTCTCACGCATGCATCAGACTCAAAACAAAAAGTCAATTAAGCCTTGATGATTTATTTTTCCTCAGAGTATTTGTATCACTTTTATGCCCCCGTTAATTTTGTCTTGTCGCAAGCATGATTATGGCAGTTGTTTCTCTCTTGATTGTCGCTTTCAGTATATTGCTAGCCTTCACTTGTACCGAGTATGAGCTCTACTTGTGCATTCAACTCCCAAAAACTAAATTTTTCCAAATGTGTTCACCATACCTACCTATATGTGGTATTTCACCGCCACTCCAAGTAAATTTTCATGTGCTACCTTTAACACCGTAAAAATACTTCTTATTTTGTGACACTGTTTTAGCTCATGAGGAAGTAGTAGTTGGGTTTGTTATCTTCCATACTAATTGAGTACCCCGACTTGCATGCTTCATCTGCTCATCATTAATTTTGCAAAGATCTCGTTAGACCATTATAATATCAAAAAGCTAAACAAATGAATAGGCACTCCTCCATGGTATGAGATTGTTGGCAGGCACACGAGGATTCGGTTAGCCATAGTTTGCGAAAGTAAGGTGGGGAAGAGTGTCATACTATATAAAGAGCATGCTATAAATTGTTAACATATATAATTCGGAACTGCTCTCAACTTGTTTAGTATGGAAGATAACAATAACTCTATTACCATTCGTTGACATGAACAATCACCTCCCAAAATCATTTTTTACTTCTGTTTTTAATAAAATAAAAAGCTCTAGCACATGTAAATCCATGCTTCCCTCTATGAAGGGCCAATCTTTTACTTTTATGTTGAGTCTTCACCTTCCAACTTTATGCACCTTCTCGAGAGCGTAGTTGTCATTCTTAGTGTAATGTGCTTGTCCCAGAACACGGATGATTATGATATAACTTTAATGCTTCTATCTTTGATATCTTTACCTCTAGTCTTCACTTGAACCTTATAGGTGCCCTGGCATTTATGTTTTTCTCCACTATTAAGGGCAAGCAAGATACCACTTTATCGTATCTTATTATGAGCATTACAATCCTGCAGATTGATATCTTTCATGTTGCTTGTTATTAGAGTGTTGGTATCTCTTCGTGGTTTGCATAACTATTAGATGACCTTATTTGCATACTTCTTATTATGAACTACCTAAGCACTTGATCATATAGTGAGAATAATTACATCATATGAAACAAATGTGTTCGTAGAAGTTCTTTTATCGCACTCAATTGTTAACTGGATTGCTTGAGGACAAGCAATAAGCTAAGCTTGGGGATAGCTGGTATGTCCAAAACGTATCTACTTTTCCAAAAACTTTTGCTATTGTTTTCCTCTAAACTTGTGAGTTTTGAATGCAACTAACACGGACTAACACTGTTTTCAACAAAATTACCCTCGTGTCTTGTTTTTGTGTAGAAAATCAACTTTCAGGAAAATGCTCGGAAAATGTCCCGAAGTTCTTATTTTACCCGAAGACCCCTGGAGCCAGAAGAAGAGTTGGAGAGGGGCCAGGAGGGGCCCACACCACCTGGTGGCACGCCCCCCTAGGCCGCGCCACCACATGTTGTGGCCGCCTCTAGCGCCCCTTCAGTCTCCCCTTTCGACTACATAAGCCCCGTGACCTAAAACCCCGAGGGGGTTCGTCATATTCTAGAGAAAAACACCAGAACACCGGCGCCACCTCGAAACCCAATTCGGGGATCAGAAGTTCCTGTTCTGGCACCCTGCCGGGATGGGGATTTGGAGGAGATCATCGCCATCATCACCACCACCACTTCTCCATCAACCATCCATGATTACCCCAGCCATGTGTGAGTAATCCCCGCTAAAGGCTGAGAGGGATGGTAGGGATCGTATGAGATCGTTCATGTAATAATGCCATATTGTTAGGGCATGGTGCCCAGTATACGTTGTTAGTGCTATATATCGTTGTTGCAACTTGTTATGCTTAATGCTTGTCACTAGGGTCCGAGTGCCTTGATCTCAG
This sequence comes from Alopecurus myosuroides, assembly GCA_028641055.1. Lineage (NCBI taxonomy): Eukaryota > Viridiplantae > Streptophyta > Magnoliopsida > Poales > Poaceae > Alopecurus > Alopecurus myosuroides. Next base: position 142,543,469 of record CM054063.1, read on the forward strand.
ATTTGAACATGTTATTGTTTCTTGAGGATGATTATGTTTTTGATCATACCTGCAAGTTTTTTACACATATCGTTGTCCGGAACCCGAGGCCCCAAAGTGACAGAAATTGGGATAACAGGAGGGGATGGTTGTGATGTGAGTATCACATGTGTTCATGGAGTGTTAATTCTTTGCTCCGGTGCTTATTAAAAGGAGCACCTTAAGTACCAGTAGTTTCCCTTGAGGCCCCGCTGTAATGGGCTAGTAGGACAGAAGATGTTGTGAAAGTTTCTCATTGCGAACACGTACGACTAAATATGGAACACATGCCTATGGTTTACCTAGTACTTGGATGTTTTATTATTATCTATCTGCAATTGCCCATGTTTTAACTATTATATGAACTATTTTATCCATGCAACGTTAGTTCATCCGTCCATATGCCTACAATATTTTAATCCCGCTGTCTCCCACAATTATTACCATTGTTTCTATTTTATTCCTCCTGTTATTTTACTACTAATGCTATCAAAACTGTTCATACTGATAAACTGTTGCAAGCAAGTCTACTTCCAGGTGCAACTGAACTAACAACTCATCTGTTAAGTCTTATAAATATTCTTTGGCTCACCTTGTGTCGAATTAATAAATTTGGATTTTACTTCACACGATGATTGTTGCGATCCCCTATACTTGTGGGTTATTAGGGCCTCTGCCCCCTGGCCTAGCTGATGCTGCTGAGCTTGGTGAGGAGGGCAAGGCGTCGTTTTTTCCTTCTGCCCCTCTTCTTCTTGAGAGGCACCCGAACTTTGTAGGCATTAGCATGAGCCTCATGACGCGAGCTTGCTCTGAGTGGTTGCGCGAGAGAGTTCTTTGGCAAGACCTCATCCCGCGCCTCCTCCACGTGGAGTATGTCCACAAGCTCTACATACTGCGTGTACTTCCATTGGCGGTAATTCCGCGAGGACTGTACAGCTGTAGGGTGGAACGTTGAGAGAGTCTTATCAATCTTCTGGAAGTCGATGATGGTAACATCGCACATCTGAAGAGTGGTACAAATCTGGTGCAATTTTGAATTGTAGTCTCCCACCGTATTCAAGTTTTAAAACCTTAGATGGGTCCACTCCGCCTCTACCCGCGGGCAAAGAGTGTAATTTATTCGCTCAAACGTTGTTTGAGAGCATTCCAGAGGTCCAAAGCATTCCATTCAGCCATGTAATCATTTGTCATAGTACTGCAGAGGTGGTGGCGCAGAAAGTGCAGAACTTGGGCATTCTGAGAGGCGGTGACAACACCAGAGTCCGTCTGGGACCCAATGACAATCGCATTTGTCAAGTCCTTGGACGAGATAAAGATCTCCACATACGATGCCCACGTCAGGTAGTTTAGCCCATTTTGGGCTAGTTCGGTGAACTCACGTTGACGATTCCGACAATCTGCAATTTATACAAAGTGTATTAGATTACAGCGGGTAATCCGTATTACAACAAGTAATCCATTGCATAAATACATATGTTCATTAACATGACGTTACAATATTTAAAAACATGCTATTAATGGTTTCAGAGCGATTAAAAGTAATTAAACAATTAAATCTAGCAATGAAAACATATGATATAAGCATGATAATGACACAAACATGGAAAATAACTATAAAATTGACTTTCCGATGGTATTTTAGGCATAGTTTAAAATAGCGGGCTATAGTGACGCTATATCAGCGCTATAGCATTTTAAGGAGGGTCGCACTAAATGGTGTCTACGTACAATTTAGCTAATTTAGCGGCATAAAGCACAATTTAAGCATGCTATAGCATTGATTTAGCTAAATTTGAGGCTGCCGCTATATGTCATAGCCTGCTATTTAAAACATTGATTTTAGGTCTACACATGCAATTTCAGCAAAACTAGATAATTTCAGAAATTTATACATGAAATAATTCAACATGTATTAAAGTACGTAAAACATGAAAACTGATGATTAAAACGCAAAAATCTGTGCCAATAAATACAAGGGCGCGCGGACGTCGTCAAGCGCATGACCGGCGGCGGCGACCACCTCGCTAGGCAGTGCGCCCACGGGTGCGACCAACAGGTAGGTGCGCGGCGCGCTTCCGGGCAGAGCGGCCATGGCGCACGGCCACTTCCACATGACGCACAGGCCGGGGGGAGGGGGGAGTACCACGCGATTTGCGCGGTTTCGGCCAGCAGGGCCGTCGCGCTTGCGCAAGGTGCTCACGGACTTCAATGTGGACGAAAACGGCGCGGTCATATGTACCGTCAACTCGCGTAAAATCCGACGACGGAGCCTCGTAGTACGGGGCTTGACATCTGGCATGGCGGATCGACCGAGCTTTGCAACTTGCAGCGAGCAACTCTACGACAGCCGACATCGTTTTTTTTTTGTCAAGAATGAATACTCAGATGACAATTTTCATCGTGCGTTCAAGTGGAATCGTACGACACGTGGCACAAGTGGTGCATCGTGGCGGTACCGTGATCATCTGGATCACGTTCATGCACCGACTCCCTATGGTGTAGTCAACAAATCCCCCCTTTATCCAAAAACATCGACATTGGTCGACGACAGCGGGCCAACTCGGTTCTCGGGAGGGAAATCCACACCATAGGTCTAAAATAGTCAAATAAAAACGACTTGCAAGAACGGAACCATACAAATATGTTAATACCGTTGTTGCGATTGGATCTTGATTATACCTCTACGATCAACCACGCGTGCCTGCTTGAGGGAGGCTCGATGGAGATCAGTTGGCAGAGCAGTACGTGCTGATAACCTGTTCCACAACCTTTGCCGGCGAGTCCGGTAGAAGAGCGTGGAGGGAGAGCTTAGTCGAAGGAGTCGTACACACGACACAATCACAAATGCAGAAAGTAAAATGAGACAGAATATATAGGCGGAACTGATCTTTATTAATCAATTGTGGTGTCTCTCTCCATACAATCATGAGTATATATAGGGAAGAGTGGTAGATAGAGAGGACCAAAACCTAGAGGGAACCCCCCCACTCAATAGAGTGGGGCCGTACGTTACAACTTACATCGGTTTCCCAACAAAAACCATGAACTGGCATCTGTGCTCGACGACTGGGCCTCGCTGGATCCGCATGCTTATATTTTTGGAATGATATAATCACAGTATGGGATTTATGGTACGTGATAAATCACATTGATTTACACAATAAATTGCATTGATGGACATGCACTCTACCCCTCTATATATTTCTTACGAAGTGCTTTGCGTACGATGTTTTGCATCCGACGGACGTCTGACACCAAATCGGACGGACAGCTACTGATGTCGTACGTGTTTGATTTAGCAGTTTGGAAATCCGACGGGCATCGAAGGATGTCGTACGAACTTCGGACGTGAAATGTCGTACGTGTAGCACTTCTCATATTTCTCTCCTCCGTTTCGTCTTTTGTCCTATATGCATCACAAATTCTGAAAGCAATATCTGTGATAAGAGGTCATGGCAAAAACTGCCCAAATCTCTACCGCCCTTATGATCATTTCATTTCTCTTCATCTGCCTCCATATCTAAGGTATGCATGAATATCTCATCCATTTGACTGTACATATCGTCTTTTTGCTCGCAAGATCATTCTCCTAAAGTTTTTTTTTTGTGAATATGTTTTATTTAAAGACACGCTCATGCATAAGGCGAAATTTTAATATTCACCATCTTATTTTTTTTCATTCATGTGACTTGTTCATGTCCATGGTACCAAATTTTATTTCTCACGCGATAGAATATATGACTTGTCCTCGATTATTCCATTGCACAAAATGATTCGTGTTTTCCTTGTATGTGTATAGGATCATCGGGAGCCGACGTCACAAGAGACGTCCCGGTACCATCAACGACGAGGATATTACAGACGCGTTATTCGCCCCAGACAACTGAAACAAAGCGGTGCGACCTGTGCCACTGTTGTCCAGGGAACAATGACAAGAGTTGTTACGTTACACATGTTGCTCTTGAACTTTTTACAACGATTCAGGCTAGCCACGTGGTATTTATACAAGCGAGAGGCTCTTCTACGGCTGCGATGCGAAAACATGCCATTAATCAACGTGGTTGTCTTATCGTGAAAAATAAATGCCCATAGAGTGATAAATCCAAATAATTATTGGCTTCACACCACATAATCTATGTATGCAGGAAAAGGGGAAATAAAGGTGTTCAATTTCCCGATTGACCGTGAATCGTGTGTTTTAGGGAAAATATCATATGCGACTAAGTCCTTGTAATATAAAATGGATTTTTTTTCCGATATGGACGATTTTATTACTTATGGATTGTGAACACTATTGGAAAGTCTCTGCATAGTAAAGATACGCGAGGCTAGAACAATCCAAACATAAACAAAACATGCACATGGCAGACGTTTATGGAGGAAGTATTATATGTGTACTTATGTTAATGTTGTTAAGAGTTGCCGCTAGTGAAAGTATGATCCCTAGGTCTTGTTTTCCACCAATGCTATATTATTTTATTTCAGTTTTAGTACTTGTTTGTTTGCTGACATTTTTACTACGGATTTAGTACACCTTGTTTTTTTTGACACCGCCTTGTTTTACCATCCATATTACCCATATTTTATCATCTCTTCGCCGAATTGGTGCACCTATACAACTGACAATTGTATTGGGTGTGTTGGGGAGACAAGGGACTTCTTGTATCTTAATTACAGGGTTGCTTGAGAGGGATACATTCAAACTATACCTATCTAAGTTCGATAAATCTTGGGCTACTCACTTGAGGGAAATTTGTTGTTGTCCTACAAACCTCTACGCTTGGAGACCCAACATAGTTTATAAGAGTAGTAACATGTAGTAGAAATCAGTGTCCTCTCCCAATTATATCTAACTTCTAATTACTTTCTCTCTCTCATGTGTTGAGAACTCCATCTTCATATACACATGCGGTATCTAGTTCTGAACGGTGAAGCGCTACAAAATTTGCCCCGACGTGTGTGCATAATCATAGAGGGGGTAACTCGTGAGACCCTCACTCTTTTGGATCAAAGTGCTGGATACGGGGAGTCAGCAACATCCTCACCCACTGGCTTGTGCGTGAGGATCTCTTACATACTTCATCGACATCGTCACCAACATCTCTTTTGTTACTATGGTGTCTGGTACACGATCCCAGGAATTAGATATTGAAATTAATATTCAGTTGTATATGCATAGCAAGGTTTTTGTTGTTGCGTAGCATGCATGGCGAAAAATTACACTAGCTATTTTACTAACATTTTTAATGTATAGGTTATAAATCTGTATGTGAACGTTATAAACAAAGGTGAAGCCGACTGTTAACCATGGGATGAACAATGCTCTATGTGCACCATACACGAGGGAACAGGTTAAGATGACAATTTTCAACATTAGGGATCTCAAAGCCCTATGGCTGGATGGGATCCATGCTATATTCTACAAGAAGTATTGGAACCTGATGGGTGAGGAGCTAACAAATTAGGTAGTGCAGGCCGTCAACTCGGGAATAATTCCATAGGGCTGGAATAACACAAAAATAGTCAACGATTCCCAAAGTGGATAGCCTGAATAAAGTCAACAATTCCGAAACGCAAGTCTATGTAACGTAATTTATAAAGTGATCTCAAAGGTGCTAGCCACAAGACTGAAAATGATTCCTCGAAGATTAGTTAACTGACTCAGAGTGCATTTGTCGCGGGGAGATTAATTATCGATAATGTTCTTATTGCTTTTGAGTCTTACTATGCAATCAACAACAAGAAGGTGGGAAAGTATGAGACATCTGCCATAAAAACAGATATGCATAAAGCATGTGATAGAGTGGAATGGAGTTTTTTTGAAGAGATATTAGCACACATGGGTTTTGATCGAGGATGGATCAAATTTATCATGGAATGTGTCCGCTCGGTTAAGTATAAATTTATCATGGCATATGAGTGTTTGCATTTTATGAAGAGGAATAAGGCGGTGAAACACCGTTTCTGTGCTCTCAAGCTTGATATGCGGAAGGCCTATGACAGGGTGGAGTGGGACTACCTGTCAGCGATTATGAGGAGACTGGGTTTTCATAGGTGATGGATTGAGATGGTTATGAGGATGGTCACTATGGTGTCTTTCTCAGTTTTGTTCAATGGATAATGCATGGAGGAGTTTAAGCCTTCACGTGGAATTTGTCAGGGGGGTCCTATATCGCCATATTTGTTCTTGATAGCAGCAGAGGGCCTGTCGTGCATGTTAAAAGTAAGAAGTGAATCATCGAACCTACAAGGACTCATGGTGGCTCCAACTGCACCAGCGGTAAACCACCTACTATTTTCGAATGATAGCCTATTGTTTTTCAAAGCAAGTGGTGAAAGTGCCTGAGATGCTTGGGACACGTTGGATGCCTACTGTCGAGCATCGGGACAACGGGTGAATTCGGACAAGTCTTCCATCTTTTTTAGCAAACGCTGCCCCGTTTTGATCAAGGAGGAGCTAAAGGCTATCCTAGAGGTGCAGAATGAATCTCTGAGTGAGGAATACCTAGGAATTCCTTCTGATGTTGGAAGGGCCCCAATGGTGCCTTTATGTACTTGAAGGACAGGATTTGGAAGAGGATCCAAGGTTAGATTGAATAATGCCTGTCAGCTGGAGGTAAAGATGTTCTCATTAAATCAGTTGTGCGGGCAATTCCAACCTTCTCTATGTCTTTTTTCAAATTTCCTCAAGGTTTATGCTAGCATATTAACTTGAAGATAAGGAAGTTCTAGTGGGGGAAGCACACAGGAGAAGATAAAGACATGCTGGGTTGCATGGGAGGAGATTACTAAGCCGAAATTTCTCAGAGGCTTAGGGTTTCGTGATATTGAACTCTTTAACCTCGCCTTGTTGGCTCGGCAGGGGTGGCGCAACTTGCAACACCCAGATACGTTAAGTGCAAGGATTTTAAAGGCAATTTACTTCCCGAGATCGAAGTTCTTAGAAGCTCAACTTGGGTCTCACCCGTCTAAAATTTGGCGTTCTATTCTGGAAGGAAGAGAGGTTTTACTACAGGGTTTGATTCACCTAATTGGTACTGGAGCGGACTCGAACGTCTGGAACGACAACTGGATACCGCGTGATGGTGCTCTACGGTCAATTTCCACCACAGCTGGTATCGGATTTCATTGACCGAAAACTAAAGCAATGGAATGTCGCTAGACTGCACAGCTTCTTCCTCCCGATGGATGTGCAGGTTATTCGGACGATTCCGATTAGTATGAGGGCGCAACCCGATTTTCGGGCATGAAATTATGATAAGAAATGAATCTTCACGGTGCAATCGGCGTATATAATGCTGTCAAGTGCAAGGGAGAGACGTTTGGCCTGGCTAGATGAGACGGTAGCAAGCTCGAACCAAAATAGCATCCAGAGGAGTTGGGAAAACCTATGGCATATCCGTGTCCCTGCAAAATTAAAGGTCTTTCTTTGGAGGCTGGCAAAAACCTCATTACCGACGGCATATCTAACACACCGCCGCCACACCGCAGGTTCATGGAGACATTCACTTATTGACTACAGAATGGCGCACTCGGTCTTGGCATTAGCGGATGAAGATCTACTTGAGCATATGAGTAAAACGCAGGAACCAGATGCTAGGAGATGGTTATTCAACATGTTTGATTCAGTTTCGCATGATCAACTAACACGTATGTGCGTCATGTTGTGGGCAATCTGGCATGCTATACAAAAGGCGATCCACGAGGACACGTTCGAGAGACCTCTCAGCACATAGATGTTTGTTAAAAATTCTTTTCGGACCTCTCTCAGATGCAACCTAAAGAGAATAGGGGGAGGAGACTACCTACAACTGCTCATGCAAGCTGGACTCCACCAGCGCGTGGAGCAGTGAAGATTAATGTTGATGTATGGGTGGGGAAGACAATGGTTATAGGCTCGGCGGCAACAGTGGAGCGAGAGGATGATGTCATCTACCTGGAAGCATCAGCTTTGTGCTTCCCAGGAATTGCTGACCCAGAGACACTCGAGGCGCTTGTCGTGAGGGAGGGGCTGAATCTAGCTCAGGACCTTCACCCGACAAGGATATGTGTGGCTAGTGATTGCAGCAACGTGATCAAAGCTTTAAAGGAAGACCATTGGGGCAGTTACAGTCATGTTCCGCAAGAGATTAAGAGTTGTGCAAGGGGTTTTGAGGCGATTTCCTTCGTTCATGAAAATCGTGCATCTAACAAGGAGCCTCATGAGTGTGTTATCAAGGCGTTTGTATTCCGACTATTATGACAGTTCAATAAAAGACCGGCAGAATTCTCAAAAAAAATGCACATCTAACCAGGTAATACCTTGCGTGTTGCTGTCGAAATTAAATTTGATTTTCATATAAGGAAAAGGTGACATAAATCATGTTGAAATGCACTTTTCGAAAGGAAAACAAAAATCGTGCAAGCCTATGCTTGTGGATGACATGCGGTTGCACATGAGAGGGCTATTCTACGTTACATTTTGCAAACACTAGACTCCGCACGCACTTTTCCAAAAAAAAGGTGCAAGCATGCATAGTCATATCCGTCAATCCATGCACTTTGTCAAGAAAAAGAACTCATGTATGCATAATGTTGATTACGATGTGGACACTTTGCATACTAAGACCTTGCAAAATATTAGATGAAAAAGTACGGATTAATTTAATAGACATTATAGTAGATTTTTACAAATAAGTGTGATACGTGAGAATGTGCTTGGCATGTGGATCCACGTGGTTATATTTTTGGAATGGTATAATCACGGCATGGGTTTTTATGGTACATGATAAATGACATTGATTTACACAATAAATTCCTTTAATGAACATGCAATGTATTTCTCTATATAATCCCCTCCTCTGTTTCGTATTTTTACCGCATCACAAATTGTGAAAGCAATATCCGTGAGAAGAGGTCATGGCAAAACCTGCCCAAATCTTGGCCGCCCTTATGATTATTTTCTTTCTCTGCATCTGCCTTCATGTCCAAGGTATGCATGAATATCTCATCAATTTGATTGTACATATCGTTTTTTTGCTTGCAAGATCGGTCGTCTAGAGTTTTTTCTTTGCGAATATGTTTTATTTAAAGATATGCTCCTGCATAAGGCGAAATTTTAATATTCACCATCTTCATTTTTTTTCATTCATGTGACTTGTTCATGTCCATGCTACCAAATTTTATTTCTCACATGATGGAATATATGACTTTTCCTCGATTATTCTATTGCACACAATGATTCATGTTTGCTTTGTATGTGTTTAGGATCATCGGGAGCCGACATCACAAGAGACATCCCGGTACCATCAAGGACGAGGATAATACAGACGCGTTATTCGCCGCAGACAACTGAAACAAAGCAGTGCGACCTGTGCCACTGTTGTCCAACGAAAGATGTAAAGAGTTGTTATGTTGCGACGTGCTGCTATAGGACTTTTTGCAACGATCCATCCCAGCCACTTGGTAGTTGTACAGCCGAGAAGCTCTACTGCGGCTGCGATGAAAAAACATGCAAATAAGCAGAGTGGCTGTCTTATCATGAAAAATAAAACATAATCTCTTTATGCAGCAAATGGGGAAATAAAGGTGTTCAATTTCCCGATTGACCTTGGTGTGTTTTAGGGAAAATATGCTATGCAATTATTCCCTTCGTTTCTAAATATAAGATGTTGTAGCTATTACTCATATTATCTAGATACATACTAACATAAATACGAGTGAACATATACCAAAAAAAATTGTCTAGATACATATAGACATGTGTGAATGTGGAAAAGGGCTAAAACATCTTACATTTAGGAACGGAGGGGGTAAGTACTTGTCATATGAAATGTGTTTTTTTTCCGATATGGACGATTTTATTACTCATGGATCATGAACAGTATTGGACTGTCTCTACATAGTACCAATACACACGGCTTGAACAATCTAAACACAAACAAAAGGTACACATAGCGGAGTAGAATAATCAATCATTGAGCTCGTAAAACGTCTATGGAGCTCCAATCCAGAGATTACAATATCACTCATATGGGATTAAAAAAATCGCTCGTCGTATACAACGATAGATGACCGGGATACAACGTATTGCAACTGTCCTCTACATAGCAGCGATGCACACCTCTAGAACAATCTAAAATAAATAAAAGGTAAAGAAGATGGAGTAAATAATGAACCAGGGAGCTGGTAAAACGCCTATGGAGATGGAGGTCCAATTTGATGATATCGCTGCCACCCATGTGGGATAAAGAAATTCTTCCACTGTGTCTTCTAACCAAGAAGATACCTCCATAAATAGGTCGCGAAACTCCACACATTTTGGAGACAACCATGAACGACCTGCATAAGTGTAACACCCCAGGTATAACCCTATCCCGCAATGCCACACAAACTTTTCATACTTCCCAAGACTGGGTGAAGACTATAAATTCAACAGTCTTATTTGTTTATGGAGACATTCGTCACAACAAAAAGATGACGACATCAATTTTATCCATGCTTACAACTAAAAGGTTGAATATGACAGAGATAACTTTAATATCCAAGGCGTCTCACATGGACCAAATTGGTTGCCACATAATGTAAGTGTAACCTCAAAATAAAAGATAAGCCAATAGCAAATTTGAGCGATGTTAAACTAAACTATCTATAGATGGATGTAATTTGTGAAGGTAGTGTGTCGAAATAGATAGATGTGCTACTCCCGGTACCAAGCATGTTATCCTCAAAGGTACCTAAAAAAATGGAATCCACAAGGGCGAGTACAAAATACTCAACAAGTACATGAAGAAATAATGAGCATTGCATAACACACGACCCCAAAGATTATCATGTAACCTTCTATTTCCAAATCATATTTTAATATAATCACACTCCTATTTATGCTCTTAAATAAAGACGATTAGTTAGCATCAAATTTGGGGCATTACATTCTTTCCCACTTAAACAGAATTCGACCCCGGGTCACATCTTAACCACGAAAAATTGTAGGTAGTTTCCACGCATGTCAGACTCAAGCCCCCAAGAATCTTCCTATGACTCATCACTAACTCAGAATCTACATTTATCCTCACACCATGAAACTCACAGGGTAAATCTTGTGCAATCGTAGTTGGTTCCATGGTCATCTACCATTCTAGGTCCCAGAAATGCTTCCGTAAACAAAATAAGCGAAGCACATTAAGCACACCCATTATCGGCTACGATAGCCTCCCCACTAGTACTAGTATCATGAAAGGTACATGTATATTGGACTAAAAAATCTGTTGATATTAACCTTGCAACCGCTTTAGTAGTCGATGCCCCTTAAAAGTACTTCCTCACCTACTAGAAATTCCGGGTTCAACCTCTTGGAATCATTATAGCTCTTTTCTCCTTTCTGCACAACCAAACATGTGCATTTTAATCTCACAAAGACCCTATGCATGGGTTGCCGAAACCAATCTAGTCCTAGTAGTTCCATTTTTTCCATGACATGCGAAAAAAGGTGGAGAAATACGCGTTCTTCGAAAAAAAACATAGAAACACGCCATCATGTTAGTTACCATTAGAAGAAAACTCGGCAATTCAAAAGTTATTATTCTAACTCCATTGCCAAGGTAGGACGGAACACCCCAAACATATGTTCTCCATAGTTTGGATCGTACATTTATTTTTACTCTTCATCGGTCCCGAGGCGAAATGTTGTACTAAGACTCAATAATGCACCCAGTGCACCCTGCATTCTCTCATGGATCTTTGATACACACTTTACATTCCTATCAGAAGTAACATTTTGAAAACCCAAAGCAACCTTACGATTTTACGCAAATACAAGTGCCAAGTAATTTGGAGAGTCTATAGTGCGGATAGGAACAAAACAAGAAATTTTACTAAGTCGATCCACAACCACACAAATTGCACCCTTCCCTCCACGTGTACGCGGTAGGCCGACAACAAAATCCATGGCAAAGTCATCCCATGGTCATTCAGGAACCTTTGAGGATTGCAACTGTCCGGCTGTCCTCTTATGCAGGGACGGAACCAGCATGAAATTACAAGAGGGGCCAACTGCATAAGAAATAAGCTGGAGGGGGCCATATAGGTAAATTTGGACAAATTTAGGGGTCAAATCTACAAATTAACAAGGGGTATTTAGAAAAAGAAAATCACCATGGGGGGAGCCATGGCCCCAGCTCGCACCCCCCGGTTCCGTCCCTGCTCTTATGTTGAGCCTTTACTGGTTGACAAACCTTGATAGGACGACTCGTACTTGGCCACAACTTCCATTCTTTTTCATCAATGTCCTTTTTGGCTCATGGTACAACCTTGTCTCGCAGGGATGAAAAGTATATGTGGTATGATGTGCCTCCATGAGGATATCCTCTATCACCTAAGATTTCATGGCACACAAGACGACCATGAAACTATTCAGCTCTAGTTTTGTTTGTAGTAAAATCTCGAGTTCTACCTTCTAAATTGTGCTCTCATGTTTTCTGTACTAGTCGATCACTTTGTTGCGCCTCTCTTAATCTATCTGGACTAGCTGACTTAAGGATTAGTTGTGTCTCCTGACATGTTTACACCATTGGAAAAAGATGTCCATCCGTTCAAACACCGAGACAATCTATGGATGGACGAATAGACTTGCAACTAAGAGGGTCTGAAAATCAAATTAGTCCTACATAGGCCGTACTGGATAGAGAGGTCATGGACTTTTATCAATTCTATCCATCGTCTTTGCCTCAAATTCAACTAATCCTGCGTGAAGAGGTATTTAAGACTCTTATAATGAGTGAAAATATCACAAGACTCCTCATAAAGATAAAGCTTCCACATATGAGTGAAAAGACCACAAGTGTGAGTCCAATGTTGAGTAGGATGGATTTGGAGTTCTGGTCATGCATAAGGCAAAATTTTAATATTCACCATCTTATTTTTTCCATTCATGTGACTTGTTCATGTCCATGCGACCAAATTTTATTTCTCACGCAATAGAATATATGACTTGTCCTCGATTATTCTATTGCAAAAAATGATTCGTGTTTGCCTTGTATGTGTATAGGATCATCGGGAGCCGACATCACAAGAGACGTCCCGGTACCATCAACGACGAGGATATTACAGACGCGTTATTCGCCGCAGACAACTGAAGAAAAGTCGTGCAACCTGTGCAACTGTTGTCCAACGAAAGATCTAAAGAGTTGTTGCGTTGCGACGTGCTGCTTTAGGACTTTTTGCAACGATCCATCCCAGCCACTTGGTACTTGTACAGCCGAGAGGCTCTACTGCGGCTGTGATGAAAAAACATGCAAATAAGCAGAGTGGCTGTCTTATCATGAAAAATAAAACATAATCTCTATATGTAGGAAATGGGGAAATAAAGGTGTTCAATTTCCCGATTGACCTTGGTGTGTTTTAGGGAAAATATGCTATGCAATTATTCCCTTCGTTTCTAAATATAAGATGTTGTAGCTATTACTCATATTGTCTAGATACATACTAACACTAATATGAGTGAACATATACCAAAAAAAGTTGTCTAGATACATATAGACATGTGTGAATGTGGAAAAGGGATAAAACATCTTAAATTTAGGAACTGAGTGGGTAAGTCCTTGTCATATGAAATGTGTTTTTTTTCCGATATGGACGATTTTATTACTCATGGATCATGAACAATATTGGACCATCTCTACATAGTACCAATACGCACGGCTTGAACAATCTAAACATAAACAAAAGGTACACATAGCGGAGTAGAATAATCAATCATTGAGCTCGTAAAACGTCTATGGAGGTCCAATCCAGAGATTACAATATCACTCATATGGGATTAAAAAATCACTCGTCGTATACAACGATAGATGACTGGGATACAACGTATTGCAACTGTCCTCTACATAGCAACGATGCACACCTCTAGAACAATCTAAAATAAATAAAAGGTAAAGAAGATGGAGTAAATAATGAACCAGGGAGCTGGTAAAACGCCTATGGAGATGGAGGTCCAATTTGATGATATCGCTGCCACCCATGTGGGATAAAAAAATTCTTCCACTGTGTCTTACAACCAAGAAGATACCTCCATAAACAGGCCGCGAAACTCCACACATTTTAGAGACGACCATGAACGACCTGCATAAGTGTAACACCCCAGGTATAACCCTATCCGGCAATGCCACACAAACTTTTCATACTTCCCAAGACTGGGTGAATCCTATAAATTCAACGGTCTTATTTGTTTATGGAGACATTCGTGACAACAAAAAGATGACGACATCAATTTTATCCATGCTTACAACTAAAAGGTTGAATATGACAGAGATAACTTTAATATCCAAGACGTCTCACATGGACCAAATTGGTTGCCACATAATGTAAGTGTAACCTCAAAATAAAAGATAAGCCAATAGCAAATTTGAGCGATGTTAAACTAAACTATCTATAGATGGATGTAATTTGTGAAGGTAGTGTGTCGAAAAAGATAGATGTGCTACTCCCGGTACCAGGCATGTTATCCTCAAAGGTACCTAAAAAAATGGAATCCACAAGGGCGAGTACAAAGTACTCAACAAGTACATGAAGAAATAATGAGCATTGCATAACACACGACCCCAAAGATTATCATGTAACCTTCTATTTCCAAATCATATTTTAATATAATCACACTCCTATTTATGCTCTTAAATATAGACGATTAGTTAGCGTCAAATTTGGGGCATTACATTCTTTCCCACTTAAACAGAATTCGACCCCGGGTCACATCTTAACCACGAAAAATTGTAGGTACTTTCCACGCATGTCAGACTCAAGCCCCCAAGAATCTTCCTACGACTCATCACTATCTCAGAATCTACATTTATCCTCACACCATGAAACTCACAGGGTAAATCTTGTGCAATCGTAGTTGGTTCCATGGTCATCTACCGTTCTAGGTCTCATAAATGCTTCCGTAAACAAAATAAGCGAAGCACATTAAGCACACCCATTATCGTCTAGGATAGACTCCCTACTAGTACTAGTATCATGAAAGGTACATGTATATTGGACTAAAAGTTCCGTTGATATTAACCTTGCAACCGCTTTAGTAAGCGATGCCCCTTAAAAGTACTTCCTCACCTACGAGAAATTCCGGGTTCAACCTCTTGGAATCATTGTAGCTCTTTTCTCCTCTCTGCTCAACCAAACATGTGCATTTTAATCTCACAAAGACCCTATGCATAGGTTGCTGAACCCAATCTAGTCCTAGTAGTTCCATTTTTGCCATGACATGCGAAAAAAGGTGGAGAACTACGCGTTCTTCGAAAAAAAAAACATAGAAACACGCCATCATGTTAGTTACCATTAGTAGAAAACTCGGCAATTCAAAAGTTATTATTCTAGCTCCATTGCCGAGGTAGGACAGAACACCCCAAACATATCTTCTCCATAGTTTGGATCGTACATTTATTTTTACTGTTCATTGGTCCCGAGGCGAAATGTTGTACTAAGACTCAATAATGCACCCAGTGCACCCTGCATTCTCTCATGGATCTTTGATACACACTTAACATTCCTATCAGAAGTAACATTTTGAAAACCCAAAGCAACCTTACGATTTCACGCAAATACAAGTGCCAAGTAATTTGGAGAGTCTATAGTGCGGATAGGAACAAAACAAGAAATTTTACTAATTCGATCCACAACCACACAAATTGCACCCTTCCCTCCGCGTGCACGCGGTAGGCCCGACAACAAAATCCATGGCAAAGTCATCCCATGGTCATTCAGGAACCTTTGAGGATTGCAACTGTCCGGCTGTCCTCTTATGCAGGGACGGAACCAGCATGAAATTACAAGAGGGGCCAACTGCATACGAAATAACCTGGAGGGGGGCATATAGGTAAATTTGGACAAATTTAGGGGTCAAATCTACAAATTAACAAGGGGTATTTAGAAAAAAGAATTCACCATGGGGGCACTAGTAGAGAAATGCCATTCTATGGAATGGTTTCTGTGGCGCATCAGTATTGCGTGCGCCATAGAATTAAACTTTTGTGGCGCACGGTCACAGGTGCGCAACAGAAATGCCATATTCTGTGGCGCATGGACAAGTGGTGCGCCACAGAAACAACTTGGGCCCCACCACAATCAGTGGACTGTGTGTTAGAAGCCACATTATTATGGCGCACGCCACCTGGTGCGCCACAGAAAATGTCACTTTTGTGGCGCACTGAAGTGCTACGCCACAGAAATGCCATATTCTGTGGCGCATCTGTCAAAATGCGCCACAGAATATGGCATTTCTGTGTTGCAGCACTGCAGTGCGCCACAGAATTATGTGCTGGTGCGCCACAGAATTATGTGCACTGTGCACATAAAGATGGCAGCCCCCTCTCTCTCCCCCCACTCATTTCATTCCAAGTGTATGTTGCTCATCGCCTCCCCCTTCTCTCCACTCCATTTTTACACATTTAATGCTCCTTTTTTGGTAGGTGAACCTATTTATTCGATATATAATTGTTGGTGAAGTTTCTTGTTGTTGGGGGGGCCTAATTACTTCCATCTATACTCCGATCCTCGCTCTTTTCGCGTCTCGGTATCGAATCTACTAGATGAGTATAGTTGGAGGTGCATGTCTCGTGTGGCCATCGATCGATGTGTATGGGTGTTTGTCATGCATGTGCAGGTGGACCGATCGATCGATTGTCGCGCGCGTGTGGGCGGTCATGGTGCATGGATGTTTGCCGAAATGTTGATTCACTTCCATTTCGGCAGACTTTTGCACCCCATATGTCCTACTTATAGGAGAGGTCATGCCGAATTTTTCCGGTGACTATGCATGTTGTGGTTCTAATTTTCTGCTCTCTATGTGTCTGTGCAGGCAACCATGGTACTAGAAATGAGCTCTGCTCGAATCGCTAGATACAAGAAAGACGCGAAGGCGGACATGATTCGGTGCAACAGGCGGCAGATAAGATGTCCGTGTCGATCATGCAAACTCGTGCGCTGGATTGACCCTGATTCCGGACAATTGGAGGAGCACCTTCTCAGACGCGGTTTCTTTGACGACCGCAACCACGTGGCACCGCCGGCAGCAAAAGTTGTGCACGAAGAAGAGGGCGAGCGAGGCGACGAAGGAAATGACGGCGAAGAAGATCATAATGAAGAAGGATATGTCGGCGGAGAAGATAGACATGACGATGAAGGCGTGAACACGGAGACCCCGCTAATTTCGGCCTTGCGGGACTCTCATGTTCAGGATCTGCTGCTTAAGGAGATGAGCAACGACATAGCTGCAGCTAGGGAGAAAGCCAAGCTGACGCAAATGGAAATAGACGGGGTGACTCCGTTGTTTTCTGGGTGCCGCCCCGAGAATACGCGGTTGCATGTAACGCTTGCTGCTCTGAAGATGAAGACGCAAAACAAATGGACCGACTCGAGCTTCAGCAAGAACTTGAAATTCTGGCACGATCGCCTTCCCGAGGGGAACACATTGCCAAGCAGTATCAACGAGGCTAAGAAAGTCGTGTGCCTTCTTGACCTACCTCACGAAAAAATTCACGCCTGCATCAATGATTATGTAATTTATCGGGGGGAGTACAAGGACGCAACCACATGTCCGAAGTGCGGCCACGGACGATACAAGTGTGGAACCAACAACAAGAAAATTCCTCGAAAAGTGGTATGGTACTTTCCTATCACTCCCCGTCTTCAACGGTACTCCGTGGACCCTAAGGAAGCAAAGCTCATGCAATGGCACGCGAAAAGGGAGAAGCCGGAAGAAGATCCCGAGAAGGGCTATATCATGACACATCCTGCAGACGCTGTCCAGTGGGAAGCATCGGACATAGATTTCCCGAGTTTTGGGGGCGACGCGAGCAACGTCAGGCTGGGTATGAGCACCGATGGACAAAATCCGTTCGGCAACTAGAGTAGCACACATAGCAGCTGGCCCGTGTTTGTATGGCCTTATAACCTACCCCCGTGGCTGTGCACCAAGCAAAATTACATACACTTGAGTATTCTCATCCAGGGGCCAAAACAACCAGGTGTCGACATGCATTTGTATCTCGGGCTGCTGAAAGACGAGTTAGACACGTTGTCGAAGACGCCACCCCGTACGTGGGACGCGTACACTAGAGATTATTTCCATATGAGAGTCGCGTTGCTGACGACGGTCACAGACTATCCTGGTTACGCGTATGTATCTGCCCAGGTCGGCCACGGATTTTGCGGCTGCGTGAAGTGCATGGACGGGACCCCGCATCTCCAGCTACCAAGGGATCCAAGTTTATATTCTTTTGCAAAAGATAAGCTTCAATCTGTCAATGAGTTCTTGCTTGGTACGGATTGCTTCCAAAATTTCTCTCTGCCTTTGACCATCCAAGCAAATGAGGAGTTCTTGTTGTTGCAAAAAATGATTGGTAATTTTACAGTCCAACCAGATGTTAAAGATCATTGGAGAAGTCCTCATCCAACTGGCAGATTACACCCAAGCTCTTTTTATAAAAAACATTTTAAGGGGACTCCTGATGATGCCCTTTCCTATGGTATTTGGAAAAGTAAATGTCAGTCTAAGCATAGATTTTTTGCATGGCTGTTACTGCATGATCGAATCAACACCAAGGATATGTTGATTAGAAGGCACTGGAATGTTAATGATTCTTCTGATTGTATTCTCTGCTCTGCTCATGCATATGAAGACTGGAGACACTTGTTCTTCAACTGCATTTTTAGTACCAGGATTTGGAATTATCTACAAATACCTTGGTATCCAGGTTCTTCTTCATTTACTATCATGTCTGCCAAAAAACGCTTCTCTAGTCCCTGCTTTTGGAGATAGTAATCCTGGCATGCTGGTCCATCTGGAAGCAGAGGAATGGTTGGATCTTTAAGTCAATCAAACCTAGTTTTCGAGGTTGGAAGGCCCTGTTTATCCAGGAAGTCACCCTGCTTAAGTTCAGGGTGAAGAGAGATATCTCTGTTTTTTGGCATCATGGATTGATTCACTCCCCTAATCTTTTGTACATAGTGTAAATTTTGTAAATAACTTTTATTTATTTAATAAATGGGGGGCTGTGGGGGATTCCCCCACAGTAATGGTGTCAAAAAAAAAGGGATCCTGGGTCTTCGAAAACCGTGTACCCAGGGGCTCGAAGGTGGCTTCGCCTGGATCACCCGTGGAGAAAACACGGTGAGTTGTTCAATGGTAAAGACGAGCCCGATGGAGCCCCGCGCACGAGGAGCAGCGAAGAAATCGACGAGCTTCTGAAAAATTGGGACGAGTGCCCTTCGCCGGGTAAGAAGCGACCCAAGCCAGAGCCGCTGCTGGGTGTATGGAAAGCGAGGTCTGTTTTCCACGACTTGGAGTACTGGCCGGTCCTCCACGCGCCTCATATCCTTGATGTGATGCACATTCCAAAGAACGTTACGGAGAGTCTGCTTGGCACTATTTGCAATTCGGAGAAGTCCAAGGATGGGCCGTAAGCAAGATACGATCTAAAACATTTTGGCATTAGGAAAAATCTACAGGTCCCCGCCGATAGTGATGATGATGATGACGATGAGGATAAGACGGAAGGGACTCAACGTCCTCCCCGCAAAAAGGCTAAGAAGAACACCGTGGTGCTTCCCGCTGCCTGCTTCACATTGAGTCCGCGGGAGCTTGAGCAGTTTTTCAGGTGCCTCCTAGAAGTCAAAGTTCCTCACGGATACTCAGGGAGTATAAGAAGATATTTGGACTTAGCGAAGAAGAGGTTCACCGGGATGAAGTCTCACGATTGTCATGTGCTCATGACGCAGATACTTCCTGTTGCGATCCGAGGGATAATGGACGAGCATGTCCGTGATACGTTGTTTGGCCTTTGCAACTTTTTCGACGTTATCACCCGGAAATCGATCGGCGTGAGGCAGCTCAAGATGCTACAGGATGAGATCGTGGTGATACTATGCGAGCTCGAGATTTACTTCCCGCCGGCATTCTGTGATATATGTGTACATCTCCTTCTCCATGTCGTTGATGACATCAGGCATCTCGGCCCGACGTTTCTGCACTACATGATGCCGATGGAAAGGCAGAATGGTGTCCTGAAAGGATACGTTCGCAATAGGGCCCGTCCAGACGCAAGCATGGCCAAAGGATTTCTAACCAACGAGTGCATCTCTTTCTGCGAGAATTACCTAAGCACCGAAGACGATCAGGATGTCGGTTTGTCCACCAGGACGCACCTTGGCAGGCTCAACAGAGTCGGTCACCGCGAGGACTGCCGCGACGTCCATGTCGGCATTCAAAAACGACGCGACGACTTTGAAAGGGCTCACCGGGTCGTGCTACAACACTTAAAGTTGATCGAGCCTTTCGTGGAAGAGCACAAAAGCTTAATCAATCAGAATTATATTGAAATGGGCGGGCCGAGGAAGATGGGAGACGTAACCAAAGAGCACAACTCCGGCTTCACGCGTTGGTTCAAGCAAAGTCAACTGATTGAAGCACGGAGAAAAATGCCTTCTACGGAAGATGAAAAACTCATATACATCTTATCACAGGGCCCCGGGCAGAACGTAAGGACCTATCAGTGGTACAACATCTCCGGTTACAGATTCTCCACCGAGGACAAGGACATGAGTAGCGAAAATCAAAACTCAGGAGTAACTATGCTATCATATGGCGATGCCGAGACTAATGTGGAAGAAAGATACTTCGGAAAGATCGAGGAGATATGGGAGCTCAACTACTGCAGAGAGACGGTGGTGCCAATGTTCCGTGTGAGATGGGCCAAGAATGTCAAGAAAGAAGGACGGCATTTCACCACAATGGTTATACCCGATGCCAAATCGAAGAACGCATCCGCGAAAAATGAGCCATGGGTACTCGCTAGCCAAGTTGACCAATGCTTCTTCATCACCGACCCGTCAAGGCCTAGCCGTGTTGTCGTGAGGAGGGGCAAGAGGAGCATCATCGGAATGGAAGGAGACGCCAACGAGGAAGACTTGGACAAAAACGGTGATCCGAAGATCGAGGAGGAGTTCGACAAGCACTTCGACATGCCTACTACTGGTAAAGTAAGAAGGAAGACATCCCTACCTACCCACGGTTGTCCATTCACGCGAAGAAATCTCAAGGTGGCCGGCATAAAGTATTCAGTCGCCAACAAAAAGGGCAAGAGACGCTAATTAAGCTAGATCGGAACCGATCGAGACAAATTAAGAAGATTTTTGTGTGTATATACATGCATGTGTATGTGTGTATGTGAGACAAGCACTTCTTTCTATATATATGTGCATGTGTATGTTAGACAATCACTTCTTTATATATATATATGTGCATGTATGTATGTGAGACAAGCACTTATTTCTTTTAATTAATTGTATTTTAATGTTTTCTTTTTTTAATTATAATTAAATAAAATATTTAAAAAATGTGGGGCAACCCAAGATTCGAACCCATACCCACTAGGCTTATTTACTTCACAGCTAAACCAATTAGGCTAGTAATAGATATCTGTCACAGTACAGCGTTTTGTTTTTTTATTTATCTATCCACGCAATTATGTGGCGCACCAGTAATGCATGCGCCATAGAAATCCAAGAATTCTGTGGCGCACTGTCTTGGGGATGCGCCATAGAAATACCTATGGCCCAATGACATGTGGCCCCGCAAGCGTGGCCACAGAATAGGCCCAAGCAATTCTGTGGCGCACCGCTAGAAGCATGCGCCGTAGAATTCTAATAGTTCTGTGGCGCATGGGCTCGTGGTGCGCCACAGAATATGCCTCTCTGTATATGGCATGTGGCCCCGCGCGCAATCCTCCACACTTAGGCAAAATTCTGTCCCCAGTTCATCGCGCGCGACGAACCCTAGCCCTCTTCGTGTTCGTGCTCGATCGTGCTCGTGCTCGTGCCGCGATCAAAGAACCCTAGCCCTCTCCGTCTTCGTGATCGTGCCGCCGTAGAGCAGCCATCAAGGAGGAGCCGCGCCGTTGCCGATCTGCATCGACTGCGGCCGCTCGACACCGCGCCGTCTTCCTCGACGCCTTCCACCTACAGAGCAGGTAAGCCCCCTCTTCTCCCTCTCATGGTTCTCTCTCTCACGCACATGGACTTCGATCATAAGAAGCATTGGGAACACAAGTGTTAGATTGTGGAAGCCGTTTTCTATTTGATGGAGGGATGATAACCCGGTATGCTAATACCAGGGTGTAGTTCGGCCCAAAGGACACTGCACAAGACCCGGCTTAGGGAAAAGGAGCTTCTAGAAGGCCCAGGAGTGTAGGCCTCGTAACCCGGATTGTGGGTTCCGATAAGGAAGTTTAGGGTTTGTAAGTAGTGTCCGGGTAGGACTCTGAACACGCCTTGGATAGTAAGCCAGGGGATCCAGGTACTATATAAACCGGTCCCTAGGGTTAGGATACACAAGTTGACGAGATAGAGGTTGTGAGATATCGAGCATCCCGTGTAACACGAGAGTTGAGATAATATATTCAGATCGGAGACTCGGCGACTTGATTGCCGGCTACCAGATCGCATATCACCATGGTTTCCCTTGAGCTAAACCCTCTCCCAAACACCAGAGTCGATTTGCCCCAAGACAAGTTACCCCCGGTAACGTCTGCCGTGATTATCCCACGACAGTTGGCGCCCACCGTGGGGCCTATGTCCAAGGGTGTTTACATCACGGGAGAAGCTCAGGAGAACATGAAGAACCTCGTCGTCGGCGAGATCTACACCAAACCTGAAGGAGAGAAGATGGTGGACGATTTTGGCTGGGGGCCAGAGTCGGATCTGCTCGAATACGGATCCGTCATCATAATCGGCCGGGTCAACGTCTTCGTCGGCATGGTACGTGCGTTCGGTTCAATCCCTGACGATTTTGGATTTGATTCTGTGTCAGGAGAGGCCACCCACGTTCAGTCGGACGGAGAAGAATCGGTCGGGACGGTTGATCCGACAGAGGAGCCCACCACGAAGAGGGAACAGCCGGAGGAGCCGGCATGGACCCTGCGTGGCCGGGTCGTAAGAGAGGAGGATACCGAGTCTATCTTGCACCTGCTGGAGGACCGGTACGAGGAAGATAGCTGCGATGTGGAGGAGTATGAGTCTTCGCCAAGCATTGCGCGCCAGGTCGCGGTCTACACGGCCCCTGCAACCAATCTCAATCACGGGAACGTGACTACGACCGCGGTCGGAGCGGCGCAAGCACTGGCCCAGCAGCAAAATCCGGCTGAGGGAAATCCGGTCCTGACCCGGGTTGACGGAGAGTCGGCTTCAGTCACCAGCCGAGCGGCGGATAGCGAGCTGCAGGAAAATATGTTCGGGTTCTTGGCTAACAGGGCGCCAGGGGCGGGTCCTTCGAATCCGCAACACCCGGCCCTGTTTAGTAACAATATTATCTTGGACCCAACAGTGTTAGCTAATGTGATAACGCCGGAAAACGCCGCGGCACGTGCCAGGGACTTGGAGGTAGCACGCCGCGCGCTAGAGCAACAAAGAAGAGATGTAGAAGCACAAAAGCAAGGGGTAGCCACGCGCCAACGTGAACTGGACACGCTGGAGAACCAGCTCCGAGCTGAGACAAGCAGGGTGCATCAGAGATACCAGACAAGATTACCGGCAATGGGTGGAGTCATAAACCCTAACGCACTATTCATCACACCCCAGGATCAGCCGATTCCGGCGGTGAATCAGGAAACTGTGCACCAACCGGCAACTGGAGCAGGACAGCCGGCAAATGTGCAGGCCGGGTTACCCACACTACAGACTGGGGCCCCTATCGGCAACACAGCTCCACCACCACCACCATCACGATTTCGTACGCCGCCAGGTCACTTTAATAACCCCATGGATAACATATATGCCGCAACGTTAGCATTGAATCAGATCCCCGTAAGAGAGTCACCCCATGCGGAGCAGACCCGACGGGCGATCGATTTGCTGCATACGGCAGTGGCTCAGCAGGTTAATTACCCGGATAATAGGAGTGGAATGCATGGAACGCCTTATGACGGGGGGATGATAACCCGGTAGGCCATATACCAGGGAATAACCCGGCCCAAAGGACACTGCGCAAGATCCGGCTAAGGATAAGGAAACCTGTAAAGGCCCAAGCTTGCAGGCCCGGCGACCCGGGTTGTGGGTTGTTGTAAAGGAAAGTTAGGGTTTGTGTGCCGTATCCGGGTAGGAACCAGGGTGCGCCTTGGGGAATAAGCCAGGGGGTACGGGTGCTTTATAAACCGACCCCCGAGTCTAGTTTTAGACAGAGATCTAAGAAACCCTAGCAATATCGTGTGATATCGAGCATCAAGTGTAATCCCAGAGTTGTGTTATTATATCAAGATCGGAGACTCGGCTACTTTGATTGCCGGCTACCAGATCGAATTGCACCATGTTTTCCTCTGAGCTAAACCCTCTCCCAAATACCTGTGTCGTCTTGCCCCAAGATCAGTTACCCCCGGTAACATCTGCCGTGATTATCCCACGACAGTTGGCGCCCACCGTGGGGCCTGCGTCCAAAGGTGTTTACATCACGGGAGAAGCTCGGAAGGGCATGGAGAATCTTGTCATCGGCGAAATCTGCATCGACCACGAAGGAGAAAAGATGGTGGACGATTCCGGCTGGGGGCCGGAGTCGGATCACCTCGAAACCGGATCCGTCGTGACAATCGGCCGGATCAACATCTTCATCGGCACGGTACGAACGACTAATTTAAAAGGACAATATCATGTGCATACTACAGGAACTTCCAGCAGGAACAAGGAGACATTAAAGCAAGCGGCAAACTCGGTTTCGTTGGCCGCGCCGTGATATCTCAGATCGGCGGAACAAGAGATAACGTGGAGTAGAAAAGACCATCCGGAGAAAGTAGAGCGTCCAGGAGTCTTGGCATTGGTGGTTGCTCCACAGGTTAATGGTTATGAATTGAAGAGGGTCCTGATGGACGGTGGAAGCAGCATCAACATCCTTTATTGGGAAACCTTCTTACGGATGAGTCTCAAAGAGTCTCAGTTACAAAAAAGTTCGACAATCTTTCATGGGATCGTGCCAGGTCACTCGGCGAGCCCCGAGGGAAGGATCACCTTGGAAGTTGCTTTTGGAGAATCGACGGATAATTATCGAGTTGAGTGGCTCACGTTCGAGGTGGTCAAATTGCGCAGTCCTTACCACGCGCTGTTTGGGAGGCCGGCTTACGCCCAATTCATGGCTAGGCCGTGCTACGTGTATTTGCAGCTGAAAATTCCGGGTCCTAAACGGACCATCACTATACATGGGAACCGGGATATAGCGGCCGAGTGCGACGAAGGAGATTCAGTTATGGCCGAGCAAGCATGCAGAAAGGAAGAACTCGAATATTACCGGTCTCAAGTAAATCCGGACGATAGAACAGCCCTGAAAAAGCCGAATACCGAGGATGAGAGAGCAAAATTCAAGGCAGCGCAAGACACCAAGAAGATAGATTTTGTCGAAGGGGATTCCACTAAGCAATTTACCATAGGGTCTAACTTGGGAAAAGAGCAGGAGGAAGCGCTCGTGGAGTTTATTCGTTCGAATGCAGATGTGTTTGCCTGGACACCCAGCGACATGCCGGGTATCCCTACAGAACTGGCTGAGCACAGTTTGCATGTGGATCCCAAGTCCAGGCCCGTGAAGCAAGGTTTGAGGAAAATGAATGAGGAAAGAAGGAAGGCTATAGGCGAAGAGATCGCTCGGCTATTGGCAGCCGGCTTTATCATGGAAGTATTTCACCCGGATTGGTTGGCTAACCCGGTTCTAGTGATGAAAAAGACCAATGAGTGGAGGATGTGCATTGATTTTACGAGTCTCAACAAACATTGACCAAAGGATCCGTTCGCGCTACCAAGGATAGATCAGATTATAGACGCAGTAGCTGGAAGCGATCTGCTATGCTTCCTGGACGCATATTCCGGGTATCATCAGATTAAGCTCAAAAGGGAGGATTGGGAGAAAACATCATTCATAACCCCTTTTGGGGCCTTTTGTTATAAAACTATGACGTTTGGGTTGAAGAACGCTGGCGCAACTTACCAACGGTGTATTCAAAAGTGCTTTGAGGACCAAATCGGACGTAACGTCCATGCCTATGTGGATGATGTGGTCGTCAAAACCAGGAAGGCGGAGACATTTATCGATGATTTAAAGGAGACGTTCAAAAACTTGAGGAGGTACCAGATGAAGCTTAACCCGACAAAGTGCGTGTTTGGAGTTCCAGCTGGGAAATTACTCGGCTTCATAGTTTCCGAGAGAGGAATCGAGGCAAACCCGGATAAAATCAAGGCCATCCAGAGTCTGAAAAAACCGGAAAATTTGAAGCATGTTCAGAAGCTCACGGGCTGCGTAGCAGCCTTGAGCCGATTCATATCCAGACTCGGAGAAAAAGCAATACCCTTGTACCGGCTCTTGCGGAAATCAGATAAGTTCGTGTGGGATCAAGAGGCGGACGAGGCATTTGAGGCACTAAAGAAGCAGTTATCTGAAGCACCAGTACTAGCGGCGCCGGGTCCTAAAGAGCCTATGTTACTATATGTGGCAGCTGGCCCCCGAGCCGTCAGCGCAGTAGTTGTTGTGGAACGCAAAGAGGATGGGAAAGGATACCCGGTTCAGAGGCCGGTTTATTACGTCAGCGAGGTATTATCAGAAGCAAAGCAGCGCTATCCACATTGGCAAAAGTTGGTCACTATACCACGACACCGAATTCCCAACAGACAAATTGGTCGGAAATTTGGCTTCCAGCGACAACAAATCGGTCGGGAAAGGGTTTTCCCGACCGATTTTGTCTGTCACCATAAGTCCAGTCGGGAAAGGCCTTTCCCGACCAACATTTATCTGCCGACAGACTGTCTGACGGTGCTGCAAATTTTTACCGACCAACATGTCTTCTCCGACAGACATATGTTTTCCCGACCAACATTTTTTTCCGACTTACAATTTGACGGTATTGGTTTTGCCGACCATCATTCTGTTGGCCGTACAGAGCTTTGCCAATTAACTGTCTGTCGGGACTATTTCTGCCGACCAACAATAACAGTCACAGTCACATTCCTTGAGTTCTAATTTCAGATCTTTGATAGACCATCACTGAGCAAACAATAACCAAACTGACATTCAAAGTAAGAATACATTCAAATTATAACCATTCGTGTCCACCAAAATGTTTATTACAGCACAATACACCAATGCAATATATTAACCCTCACACGTCCATATTGTTCATCTTTCATCAACATTTACCCTTACAAAATGATAACTAAACATTCATGTCCAATTGAACAAAATTGCCTTAAACATGCATCCAGCGGATGAGTCTTGCCTTGTCTAGTTGATGCGATATCGCATGATAATTCATTTGCTGTACAATACACCTGCACAACCAGATATCGAACAAACACATGAGATGGAATACTTGCAAGGTAAGATATATAGGCTTACAATAAAAGATGTGTTCCTGCGGCTGTATTTTCATAAGATTGTATTAAATTATATAGTCGTTAAAAGTATCGGCTATCTATATCTAATATAATAGGCAGCACTACACGAGTCCTCATGGTATGCAAAATAAAACTCTACTACCAGGGGATAGCTGAACTGGCCTATGAAAAAGACCCAGAATAACATATGTGCTGAATGACAAGCCTTAAAATTCTTTTTAACACAGATATTAGGTCTGTAATGATCAAGCTGCCACACTAAACAATATAGATGAAGACACGTGCGACAAAACAGATCTTCAGTGCTTCTTTCCATAGAGATAGCAAATTAAACTATAGCACGATCATTAGCAATACTAGAAACCTTCATACCGACAATTAGCTTAAACTTGCAGATAGACCAGAAACCGAAAAATATACAATCCACATTCATTAGTTTTTAAGGATAAGATTGAGCTGCAAGTTTTAAGCTTTGTTATGCATAATTACTCCTGCACATTAGGACTAACAGAAACTCCATGCATTCAGATCTTTCCATCAATCTATTTGTAAATTGTTTTAACATGGGAGATTAAAAAGATTAAACATTAGATACAATGCAGAGTACGTTGGGATTATGATTGAGATCTGACTTCAAAGAAGAAAAAATATCAAGGGCATCAATGCATTGAAGAATATGCATTTTCCATAAGGATATAGGAGTCACCTCAATAAAAATTACATACTATAGGTAGCAACCAGCTGCAAGGAAACAACAGGAAATCGAAGTATTGATCTCATCCAATTATTGTTTTTTCTTAATAATATCACAATCTTATAAGAGTTCAATTCAATATTTATAAATATATTCGTACCATATGAATGTTATATGTAGTGACAGTCACTATCAGTCTACAGATATGTGTTCTTAGAATCCTAAATGTTTCTTCATACACATGGAGGTGACCACTGGCATTTCAACAAATGTTTCAACTGATTCATGCTTTTATTTAGAATTTCAGGTCAAGCTATACAGTTTAAATTACTTCACAAGGAGTAACTCACTAATAACATGAATTGAGTTTTCCTAATCAGTGGTACATGACTTGTCTGGGGGTTTATTAATTGTACCAACTTTGAAGTTATACTGATTCGAATAAAATTACACTATCAGCTCCCAATCATTCTAGGAGTGTATACTCAGGGAGATAGCACTCAATAGTCAATATCATGGTTTATAGAATACTCAGGGAGATGGCTACCTGCACGTGTTAACCGACTTCTGCTCTACCTTCTCAGGTCGGTCGTTAATCCATGGTGGCAAAAGGTACGTACGGTTTCTTCCTGCACATTGAGGTGGCTCCTAGCATGTCAGTAGATGTTTCAGCAGATTCATGCTTTTAGTTTTACATATTTTCAGGCGAAAATATACGGTATAAATTACTTCCATGTGGTCATCACGCATAGTGATGACATAGTATTATACTCAGCAGCCTGTATTAAAAAACAGATCTCTGTTCTTGATGATTGCTAACTGATGAACACATCGGTTCTTCTATTATTATGGAGTACATGCTGAGTAAAACTGGAGCCCGAGAGAACAGGGACTAACCATCGACGAGCTGCATCTGCTGCTCGATGACATACAACGGGACTTCTACATGGCCTCATCTGGGACATCATCTCCTTCAAATGTTGCCGCTCAAGATCGGAGCATCAGCAGCGCCGAGTGCTGTAGCACGGCTGACCACGGCGCTTGGAGGAACCGCGTCCTCGAGGATGGGGTTGGCTTTCTTTCTCTGGCTGCCGCTGCTGCTTCGCCGTTGGAGCTACCGAAGGCCTAATCGGAGAGCCTTCGCCGGTGGAGCACGGGGATGCCGTGTCGACGAGCCTGCGTCCGTGCAGCTCGGCTGGACCAAAAGTTCGCCGCACCGGCAACCTGAAATATGAAGCCACATCGCCGGGTGCGCCAGCACACACGGCGGCAAGGGATCCTGTCGAAGTGGAGAAGAGGATAGGGAAGGACGAGGCGGTTGAGAGCTTCTATAGGTGGAGCACGGAGGTGGACTGGATCGGGGGAGAGGGGTTGGGGCGCCGCCGCATGAATGAGTGAGATGGAGGATTGGACGATTAGGGTTAGCTAACATATATACCATCTAGGTACGGTAACTTCTATGGGCTAAGTTTTGTGCTTTCCAAGTTTGGCCCACTACCGGCCCAGGTATTAGTGACCTGTAGTTGGTCGGGATTTGTTGCCGACCGACACGTTAGATGGGCACCACAGTTTTCCCAACCGATAGTATGACATTAAATTTTCTAATTTTCCCGACCGATAATCGGTTCTAGTGTACGAGTATTACCGACCAACTATTTGATAGTAGTTTTCCCGACCAATATTCTGTCGTTCATACTTATAATTGCCGACACACGTCGGTAGGGAATTCTGTGCTGTGGTGTAGTGGGTGTTCGGGGTCTTTATGGCCTGCCGGAAGCTGAAGCTGTATTTCCAAGAACATCCCATAACAGTGGTTAGTTCAATACCAATGTCGGATATCATCAGAAACTCGGACGCGACGGGAAGAATAGCCAAATGGGCGATAGAGATGGGGGATTATCACATCAACTACGAACCCAGGTCAGCAATCAAATCTCAAGCTTTAATTGATTTCGTTAACGACTGGACACATACAGGCATGACTACAACGGTTCCAAATTCCGAGTCATGGATCATGCACTTCGATGGATCAAAGCAGTACGAGGGATCAGGAGCTGGGGTGGTGCTAACATCACCCAAAGGAGACAAATTGAGTTACGTACTACAAATTCACTTCGACTGTTCCAACAACGTGGCCGAGTATGAGGCCCTATGGCATGGCTTAAAGGTAGCCAAAGAGATGAACATCAAGAGGATACGATGCTTCGGAGATTCGGACCTTGTGGTACAGCAGGTGTCAGGAACGTGGGATAGAAAGGACGCAACTATGGCAGCATACCGCAGGGAAGTTGATAGGGTTGTAGGATGTTTTTCCGGGTATGAGGTGGAGCATATAGACAGAAGAAAGAATGAGGCAGCCGACGCCCTCGCCAGACTCGGCTCGCGCAGAGAGCCGGTTCCGCCTAACGTTTTCCTGGACGAATTATGGCGACCATCAGTTAAAATCGAGTCAGAGGAGGAATTGGCAAATCAAGACCCGGATTCAGGACTCGTGGCCACTGTACGTACTATTCCCGAGTGGACAGAACCGTTTTTGGCATACCTATCACGAGGCGAGTTACCACAACAGGAGGTATTAGCAAGGCAAATTTTGAGGCGAGCAAAGGGATATTCTATCATCAATGGGGAATTGTACAAGAGAAGTGCAGCAGGAGTCTTTTTGCACTGCGTAGCGCCGGAAGAAGGCAGACAGATTCTCAAGGAAATCCATGAAGGCGACTGTGGACATCATGCGTCCACAAGGACTCTTGTGGCTAAAGCTTATCGACACGGGTTTTTCTGGCTCACGGCCCTAGCGGATGCGGAACGATTGGTAGCAAGGTGTGACGGATGTCAAAGGTACGCTCGCCAAACCCATGTGCCGGCTATGGAGTTGCGGACTATCCCGTTAACTTGGCCGTTTGCTGTCTGGGGTATGGACATGGTTGGCCCCTTTCATATGTCACCATGCAAGAAGACACATCTTTTGGTGGCTATTGATAAGTTTACTAAGTGGGTTGAGGTTATGCCAGTTACTAATTGCGAAGCAGCTACAGCCGTCAAGTTCCTGAAAAGGATTATCTACCGGTTCGGGTACCCCCACAGCATAATTACCGACAATGGAACCAACATGTCCCTTGGTGAGATGGAGAAGTTCTGTGGCAACAATGGAATCCGGCTCGATGTTGCATCGGTGGCTCATCCGCAGGCCAATGGACAAGTGGAGAGGGCAAACCAAGAATTGCTTCGCGGATTAAAACCACGTTTGCGAGTTCCCTGTGTCAGGGCTGCTGGTGCATGGGTCGAAGAACTCCCTTCTGTGGTTTGGGGTATCAACACTACACCTAACAGATCCACTCAGATGACACCCTTCTTCATGGTCTATGGTGCGGAAGCAGTGTTACCGAGTGACATTATTCATGATTCACCGCGAGTATCAGCTTACGTCGAAGTGGAGAACGAAAAAACCCGGCAGGACGCCGTAGATATGTTAGAAGAGCAAAGAGAACAAGCCCTGGAAAGATCAGCCATATATCAGCAAGATCTACGGAGGTATCATAGCCGGTGCGTGAAAACCCGGGTATTCCAGGAAGGAGACTTGGTTCTGCGCCTGGTACAGTCAAACGAAGGGAAACACAAATTATCACCACCATGGGAAGGACCATTTATCATAAGCCGGAATCTGCATAACGGATCATATTACTTGATAGATGCAAGGGAAGAGTCGGCTACAGTCAACGACACCGCACACACCACTTCATCTATGCAAGAAAGAGATAGACCATGGAACGTGGCTCAGCTGCGTCCATATTATACTTAGTAAAGACTATATTGGCAAGTGGAATTGCACGATGTAATAGGCAGCAGGTTTTCAGACGTACTCTTTTCCTATCCAGGGTACCTTTGGGGACTGGACGGGTTTTTAATGAGGCGGCTTGCTGACCTAGATTTTTCATATCAAGTAAAGAGATGGTTATCAAGAAAAGAGATGGTTGTTATCAGGTTATGTACTCTCAGTACGATGCGTATATCTAGGTCTTGGGGGCTGGTCGCTTGAATAGCACAGTTACAAACTCAAAGACCCGGCCATGATGCCTATGAGTTATAAGGGCCGATTACTTGCAAACGAGTACGGCTACAATCTTATAACCGGACAAAGAAGTCCAAATTTTTTGGCTATTCTTACTTAAGCTCGATGTGACTCGCATTAAAGTGGCATGATTTGTTCGCTTACGATGGCAGTTAGTCATGAAACCCGACGGGGATTGGCTGGCTACGTCTTCGTATGGATGTAACAACATGGTATCCACGCGAAAGCCGGCTTACAGTACAAGATAGTCAAAAGGGTCATCTAAACCACAAGTTATGCAGAGTACAAGGCTGAATAGCCGGAAACTCAACGACTATTAAGCATAACTTCAAAACCTATGTGAAACAACTCAGGGATCTTTGGGAAATTAGCAGTAGGCAGTTTGTTCCCTTTTCAAGATCAAGTGTCCTAGACTCGGCTATCCGGGCCCGGTGGCTTGAAATCTTGAAAAGAGAAAAAGTGGCTTGCTTGTATAATTGCAAAAACCCAAATATCCAAGTCTTGGGGACTTGGGGACTTCAAAGCAAAATCCGCTTGTCAATACCCATGAAACCCGGAAACTGAGTTTTCACAAAAGGAACAATAAATAAAACCAGATATCGAGAACAGATGAGCTTAATAATGGATAAACTTAAAAAGGCCGGAACAGGCATCGAGTATATCAGGGCCTTAGCGTGCATTACAAAATCCTGGTGAAAAAATATCATAGGTGCACAGGTGCACCACCCAAAATATAACTGTTTCAAAAAGTATGTTGACCGACTGGCGCTTAAGAAAGAGGCATTGGAAACCATATATCACTCGGCGTTCATCTTGGCCTTACCCTTGCCATCATTGGTGGTAGCAGCAGCACCCGGATCAGCGGTACCAGCCCCTGCAGGGGGCGGAACGACTGGTGTTGAGGTAGCAGGAGCAGAGCCGGCTTCAGCTTGCTTCTTGGCAGCCTCCGCCCTTATCGTAGCAGCTTCCTCCTTCCACCGAGCCAACATGTCATACGGCTCAGGAAGATCCGACTTAATTACTTTACCGGCAGAATCATATGCTGGAACAAGTATATTAACGTCCAGTTCATCAGCAATTACGCTGGCCGGGTAACGGACCTCTTTCTGGACGGCCTGGAAATCCTTCATCGAAAACTTGGATCCGTCAAGCTTGAACTCTGGGAAGCCGCTCATAAGCCTCGCTAGCTCGAGCTTGGGGAGATAAGCTTTGGCAAGTGCAAGCCCCCGGGTCACTCCAACCCGGCAAGACGAGCGCTTCCAGTGCCGAATCCACTCGGGAACAGTGGATAAGGCGTCTAACATCCTCTTCAGATCAACATGTCCTCTGCCCGGACACCGCAACTCATCAAGGATCCATCTGGTTCCGGCACATAGCTGCCGGATAACGCTATTCATGGTTTTCAGCTTGGCCATGTCATCCTCTTCCGGCATGGTTTCGTCCGGGCCTGAGGAAATGGAGACATAAGTCGGGAAACTGTTGCTATTTATCAAAAAGATAAACCGGAGGAGGAAAGGTACCAAGTAAAGCACGATATGTGTCCGATATTTGGACGGAAAGGCTCGTTAGGTCATCTTCTGCTCGGTGGGCCCTTTTCCTATATTTCCTCATTATCAACTTATTCCTCCTAGACTCGGCCTCGGCTGCCTCACGTAAAGCTACCTCCTTTTCGATAAGCTTGGTGGCGTCCGCCAGTTTTTCCTCGGATTGAGTTACGAAAGCCTGCATGCATGCAAACAAAGGGTCAGTTGGGTAGAGGAGTAAGTTATCAGTCGCTTGTATAATAAAGTCCCAAGTAAATTATGAACCAATTCACTCGGAACTTGGGGACTGGACAAAGGCATAAGCAACATTAGTCGGATTTACCTCGTGTTTGGCTATCAAAGCTCCCAAGATGTTCTCTTCATTAGACCTTAAAGTGCGAAGGGTTTCTAGCATCTGGGTAAAGGTCAGTTCCTCGGATCGAGCACCGGAAGAGCCGGCAGCTTGGTCGTTTGGTGGGGGGGCTCTCCCCGCCCTTGGAGTTGAGACCCGGACAGTTTGGGTGGCCGGGTTGGGAGAACTCATCCTTGTATCTAGAACTTCGATCTCCTCGTCTACTGGTTCCGATGAGGAAGGAGATCCGGCAGCTCGGGGAAGTGGATTGTTCAGAGGGCCTTGTTCCTGGTTATTCGCTGTATCATTGCCAGTCGCGGCGTCTGCATTGTCAGTCGGTTTCTCCGCCTGATGGTTATCAGCTTCTATATTCTCCGGGTCACTGACGACGGCTTGAGCGCTAAAAGAAGGATGAGAAAAAGCTGTTATTAGTGATGATGGTGGCTTGAGTGGAAATTTGTTAGGCGTAAAAGGAAATCATGTAGCGTAAACTTACCCGGCGTTCACGGTGTAATCAGGCGGGAGCTCGCCGCTGGAAGCGGATGAAGTCGCCACGGGAACTACCAACGGGACCCGGAATTGACCGGCACGTGGATGGTTAGGAGAAGGGTGGCGTTGAGGAGAGTCGGAAGGACGAGGCGGAGGAGCGCCGCCACGAGGAACCGAGGAAATAGAGATGCCCGGGTTAAGGGGATCTTCACCCGGGGAACTCCGAGTTACTCTGCATTTGGCTGGGGAGGAGTCCTTCAAGCACGACGAATTTGATAATTGATGGTTAAGTCGTCGCATTGCGTCAAAGGAGTAAGGTTCAGAGGATAACGAGGAAAAAGGAACCTTGGACACGGCTCCTCTAGCTTTCCTTTTGGCTCCGACTGTTGTTTCTTGGTCTGATTCAGTTGCCTCCGGGTCATCCTCGTTGGCCTCGCCTTCGTCCTCCAGTCCTGCGAATCGGGTGTGTGTTAGTTGGAGAAAAGGTAAACGAAAGGGAAGTAATACAAGTAAAGGTATACAGATCCTGTGCAAATACCTTCACTACCATCAGCCGGCTCGTCCTCGTCTTCCGGGTCTCTGGAAGGGGGGAAGGGTTCAACTCTCCAGAAAGGGTCATCAGCCTAAGACAAAGGAATGAGACTAAGGGTTAGAAGCTGTATCGAGTCAAGATGCGGAAGTAAGATATGGATATCAGGTATTACCGCTGGAGCCGGGTTGTCCCGAGTAAACGGGGGTAACCCGGTGATGCCCTTTATCACCTCCAGCTTCTCCGTTAAGAAGCCCTTGATGGTCTTGTTAGTATCGCCGGCTGCAAAGCTTTTTGTGGAGTATCGGAGCGTATCTGTGGTGTGCCCCGAGTACTCGCACATCAGTTTGGTGCGAACGGAGTTGGGTTGGATCCGGAAATCAACCCATGTTTGTATTAAATTGAGCCCGAGGAGGCCTTGGGCTGAGAGAATGGCCATCTTGGTTAGCAAGGGAAGGATTGCCTCCCTGTCCGAATCTGATGCAAAGGCACTGAAAGACTCGGAGGGCTCGAGGGGGGTCTCTGAGTAACCCGGCAGCTTCTTTTCACTGTCAGGGGAGGTATCGCGGCAATAAAAGAAGGACAGTTGCCAGTGTTTGACGTGGGAGTGTAGGTTGAGGGTTGGCATCAGAGAATTCCTGCGGCGCTGGATGGATACCCCGCCACAGGTTAGGAGCGCTCCGTCGCCGCTTTCGCGGCACGGCTTGCATTGGAATAACTCAATGAAGAGAGTTAAACTCGGCGGCATGCACAAGTACGACTCAGAGAGAACAATGAAGTGGGTGATGTTCAACATAGAGTTAGGCCCTATGTCGAACATTCGGAGTCCATAGTGATCTAAGACCTCCCTAAAGAAAGGGTGACCCGGAGGACGGAATCCCCGGGTCACGTGCTCTACGAAGCAGATTACCTCGTTTTCTGCGGGTGTGGGCCGGGTCTTGTTGCCCGCCGCCCTCCAGTGAATGTTCTTCTGAGAAGGGAGAGTTCCTAATTCGGCTAGCTCCTCCAACTTGGCTTTCGTAGTTGTGGAACGCCCCCAGTTGGCGGATATGGTTTGGGTATTTCTCGCCTAAGTCGGTTGTTTTCCTTGTCGTTTGGGAGCCATGGGATCAACCTGCAAAGCACAAGAAAAAGAGGCGTATGAAATAAGGCCCGGGAGTGCTGAAGTATCCGAGTGTAAGGTGTCAAGAAAGTATGAAGCTGAGAATTATCCGGGTATCATGCTATGGAGCGGAAATTACAAAGTATCCGGGTGTTGAGTGCAACTGTGGAAATTATAGGTCACTTACGTGTGGAAAAGCATTTGGGGTCGATGGGTGGTTGCCCATGTATCTATTGCAAGTAAAGTAGCTGGAAAAGGAGGATTTTCCGGGTGTTAATGCAGAGAGCGGAAAATCGAGGAGGAACGGATCTAGATGGGAAAGTTTGCGAGCGATCCTACAGGAGTTTTGATGGTTAATATTGGTAGGGGATGAGTTGCAACTATATAGCAGGTGGTTAAAAGAGTTGGTGGATGTCGAATCGATCTAATTTGATGTAATCAGAAGAATGGTTCACGGGTTGACCTAAATCCGATCCTGGTTGAAATTGGAAAAATTGCAAGGATGAATTAGGCAGATATAAGAGGCTTACTGAAGAGATTGATGTTTGGAAGCGACGGTGTTGGGCGGCGTGGCTTGAATGCCCCTTCACGATTCTTGGTGAGAGGAATGAAGGTGCGATGGCGGAGCTTGGCGGCGGCACGGGACGGCTTGAGGGCGAGCACGGCTGGAAGCAATTTCGCTTTGATGGTGTGCGCGAGCCTCTGGCGGCGGAGCTGCGAGGAAGCAAGGAGCAAGGAGAGAAAGGGGAAGTTGAGGCGTGGTGACGAATTTAGGGTTACCCTCTGAGTGTTATTTATAGAGTAAGGGTGAGCCTATCCCGATGGCCAGAAGCCGGAAATCGTGGGGTGACGGTTGTTCACGAGGATTTTGCGAGATACGCGCCAAATATTGAGCAGGGCATCTGGATAAAAGAAAGAAGGAGGTTAACCCCGGGATATCAGGATTGATTATCGTGCATGGGATCCTGGCGTTTTTATTATGATTTGGACCTAGAAATTTGAGCCAGAGTGTTCGGAGGAAAAACCCGGGTTATTATATGGCCACCGTGGAGTGAGGCCTGGCTGAATATCAAAACATCTTAACCCGGCCTCTATATGCCCGTATGTTTGATATCTTTGCAGGGAATAGCAAGCGCTTCAAGGAGGATCCATGAAGCCCAGGCCATTCTGGGGACTACTGACGGGGGGATGATAACCCGGTAGGCCATATACCAGGGAATAACCCGGCCCAAAGGACACTGCGCAAGATCCGGATAAGGATAAGGAAACCTGTAAAGGCCCAAGCTTGCAGGCCCGGCGACCCGGGTTGTGGGTTGTTGTAAAGGAAAGTTAGGGTTTGTGTGCCGTATCCGGGTAGGAACCAGGGTGCGCCTTGGGGAATAAGCCAGGGGGTACGGGTGCTTTATAAACCGACCCCCGAGTCTAGTTTTAGACAGAGATCTAAGAAACCCTAGCAATATCGTGTGATATCGAGCATCAAGTGTAATCCCAGAGTTGTGTTATTATATCAAGATCGGAGACTCGGCGACTTTGATTGCCGGCTACCAGATCGAATTGCACCATGTTTTCCTCTGAGCTAAACCCTCTCCCAAATACCTGTGTCGTCTTGCCCCAAGATCAGTTACCCCCGGTAACATCTGCCGTGATTATCCCACGACACCTTATATCAGCCAGCAACATGGCAATGCCGGCAATATGCAAACAAGTTCAGCGCGACGGAGGGCAGAGCAGCAGCAAATGCCGCCTCCTCCCCACGTGCAAGCAACACCAGCAGTATCAGCATCCCAAGCTATTGTGGATAGTTCCAGAGCTAGGAGAGCCGCGGTTGGGTCTGCGGTGCACGGACCAGCAGTAGCGCCACGTCCGGATGTACCCCCCGCAGGATCGCATGTTTCCCGGGTGAGGCCAGTACCGACTAATCTCGCTGGGCCCAAATGTCTGACGGATAACATCAGGGCTGAGCCTTACCCAGATAAGTTCAAGGAACCGGGTAAAGTAGTGAATTATGAGCCGACTATGGATCCAAAAACATGGTTGAGCAGTTATGAGATGGCCATGTCGATTCGCAACGCATCTGAAAATCTTCAAGCCAAGTTCATGTATTTAATAATGTCGGAAGGAGCAGCAAAGTTGTGGTTCAACAATCTACCGAAAGGATCTATCAAGTCATGGGGTGAGTTGAAAACTGCGTTTATCAAGCACTTTCACGGAACATGCAGGAAGTTGTTTACTATCGACGATCTAGAACGGTGTGTGCAAAAGAAGGGAGAGTCGGCGCGCAGCTGGGTGCGCCGGGTTATGGAGATATTGCATTCATCTACAGATATTCAGCCAAAGGACGCGTTGCAAGCTATGGCCAAAACATGCAAGTATACACCTTTAGTGCAGAAATTAACTCGCATGAAATCCAGTCGGAATGCTTTAGAGGTTACCATGGAAGAGCTAATGGATGCGTGCAACAATCACGCTGCAATGGATACCACGGAAGAGGACGTTGATGACAAGAAAGCAAAAGCAAATACATGCAATAATGGAAGAACCGGCAATGGATCTCTGCCGGGTAACCATGGAGGTTACAACGGAAACAACCAGAACAAGCGCCCGTTCGAAGGGAATTCCGAGTTTGTCGCCAGCACAGAAGCCGGGTCTTCTAGGCCCAGAGCAGAAGGAAATTTCAACACAAGAAATCATAACGGAGGAAATTATCAAGGGCCACCAAGGCCGGGTAACAACTGGGATATCTTCAGAATGGCGTGCCCGAAACACAGCAGGAACGGGAGGCCGGCTAACCACTCATTGGAGCAATGTGCGGATTTGCAGAGATGGAAGAACGAGGAAGTGAACAAGGCTATGCGAGGTGCAGGCCGGGGGGAGGACCGACTCCGGGTGGAAACACGGGCAACGGCCCACCCCCAGCAGGTAACCCGGGAGTTGGGAATCCGGGCAATAACCAGGGAGGAGCTGGAGGTTTCCAAGCCAACCCCAAGCAATTGTGCCAATACCACGTTCACACCACAGGAATTTCTAACAAGGATAGAAAGATACTTAAGAAGGAAGTAAACTCGGTTTCCTCGGCTGTCCCGAGATACCTGAGGTGGTCCGAGCAGGATGTAACGTGGAGCAGAAGAGATCACCCGGAAAGAATAGAACACCCGGGAGTCCTAGCATTGGTGGTTGCGCCACAGGTTAATGGTTATGAGCTGAAAAAGGTCTTAATGGACGGTGGAAGCAACATCAACATCCTATATTGGGAAACTTTCTTACGCATGGGTCTCAAGGAGTCTCAGCTACAGAAAAGTTCAACAGTTTTTCACGGAATAGTGCCGGGTCACTCAGCGTGCCCTGAAGGAAAGATTACATTGGAGGTTGCTTTTGGAGAATCAAAGGATAATTTCCGGGTGGAGTGGATCACGTTCGAAGTGGTGAAGTTGCGCAGTCCTTATCACACGCTATTTGGGAGGCCGGCTTACACCAAGTTCATGGCCAGGCCGTGTTATGTGTACCTACAGCTAAAAATCCCGGGTCCTGAGCAGACCTTCACCATACATGGGAGCCGGGATATAGCGGCTGAGTGTGATGATGGAGATGCGGCAATGGCAGAACAAGCCTGTACAAAGGAGGAGCTTAAGTATTACCGGTCTCAAGTAGATCCGGATGACAGGACAGCGCTGAAGAGGCCTAACACCGAGGATGAGAGAGCAAAATTCAAAGCAGCGCAAGATACAAAGATTACATTGGAGGTTGCTTTTGGAGAATCAAAGGATAATTTCCGGGTGGAGTGGATCACGTTCGAAGTGGTGAAGTTGCGCAGTCCTTATCACACGCTATTTGGGAGGGCGGCTTACACCAAGTTCATGGCCAGGCCGTGTTATGTGTACCTACAGCTAAAAATCCCGGGTCCTGAGCAGACCTTCACCATACATGGGAGCCGGGATATAGCGGCTGAGTGTGATGATGGAGATGCGGCAATGGCAGAACAAGCCTGTACAAAGGAGGAGCTTAAGTATTACCGGTCTCAAGTAGATCCGGATGACAGGACAGCGCTGAAGAGGCCTAACACCGAGGATGAGAGAGCAAAATTCAAAGCAGCGCAAGATACCAAGATGGTGGCCTTCGTCGAAGGTGAATCCTCCAGGCAATTTGCCATAGGATCTAATTTGGACAATGAGAAGGAAAAAGCACTTGTGGAATTTATCCGTTCAAATCAGGATGTGTTCGCTTGGACGCCTAGCGATATGCCCGGTATCCCTACAGAGCTGGCAGAGCACAGTTTGCACGTTGATCCCAAGTCCAGGCCCGTGAAGCAGGGACTGAGAAAGATGAATGAGGAAAGAAGAAGGGCTACCGGCGAAGAAATTGCTCGGTTGTTGACAACTGGCTTTATCATGGAAGTATTTCACCCGGAATGGTTAGCAAATCCGGTTCTCGTGATGAAAAAGACCAATGAGTGGAGGATGTGCATTCATTATACAAGTCTCAACAAGCATTGCCCAAAGGATCCGTTTGCACTTCCAAGGATAGATCAGATCATAGACGCAGTGGCTGGAAGTGACCTATTATGCTTCCTGGATGCATATTCCGGGTATCATCAGATCAATCTCAAGAAGGAAGACTGGGAGAAAACGTCATTTATAACCCCTTTTGGGGCCTTTTGTTACAAAACCATGACTTTTGGATTGAAGAACGCCGGCGCAACCTATCAGCGGTGCATTCAGAAGTGCTTTGAGGACCAAATTGGATGCAACGGTCATGCTTACGTGGACGACGGGGTGATCAAGACCAGAAAAGAAGAGACATTTATTGATGATCTAAAGGAAACATTCAAAAACCTAAGAAGATACCAGATGAAACTTAACCCGACAAAGTGTGTATTTGGAGTCCCGGCAGGGAAGTTACTCGGTTTCATTGTTTCAGAGAGAGGGATTGAAGCAAACCCGAATAAAATCAAAGCGATCCAGAGTCTGAAAGAGCCGGAAAACCTGAAGTATGTACAGAAGCTTACGGGGTGCGTAGCAGCGCTGAGCCGGTTTATATGAAGACACGGAGAGAAGGCAATACCCTTGTACCGGCTCTTGAGGAAATCTGATAAGTTCGTTTGGGACCAAGAGGCGGATGAGGCATTTGAGGCACTAAAAAAGCAACTATCTGAAGCACCAGTCCTAGCAGCCCCGGGTCCTAAAGAGCCCATGTTGCTATACGTTGCAGCGGGGCCCCAAGCGGTTAGCGCAGTGGTTGTCGTCGAGCGCAAGGAGGATGGAAAAGATCACCCGGTCTAGAGGCCGGTTTATTATGTCAGCGAGGTGTTATCAGAAGCAAAGCAACGCTACCCACATTGGCATAAGTTGGTTTTCGGGGTCTTCATGGCCAGCCGGAAATTGAAGCCTTATTTTCAGGAACACCCCATAACAGTGGTTAGCTCTATACCAATGTCGGATATCATCAGAAACTAGGACGCAACAGGTAGAATAGCCAAGTGGGCAATCGAGATGGGAGATTATCACATCAACTACGAGCCGAGGTCAGCAATCAAATCTCAAGCTCTAGTTGATTTCATTAATGATTGGACTCACACAGGCATGCCTACAATGACTCCAAGTTCCGAGTCTTGGATAATGCACTTTGATGGTTCCAAGCAATATGAGGGATCAGGAGCTGGAGTGGTGCTCACATCACCTAAAGGAGACAAATTGAGCTACGTATTGCAGATTCACTTTGATTGTTCTAACAACTTGGCCGAGTATGAGGCATTATTGCATGGATTGAAGATAGCCAAGGAGATGAACATTAAGAGGATACGATGCTATGGGGACTTGGATCTTGTGGTACAGCAGATCTCGGGAACTTGGGATAGAAAAGATGCAACTATGGCAGCATACCGCAGAGAGGTTGACCGGGTTGCCAGGTGTTTTTCCGGGTATGAGGTGGAGCATGTAGACAGAAGAAAAAACGAGCCAGCAGATACACTCGCCAGACTCGGCTCGTGCAGAGAGCCGGTTCCACCCAATGTGTTACTGGACGATCTATGGCGGCCGTCAGTTAAAACCGAGTCTGAGGAAGAACTGGCTAACAAAGACTCGGATTTGGAGCTCGTGGCCACAGTACGCACTGTTCCCGAGTGGACAGAGCCGTTTCTGGCTTACCTATCACGGGGCGAGTTACCACAGCAAGAGGTACTAGCAAGGCAAATTCTGAGGCGAGCAAAAGGGTATTCCATCATCAATGGGGAGTTATATAAAAGGAGTGTCGCAGGAGTATTTTTGCGCTGTGTAGCACCAGAAGAAGGCCGGCAAATCTTGAAAGAGATCCACGAAGGCGACTGTGGGCATCACGCATCCACAAGGTCCCTTGTGGCCAAAGCATATAGGCATGTTTTCTTCTGGATCACAGCTTTAGCAGATGAGGAACGCTTGGTGGCAAGGTGCGACGGATGCCAAAGGTACGCCCGCCAAATCCATGTGCCGTCTATGGAGTTGCAAACAATTCCTTTGACCTGGCCTTTTGCCGTTTGGGGTACGGACATGGTCGGCCCCTTTCACATGTCACCTTGCAAAAAGACACATCTCCTGGTGGCTATCGATAAATTTACCAAGTGGGTTGAAGTCATGCCAGTTACCAATTGTGAAGCGATTACGACAGTTATGTTCCTGAAAAGGATTATCTACCAGTTCGGGTATCCTCACAGCATAATTACCGACAATGGAACCAACATGTCCCTCGGCGAGATGGAGAAGTTTTGTGGCAATAACGGAATCCGGCTTGATATAGCCTCCGTAGCTCATCCACAAGCCAATGGACAAGTGGAGAGGGCAAATCAGGAGTTACTTCGTGGATTGAAGCCACGATTGCGAGTCCCATGTATCAGAGCTGCCGGAGCATGGGTTGAGGAGTTACCTTTAGTGGTTTGGGTTATCAACACTACACCTAACAGATCTACTCAGATGACACCGTTTTTCATGGTTTATGGTGCAGAAGCGGTGCTGCCGAGTGATATCATCCATGACTCGCCTCGAGTATCGGCTTACGTTGAGGTGGAGAACGAGAAGACCCGGCAGGACGCCGTGGATATGTTAGAAGAACACAGGGAACAAGCTTTGGAGAGATCAGCCATATACCAGTAGGATCGGAGGAGATATCATAGCCGGAGAGTCAAAACCCGGGTCTTCCAGGAAGGAGACCTGGTTCTGCGCCTGGTACAGTCAAAGGAAGGAAAACACAAGTTATCCCCACCATGGGAGGGACCGTTCATCATAAGCCGG
Source organism: Alopecurus myosuroides (assembly GCA_028641055.1). Classification (NCBI taxonomy): domain Eukaryota; kingdom Viridiplantae; phylum Streptophyta; class Magnoliopsida; order Poales; family Poaceae; genus Alopecurus; species Alopecurus myosuroides. Next base: position 142,586,885 of record CM054063.1, read on the forward strand.
AATCTGCATAATGGATCATATTACTTGATAGATGCAAGGGAAGAGTCGGCCACGGTTAATAACACCGCTCACACCACTTCATCTATGCAAGAGAGAGAAAGACCATGGAACGTGGCTCAGCTACGTCCCTACTATACCTAGTTTAGACTAGATTTACAAGTGTAATTACACGATGTAACAGGCAGCAGGTTTCAGACACACTCTTTTCCTATCCAGGGTACCTAAGGGGACTGGAGGGTTTTTAATGAGGCGGTTTGCTGGCCTAACTTTTCTCATATCAATAAAGAGATGGTTAAACAATATATTGTTTCCTTTTCATGTGTTTTTTATCAAGTTTTGTATCTCTGTTGTGTTTTTATTTTTTCTTCCAGGTAACTATTATTTATTGTTCTTAGTACATTAGTTTCTTTAGTAAATTGCATATATTTAGGTCTTGGGGGCTGATTGCTTGAATAGCACAGTTACAAACTCAAAGACCCGGCCACGATGCCTATGAGTTATAAGGGCCGATTACTTGCAAACAAGTACGGCTCAAGCTTATAACCGGACAAAGGAGCCAAACTTTCTTGACTTTTCTTACTTAAGCTCGATGTGACTCGCACTAAAGTGGCATGCTTCGCTAGCGTATGATTACAATCAGTCATGATGCCCAATGGGACTTGCCTGACCCTGTCTTCATATAGCTGTAGCAACATGATTATCCACGCGAAAGCCGCCTTACAGTACAAGGGAGTCAAAAGGGTCATCTAAACCACAAGTTATGCAGAGTACAAGGTTAATAACCGGAAACTCAAAGTTTATTAAGCATAACTTCAAAACCTATGTGAAACAGCTCTAGGTTTTAGGCTTAGGATGCAACAATTTGTTCCTTTTGAAAGACCCAATACCCCAGACTCGGAATTTCGGGCCTTGGGGACTCGGGAATTCGAAAATAGAAACAAATTATCCAGCTATTCAGCTCAAAAACCCAAAAATCCGAGTCTTGGGGACTTGGGGACTTAGAAAAAAGTCCACTAGTCAAAAACCCACGAGACCCGGAAACCGAGTCTCACAATAGGAACCATAGCAGAAAGTCAGAAAATCAAGGGTGAAAAAGCTCAAAGTTAAGGAATATCAAATTCAAGCAAAAGGCCAGAAGGGCCACGAAACATATTAAGGTATTAAAGCGTATTACAAGCCACGATAGTAGTATCATAAAGCGCACAGGCGCGCTATCAAAAGAATAATTGTTTTAAAAAGGCCCATTGGCCGGATAAAGTGCCTAAGACGGTTGCCGATAAAAATTTCACTCAGCATCTTGGGCCGAGTCGTCCATCTTGCCCTTGCCCTTGGCAGCCGGGTCTTGCTCCTTGCCTTGTTCTTCAGCATTCTTGATGGCGGCAGCACCCGGGTCAGCAGTAGTGCCGGCCCGTGCGGGAGGAGGAACGACTGGCGTGGAGGTAGCAGGCGCAGAATCGGCCTCAGCCTTCTTCTTCGCGTCCTCTTCTCTCGCCTAAGCAGCCTCTGCCTTCCATCGAGCCAGCATATCGTATGGCTTGGGAAGATCCGACTTAATCGCCTTGTCATCAGCATCATACGCTGGGGTAATTGCACTGACATCCAAACCATCGGCAATTACGCTGGCTGAGTGACGAACCTCCTTCTGGATGGCCTTGAAATTCTTCACTGAGAACTTGGACCCATCGTGGTTGAACTCTGGAAACCCGCCTACAAGCTTGGCCGGCTCGAGTTTGGGAAAATATGCCTTAGCCAGCGCAAGCCCCCGGGTTACTCCAACCCGGCAGGACGAGCGTTTCCAGTGCTCAATCCACTCGGGGATAGTGGAGCGCGCGTCAAGCAGCATCTTCAGGTTGCCATGCCCGACACCTGGCCACTTTAGATCCTGAAGAATCCATTTGGTTCCGGCACAGAGCTGCCGGATCGTGCTCTTGATGGTTTTCAGCTTTGTGATATCATCCTCATCCAGACTCACATCATCTGGACCTGTAGAAAATAGAAAAAAGCAGTGAGCAAGGAAATCCGACTATTTATCATAATGAGAATCCGGGTTATAATTATTAAGTTAGGAATCGGACCAGTCAAAGCACGATATGTGTCGACAATCTGAATGGAAAGCTTGGTCAGTTCATCTTCTGCTGCATGAGCCCTCTTTCTATATTTCCTTGTGATTTTCCCGCTCCTCTTAGCATCAGCTTCAGCCGACTCACGCAGCGTCGCCTCCTTCTCGAGGAGTTTGGTGGCCTTCGCCAATGCTTTCTCAGAATGGGTCACAAAGGCCTGCGTGGAAACACAAGGAAGGTTTAGCCGGATAAAAAGCAAGCTGTCAGTCGGATATACTACGAAGTTCCAAGCAAATTATCAATAAGTTCACTTGGAACTTGGGGACTAGACAAGGATACAGACAATATTATTCGGATTTACCTCATGTTTGGCTATCAAAGCTTCTAGGACATTTTCTTCGTCAGCCCTCAAGGTGTGCAGGACATCAAGCATTTGGGAAAAAGTCATATCCTCGGACCTGATACCGGAAGAGCCGGCGGCCTGATCACCCGGAGGGCGAACCTTCTCCGACTTTGGGGTCGAGACCCGGGTTGTCTGGGTGTCCGGATTGGGAGAGCCCATCCTTATGTCCAGGATCTCGACGTCGTCGTCCTCAGCCTCTTCAGATGGCTTGGGAGCCCCGGCTTCCTGCCGGGCCGGGTCAGTCAGGGGATCTTGTTCTTGACTCTCTTCACCACCACCGCCAGTCGCGGCGTCCATATCGTCACGCGGCCCTTCAGTCTCCCGGTTGTTTGTGTCCATATTATCCGGTTCACTGATCGTGACCTGGGCGCTAAGGAAAGGAAAGAGAAGAGATTAGCAACAAAAATTGAAGGTTATCAAAAGGACTGGTATATTGCTTAGCCGGAAATATAACTTACCCGGCATTCACCACGAAATCTGCAGGAAGTGAACTGCTAGACGCGGACGAGGCTGCCACAGAATCCGAGAGTGAGACCCGGAGCTGTCCGGCTAATGGGTGATTGGGGGAAGGGTGATTTCGAGGTGAGTTGGAGGGATGAGATGGAGAAGTACCAGTACGGCGAGCCGGGGACGTGGGAATACCCGGGTTAAGGGGATCATCACCCGGGGAATTCCGGGTTACCCTGCGCTTGGTCGGAGGCGGATCCTTCAAGTGTGGCGAATTGGATAACAGACGGTTAAGTGCGCGCATATTATCAAAAGAATAGGGTTTGGAGGACATGGAAGAGTGCTAATTTTTTTTAAATAATACATTTTTTTATTAAAAGTAAAAAATAATACGCGAATTGGTAAAATTTCAGAAATATTACCGAGTCGGGCTGGCCCACCGCGACAGCGCCCTTGTCGCATTCGGCCAGGACGACTGGGCCCTAGTCGCGTTCTGCCAACCCGACTGGGCTGTCCCCTGCCACGCGGCGCGCGGTTATTGGCCGGGCCACGTCGACGCGGTTGTCGAGCTGCGCGCCTGCCAGTCGCGCTCGCAGAAGCCGACTGGGCTGGCCAGTCGCGCTCGCAGAGGACGACAGGGGCCCTGCCGCATTCGGCCAGGACGACAGGCCCTTGTATACATATGCACCGGCCGCAGCTCCTCCTTCTTCCCCCTCTCCTTCTCTTCCTTTCTTCCTTCTTTCTTGTTCGTATGAACCAGCTGCTTGCTCGATTTTTTCCAGCAAATTGAACCAGTAGAAAGGAGATTTTCCACCGTAGTTGGATTGTAGAGGGACATAGGAGGCTAGGGAGCACTCGATCCCGTGATGAGCTAGCTCGTGGTGGTTGTTTTGGTGGAGGTGATGGTTGTGGTGGTGGATATAGCAGCAATGGTGGTGGAGCTGCTGTACGTGGTGCTGTCCGCGGGCTGCATTGTCGCGGTGCTGCTGCGCTGACCCGACATCGACGTGCGCTGACCCTACACCAACGATTTAAATTGTCCGGCTTGAAGGTATGATTTCGACGCGATTTCTCTCTTATTTTGTGCATGTTTACGTGTGTTTGTTAGTTGTATGGTAGATATATATTTAAACGTATATTTGCGGTAGTGGTATTTTTGTTATATTTAGTGAAATATATTTATTTTTGCGGTGCTGGTATATTTTTTTTAGTGTGTGCGAGTATATAGTTTGAAAGTTATGTTAGCAAAATTGTTCTGCTAAATATTACTTTTGTTAGATTTAATGAAATATATTTATTTTTGCGGTGCTGGTATATTTGTTTTAATACGTGCGAGTATATAGTTTGAAATTTATGTTAGCAAAATTGTTTTGGTATATAGTATTTTTGCTAGATGTGTGCGAGTATTTTTATTTATGTTAGGTGCGATCGTAATAAGTAGTAAAATTGTTCTGGTAAATATAATAACCGATTAATATAACGAGGACGGTTATTCTTTATGCCATCACAGATGTCTGATTTAGTGAAGTTCATGTTCTTTTACGGTGCTGGTAAAGTAGAAGAAAATGAGCTGGGAGTTGATGTGAGTTCATATGACAGTATAGATGTTGACTTGTGTGCGCTGCAATCCTGGAGTCTTAGCCAGTTGAAAGAATGGTTGGCAGGAAGTTTATGTCTTGATACTGAAACATGGACCGTCGGTGTACATGCTTTGTGGAGCCGATCTAGGTTAAACCCTTTATTTTATTTGAGGGCGATAGAGAGAGATTCTCAGTGGTGTAGCTGGTTACAAGGTTGCGAAAAAAGGGGTGTAAATCCTATGGCCTTAGTACTCCCTGTCAAGAAGGAGGTGATTGAACCTGAGATTGATTATGGATACAATCCTGGACAGAGGAGTGAAGAGATGAACTATTCTGGTTCGTCTCAATATTATGAAACCGGACAGAGTAGTCGTGCAGCTGGAGGCGATGCCGGTAATCCTGACATAGAAATAAGCCAGCACAGTCAAACTGGTTATGTCAGCGGTGAGGCAGACGGTGACGAGATTGACGGGCAGATGCAGAACAAGATGGAAGATGAAGATACAGATATAGAAAGTCTGTATAACGAGGATTCTGACCAGTCAGATGAAGAAGTGGAAGAAGTGGCGCAGCCAAATCCTGCAGCATGGAGGCTAGACTTCAGTTCGGCAATGATTGTCGACGATGGGCATGATTCTGCCTGGCAATATCATCAGAACAACCTTGCGTTGGGTGCTATGTACCCTGACAAGGAAGCTCTGAAGGATGTAGTAATAAATTGGGCCATGTCGACACAAAGAGTTTTTAAAACTAAGGTGTCAAGTCAGAAGTACCTGACAATGGAGTGTGTTGACATAAACTGTCCCGGGAGGGTGCATGGATATCTCCCTAAGTATGGCACGAGCTGGAAGATCAGTGACCTGATTCAGCACACATGTGTTAATTCTAGTATCCCACAAGCTCATAAGAACCTTTCGTCTACTCTTATTGCTCGGTTGCTTTACACAGAGATAGTGGAGAGCAAAGCCATGCTAGTGAAAGATATTCAGACGAAAGTGTTTGTCAGGTTTAAGTACCATATTTCCTATGGCACCGCTTGGAGGGCTAAGCAAAGGGCCCTCGAGAACAGATTTGGGTTGTTTTTTGATGCTTACGAATCTGTTGTTCGGCTACTGCTCACACTCCGTGATCGGAATCCAGGCACATATGTGGATATCCAAGACTGGTATATGCCAGAGTTCCCAACAGTTAGGGTGCTTCATCGAGTGTTCTTCTCTTTTGGTGTTTGCATCGAAGCTTTCAATCATTGTCGACCAGTGATTTGTGTAGATGGCACTTTTCTTACTGGCAAGTACAGGGGTCAGATCCTCACAGCCATTGGTACATACGGGAACAATCAAGTCGTTCCACTAGCATTTGCTTTTGTTGAGAGCGAGAACATTGAAAGCTGGACATGGTTCTTTAGGCAGCTGAAAATAGCAGTGGTGAAGGATAAGCAGAATGTGTGCATCCTTCATGACAGGCATGCAGGTATATTGAGTGCTATCAAGACACTCACTAACCCTTTGCCTGAAGAACAAACTCCGTGGACTGACATGCAGAGCCGTTGGTGTATGCGGCACCTGGGAGCCAATTTCTTCTCTCAGTTCAGAAACAAGAACCTTATGAATCTTTTCAAGAAACTTTGCAAGCAGAATCAGGAATGGAAGTACACGCTGATACGCGGCAGACTGAATGTGTGCACACAGAGACATGTAAGGGATAGGAGACTTGCACGAGATGCAGCAGTGGCGGCAACAGGAACAGCTGCCGTTGAAGAAGAGCCTGTTGGCCTGTGTGACTTGCCCGGATTCGACCCGCCTGGTACGAGGAGAAGGCTAGGGAGGACCATTAAAACCTTTGAGCAGTGGATCGAGCACGAGCCTCTAGAGAGATGGTCTTTGTTGCATGACACACACGGAGCAAGGTACGGTGTTATGACAACCAACCTTGCTGAAACATATAACTTTGTTCTAAGGGGCAACCGGGCTCTGCCACTTACAGCCATTGTGGAGGGAATTTTTTATGGAACTGTGAAATACTTCAAAGATAGACGTGAAAGAGGTGAGCAGCATATCGTCAATAACCCAAACACACGGTACTGTGAAAAGATTACTAAGTACATGAATGAGAAGATGGAAAAGGCTAGGTCGCACACAGTCATCTCCATCGGAAATCAAGAAAGGAGGTTCGAGGTGCGTTTAGCTAACAACAAGTTTTAATGTGGTAGTGAGTTGAGGACATACGAGGTCAAAATCGGTAATGAAGCTTGGCCAACGTGCGAGTGCACATGCAACAAACCGAAGTTGCTTCACCTTCCGTGCTCACATGTTCTTGCTGCTTGCGGAAAACTCGGTCTAGATGCAATTTCATTTGTGTCTCCATATTATTTGAAACAAGCTGTCCTTAATACATGGACATGTGAGTTGATGGGATTTCGTTCAATGGGTAATTTTAACACCGTTAACTCTGCTGAGAGACAGTACATTCCAGACCCAGCTAAAATGCGTACAAGTAGAGGTAGACGACAGTGTCAGCGCATCCGCAATGATATGGATGAATCTGAAGCAGGAGGCCCAACTAGGCAATGCATTCTATGCAATCAGTTTGGCCATAGGGACCCTAATTGTCCAACTTTTGTCATTGCCGGGGGTCGTGGCCGTGCTAGGGGAACTCGTGGCGGAAGAGGAAGAGCACGTCGTGGTCGTGGTATTCCAGATTTAAATTTGCAATATGTGTGGAACTATGTTTTAAATTTGTTATGACTCTCGTAGTGGTTTTAAATTTGTAATATGTGTGGAACTATGTTTTAAATTTGTTATGACTCTCGTAGTGGTTTTATATTTGTAATATGTGTGGAACTATGTTTTAAATTTGTTATGACTCTCGCACTTTTAATGACCTATGTTTTAAATTTTGTTTACACTCCTACATTGTATGCAAAATGTTATCAATTAGCGCAGGATGTCGTTGTTGCGTCAAGAGATCGAGGTAACCCACCGGGGCCGGCTACTACAGCAAAAACCTCTCCCCAACCTGATCACGCGCACTCCTAGGGAGTACTGGAGGATTCACCCTTCTTGGGTTGAGCGGTACGTAATTTGAACACAGTAATAAAATTGGACATACTAATTGGTCACGTGCATATAATAATTGTATGTTCGCTTTTGTAGGCTGAATTGTAGTTGTCTTTTACCCTTCGCGCGGCTAGTAGAGCATAGAGAGGGGGGTACACGCGTACTTATTGACCACTCTCTACTCTCCTACCTGGTGGACCGAGGGAGGCCCGAGACACATACCTTCCACTTTCGCTGGGGAGAGATGGCTCCCACTCTTGAGGATGTGTCTTATTTGCTCGGTCTTCCATTGAGGGGACAGCCAATAGGACCATTGCAAAAACCGGATGGTTGGGAGGAAGCGATGACACATCGGTTTCACAATGCGTTCCCTACTCTTGCGCCTCTAGAGAGAGGCTCACATGGACCCAAACTAGCATGGTTAAAAAGATTCCAGGTCTGGATGGCACACAAATCAGAGTTTGCATGTCTCACATATTTCTTACGAGTTATAACTTTTTACTAACACTTCTATTGTAACACAGGTCGAGAACTTTCATGCTGCTTTGGATGCCACACAACTCAGCGTTCTCCTAGAGGCCTATATAATCTGGCTCTTGTCCAAGGTGATGTTCACCGAGAACCATGGAGACACGGTTGGTGCTAACTTTATCCCTCTTGCAATGAATATTGCGTACGCTCGGGAACCGCAGGAGATTATACAATGGAGTTGGGGTTCAGCATTGCTAGCAGCTACATACCGTGCTTTATGCAAGGGTTGCTGCCCCTCTGAGAAGAAATCAGCTCTTCTAGGGTGCCCTATTTTCCTGCAGTTGTGGTCATGGGAGAGGTCGATGAGATGTATGACGCGGATTACATCGATATGCCTAATTTCTCTATGATCTGGACCTCTCGCAAGGTATGTATTTTGTCGTTAATTCGTACATGAATTTTAAAACATTATGTCTGCTAATATTTCTTTTTCCACAGAGATCGTATGCACATGATCAGACCAAGTGTGCGTACACAGCTCTGAACGAGCAGTTCGATGTGTACACTTCGGTTATTTGGGAGCCGTATACTACCAAGGCCATAAATGCTAGATACCCCGGAGGCATGTCTATACTCTGCACTAGGGACCGAGAGTACTGGATGACAAAGTCCAAGATCGTCTATGATATTTGCGTCGAGGAGATGTCCCAACAGAGGGTTATGCGCCAGTTTGGACTGCTACAGTTGGAGATTCCTCCCCCTCAGGACTGCCCAGTGCCTAACATTATCCACGAGTACGTATATTCTATCTATTCTATCGTAGCATTCCACATTACTTACAGCAAGACGCATACCTTATATGTCTAACCATATTTCACACATTGTAGCAACACGAGGAAGGGAGTTACCTGGACGGACGATCAGTGGCTCCGCCGGCTTGGCGATTATATGAACGAGTGGTACACCGCCTTGACACGACGCTGGGACGAGACCACTCCTTTTGATGCATCTATATTCCAGCGCTATTTGGTCACGTACATGGCATCCACGCGGACACGTATCATAAACCACCCTCATCCAGAGCAGATACAGGCCCCTACTGCATTTGATACATATCCAAGTCATGATACCTCAGGATCCAGACAATACGCGGTAATATATAGTCTTGTTAAGTAATGCATGCACTATCTTTTTTCCTTATTTATGCTTGTGTTTTATGTCATTCTTTCTGTGATAAATAGGCCCAGCTAACTGATGAGCTTCGGGACGAATGTGCCCAGTATGCACGGTCCCTTTCTTCGGCACCGCTTATGATAGACCGTACCCAGCACCAGACCTGGGTGACACGCGTCGAAGGGAGGCTCAAAGGAATCTGGGAGGCTATCACGTGCAACCGGAGTTCAGACGTTGTTCAACACCACCATGTACAGCGCCCCCCGCCTCAGTTCAACCAGTCGCGGCGCCGCTCCATGGACCAGCCAGAACCACCGCCGCAACGTCATCAGCCACGTCCTCGTGTACCACCACAACAGATGTTTAGGCCACCGGGCCTAGGTGAGGCTGGAGGTTCGTCTTGGCAGCAGCAGCAGCAGCAGCATCTACACACAGATTATACACAGCAAGGTACGTACGCGTACCTTTCACTTCCATTTAGTTACGAACAAATTTAGTCTTATGTATACATTTAATAACTACTTGTCTTCACCTCTGCAGGACTGTTTGGGCAGACTACGTCCGGGGGCACCTGGGAGACTTGATGAGGGGATAGTAACCCGGTATACCAATTCAAAGGTGTGATTCGGCCCAAAACGGCGGCTGGACCGGATCCGGCTAAGGACAAAGAAACTCCTGGAAGGCCCAAAGCTTGTAATGTTTGTAACCCGGATTGTGGGTTACGGTAAGGAAAGTTAGAGTTTGTATGCAGAGTTCGAGTAGGGCTCAGGATGTGCCTTGTAGGGCAAGCCAAGGGGGGTATGGGTGCTATATAAACCGACCCCTGGGCTCAGCCTGAGGGAGATTCAAGTCATAGTTGTAACACCTGTTATCAAGTATCCAGTATAATTCATATTGAGATCCGGCGAGTTATTTTCCGGTTCTTAGATTGCTTTCCGCCATGTCTTCCTTTGAGCTAAACCCTCTCCCGAATACCTGTGTCGACTTGCCCCAAGATCAGTTACCCCCGGTAACATCTGCCGTGATTATCCCACGACAGTTGGCGCCCACCGTGGGGCCTGCGTCCAAAGGTGTTTGCATCACGGGAGAAGCTCGGAAAAGCATGGAGAACCTCGTCGTCGGTGAGATCTACGACGACCACGAAGGAAAGAAGATGGTGGACGATTCCGGCTGGGGGCCTGAGTCGGATCGCCTCGAATCTGGATCGGTCGTGACGATCGGCCGAATTAACGTCTTCATCGGCATGGTATGTACCTCTGGTTCGATTCCTGACAATTTTTCTGATCCTGTATCAGGGGAGGCTGCGTACGCCCAACCCGATAGAGAAAAGTCAGTCGGAACAACATACCAGGCAGAGGAGCCTATTACACGTTGGGAACAGCCGGAGGAGCCGGCATGGACTCCGCGCGACCCAAGCAATGGAAAGGATGACACTGCATCCATTAAGGACTTGTTGGAAGATCGGTACAGGGAGGAAAACGGCGAGGAAGAACAGCACGAGTCTACCCCGGGTATCATGCGCCGGGTTGCAGTTTATGCGGCGCCCGTGACCAATCTCAATCAAGAAAATACAGCCGCGGCGCCAGTCGGGGCGGCCCAGGCAGTGGCCCAGCAGCAAGGAACGGTTAACCCGGTCCTGGTCCAGGTCGATGGAGAGTCGGCGTCAGTCACCAGTCGCCCAATAGACGAGGAGCAACACGCAAATATGTTCGGATTCCAAGCAAACCGGACACCGGGGGCGGGCCCCTCGAATCCGCGCCACCCGGCTCTGTTCGATAATAATTTGATCTTGGACCCCACAGTCCTGGCTACAGTTATTACCCTAGAAAACGCGGCAGAGCGCGTAAGAGACCTGGACGTGGCTCGTCGTGCATTGGAGCAGCAAAGAAGGCAAGTAGAAGCAGAAAGGCAGAGGATGGCCGTGCGGCAGCGCGAATTGGATGATCGAGAGACCCGGCTCCGGGAGGAAACGACAAGGATGCACCAAAGGCACCGAACTATGCTGCCGGCAACAGGAGGGGTTATTAACCCGACTGCCCTGGTGTTCACGCCTCAAGATCAGCCGATTCCACCGGTGAACCAAGGGACCATACCGCGACCGTCAACAGGAGCACAGCCGGTAAACGCGCCAGCCGGGTTACCTTTGCCACAGACGGGGGTGACAGCCGGCAATACCATGCCACCACCACCATCACGATTCCACACACCAGCAGGCCACTACAACAATCCCATGGACAACGTGTACGCAGCAACGCTCGCATTAAACCAGATTCCTGTAGGAGATTCGCCTCATGCAGAAGGAACCCGACGAGCGATCGATCTGCTACACACCGCGGTAGCACAGCAAGCCAATTATCCGGATCATAGAAGCGGAATGCATGGGACGCCGTACGTCAGTCAGCAACAGGGCAATGTCCAAGCAAGTGCGGCACGACGAAGGGAAGAGCAACAGCAAATGCCGCCTCCACCGCGTATCCAGACAGTACCAGTAGCATCAGCAGCGCAGGCGGTGGTGGACAGTTCCAGGGCCAGAAGAGCCGGAGCCGGGTCTGCAGGGCACGAGTTGCCGGTGGCGCCACGCCTCGTGGCACCCCCAGCCGGGTCACGTGTTTCCCGAGTAAGACCAGCCCCAACCACCCTGGCGGGACCCAGGTGCCTCTCGGACGATATCAGAGCAGAACCTTACCCGGAGAAGTTCAAAGAACCGGGGAAAGTAGTAAATTATGAGCCAACAATGGATCCAGAAACGTGGCTGAGCAGCTACGAGATGGCAATGTCAATTCGCAACGCATCCGAGAATCTCCAAGCCAAATTCATGTACTTAATGATGTCAGAGGGAGCAGCAAAGTTATGGTTCACCAATTTACCGGAAAAGTCGATCAAATTTTGGGAGGGGCTAAAGACCGCATTTATCAAGCACTTTCATGGGACATGCAGAAAGTTATTTACTATTGATGATTTAGAAAGATGCGTTCAGAAGAAAGGAGAGTCAGCACACAGCTGGGTACGCCGGGTTATGGAGATACTCCACTCGTCTACGGATATCCAGCCTAAGGACGCGCTACAAGCTATGGCAAAAACATGTAAGTATGTTCCTTTAGTGCAAAAGCTAACTCACATGAAATCTAGTAGGAATGCAGCGGAGGTTACGATGGGAGAGTTAATGGATGCGTGCAACAAACACGCTGCAACGGATACCACAGAGGAGGAAGTTGATGACAAGAAAGCAAAAGCAAACACAAGTAGCAGTGGGAAAACCGGCAATGGATCGGCGCCAAACAATAATGGAAGTAGCCAAAACAAGCGCCCGTTTGAAGGGAATTCCGAGTTTGTAGCCAACACGGAGGCCGGGTCTTCAAGACCTAGATCCGAAGGAAATTTTAATACTGGAAATCACAATGGGGGACACTACCAAGGACCTCCAAGACCAAGCAACAGTTGGGACATATTTAGGATGGCATGCCCGAAGCATAGCAGGAACGGCAAGCCGGACAATCATTCATTGGAGCAATGTGCCGACTTACAAAGGTGGAAGAACGAGGAAGTGAACAGAGCCATGCGAGGTACAGGCCGAGGAGGAGGCCCGGGCCTAGGTGGAAATTTGGGCAACGGACCGCCCCCAGCCGGCAACCCGCCAGCTGGAAATCAAGGTAACAATCAAGGGGGAGCGGGAGGTTTTCAAGCTAACCCCAAACAGCTGGGTCAATATCATGTGCACACTACGGGAGGCTCTAACAAGGATAAGAAGATACTGAAACAAGCAGTTAATTCGGTCTCTTCCGCTGTTCCAAGATATTTGAGGTGGTCAGAACAAGAGGTAACATGGAGCAGAAAGGATCACCCGGACAGAGTTGATCACCCGGGAGTCTTAGCTTTGGTAGTGGCACCACAGGTCAACGGCTACGAGCTGAAAAAAGTCTTGATGGATGGAGGAAGTAGTATCAATATCCTGTACTGGGAAACTTTTCTGCGTATGGGCTTAAAGGAATCGCAGCTGCAAAAGAGTACAACAGTTTTTCACGGGATAGTGCCGGGTCATTCGGCATGCCCCGAAGGAAAGGTGGCACTGGAAGTAGCTTTTGGAGAGTCAAAGGACAATTACCGAGTCGAGTGGCTTACCTTTGAGGTAGTAAAGTTGCGCAGTCCTTATCATGCATTGTTTGGAAGGCCGGCTTATGCCAAGTTCATGGCAAGACCGTGTTATGTGTACCTACAGCTGAAAATCCCGGGTCCTAAGAAGACCATTACAATACACGGAAATCGAGATATAGCAGCTGAATGTGATGAGGGAGATGCGGCAATGGCCGAGCAAGCCTGCAGGAAGGAAGAGCTCAAACATTACCGTTCTCAGGTGCACCTAGAAGAGAGGACAACGTCAAAAAAGCCAACTCCTGAGGGGGACAAAGCAAAAGTTAGGGCAGAACAAAACCCTAAGATGGTAGGCTTCATCAGGAGCGATCCTTTCAAAACTCCTAGCAGGGAAGAAGAAGACGTACCGCCATCCACAGCTGGTCACGCTTCAAGGACGATATACCCGGATTGGCTAGCAAATCCGGTACTCATTATGAAAGGGCCTAGCAAATGGAGAATGTGCATCGGCCGTACCAACGCGAGGCCGATTCTCGAGAATAACTAAAGCAGTGTAATGGACGGCAGGTTTCATACGCACTCTTTTCCTACCCAGGGTACCTAAGGGGACTGGAAGGTTTTTAATGAGGCGGCCTGCTGATTCAAAAAAGAAATTTTTATCGATAAAAGAAGATGGTCTCGAGTCTTATCATGGTCTTTGCTTCAGTTACAAGTAAGTAATGCTTGTTATTATCAATACGTCAATATCATCGAAATACGTCACGTGCATATAGGTCTTCGGGGATTGGTGTGCTTAAATAAGTAATCACAAACCCGGAGACCCGGCCTTGATGCCTATGAGTTATGAGGGCTGATTACTCGAAAAAACGGGTACGGCTGCAATCTTATAACCGGACAAAGGAGCCAAATTTCTTGATTATTCTTACTTAAGCTCGATGTGACTCACGCTAAAGTGGCATGATCTGTTCACTTACGATTACAATCAAACTATGCAGCCCAATGGGACTTGCTTGACCCTGTTTTTCGTATAGATGTAACAGCATGGTATCCACGCGAAAGCCGGCTTACAGTACAAGATAATCAAAAGGGTCATCTAAACCACAAGTCCATGCAGAGTATAAGGCTCAAATAGCCGGAAACTCAACAAGTATTAAGCATGACTTCAGTATTTATGTGAATAGCTATTGGTCTTCAGCTTGGTAAAGAGCAGCTTGTCATCTGAGAAAGGCCACGCCCCCTTAGCTCGTACTTTGGGTCATGGGGACTGGGGACTTCGAGACAGAAACAAACTGCTTAACTACTAAAGCTCGTAAACCTTAGTTTCCGAGTCTTGGGGACTTAAAGAAAAGTCCGTCTATCAAAACCTACGATACTCGGTTAGCCGAGTCTCAAAAGGGAATCAAAAGCAAGAGTTCAAAGTATCGAGAATAAGCTTACATGTAACACAAGGATCGAGATTATCAAAAGCCGGGAGAGGCAAAGAGTTATCATAAATTAACAAGCGCAAAGTCATAATATCAGTATCAATGTTGCACAGGCGCACCGCTAAAAATCATATCAGTCTCGAGAAACGCAAAGCACTAGGTATCATCCTACTCGGCATCCTGGGAGTGGTCCTCCGGGTCTTCGTCTTGGACTTGCTCCTTGGCTTTGCCAGCAGTTTTACCCGGACTCTTCACGTCAGGACGGACAGGAGGAGGAACGGCTGGTGTTGAGGTAGACGGCTTTACGCCTAGTTCGGTTTCTCTCTTCGCAGCCTCTTCTTTCCTCCTGGCCAGGTCAGTCGACCACTTTTCCAGCATATCAAAAGGAGGGGGTGCCTCCACCAGAATAACCTTGCCCTTAGAGTCATATGAGCTCATAATTGTGTTTAGATCCATTTTATCTGCCAAAGTTGTGGCCGAGTGACGTACCGAAGATTGTATAGCTTTGAAGTCCTGGGGTTTAAACTTAGACCCGTCAGCCTTGAATTCTGGGAACCCGGATACTACCTTGGCCGGGTCAAGCTTAGGAAAATAAGCCTTCGCCAGCGTCAAAGCCCGGGTCATCCCAATCCGGCAAGACGAACGCTTCAATATTTCAATCCATCCAGGCGCTGTGGACAAGGCCTGCATGAGATTTTCTTCGCCCGGGTATACCTCCAAAGGCCACTTTATAGCATCCAGCAAAAGTTTCGTGCCGGCAAAAAATGTCCGGAGCACAGTCTTCAGAGTTTTAGCCTGAGTAACGGTGTTCTCCTCCGGAGTAGCAAGGTTAGCACCTGCAATCGAAACACACAAAAGCATATCAGTAATCTTGATTATTACAACGGCAAGATAGAGATACGCAAGTTAATTGCAAATAACAAACTTACTTAGCAAGATACGGTAAGTGTCCGTAATTTGAGTCGACAGGTTCTTCAGCGAGGATTGGGCAGCATTGTATTTGTTCTTGTATTTGGAGACATCTTTTTTCAAAGTCTTTATCTCCGCTTCAAGGGTTTCCCTACGTTTTGTTTCCGCAAGCAAGAGCTGCTCAGTTTTAAGTAATGTTTCATCCGACTGAGTTATCTCCGCCTGCAAAGAATGAGTGCAACTGTAAGCCGGATATCACGAGAATATTTCCTTCTGAGAAAATAATTACAGAAAATTATTATGCGAAGTACCGAGAATAATTACAGAAAATTATGCTCGGAACTTGGGGACTGGATGTATAGTAAGAAGTATCAAGTAAGATTACCTGATGTGCTGCAGCCATACGCTCTAGGATATTTCCTTCTGAAGCTTTCATGGCGAGAAGAGCGCTCATCAGCTGGTTAAAATCAGCGTTATCCGAGTTAGATGACTCGGGTACCTGGAAAGTGGGAAAAGGAGCTTTTCTTGTAACAGGAGGTGGCACCCGGGTCATCCGAATGTCGGAGTCTGGTCCCCCTCCCGCGCTCGGAGCTGCTCCCTTCTCCTTCTCGCCTGCGTGTGAAGCGATTGGATACCCGGTATCATGCCTAGCCAGCTCCGGTGGCGACGCTTGCTCGTCGCCAGTTGCGGTGAATGCGCCATCAGCCGGCTCATTCTCGACTTGGACCTCAGCCTCCGTGCCCTCTTCGTCGCTAATAACAACCGTGGCTCTGTAGAAGGTACAAGGGTGCAGTTAATCTTTGGTTATGAAAAAGGTGATAAAAGTTCGGTATAACGTCAAGGAAAGGAGTTTACCCGGTGTTCACCGGGAAGTCCGAAGGGAAGTCGCCGCTAGACCCGGAAGAGACTGAAAAATGGCAAGCAAGGTTTGGGATTACGTCGCAAAGGAATGTCCGGAAAGAGTTTCTATGTACGATAAATACCAGAGCGTCGAGCCGGGGGCGACGAAGTGTCCGGGTTAAGGGCCTCGTCGCCCGGATGGTTCCGGGTTACTCGGCGCCTAGTCGCGGGCGGCTCCTTCATTTATGATCAAAAGGGATGAAGATGAGGTTAGCCCCGGAGTGACGTTATGAGAGCAAAAATTAAAGGGCAAGGAAATGAAATGAAAACCTGGAGGGCGATTCTTTGGGATTTCCTTTTTGATCCGGCTTTGGTGGCCGGCTCCGGCTCGTCCTCTTCGCTGGTGGACTCCGCCCTGCCGTCTGTTTCTTCTTCTTCTTCGTCTTGATCCTCTCGTTCTGAAAGATATCAAAGTTATAGCATAAGGAAAAAGAGGAGGCAGGATATAATGCGTGCGAGGGGATTGAGTATGCACCTTCATCCGAGTTAGCGGCATCGTCTTCCTCCTCCGCGTCTTCGGAACTAAGAGGAGTGTTGACCGTCCAAAAGTCATTATCGGCCTGAGGTGAAAATGCCAGGGCAATGGTTAATATTGAGTCAAGAAAAGCGGATAAAGGTAAGCTTGTTAAAATCCAAAATCAAGAGGTAGAAAGCTTACCGCGGGGGCGGGGTTCTCGAGTGTAAAAGGTTCTAACCCGGCTATGTTCCGGATTACCTCGAGCTTCTCTGTTAAAAAACCCTTGATCGTTTTGTTCGTGTCATTAGGGGCGAAGGTGCTGGTAGAGTATCGGATCGGGTCCGTGGTTTGACCCGAATATTCACACATCAGCTTCTCACGAATGGAGTTTGGCTGGATGCGGAAGTTGACCCAGGACTTCACCAGGTTTAGCCCGACGAGGCCTCGAGCCGATAAGATAGAGATCTTAGCCAGCAAAGGCAAGATAGCCTCCCTGTCCGAGTCAGGGGCGAAGGCATTGAAAGTCTCGGAAATGTCAAGCTGACCCTCCGAGTAACCCGGCAACTTCTTTTCGCCGGGAGGGGAGGTATCCTGGCAGTAGAAGTACGAGAGCTGCCAGTGCTTTACATGAGAATTGAGAGTGATAGGAGGCATCAAGGAGTTCTTGCGGCGCTGGATAGAAACCCCGCCGCAAGTAAGAAGTGCGCCGTCGCCGCTTTCGCGGCACGGCTTGCACTGAAAGAGTTCAACGAAGAGAGCCAAACTTGGCGGAGTGCACAAGTAAGACTCGGAAAGAACGATAAAGTGGGAGATGTTTAGAACGGAGTTTGGGCCTATGTCGAAAATACGGAGGTTGTAGTGATCTAGGACGTCACGAAAGAAAGGGTGACCCGGAGGCCTGAAGCCCCGGGTCACATGTTCGACGAAACATATTACCTCGTCCGTTGCTGGAGAAGGCCGGGTTTCATTGCCTGGTACTCTCCAACGGATAGATTCCTGCGGAGGAAGAATTCCAAGCTCGACCAACTCCTCCAGTTTAGCCTTGGTAACGGAGGACTTCCCCCAATTGGCTGATATGGAGTTCGTGGATTTAGCCTTAGCCGGCTGTTTCCCTTGCCTCTTGGGTGCCATGGGATTGACCTGGTGAAACATCAAAGGGAAGGACGTAAGAAACGAAAACTTGGAAGTTAGCAGATGAGCAATTACCGACTATTTAAACACGATCCGGGTATGGCCTTGCTGGGTCAAGTACGATTTGTCCGGGTATTGTATATCATTACAAAACCTGTAGGGTTTTCCATAAGGTAAGTGTTTGGGGAAGTTAGAAGGATACCCATATGCCTACCATCAGCAAGTGAGCCGGAGAAGTGAGATTTTCGGAGGGATAAGAGCAGAGGCGGAAATTTTAGACGGCCCGAGCCCAGATTGGGGACCCTATTTCTAGATTTGTGACCAAGTTAATGCGTACTGACGTTAGGGGAGTAATATAAGCAATGTATCCTATCTAGGGGAATGGTTATGGTAAGCGCTAGTGAGTTAAATCGGCAGGGCCCGAGAAATTGCGGACAGCTTGATTCAGATCTAATCTAAGGAAAAGCTGAGAAATTGCAAGGATGGGCTGGAGGATAGGAGGAACTTACCGAGGGAGGTTGAAGTAGGGACTTGCGGAGACAGATGGCGCAAGATTGATGTCCTTTCGCGATTGTTGGCCGGCAAATCGGGGGCTTGGCGGCGGATTTGGGAGCTGGAGTGAGTCGCGTGGTGGCGGAGCGCAAGCGACGGCGGATGGGCTTCGGCGATGTGCGTAGGGCTTCCGTGGTGGCACTCCGCGAACTCGAGCTTGAGAAGAAGAGGAGTGGGAGAAATGAGCCGTTAGGGTTGAGTTTGCTCCTTGGGGTCTATTTATAATAGCCCGGGTGGAAAAGCTTATCCTAACGGGCGAAACCCGGGAGGTGCGGAGTAATAGTTGGCTATTTTGAAATTTGAAAAACACGCTTTGTGCGTAGTCAGATATGATCCAGAGAGAAAGGAAGGGGAAATCTCCTTCCTGGTATCAGCGATAATTATCAAGAAAGATGTGAAATTATGGAGTTTCCTATTAAGACTCAAATCTGGAAGATTAAGGGAGAACCTTTAAGGGAGAGCCGGGTCATTACCTGACCCC
The DNA here is from genome assembly GCA_028641055.1 of Alopecurus myosuroides. Taxonomy (NCBI): domain Eukaryota; kingdom Viridiplantae; phylum Streptophyta; class Magnoliopsida; order Poales; family Poaceae; genus Alopecurus; species Alopecurus myosuroides. The sequence continues at coordinate 142,606,018 of CM054063.1, forward strand.
CTTGGTACCAATCTCAGCCATTCGTCAACGTATTGTGTCTTGACCTTCATGTGTTTGTGTCTAACATTTCTGCAGGGAATAGCCAGCGCTTCGAAGAGTAAATCTTGGAAGCCCCAGCTATTCTGGGGACTACTGATGAGGGGATAGTAACCCGGTATACCCATTCAAAGGTGTGATTCGGCCCAAAACGGCGGCTGGACCGGATCCGGCTAAGGACAAAGAAACTCCTGGAAGGCCCAAAGCTTGTAATGTTTGTAACCCGGATTGTGGGTTACGGTAAGGAAAGTTAGAGTTTGTATGCAGAGTTCGAGTAGGGCTCAGGATGTGCCTTGTAGGGCAAGCCAAGGGGGGTATGGGTGCTATATAAACCGACCCCTGGGCTCAGCCTGAGGGAGATTCAAGTCATAGTTGTAACACCTGTTATCGAGTATCCAGTATAATTCATATTGAGATCCGGCGAGTTATTTTCCGGTTCTTAGATTGCTTTCCGCCATGTCTTCCTTTGAGCTAAACCCTCTCCCGAATACCTGTGTCGACTTGCCCCAAGATCAGTTACCCCCGGTAACATCTGCCGTGATTATCCCACGACAAGACTGATAGTGGGTCATTTGATTTTAGGAGGACCCAGGACGCGTGGGTACAGAGTAACGTTCAGCACACTCAGATTCCACTTATCCAGACTCCTCCATCACAGCGTGCTACTATGCATACTCCTCCACCCTTCCCCACACAGCCTACGCATGATGAAGATGATGGACAGGATGGAAGCGGTACAGTGCCTCGTGCAACTAGGCCCCCCCATAGGTATGAGTGGTCGACTCCCGTACCACGCCCCCCACGTGAAGGTCGGCGACGCAGGAGGGAGTGATATCTTCGAGTAGTGCATACTTATCTACATATGTATGCGACATATTTATCTACCTATGTATGAGATATATTTATGCACTTATGTATGACATATATTTATCTACATATTTATGTGTCCCTACGTATGTGTGACATATTTAACTTTGAAGTTTCATACGAAATAAGATAGAACTATAATACACTGCCCCCACTTTTCTTCCCCTAAGGTCCTCCCGCACACGTCCCCCCTTTTTTTCCCGCCCTTTTTCTCCAGCCACAAATCTCACGCCATTTTTTTCTCGCGCACGTCTCCCGCCATTTTTCCCGCCATTTTTCTCCCGCCCAAGTGTCCCGCCATTTTCTCCCGCCCTTTTTATCCCGCCACAAATCTCCCGCCACTGTCTCCCACCCAGTTGCCTATATAAACCCCGGCAGTCTATCTGATGCGTGTGTGTTCTCTGTACTGGACTTAGAGTGATGGCACATAGTAGTAGTGGTGGTCTTGACCCATATAGCACATGGGTCATTCTATACCATGCGGCACAAGGTTCTTGCGGCAGTATTAGGGAGGGTCGAGATGCCGTTACTTTTACGGACCTAATGACTCACTCGTCCCACACTGATGCTTTGGGTGCGAATTTAGCCAAATATCAACTCCCGCCTAGATCCACCGATGAAATTAGGAGTGAACTCTTGAGGTGGCATTATAAGTGGTGCAGAATAGTGGAGCTAAAAAAATCGAGGCTGGGCTTCGGGGTGTGTCAATATACAATACTAGCAACAAGATACGTTTTTCCGACGAGGCCTATGCACTTCACGTCCAGGTAATCGATTTACGAGTTTACATCTGGTTCGAATCGATTTTCATCGTTCTAATTTCGGTTTCCCTATTTTTCTCAATGTGCAGCACTGGCCTGCCGACGCAGAGTTGCTAAACAAAAAGATCGAGCACTACGGCTGGATGAGCATACTCTTTGGGCCATGTCCCCGAGGGTTTCCAGAAGACAACCGTCACGCTCACCGGATTCTTAACACAATATCAAAGGGGAAAACTGGCGCTGCATCAAAGGGGAAGACTGACAGCGCAGCAAGGAGGAAGAGTGGTGCCGCATCGAAAGGGAAGACTGCTGACACGTCGAAGGGGAAGAGTGGTGGCGCATCCAAGACAGTTGATGATGACAAAAGTGACGATGACTTTACGCCGAGAAGTGTAGCTAGATTTAAGGCTATGTGTAAGCGTGCTGGTTCATCAAAAGCCGTAGCTGATGACAACAGTGATGACGACTTCATGCCTCCATCACGAACACGTGGGAGGGCAAAGTGAAGTCGTCGAGGAATATTAGTTTTCCTTATGAGCATTCTATTATATCAAATTTTTCTTCTTTATGCAAAATAATTATTGTAATTTGCAACGAATCGACTTATTGCCAAAGCCGGAGAAAAAAAAATTCTGGGACCTGTCGAGTTGGGGGAACACGACTAGTCCCCAAGACGACAGGGGCACTAATCGAGATGGCGCAAATCGACTACACCCTAGTCGTGCTCTGAGAACACGACAGGACCTTGTCGTGGTCTGCCAACTCGACAGGGCCTAGTCGAAGTGGCCCAACTCGACTGGGTCATATTTTTGCAATTTACAGAATCCGTGCATTATTTTTTTACTTTTAATAAAAAAGTGTATTATTTAAAAAAAATTAGCTGGAAGAGTAGGGAACCTTGAAGACGACCCCCCGGGTTTTCCTCTTGGTTCCGATCTCGACTTCCGACTCGACCTCGCTTTTGTCGCTCTCGGTCTCCTCCGGGTCTCCCTGGTCATCCTTGTTACCCTTATCATCCATCCCTGAAAGGCGCAAGCATACAGTTGGAAAAAGAGAATAAATGGGAAAGCAAAGTAATAGAGGTTGAGGTGATTGAAATTCATCTTCTTCTTCCTCCGGGTTCCCGGAGTTGGGAGGGGTCTCGATGTTCCAGAAAGCATTGTCGGCATAAGATAAAAGCATGAAAGTGAGAGTTAGTAGTTGTATCAAGTAAAAGTACGAGAATAAGTGGATAAGTATCGGATTTTACCGCTGGAGCCGGGTTATCCCGGGTGAACGGCGCTAACCCGGCTATATTCTTGATCACCTCTAGCTTCTCAGTCAGGAAGCCCTTGATGGTCTTGTTGGTATCGCCAGCCGGATAGTTCTTCGAGGAATAGCGGAGCGCGTCCGCGACGTGCCCCGAGTATTCGCACATTAGCTTTGGGCGGATAGAGTTGGGCTGGATGCGGAAATCTACCCAAGTCTTAACCAAGTTAAGCCCAGCAAGACCATGGGCGAAAAGGACGGCTATCTTGGCCAGGTGGGGCTGCATGGATTCTCGTTCCGATTCAGAGGCGAAAGCATTGAAGGTGTCGGAAAGATCTAAAAGACCCTCCGAGTAACCCGACAATTTCCTCTCGCCGGGTGGGGAGGTGTCCCGGTAATAAAAGAAAGTTAGTTGCCAATGCTTAACGTGAGAGTTAAGACTGAGAGTCGGCATGGGTGAATTCTTGCGGCGCTGGATAGAAACCCCGCCGCAGGCCAAGAGGGCCCCGTCACCGCTTTCGCGGCACGGTTTGCATTGGAAAAGTTCAATAAATAAGGCGAGATTTGGTGGGATGCATAAGTAAGATTCGCAAAGGACTATGAAATGGGTTATATTCAACATAGAGTTATGCCCTATGTCGAATACCCGGAGGCCATAATGGCTAAGAACTTCGCGGAAGAAGGAGTGACCCGGGGGGCAAAAACCCCGGATCACGTGTTCAACAAAGCATATTACCTCGTCAGAATTGGGGGTAGGCCGGGTATCGTCACCCGGAACCCTCCAATGAATCTCCTTCTGAGGAGGGAGGACGCCTGACTCGGCCAATTCCTCTAGCTTGGCCAGGGTCACGGAGGATCGCGCCCAGTTGGCGGAAATGGACTGGGTTGAGTTTGCCTTGGCCGGCTGTTTGCCCTTGTGCTTTGGAGCCATTTGCTCAGTCTGCAAAATACAAGATGAAGAGGTGTAAAGCATTATACTCGGAAGCTATGAGTTGTCCGAGTATAGATAAGCAGTATGAAAACTACGAACTATCCGGGTATCGACGAGCAGTACAGAAGTTGTGGGATATCTAAGTATCAGTGAGCAATTATGAAAAGAGGTTGATTGCCCGTTATTTAGTGTGTGGATAAAAGAACCGGAAGTGGTGGACTGTCCGGGTATCGAAGAACAGCCGCGTAAATTTGGGCGAGCTACACCTAGATTGGAAAATTGGCGGATGATTTCGCGGAGAAATTAACGATTGCAAGCGATAGGAAAGAACTGTGGGGTCAGCAATTGAGCAATTGAACGAACTAGAGTGAAGATGAGCGATCTAATTCGGCGTGGGACAGGAAACGGCCCGCGGGCGGATCTAGATCCAATCTAGGTCAAATGGAGAAATTAGAAGCTAAATCAATGAAAATAGGAGGATCACCGGTGTGGATTGGAGAAGGGCGCGACGGCGGCAGATGGCGCAGTCGTGGTGTCCTCTTCCTCGCTGTCCTCCAGCGCCGCCAAGACCAGCGCTCGAGCGCCTCCCTGGCCGGGAGCCCGAGCTCCTACCGGCCTCCACCCCCCTCCCATCACCGATGACCTCCTCTGCGTGCTCCGGCGGAGAGCCTCTTGCAGCGTCGCGCCCTCGACCTCCACCTCGCTGCAGTGGCCCCGGCGTGGTTCTGTTGCGCCCTCAAGGTGCTCGACGAATTGGCCACAAGAAGTTGGTACATGTGTTCGTGCCCATATGGTTTTCTTTTGGGGCCGACGACTTTGTGTGTGTGCATGACTTGCCTGTCGCATGGACGCCAAGGACTACTTTCACTACCAGACTACGCCCGTCCGACGCTGAGTACCTGAGAACTACTACGGCAACCAAGATCTTCCTCGACCGGTACCGCATCGACAAGATCATCGCCAACAATGTACCGCCACCGGAGGACCTCGGACCAAACCTCGACCACGACTACTCCCCCGACGAACCGTGAACGACTACATCGCCTTCGTCATGTCCGTTTTGTGTTGGCCGCCTTCGTGCGCGCCCGAAGACCGGGACCGTCAGGTTCGCCTCCGGCCCCGAAGACGATGATGCGGTGGTGCAATTACGACTACTTCCTCGACGTCGACTACTTCCCCTACTACAACGACATCGGCTACTTCCACTACCACGCCTACATCGACTACTTCCTCTATGACCCAAAGACCTCGACTTCGACTACATCGACAATGGACTCTCTACTTCCCCTGCTACGACTACTTCCACTCCTTCCTCTATGTCGACTACGTCCTCTACTTCCTCCTCTTCTTCTATTTCCCCTACACCCCGAAGACACCGGCGCCGAACCCGAAGATTCCTCTCCACACGTGTGCACCCCAAACCCAAACCCCTATACCTATGCCCTATTTTCTATAACATATCAACTATAATTAAAATGTCATCTCATTCATGTGTTGCATTGCATTTTTGTGGGTAGATAAATAACTCGAACCTCCTAAATTAAATGTTGGGCTTCCGGCTCAATTTAAATTGTTTAATTGCATGAATCATAACTAATTCATTTTAACTCCAACTTTGAAAAGTAAAATATGTTTTCCAATCAAAATTCTCTAAACTTTGCAAATATCAACTTTGTTTTCTGTTTTGAATAATTTAAATTGCTGAAAACAACTATTTCATAATTAATGCAATTAAAATTGCTAATTTGATAACTTGCTCATTTTAATTCCAAATCCAACAAATAAAATATGTTTTCATACCAGAAAAATGCACTTAATCTGTTCATGCCATCCATGTTCATGTTTGCACCTTGCATGTTGCATTTGTAGTAGTGTTATGCATGTTCACCTAATAACTAAATATGGAATGTGTTGGGGTATTTAATTCAATTGTTGCCCTATTCCATTTAATATTGCTAACTCACCTATTTACTGTTTTCCATGATAAACAACATTTAAATTGATGGTTAGATAAACAACTTGAACCCATTCCTATTTCTCCGGACTCCGGTTCCGATTAAATTGCTTAAGTTGTTTTCCCTGTTGCATCTTGCCATGTCATGCATATAAAATAGGATCATGCTGGATCTTTTGCCCTAGTAGTAATTGTTGCATCCGGTGTTTGTTCTAGTTCGTTGCTTCTTCGCGGATAGGACGCTGAGATGATGTGAGCAACGACAAGTTCTGCGGATGTACCTCTACTTGCTGGATTCTAGGCAAGTATACTCACTTGCTGCCTATGGCTGCCTTTCATCACTTGTTACCGATTATTTCCGTTGTCTTTATTCTAGCCTTTTGATTCGATGCTTGTGTCTCAATCCTATCGTATGTTTACCTTGCAGCCATGATATAGCCTTTCCTTCCACTTCCTATTAACTGTTGCTTGTTTACCTTGTTGGCCCCCGTGTCCTAGTTGCATGCTTAGTGTTGTTTGCGCTCGAGTCTTGTTGTCCTTTGTCGTATCACCTGTTTAGTTGATAGTTGGGTTTCAATTTAATCAACAACATGTTAATGTTTGGGGTAATAATAATTTGATGATAAGGCACCGGCAGGAGGCCGGGTAAGGGTTTTGGAGCCGGCTGGTGTCGAAACTAGGAAAAGAGTCTTGTCTACTGATCCATGATGAGCGTGCTCACCGCATCCGGGTGGTAGTATGGGACCCCCCTCGACTTAGACCTGATCTGCAGCTTGTCCGAAGAGCCACACTTAGTTCGGGTGTTCCATTTGCTCCTTTCCATAATGGGTTGATCCCCCATGGTTACTGATGATGATGATGATGATGCATATAGGGCGAGGCCTGTAGTGTCGGGGTGTTGTGTGCTGCGGGAGTTTTGCACACCTGCGCTGAGTATTCGGCTGCGTGGCTGGGACCTTATAGCTCCGTGGCTCCTAGGATGGGTTGTAGAGACGGTTTGGGTCGTGTCGAGCCAACCTGAGTTTTAGTTGGTGTCTTGAGTGTGTACGGGTACTGGAGCACACCCTGCAGGGATAAATCTTCTCGAGAAGCCGTGTTGTCCGCGGTTATGTGACGACTTGGTGAAAGTACTGGCTAAGAAGTACTCAGAACAACTTACACCTAACTAATGCTAATTTTGACTAGTAATAGTCTTATTGACACAATAACTTGATCCATCATTAATCCAACAGTGTGAGTTATCCTTGGGTTGCTTCCTTAGAAGGGGGTGACATTGGATGGGTATTGTTTGGTGAGTAGTTGTAGTTGGTTCCGATACGCTATCTTTTCTTCTTTCTGTTAGCCGGAAGTTGTAGCGTGTTTCTGTAGTTGGTTAGTGCAGCCCGATGCCGCTTCTTTGCAATAATCCCTTCCTTTTCCGTTGAGCCCAAAGCATTTGTATCTTGTGATGACTGGCTACGTCGGTATCTTGTGAGTATGGTTTATCCACTTGCCAGTACTTAACCGTACTGACCCACGAATCTCTTTCGTGGCTGCATATTCAACATTGCAGTCAACAGGTTTGAAGTCTGACGACGTTAGCTTGGGAATCCCTCCGGCTTGGCCTGGGCAGGGATTGGACGCTCTCGGTTATCTTCAGGACTCTTAGTCCAATTTGTATCTTGTCCGTAGTCGGACACTATGTTGTTTCTTCCGCTGTTATTTGGATCTTTGTATTGTATAAGTTGTATCGTTGACTCGTTTGAGTCGTCTTGTATATATTTCTGCTGTTGTTGTTGTGGAATATTCGTGAACTGTTGTAATGTTATCACAAGTGGCAACCTGGAATCGGTTATTATGCGGATTTGGCGGGAATGCTGAAATCTGCATAGTGCCCGATCCCGGGGCGTCACAAATGGTATCAGAGCATGGTTTCCGATTCCCGATATTGTTTCGATACGAATGGTTATCGAAGCAACGGGTCCGCAAAGCCTGTAGGATAACCTCGCTAACGGTCGTTGTTTCTAGAATGTCAAAAACTATTTCTGCTAAACTATTTTGGGAAAACATCCCAATAGGATTCTTGTTTTCTCCTTATCTCTATTTTATTTCTCCTTCTATCTCATTTGTTTTGGAGTCTCCCCTCTTGTCTATCTTTCAAAGTGTTAGGATCCTACGTGGGTGGACGTTTTCTGAGCCTTTAACCTAATAGGTTCGATCATCGGAAGATTCCTGGTGGAAGAACATCGTCGTCACTCCGAGCAGGAATCTCTTGTTAGTGGTGTCGAGAAACCCTTGTTAGTGGTGTCGAGGAGATCAACAATGTGGCCAAAGACTCGATAGATCTGACTTCCTCCCTCTCCCGTGGTTGTGAGCGGATTGCGAGGGCGCAATCCCTTGTTAGTGGTGTCGTCTGTAACACCCAGGGTTTTTCGCCAACTAGAATTGTTTGTCGTCTTTTCTTCTTCTTCTTCTTCTTCATGGCATGGCATAATGCATCATCATCTATCCAAAACGTGCAAACTAATTAATTGAAATTCATCAACTCTTGTTTTCAAAAATTTCTAGAAATTATTTGATGCCTAAATCTATTTCTATTAGCACTCCAAATCTTTTTTTCTTTTCTGAAAAAAAAATTTAATAAAGCTCAAAAAAAAAATGTTTTGTGGACGGAGGCAACCGAACTGGGCCATCTAAAGCCCAGCCGGCCACCCCACATAAACCAAACGCTAAACTCACACAACGCACCCACCCAGACTCAACACACGCATGCACACACCAGGCCACACACCCACGCACACAACACCACAACGCACGCACCCACACCCGAGCCGCAACACACACGCACGCTCGCGGGAGGGGATCGATCGATCCCCTCCATCGTCGTCCTCCTCCCATCAAGCGCCGCCCCTCCTCTGCCTCGCTCGCTCTCCTCCGCCCTCCCGATCCCGAGCCCAGCCTCCCGTGGCGACCCTGGCCGGCGCCTCCCTTCCGTCCGCGCGCCTCCCGCGGCCGCAGCTCCGCCGCGCGTCCTCTGTTCCCGCCGGCCGCCGCGCCCCGCCACCGGCGCCTACTCCCTGCCGCAGCCACGGACGGCCGGGGCCCCTCCCCCACCTCGCCGTCCCCTCCCCTCTAGCTCGGCCAGGCCACCGCTGACCGTCCTCTTCCTCGCTATCCTCCGGCGCCGCCAAGACCAGCGCTCGAGCGCCTCCCTGGCCGGGAGCCCGAGCTCCTACCGGCCTCCACCCCCCTCCCATCACCGATGACCTCCTCTGCGTGCTCCGGCGGAGAGCCTCTTGCAGCGTCGCGCCCTCGACCTCCACCTCGCTGCAGTGGCCCCGGCGTGGTTCTGTTGCGCCCTCAAGGTGCTCGACGAATTGGCCACAAGAAGTTGGTACATGTGTTCGTGCCCATATGGTTTTCTCTTGGGGCCGACGACTTTGTGTGTGTGCATGACTTTCCTGTCGCATGGACGCCAAGGACTACTTTCACTACCTGACTACGCCCGTCCGACGTTGAGTACCTGAGAACTACTACGGCAACCAAGATCTTCCTCGACCGGTACCGCATCGACAAGATCATCGCCAACAATGTACCGCCACCCCGAGGACCTCGGACCAAACCTCGACCACGACTACTCCCCCGACGAACCGTGAACGACTACATCGCCTTCGTCATGTCCGTTTTGCGTTGGCCGCCTTCGTGCGCGCCCGAAGACCGGGACCGTCAGGTTCGCCTCCGGCCCTGAAGACGATGATACGGTGGTGCAATTACGACTACTTCCTCGACGTCGACTACTTACCCTACTACAACGACGTCGACTACTTCCACTACCACGCCTACGTCGACTACTTCCTCTATGACCCGAAGACCTCGACTTCGACTACATCGACAACGGACTCTCTACTTCCCCTGCTACGACTACTTCCACTCCTTCCTCTATGTCGACTACGTCCTCTACTTCCTCCTCTTCTTCTATTTCCCCTACACCCCGAAGACACCGGCGCCGAACCCGAAGATTCCTCTCCACACGTGTGCACCCCAAACCCAAACCCCTATACCTATGCCCTATTTTCTATAACATATCAACTATAATTAAAATGTCATCTCATTCATGTGTTGCATTGCATTTTTGTGGGTAGATAAATAACTCGAACCTCCTAAATTAAATGTTGGGCTTCCGGCTCAATTTAAATTGTTTAATTGCATGAATCATAACTAATTCATTTTAACTCCAACTTTGAAAAGTAAAATATGTTTTCCAATCAAAATTCTCTAAACTTTGCAAATATCAACTTTGTTTTCTGTTTTGAATAATTTAAATTGCTGAAAACAACTATTTCCTAATTAATGCAATTAAAATTGCTAATTTGATAACCTGCTCATTTTAATTCCAAATCCAACAAATAAAATATGTTTTCATACCAGAAAAATGCACTTAATCTGTTCATGCCATCCATGTTCATGTTTGCACCTTGCATGTTGCATTTGTAGTAGTGTTATGCATGTACACCTAATAACTAAATATGGAATGTGTTGGGGTATTTAATTCAATTGTTGCCCTATTCCATTTAATATTGCCAACTCACCTATTTACTGTTTTCCATGATAAACAACATTTAAATTGATGGTTAGATAAACAACTTGAACCCATTCCTATTTCTCCGGACTCCGGTTCCGATTAAATTGCTTAAGTTGTTTCCCCTGTTGCATCTTGCCATGTCATGCATATAAAATAGGATCATGCTGGATCTTTTGCCGTAGTAGTAATTGTTGCATCCGGTGTTTGTTCTAGTTCGTTGCTTCTTCGCGGATAGGACGCTGAGATGATGTGAGCAACGACAATTTCTGCGGATGTACCTCTACTTGCTGGATTCCAGGCAAGTATACTCACTTGCTGCCTATGGCTGCCTTTCATCACTTGTTACCGATTCTTTCCGTTGTCTTTATTCTAGCCTTTTGATTCGATGCTTGTGTCTCGATCCTATCGTATGTTTACCTTGCAGCCATGATATAGCCTTTCCTTCCACTTCCTATTAACTGTTGCTTGTTTACCTTGTTGGCCCCTGTGTCGTAGTTGCATGCTTAGTGTTGTTTGCGCTCGAGTCTTGTTGTCCTTTGTCGTATCACCTGTTTAGTTGATAGTTGGGTTTCAATTTAATCAACAACATGTTAATGTTTGGGGTAATAATAATTTGATGATAAGGCACCGGCAGGAGGCCCGGGTAAGGGTTTTGGAGCCGGCTGGTGTCGAAACTAGGAAAAGAGTCTTGTCTACTGATCCATGATTAGCGTGCTCACCGCATCCGGGTGGTAGTATGGGACCCCCCTCGACTTAGACCTGATCTGCAGCTTGTCCGAAGAGCCACACTTAGTTCGGGTGTTCCATTATCTCCTTTGCATAATGGGTTGATCCCCCATGGTTACTGATGATGATGATGGTGATGCATATAGGGCGAGGCCTGTAGTGCCGGGGTGTTGTGTCCTGCGGGAGTTTTGCACACCAGCGCTGAGTATTCGGCTGCGTGGCTGGGACCTTATAGCTCCGTGGCTCCTAGGATGGGTTGTAGAGACGGTTTGGGTCGTGTCGAGCCAACCTAAGTTTTAGTTGGTGGCTTGAGTGTGTACGGGTACTGGAGGACACCCTGCAGGGATAAATCTTCTCGAGAAGTCGTGTTGTCCGCGGTTATGTGACGACTTGGTGAAAGTACTGGCTAACAAGTACTCAGAACAACTTACACCTAACTAATGCTAATTTTGACTAGTAATAGTCTTATTGACACAATAACTTGATGCATCATTAATCCAACAGTGTGAGTTATCCTTGGGTTGCTTCCTTAGAAGGGGGTGACATTGGATGGGTATTGTTTGGTGAGTAGTTGTAGTTGGTTCCGATATGCTATCTTTTCTTCTTTCTGTTAGCCGGAAGTTGTAGCGTGTTTCTGTAGTTGGTTAGTGCAGCCCGCTGCCGCTTCTTTGCAATAATCCCTTCCTTTTCCGTTGAACCCAAAGCATTTGTATCTGTGATGACTGGCTACGCCGGTATCTTGTGAGTATGGTTTATCCACTTGCCAGTACTTAACCGTACTGACCCACGAATCTCTTTCGTGGCTGCATATTCAACATTGCAGTCAACAGGTTTGAAGTCTGACGACGTTAGCTTGGGAATCCCTCCGGCTTGGCCTGGGCAGGGATTGGACGCTCTCGGTTATCTTCAGGACTCTTAGTCCAATTTGTATCTTGTCCGTAGTCGGACACTATGTTGTTTCTTCTGTTGTTATTTGGATCTTTGTATTGTATCAGTTGTATCCTTGACTCGTTTGAGTCGTCTTGTATATATCTCTGCTGTTGTTGTTGTTGTTGTGGAATATTCGTGAACTGTTGTAATGTTATCACAAGTGGCAACCTGGAATCGGTTATTATGCGGATTTGGCGGGAATGCTGAAATCTGCATAGTGCCCGATCCCGGGGCGTCACAAATGGTATCAGAGCATGGTTTCCGATTCCCGATATTGTTTCGATACGAATGGTTATCGAAGCAACGGGTCCGCAAAGCCTGTAGGATAACCTCGCTAACGGTCGTTGTTTCTAGAATGTCAAAAACTATTTCTGCTAAACTATTTTGGGAAAACATCCCAATAGGATTCTTGTTTTCTCCTTATCTCTATTCTATTTCTCCTTCTATCTCATTTGTTTTGGAGTCTCCCCTCTTGTCTATCTTTCAAAGTGTTAGGATCCTACGTGGGTGGACGTTTTCTGAGCCTTTAACCTAATAGGTTCGATCATCGGAAGATTCTTGGTGGAAGAACATCGTCGTCACTCCGAGCAGGAATCTCTTGTTAGTGGTGTCGAGAAACCCTTGTTAGTGGTGTCGAGGAGATCAACAATGTGGCCGAAGACTCGATAGATCTGACTTCCTCCCTCTCCCGTGGTTGTGAGCGGATTGCGAGGGCGCAATCCCTTGTTAGTGGTGTCGTCTGTAACACCCAGGGTTTTTCGCCAACTAGAATTGTTTGTCGTTTTTTTTCTTCTTCTTCTTCTTCATGGCATGGCATAATGCATCATCATCTATCCAAAACATGCAAACTAATTAATTGAAATTCATCAACTCTTGTTTTCAAAAATTTCTAGAAATTATTTGATGCCTAAATCTATTTCAATTAGCACTCCAAATTTTTTTTTTCTTTTCTGAAAAAAAAATTTATTAAAGCTCAAAAAAAAAAAATTGTGGAGGGAGGCAACCGAACTGGGCCATCTAAAGCCCAGCCGGCCACCCCACCTAAACCAAACCCTAAACTCACACAAAGCACCCACCCAGACTCAACACACGCACGCACACACCAGGCCACACACCCACGCACACAACACCACAACGCACGCACCCACACCCGAGCCGCAACACACACGCACGCTCGCGGGAGGGGATCGATCGATCCCCTCCATCGTCGTCCTCCTCCCATCAAGCGCCGCCCCTCCTCTGCCTCGCTCGCTCTCCTCCGCCCTCCCGATCCTGAGCCCAGCCTCCCGTGGCGACCCTGGCCGGCGCCTCCCTTCCGTCCGCGCGCCTCCCGCGGCCGCAGCTCCGCCGCGCGTCCTCTGTTCTCGCCGGCCGCCGCGCCCCGCCACCGGCGCCTACTCCCTGCCGCAGCCACGGACGGCCGGGGCCCCTCCCCCACCTCGCCGTCCCCTCCCCTCTAGCTCGGCCAGGCCACCGCCGACCGTCCTCTTCCTCGCTGTCCTCCGGCGCCGCTAAGACCAGCGCTCGAGCGCCTCCCTGGCCGGGAGCCCGAGCTCCTACCGGCCTCCACCCCTGTCGTGGTGGTGTCACGGCAGATGCCATGGGATGGCTAAAGATGTGGGGACGAAGGACGCTGGAGGTATTCCGGGAGGGATCACGCGACGAGTAGCCGCGTGAAGTAAGAACAAAGCACTGCAAACAGCACGACCTACCCAGGTTCAGGGCCCTCGTGAGGAGGTAAAACCCCTACTCCTGCCTTTCTTTGTGTATTCTGATGTCTCACCGAGTAGCCACAGTACAATGGTTCTTGCTACCGAGTAGCCACTCTCCTCTCTACGTGATGAACTAGGTCAAGAACTTAGGGTTTCTGGTGTTCGATTCCAACGTGCCTCGCGCAGGAGGCGGCGGGGCACCTTATATACACGGTGCCCAGCCGGATACGTCCAAATATGGACAAGTGTCGACATAGTGTGCACATCGTCCTTCTTTCGAGTTCCCGCTGACAGCTTTGGTTCCTAGTCTTGGCTGCATCCGGAAAGTCGTTGGGCAAAACCAAGGGGACAGACTGGTATCACTGTGCCAAACACAGAGTAGGGCCCCCTTATCATGCGACCGCCTGCTTCCGCACATCGTCCTTCTTCCGAGTTCCCGCTGACAGCTTTGGTTCCTAGTCTTGGTTGCATCCGGAAAGTCGTTGGGCAAAACCAAGGGGACAGACTGGTATCACTGTGCCAAACACAGAGTAGGGCCCCCTTATCCTGTGACCGCCTGCTTCCGCACTGTCATTGTCAGGCAGGCCGGCCCCAGATGAACAGTGGTTCGAATAGTGCCAAGTACGGACCCAGGATACGCGGGATCTTGTGTCAGAACGGCTCCTTTGACTTTCTGGCCCGAGTAGGTTCCCGCCAGTTTTACTCGGGCCAACTCTTCTACTCGAATGGACCGAACTTGATTGATTCCTTCTTCTGGTCATCTTTCCGTAAGACCGAGTAGCAGTCGACCGGGTAGCAGTTTACCGGGTAGGCAGCTACTCGACCAAACTTCTCTTCTGACCTTTGTCTTTACCACTTGCCTTTACCCTACTCGGGGGTAACCCCCCGACATTAGTCCCCGAAGCTGGTAGACTCTTGCGAACTCGTTCACTAGGCTCTGCCAGCTTAAAACCAATCTTTGCAACACAGCCCTTGATCCTCAAGATGCCGAGTAAAACCTCCGAGTAGCACTCTGGAAAGTACCTTGAGTTTCCTCTCTTCCGAATAGAGCTAGGTTTCTTCTCTGCCACCGAGTAAAAAGATTTAGGGAATTTTCTCAAACTGAGTTTCTGTAGCGCAGAGCACAATCCAGCCTTCCGTGCTGCAACTGGACACGTGTCAAGCATCCGCGCCCCCGTCGTCTCGTTGCCCAGGACACGACGTGCCACGCGCCTAGCTTTCACGGAGTGGGCCCCCCAGCTCGTCATGTCCCATCAAGCGTAATAATAGGCCACGATCTGGTCGTGGGATCAATTGCGGCCGTTACGCGCGCGTCCCGCGCTTGTGTGCGTTTCTAACTGGCCACAGACCCCACCACACGAAAGTTATGGCCACGATCGATCCCACTTCCCCGATGGTAACGGTAATCCGGGGAGAGGATATAAATACCCCCACCGGTAACTTCCTCTTCTCCTTCCTCCGTACTTTCCTCTTTCGCCTCTCTGTTTCCTCTCCGCCGCCGAGCTCTCCGCCGCCGCGCAACTCTTTGCGCTGCCGCGGGTTCATTCTCTCCACCCGATTCTTCCAACTTTCCGCCACTTTCTCACTCGTTGCCATGGCCGCTCGCGCCGGCTGGGCTGGTTCTGATGTCACCGTCGACGACTGTTCCTGGCTCGTGAACACCCGGAGGGTTCCTCCTGGTGTTCAGTGCCGGCCGTCCGACGGTGAAATCGTTCCGGCCCCGCGGGAGGGCGAGCACGTCGTTTTCCTTGCGCACTTCATGCGAGGATTCGGCTTGCCAGCTTCTGATTTCCTCCGCTCCTTCCTGGATCACTTCGGTGTTCAGATGCATCATCTCCCCCCAAATGCTATCGTATTCCTTGCTTACCACACCGTGGTGTGCGAGGCCTTCCTCGGTATCCGCCCCACGACGGATACCTGGTTGAAGTACTTCCACCTCCGCCAACAGAGCAAAGGGAAGAAGGACGGCGCGGCCGCTGGCAGCTGGGTAACTGACACTGGCAGCGCCATGATGGTGCAGCGGACGGGAACCAACCACCCTCGCATCAAGGGCTTGGATTCCGTCCGTATGTGGCAAAAATCCTTCCTCTACGTGAAGAATATCCCCGCCACGAAGGGGGGAAAGGTAACGGATCGCATCAATCTGCCTGCTTGGAGCAACCGAGCTCCATCCGGGCAGAATTGGAAGACGAAGCCCTCCAACGACCGCAACACAATGCAGATGGAGGAACGGCTCGCCTACCTAATCGGACAAGGGCTCAAGAGCGACGATCCAGTCGCCTGCTGGATCAAGAATCGCGTGCTGCCTCTGCAAGAACGCTCCCACCCAATGTGCTACCTGGGAGGCCCCCGCGACTGCACTCGGACGACCACGTTCGAGCTTAGCAACGCGGCCGTCGCCGCGCACGCAAGGTCCATCCTGACCACAGGCCTCCGCGACAATTGGCAGTATGGGTTCGTCCCATTCAGCCGCACGAAGCCGATTCCACGGGTACGTTTTCCTTATTCTGCTTCCAGTATATGTAATCCGAGTAGATAGCCTCCTCTCCTTGCTGCGACTAGCGATTGCATTCTGTGCCGAGTAGAGCACTTATTAGAATTGCCTAGGCTTAGTGTGCTTAGTGTTTGCACGCCTTGTTGGACAGCATACTTAGGAGAAACTCTTAGGCTTAATATGCTTGATGTTTGCAAGCCTTTCCGAGTAGGATACTTAGCAAACTTCTCTAGGCCTAGTGTGCTTTGTGTTTGCACGCCCATTAGAGTAGAATACTTAGCAAACTTCCCTAGGCTTAGTGTGCTTTGTGTTTGCACGCCTTTTCGGGTAGAATGCCTTCGTGCTATTCGGCTAACTTGCGATGTTTCTCTGTTCTTCAGGTCCTTGACCGCCAGCTTGTAGAGAGCATTGAGCGCTTCGAAGGCAACTGGTCGGATGACCGAGAAGAAGAAGATGAAGCTGACGCTGATGATGAAGATGAGGACGAGAACGAGAACGAGAACGAGGGAGCCATTGAGGTCAATCCTCTATCCGTCGCCGCTCCTGTTACTCGCAAGCGGACAGGCGGTGGCGCCCAAGAGCCCCCCGCCAAGAAGAAAAAGCCAGTCGAGAAGACGACCAAGAAGAAGGTCGTGAAGAGAACGAGACGAACGATCCCCTCCACCAAAGCGTAAGTTTCTTCTCGGTTAACTCCCACTCTCGTACTTCGCTGTTTCTCTCAATCTTCCTCTGCCTTCCTCTAAGTTCTGAATTTAGTTCTGAATTTACCTTTCTCATCAGAGCTCCCTTAGATGCGGACGCCGCTTTCGTGCCCGACCAGACCAAGAAGCAGGCTGCCATCGACGTCGACAAGGTTATCGACCTCGACAGCGATGAGGCCAATGCCGCCAATGCACAAGCAGAGACCACAGACGCCCAAGATGCAGAGCTGGAGCAGCAGTCCCGCGCAGAGTCGGAAGCGCAGGATGCTGCTCACCAGGACAGGCCCCCTTCTCCTCCGGCCAACACCACCGAGGAGACACAAGACCAAGACCAGGAGATGCACGATGACGCCGCCCTTGAGCGGCCAGAAGCTGAACAGGAGCAGCCAGCCACAGGGGCTGCTGAACAAGAAAATCCTGCTGCCGAGCAGCGGGTAGAAGACACGATCATGACGGAGCAGTACCCCCTGAGCGATGCGCAACCAGACGCCGCGCAGAGTAGCGCCCAGCCAGATGGCGCACCGGATAGCGCGCCCCTGGCGCCACCAACTGATCAAGGTAGCGCCCTGCCAGATTCCTCCTCGGTGCAGCAAACCCAGGCTGCAGCCAGCCCTCCGGCTAGGCCGGTCACCAGGAAGAATGCCCAAGATGCTGCAGAGAAGGAGGCAGCCGAGATGAGAGCCGCCGAGAAGGAGATAGCTGAGAAGAGGAAGACCGAGAAGAAGAAGACCGAGAAACCAGTCGCCGCGAAGCCAACTGCTCAGAAGGAGAAGGCGAAGAAGCGGGCTGCCGATTTGATGCCGCCGCCAACATCGACTGGCCAGTCCGGTCAACTGGTGATTCGCGGTCCTGGCGTGGTTGCTGCCGCTGCCGCCGCCGCTGCAGCCGAACAGCCCTGCTACCCTGACTATATGGTGAAGGTTAGCCAGCAGCACCAGATCGGCCTTTCCCCCAAGGATCGGAGTCTTGCTCTTCAGAAAGGGAGGAAAGCCGTGGCAGTGAACTCCGCGCCCCCGGCCCCAAATCAAGACAAATCCATCTCCATTGCTTCTCGTGGAGTTCAGGACCAGGCGATAACGTCCCAGAGCCTCGAGCAAATACTCGACATGATCGGCTTTATTGACGCCAAGTGGGACAGCAACGTTCTCGGCAACACCAAATGGAATGGCACCGATCTGGGCGACATCGACAATATGCGCGTCGATTGGAACAAGGTAGACTTGGGTTACAAACCCATGACCGTCTCCTCCAACGCTGCTACTCTTGCTGCCAAGATGTTCGTGCACCGCAAGAACGCAGAGGATCTCGAGCAGTCTTACGCGGTAAGCCTTAACTCATCCTCTCCGAGTTGCACTGTTTCTTCTCTTCTACTCGTTTTATTTTTTCCTTAACCATCACCCAGTCCCCGAGATTCTGGCCGAGTAGGCGGATGCTCTGTCGAGTAGCCGCCTTCTCGGGTTGAATCTTTACTTCTTTGTCTGACTTATTTTTCTTTAACTTCTCAGAATAGCGTTCTGAAGCGGACCGACCTGCATCGTCGGCTACTCTGGAACCACGCCGTGGCCAAGAGACGCATCGCTGCCCTGGAGAAAGAGAAGGTAGCTGCCGAGGCAGCCGACAAGGACGTGATGAACAACACCTTGAAGCTGTCTGTAGTTGAAGGTACGCTTCTATCTACGCGGTTCTTGCGTTTGTTGTTTACGCCCGCTTCTACTTTTTGCGCTAACTGACCCTACTCTGCAGCGAATCTGAAGGCCCTGGCTGAGGAGCACGAGAACTGTCGTGCATTTGTCGAGAATGGCGAGGCCACCATCAAGAGACTAGAAGGTAAGTTGCCGTCTACTCGGCTTGGTCTTGTTTTTGCTTCTTCGCTACTCTGCTAACCTTGCTTGGCTCTCCGCAGAAGATCACAAGAAATTTGCTGAGGAGCACCAGAGCTGCCTCTAACCTGCTGAGGTGCAGCAACAACTGTCGAGCCAATCCATAGCGCTGCAGAAGGAACATGCCACCGAGATGGAGGACCTCCAAGTCCGGCTACGCGCAGCGCTCCAGGATGCCATCAACATTGCTGTCGAGAAGAAGGCTTTGGCTGCCGAGAAGGAGAAGAACGAAGCAGCAGCCAGAGCTAAGGAAAGAAACCTCGAAGCCGAGTGCGAGGTGTTGAAGAAGGCCAATGCTGAGATCTTCTCCCATCTGGATGGGCTCCGCTTGCTCGAGGAGAACCACTTATCCAACGAGGAAACATGGAAGAGCCAGCTGCAGGGACTTCGCTACGATCTGAATCGTAAGTGTTCTTTCTTCTGCATCTCTTCTTCTCGGTTTTATCTCTTCTCTGATTTTGTTGCTGAATCTCTCAATAGTTTTTGCAGAAGTCTTCCCTGACATCGTGTCCTCTTGCGCGCCTGCCCTGGCCAAGGCCCAAGCAGCTCGCATCGAGAAGGGCGAGCCTGCAGACACCAGAGCAGAGATCAAGGAAAGCATTTTGGTGATGCGAGGGCAGTTCCAACGCCTAGCCGGCGTGGGCACCGATCTGGTGCGCGTTGGCTTCCAGCTTCACAAGCTCTTCTGGCCCCAGGACAGTGCGCCAACAACCATCCGCGGGCTTGCTCTGAAGCTGCAAGGCGTGAAGGCCGAACTGAAGAAATGGCGCGCCTCGGGAGCTCGGGCGGGTGCTGATCTGATGCTACTCTGCGTCGCCTCCTGGTATGAAAACTTGAACATGCAGATTATCCGCGGGAAACGCGACGATTCCAGGTGGGAGACGGACCCCGACTGCGTGACCATCCGTAAACTGGTCGCGCACGAGGTTGCGGAATATGCTGATACGGCAACCTTCATCGACGGCCTCACCGAGCCCGACACCGAGGTGGAGGAGGACGAGGAGGAGGACGAAGATGCAGATTCAGACTTGGACAAGCTGGACTTGAGCTGCTTCGAGTCTCCTGGCGGCAAGGCCGGGAAGGGGAAGGCTGCAGTCGTCGCGAGTAGCGATGAGGAGGTCGAGGAGATCGACACCGCCGCACTTGAGTTCGGCACCTCATCAGGAGCCGCCCTCGACGACACGCTACGCCTCCGCGACCAAGCTTCTGGTTCCTCCTCGGCAACATGGCCCATCTCGGTGGCCACGGCCACTTCAGACCGGGTAGCCACCGAGCTGGAGCAGTCCGTCCCCGTCCACTCGGAAGCGGACGCGACCAACGCCAGCGCCGAAGAGGAAGCCGCAAAGACAGTTGATGCCAGCTCGGAGGCAGACGCGACCAAGACCATCACTGAAGATGAAGCAGCCAAGGCCAGCACCGACAATACTGCTACCTCAACATGATTTTATCCTGCAAACTTTTTACTCAAACACTTATCAGATCCCCGGGATGCCGGGAGCAAATGTATCATACTATTTACGTTTTGCTTGCTACTCAGTTTTTATCCACACTTGTTTATTTCTAAATTAGTCAATTTGAGCAACCCTGGCTCGATGCCGGGTTGCGTTTCCATGCAAGTCCCCGAGTTGCATTTCTTATTCACTCTTTCTTTTCGTCTCAGCTCTACCCGCAGTTTACTGCTTTATTGGTATTCGAGTCACAAGAGTCCAAAGGCAGAGTTGCAAATACTTAGCCACTTAGAAACATTCATAGTAACGCAGCCCACCACTTAGCCGAAAAGAAAAGACAAGTAACAGCAGTAAACGACACCCTACTCGGTTCCTGCACTCTTCATCTTCTTAGCAATTTTTTCTGTGCTCATTGACCTTGTGCTTGTTCTCTTGCTTGCCATGAAGCCGGGTTTCGGACAGCAGCAGAGTCGAAGAGTTGGCATGTAGGTTTAAACACATTACTCAATATGCTTATGAACTTTGAAGTAGAGCAACCGAGTAGGCAAAGAGTAAAGCCGAGTAGAAACACTTAGAGCAATTTGGACGAGGGCAGTCCCCGAGTTCGATTTCAGATTGCAAAGTAGAATTGAGAGTACATACACATTTTTGCTCACGAATGAAAGCGACGGAGTAGAGCTACATTCCAGGGACGCTTGGATTCCTCTCCAGCTTCGTCTACCCTGTTCTTCTGGGATGGCTGTACGTCGACTAGATAGTATGCATCATTGTGCAAAGCCTTGCTCACAATGAAAGGTCCTTCCCAAGGAGGAGAGAGCTTGTGCATCCCGGCTGTGCGCTGCACGAGCCCAAGGACCATGTCTCCTTCTTGGAAAACCCTTGGGCTCACCTGTCGGCTATGATAACGCCGCAGGTTTTGCTGGTAGATAGCCGAACGTGACAGAGTCAGCTCTCTTGCTTCTTCAAGCAGGTCAACATCGTCTTCTCGAGCTTCTCTCGCCTCCACCTCAGTTTAGAGGGTTACTCGGGGGGAGTCATGCTCTAAGTCTATTGGCAATACGGTCTCAGCCCCGTATACCAAGAAGAATGGTGTGTAGCCTGTTGACCGGTTAGGGGTAGTCCTCAGACTCCACAACACCGCTGGCAACTCGTCTAGCCAACACCCAGGTGTTTTTAGCAGTGGCTCAATCAATCTTGGCTTTATGCCACCCAGCACCATGCCATTTGCTCTTTCAACTTGCCCATTTGAGGCCGGATGCGCGACTGACGCAACGTCTAGTCGGATATGCTTATCTCTGCAGAATCGCACCATTGCTCCCTCAGCAAAGTTTGTGCCATTGTCCGTGATGATGCTGTGCGGGTAGCCATATCTCAGGATCACATCCTTCAAGAAACTCACAGCTGTAGCTCCATCGCACTTCCGAATAGGCTTCACTTCTATCCACTTTGTGAATTTGTCAACCATGACCAAGATGTGAGTCATGTTGCCTCTAGCCGGCTTGAAGGGACCAACCATATCCAAGCACCAAGCAGCAAATGGCCAAGTAATGGGGATGGTTTTCAACTCGGAAGCAGGCAAGTGGATCTTACTTGCAAATCTCTGGCAGCCATTGCACTTTCTCACGATATCCTCAGCTTGCTTCAAGGCAGTGAGCCAATAGAACCCATGCCAAAAAGCCTTCTTGACCAATGCTCGAGAAGAGGCGTGATGCCCACATTCTCCTTGGTGTATATCCACCAGAATTTCTTCTCCTTCTTCGGGTGCTACGTAGCGTTGCAGCACACCAGTGGCACTTCTCTTGTGCAGCTCATCTCGGAATATGGTGTATCCCTTGGATCTTCTCTGAATCTGCCTTGCAGCAACTTCGTCTTCTGGCAGGGTACCGTTCTTTAGAAAGGATAATATGGGCATAGCCCAACTCGGTGTCTCCCGTGTAGGAAACACTGGTTCGTCCACTTCCATTGGAACGGGTACCTCTGTCTGCTCTGGAGGGTTAGGAGCACTTCTCTGAAGCCCTGATCGGTTAGCGAGAACTTCCTCAATGAATGCGACAGCCTCCGGGTCGAGAGAGGCAGTCCCCGATTGAGGAAGGACAGTCCCCGAGTAGGGAACGGCAGTCCCCGAGTAGGGAACGACAGTCCCCGGGTTCTGTGTTGCACTCTCCCAGTCAATTTCCATGGGCTCAGCTTCCTCGCTTGGCAGAGAAGGAACAAAGATAGACTCCGAGTTGGGGGATGGCTTGATAGATGGCTTCCTCAAATGCTCCAAGGCAATTCCCGCCGGGATGTATTGCCGAGAAGACCCCAACTTGGACAGCTCGTCTGCTGCCTCATTCTCTGCTCGGTGGATGTGCTGGAACTCGCAGCCTTCAAAGAATCCAGTCATAGACTGCACCAGGAAGCGATAAGATGCCATGTTGGCATCTAAAGCATCCCAAGTGCCAGAAACCTGCTGCACCACCAGATCAGAATCGCCATAGCATATGATGCGCTGCACGCCAACCTCCTTGGCTACTCGCAAGCCGTGCACCACGGCTTCGTACTCGGCAACGTTGTTCGATGCCTTGAAGTGTATCTGCAGCACGTACTTGAGTTGATCTCGCTTGGGTGACGTAAGCACTACGCCAGCGCCAAGCCCTTCCTTCACCTTCGAGCCATCAAAATGCATCTTCCAATAGTTGGAAACTGGAGCAGGAGGTTCATACTGCACCTCGGCCCAGTCCACCAGAAACTCCGCCAGAATCTGAGACTTGATAGCTTCTCTTCTCGCATACGCAGGAGCGTACGCGGCTAACTCAATCGCCCACTTGGCTACTCTGCCACTCGCCTCCTTGTTGCCCATGATATCAGAGATGGGAGCAGAGCTCACCACAGTGATAGGATGCTCCTGGAAATAGTGCTTCAGCTTCTTGGCGCCCAAGTACACGCCGTAGGTCATCTTCTGATAGTGCGGATAGTTCTGCTTGGAGCTCGACAGCACTTCGCTCAGATAGTACACGGGGCGCTGCACATTTTTGCCTTATTCTTCTCGCTCCACCACAATCACCACGCTGACTACTCGGTTAGTAGCAGCAATATACAGCAGCATTGGCTCCTTGGGTAACGGACTAGCCAAGATGGGAGCGCTACCCAGCATCGCCTTCAGCTCATTGAATGCCACGTCTGCTTGCGGAGTCCAGACGAACTTATCACTCTTCTTCATCAACTGGTAGAGAGGTAGGGCCTTCTCGCCCATTCGGCCAAGAAAACGGCTCAGAGATGCCAAACAACCAGTGAACTTTTGCACATCTTTCAATGATCTTGGCAAAGACATGCTCTCAATAGCTTTTATCTTTGAAGGATTGGCCTCAATGCCCCGACTATGTCCATCTTGTTAAAGAAAATCATGACATTTTTGGCAAAAAAGTCATGTGTTTAGTCCCTCCCAAACATGTCATGACCAACAGATTAAACATGGTCATGGATCTATGACAAATTCATCCATGGTCAATAAAAAAGGGTCATGTATCAACATATTTCTTGTAGTGGCGACTAAGTTAGCGCTCAGCGCTGCGTCGCGCTTAACTATTATTCCGATTTTCTTCCATTTATTTTTGTCCGTCTAAGCGCATGCTTTTTTTTTGAAACCAAAACTTTCTATTAATAACTCACGGTGGATACAAGTTGTTTCCAATGCTATCACGCAGGAAAGCAGGAATGAAATTCACCCAGAGACATCTACGTCTAGAGGTACTAGCCTGTTTCGCACACAGGTGTGCCGCCTCATTAGCATGTCTGGGCACAAACGAGATAGTACAAGAAACAAAGCTAAACGCTAGATAATTAACTTCCGTGCAAACAGCTCCGATGTCAGCTCTCTCAAAATCATCTGAATTGCACATCTTGACTACTTCCATTGCGTCACTTTCAACTTCAATTTTTGTGAACCCCAAGTCTGCAGCGAAACGAAGACCGTCGCGGATAGCAAGCACTTGCACCATACGGGCATTAGCCACGTGCTCATACCAAATAGCCTGCACGCGCACCAACTCACCACCACTGTTCCGAATGATAGCCCAAGAGGACCCAGAGCATGACTGAATGTCGAAGCCTGCGTCCACATTAATTTTCATGAAGTCCTCTTTCGGGGCCATCCATGTTTGCTTGGGTATCGGATTAGAACTGGGAGTTTTAGATGATATCGACAAATCATTGGTAACCTCTACTGCCCATCTCACAGATGAACCCGGATTTCTAGCCACTCTGCCGTGCCGTCTATTATTCCTTTCCGTCCACACGGCCCAACAACCACATAAAATGACAACAAGGTTACTCGCAGGCACCGCACCATCCAGCAGATCAATAGCCCAAGAACTAGGATGCAAACTTGGAACCTTGACCGATGTTACTCGCCTTATTTCATCCCAAAAACAGCGAGCCCAGGTGCATGAGAATAAAGCATGGAAAATTGACTCCACCTCGCCGCAATCAGCACAGTTGTCCAGCCGGTCCACATGCTTGATCTTGAGGACTTGCCGACATGGAACGTATCCATGAATGACTCTCCACCAGAAGTTTCGCACTTTGGGAGGCACATATAGCTTCCAGAGTTTCTTCCATATAGGCGCCAGCGAAGTAGAGGAAGGCGAGGGAAGTTCTGTTCTACGTCTAAGTGAACACAGATGATGGTAAGCAGATTTGACAGTAAACATACCGCGCTTATCGAATTTCTGCATGCATCTCTGATAGGTTGCACCCGCATTCCTCAAGCCAAAACACATCACACGATAGCAATAAGCCCCGTACGGGGTAATAAAAGCAGTCTTTATTTGATCAGTAGGGTTGAGAGCGATCTGATGAAAACCCGAGTAGGCATCAATGAAAGACAAAAGCTCACAACCAGCAGTGGAATCGATAACCTGATCGATGCGAGGTAGCGGAAAAGGATCCTTAGGGCAGGCCTTGTTCAGGTCGGTGTAGTCGACGCACATGCGCCACGCGGTAGCAGCCTTGGGGTCCTCCTTCTTCTTCTCGACCATGACCGGGTTGGCTAGCCAATCCGGATGCAGTACCTCCACGATGAAATTGCTTATCAGTAACTTGGTGATCTGATCACCTATAGCCTTCCTCCTCTCATCTCCGAAACGGCGCATAGCTTGCTTCACCGGCTTGGCGTCTGGACGCACATGTAAAGAGTGCTCAACCAACTCCCTCGGGACACCTGGAAAATCTTCATTGGACCAGGCAAACACATCCCGATTCTCACGGAGGAAGTGGATGAGCTCGCCTTCCTATTTCTCCGCCAACCCGGAGCCAATGATGGCAACTCGGTCGGGGAACTCAGGGTCAACCTGAACCTTCTTCGTCTCCTTAGAAGCCTGGAACGTTGTGCCGTGCTGGGAGCTCGGCATCCCGGGCACAACACCTTGCGCAGCCTGCGCCATGGCCACTACCTCATGTATCTTCTTCTTCTCGGCAGCAATCACCATCGATTCTGCCAGCTGAGAACCAGCAGAGGCACACTCTATGGACTTCTTGTAATCGCCAGCAATAGTGATCACGCCATTGGGACCAGGGATCTTCATCTTCAAGTATGCAGTGTGGGTGGAAGCCATGAACTTGCTCAGAGCAGTCCTGCCGAGTAGAGCATGGTACGGGCTTTGGTGGTCAACCACCTCAAACTTCAGCCTCTCTGTGCGGCAATTCTCCCTGGTACCGAATAGCACATCCAGCCATACTTGGCCCATTGGAGAGCAAGAGATCCCCGGCACAATGCCATGGAAAGTGGTCTTGCTGGGTAGCAGCATGTTCTCGCCGATGCCAAGCTTCTCGAGTGTATCCTTGTACACGATGTCGATGCTGCTGCCGTTGTCGATTAGCACCTTGCTGAACTTCACATTCTTCTCGGGGCCCAGGAAAGTAGGATCCAGCACTAAGGCGTAGCTACCCGGGTTGGGCATTACCTTGGGATGATCAGCTCGGGACCACGTGATCTCTACATTGCACCAGTGCATGTAATGAGGAACGGCAGGGATCACAGCATTGACCTCCATAGCACGCCCTTGCTATGACTGCTTGACGACATGCTCGGAAGTGAAGATCATGTAGCTCTCGTGGTGCTCTTGGTACTGGTTACGGCCCCCATCATCATTGTTGCCATTGTTGTTGCCTTGGAAGTTGTTGTTGTTGCCTCTGTTGTTGAAGTTGCGGTTGCGGTTGTTGTTGTTGTTCCGGTAACGCTCGTTGTTGAAGTTGCGGTTGGCTCCTAAAGCCACTTGGTTCACATTTTCTCTTCTCGGGAAGACAGGAGGCCGAGCTGCGGGTGCGCGGACAGGCTGAACAGGAGCATTCGCGGCTGGCAGGGGAGGAGGAGGAGGCAAGCCCTCATTCCTGATCAGATCCCACCATTCGCATTGCCGAGTAGTGTGGTTAGCTAGCCTTGAAGGGTGATGAGTGTGGAAGCTGCACGGGCCCTCCTTCATGTCATCAAAGACAAGCTTCTTAGCCGGCTCCGAGTTACCGCTACCCGACTGAGGAGCTCGGTATGGCTTCTTGTTGCCTTGGCCCTGGTTCTGGTTGCGCCCGTACTGGGCTCCAGCAGGTTTTTGCCCTTGGCTGCTCCCGGCTCCAATACCCACAGCATTCACCTCCTCAGGGTCATATCGAGTATCTATTCGGTCACCCCTGCGCTTATTGCGGAACTCATTGCGCTTGAAATTTCGTCTCGGCTCGGAGGAGTCTAGCAGTGGCTGAGTAGGATCACCAAGCGCGTACTGATCCGCGATCTTGATGGTCTCCGCCAGAGTGTTCGGCATCTCCCTCTGCAACCTCTGCCACAGCATGCTGCCATGCTTGCACCCTTGCGCAAACCAAGTGATGGCCTGCGCCTCGTTCACACCTTCGCAGGTGTTCCGCAATGTGCTCCACCGAGTAAGATACTCGCGATCCGTCTCGTCTTCTCGTTGCCGGCAAGCCGACAGCTGCTGCGGCCTATTCAGCCTCTTGTACGTGCTGGTGAAGTTGCTGATGAATGCCTCCGAGAAGTCTAGCCAGCAGTTAATGCTGCCCTTGGGCAAACCATTGAGCCAAGTGCGAGCTGGACCCTCTAGCATTTGCGGCACATAGCGCACAGCCCACCTTCTGTTGCCACTCGCGATGTGAACTGCAGTGACGTAGTCGTTGAGCCAGTCTTCTGGCTTGGTGCTGCTGTTGTAGCTCTTGGTGCCCCTTGCGAGCTGGAAGTTCTTCACGGAAGGCTCGTTCATGATGCGCGGGCCAAAACAAGCAGGACCGGGAGGCCCCGTGTTCTCTAGCCGCGCAGACAGGTTGATCCGATCCAGCTTGTACCGAACATCTGCAGGCTCCAGCACGCGCTCTCCTACTCGGTTCAGGATATCATACCCGGCTAGCCCCATAGCCGAGTTGCCGTCATCGTATCTGTCCTCCTCCATGGACACAGGCTGCTCCACCAGGTTGGCTACTCGGTCAACCGCACGCGGCTGAGCAGCAGCTACCTGGCGAGGCCTCTCCCGAGTAGGCTGAGCAGCCTGCTGCCGAGAAGGACCCGCACGATCTCCTCCTCGCATTTGGCTTTGAGCTTTATGGGCTTGAAAGCATGCTCCAGTAGAGTTGTGTTTCTGGCCGGACTGACGCGGCACAGCTAACTGTTTCGCGGCGTCAGTCGGGTCGTACACCTGCAGTTGCCTGTTTCTACCCGAGGTGCCACTGCGGTCCTTCTCGCGACTGGGGTGCGGAGATGAGGCCTGATCAACAGATCTAGCCGCATGCGAATGCACCACCTGCGAGCCGCCAGCACCCGGATTTGCTTTCCGGAACTCCTCATTCTGCCTTGCGGCCTCCAATACCAACTCGTTGAGCCTTTCTTGCTGCCTAATGCGCGCGTCGCCGTCGAGACGAGGCAACTCGGCGGCTACGGCCTCTGCAGCCCTAAGTGTTTTGGCGGGGGTGCTGTATCTAGGCCTGGTGGAAGTGTTTGCGGTGGCAGACTGACTAGGAACCTCTCCAACTGTCGCCATCTCGGCGCCTAAGTTGCGCCGAGTAGGACCTACTTTGCTAGCTCTCCTAGCGACTGGCGTGAAGCCGTGTGCCTTGTTGTACTCGATCTGGTCTAGACTAAGCTCAAGTCTAACCTTCTCTAACTCCGCCTGCTCGGCAAGAAGTTCCTGGCGCTCCCTGTCGAGCTGCTCCTTCATGTTCAAGAGCTCGAGGTTGGTGGGAGGTGGCATGCCATTTCTTCCCGCAACGCAGGGATGGTCGGAGTAGTGGAGAGAGGGATGTTGCAGGGCTTCTCATAGGGCTTGTGGGTCTTCCCGCCAGCGCTCGAGCCAGCGGGATCGTCGATGATGACCGCAGCGCCAGCAGCACTCTTGCCGACGTTCGCAGCCTGGCCACCCACCATCACCTCAACGCTGTTCGCGGAAAAGCGCGTAGGCCTTCCGCGAGCAGTGATGACAGCAGGCGGATCCTCTGCCACCAACACCTCCTCCGGGAACTCGTTGACGACTGCGGTGGCGACGTAGACGAGGTGCGAGCCAAAGGAGATCACCGTGCCGCCCTCCGGCATGGCCTTGCCGCCGAAGTCGCCTGCGTTGTCGGTGACGAAGTCGAAGGAGCCGAATCTGTGGACAAGTCCACAGACCACGCGCTCCGCTGAAGAAGATCCCGTCCGAACAGAAACTCCAGCCAGCGCCGCTGGTTGCCCCACGGTGGGCGCCAACTGTCGTGGTGGTGTCACGGCAGATGCCATGGGATGGCTAAAGATGTGGGGACGAAGGACGCTGGAGGTATTCAGGGAGGGATCACGCGACGAGTAGCCGCGTGAAGTAAGAACAAAGCACTGCAAACAACACGATCTACCCAGGTTCAGGGCCCTCGTGAGGAGGTAAAACACCTACTGCTGCCTTTCTTTGTGTATTCTGATGTCTCACCGAGTAGCCACAGTACAATGGTTCTTGCTACCGAGTAGCCACTCTCCTCTCTACATGATGAACTAGGTCAAGAACTTAGGGTTTCTGGTGTTCGATTCCAACGTGCCTCGCGCAGGAGGCGGCGGGGCACCTTATATACACGGTGCCCAGCCGGATACGTCCAAATATGGACAAGTGTCGACATAGTGTGCACATCGTCCTTCTTCGGAGTTCCCGCTGACAGCTTTGGTTCCTAGTCTTGGCTGCATCCGGAAAGTCGTTGGGCAAAACCAAGGGGACAGACTGGTATCACTGTGCCAAACACAGAGTAGGGCCCCCTTATCCTGCGACCGCCTGCTTCCGCACTGTCACTGTCAGGCAGGCCGGCCCCAGATGAACAGTGGTTCCAATCGTGCCAAGTACGGACCCAGGATAAGCGGGATCTTGTGTCAGAACGGCTCCTTTGACTTTCTGGCCCGAGTAGGTTCCCGCCAGTTTTACTCGGGCCAACTCTTCTACTCGAATGGACCGAACTTGATTGATTCCTTCTTCTGGTCATCTTTCCGTAAGACCGAGTAGCAGTCGACCGGGTAGCAGTTTACCGGGTAGGCAGCTACTCGACCAAACTTCTCTTCTGACCTTTGTCTTTACCACTTGCCTTTACCCTACTCGGGGGTAACCCCCCGACAACCCCCCTCCCATCACTGATGACCTCCTCTGCGTGCTCCGGCGGAGAGCCTCTTGCAGCGTCGCGCCCTCGACCTCCACATCGCTGCAGTGGCCCCGGCGTGGTTCTGTTGCGCCCTCAAGGTGCTCGACGAATTGGCCACAAGAAATTGGTACATGTGTTCGTGCCCATATGGTTTTCTTTTGGGGCCGACGACTTTGTGTGTGTGCATGACTTGCCTGTCGCATGGACGCCAAGGACTACTTTCACTACCTGACTACGCCCGTCCGACGCTGAGTACCTGAGAACTACTACGGCAACCAAGATCTTCCTCGACCGGTACCGCATCGACAAGATCATCGCCAACAATGTACCGCCACCCCGAGGACCTCGGACCAAACCTCGACCACGACTACTCCCCCGACGAACCGTGAACGACTACATCGCCTTCGTCATGTCCGTTTTGCGTTGGCCGCCTTCGTGCGCGCCCGAAGACCGGGACCGTCAGGTTCGCCTCCGGCCCCGAAGACGATGATGCGGTGGTGCAATTACGACTACTTCCTCGACGTCGACTACTTCCCCTACTACAACGACGTCGACTACTTCCACTACCACGCCTACGTCGACTACTTCTTCTATGACCCGAAGACCTCGACTTCGACTACATCGACAACGGACTCTCCACTTCCCCTGCTACGACTACTTCCACTCCTTCCTCTATGTCGACTACGTCCTCTACTTCCTCCTCTTCTTCTATTTCCCCTACACCCCGAAGACACCGGCGCCGAACCCGAAGATTCCTCTCCACACGTGTGCACCCCAAACCCAAACCCCTATACCTATGCCTTATTTTCTATAACATATCAACTATAATTAAAATGTCATCTCATTCATGTGTTGCATTGCATTTTTGTGGGTAGATAAATAACTCGAACCTCCTAAATTAAATGTTGGGCTTCCGGCTCAATTTAAATTGTTTAATTGCATGAATCATAACTAATTCATTTTAACTCCAACTTTGAAAAGTAAAATATGTTTTCCAATCAAAATTCTCTAAACTTTGCAAATATCAACTTTGTTTTCTGTTTTGAATAATTTAAATTGCTGAAAACAACTATTTCCTAATTAATGCAATTAAAATTGCTAATTTGATAACTTGCTCATTTTAATTCCAAATCCAACAAATAAAATATGTTTTCATACCAGAAAAATGCACTTAATCTGTTCATGCCATCCATGTTCATGTTTGCACCTTGCATGTTGCATTTGTAGTAGTGTTATGCATGTTCACCTAATAACTAAATATGGAATGTGTTGGGGTATTTAATTCAATTGTTGCCCTATTCCATTTAATATTGCTAACTCACCTATTTACTGTTTTCCATGCTAAACAACATTTAAAGTGATGGTTAGATAAACAACTTGAACCCATTCCTATTTCTCCGGACTCCGGTTCCGATTAAATTGCTTAAGTTGTTTCTCCTGTTGCATCTTGCCATGTCATGCATATAAAATAGGATCATGCTGGATCTTTTGCCGTAGTAGTAATTGTTGCATCCGGTGTTTGTTCTAGTTCGTTGCTTCTTCGCGGATAGGACGCTGATATGATGTGGGCAACGACAAGTTCTGCGGATGTACCTCTACTTGCTGGATTCCAGGCAAGTATACTCACTTGCTGCCTATGGCTGCCTTTCATCACTTGTTACCGATTCTTTCCGTTGTCCTTATTCTAGCCTTTTGATTCGATGCTTCTGTCTCGATCCTATCGTATGTTTACCTTGCAGCCATGATATAGCCTTTCCTTCCACTTCCTATTAACTGTTGCTTGTTTACCTTGTTGGCCCCCGTGTCGTAGTTGCATGCTTAGTGTTGTTTGCGCTCGAGTCTTGTTGTCCTTTGTCGTATCACCTGTTTAGTTGATAGTTGGGTTTCAATTTAATCAACAACATGTTAATGTTTGGGGTAATAATAATTTGATGATAAAGCACCGGCAGGAGGCCGGGTAAGGGTTTTGGAGCCGGCTGGTGTCGAAACTAGGAAAAGAGTCTTGTCTACTGATCCATGATGAGCGTGCTCACCGCATCCGGGTGGTAGTATGGGACGCCCCTCGACTTAGACCTGATCTGCAGCTTGTCCGAAGAGCCACACTTAGTTCGGGTGTTCCATTTGCTCCTTTGCATAATGGGTTGATCCCCCATGGTTACTGATGATGATGATGATGATGCATATAGGGCGAGGCCTGTAGTGCCGGGGTGTTGTGTCCTGCGGGAGTTTTGCACACCTGCGCTGAGTATTCGGCTGCGTGGCTGGGACCTTATAGCTCCGTGGCTCCTGGGATGGGTTGTAGAGACGGTTTGGGTCGTGTCGAGCCAACCTGAGTTTTAGTTGGTGGCTTGAGTGTGTACGGGTACTGGAGCACACCCTGCAGGGATAAATCTTCTCGAGAAGCCGTGTTGTCCGCGGTTATGTGACGACTTGGTGAAAGTACTGGCTAACAAGTACTCAGAACAACTTACACCTAACTAATGCTAATTTTGACTAGTAATAGTCTTATTGACACAATAACTTGATCCATCATTAATCCAACAGTGTGAGTTATCCTTGGGTTGCTTCCTTATAAGGGGGTGACATTGGATGGGTATTGTTTGGTGAGTAGTTGTAGTTGGTTCCGATACGCTATCTTTTCTTCTTTCTGTTAGCCGGAAGTTGTAGCGTGTTTCTGTAGTTGGTTAGTGCAGCCCGCTGCCGCTTCTTTGCAATAATCCCTTCCTTTTCCATTGAACCCAAAGCATTTGTACCTTGTGATGACTGGCTACGCCGGTATCTTGTGAGTATGGTTTATCCACTTGCTAGTACTTAACCATACTGACCCACGAATCTCTTTCGTGGCTGCATATTCAACATTGCAGTCAACAGGTTTGAAGTCTGACGACGTTAGCTTGGGAATCCCTCCATCTTGGCCTGGGCAGGGATTGGACGCTCTCGGTTATCTTCAGGACTCTTAGTCCAATTTGTATCTTGTCCGTAGTCGGACACTATGTTGTTTCTTCCGCTGTTATTTGGATCTTTGTATTGTATCAGTTGTATCCTTGACTCGTTTGAGTCGTCTTGTATATATCTCTGCTGTTGTTGTTGTGGAATATTCGTGAACTGTTGTAATGTTATCACAAGTGGCAACCTGGAATCGGTTATTATGCGGATTTGGCGGGAATGCTGAAATCTGCATAGTGCCCGATCCCGGGGCGTCACAGCATACAAGAAATGGCCGTTGGATGCCCCGCCGACGTCAGCTGGCCGTATCTCCGGCTTTGGGCTAAACATGAAGGTAGCCGAGTACTACGCATCAGATGCCAAGTCGTCGAGAAAGAAGAGGAAGACGACATCGACTAAGGATGATGAGGAGGTCGCGGAGCTAAAGAAGAAGATGGCGGCTCTAGAGAAGAAACTTGAGAGCAGAGAGGTGGACCCCGACACGCTCAATAAATTAGTGGATCAGAGGCTCAAGGAAGTCATCCCCGCTGGGTTGATGGAGGGGATAGCTTCTTGGAATGCGGGGGGTCAAATTGGACCGATCCATCTGCCCACCTTCGTCGGCAGCAACTCAAGCATGAACCAGCAAGTGCCGCCGCAACAGCTGACCCCCCAGACGCCGGCGCCGCTCCTTCTGGTCACATCGGCCCCCCTTACGCAGCAATGCCGAAGAATGATGGGCCGGCCGCCGGCACCGTCGCCCTTGTCTCGACACCCGCCGAGCTCGACGCCATCACCAAGGTAACTTCCTTCTCAAGATGACTGTCATATCATGATGCCTGGTATGTTACCCAACAGGACGAACATTGCGTACTCCTGCATCGCGTGGTGCCCGGCGGAGAGTTGGTGGATGTTGCTACCCGCACTATTATACAACCGGGGGAACGCACTATGCACCACTCTCAAATGGACGAGAACGTGATGAAGGTGAAGTTGTCCAATGTAGTGCCGGAGTATCGCGACGTCCTCCCCCCCCTTTCAACCTCTAGGCTGCGGCGAGGAGGACACCTTGGTACTTGGAGACTGCATGACTTGGGTGATGAAATGGCCGAAGAGCCAGATTCGTCTTCGGGGGGTCTTGTGATCAAGCGCAACATCGGCGCCACATCCCCTATGGCCCCGCTCAATAAGATCGTCCGGCCCACAAAGCAAAGAGCCCTCCAGACAGCACCCAAGGCCGCCGCCCCTCAGAAGGAAACGGTAGTCGTCGTCACCACCACCCAGAAGCAACCGGCGGTTGTTGCCACCACCACAAGGCACAAAGTGTTGTTGGGAAATATGCCGCAACGACTGGACAAAAGATCATCAAATGCAGTTGTGCCTCAACCGCCGGCATCACACCCGCCGTCACCACCAAAGGACGTGGACAAACCGTTTGCTAGAGCCGGTGTCGATGACTATCATTACGATGGCAATGTCGACATCAATGCCTACCTCAACACGGGCTACAGCCAAGATAGGTACATGCCTGATATGGATCGTGACGATGAAGCCTTCCGCAGTCACGACGATCAACCTAGGCGTACTGAAGTCACGCAGCACCTGACCTACCCGGAGGGTAAAGTATTCAACCCTGGCACACTGCATAAGACAATCGTAGCGTCGTCCCGAGCACCCGCACCCCCAGCTCCTGCACCCCCAGCTCCCGCAGCAGATCAGGCCACTGCCAGCAAGAAGATTAGGAAGAGACCTGCTAAAAAGGTCCAGCATACTAAGATCTTGGCCGACGCCGTGGTACGACCCCGTAAGGATGGCTTGACCCGCTTGCATGAAGCTGGGAAACATATACTGGGTCCGGACGAGATACACGGGGCAACTGGACCAATGCTCACATTGTAGAACATTATCGTGATGCTAGAGGGCCTCCTTCTTAAAGAAGAGTCTCCAAATTACCCGGTGTTCGTGGTCAAGGTGCCAGAGGGCCCGCGGGACTGTTCTTCATAGCGTACGAGGATATCTTCAATCTATTTCACTCGAGACGACTGGACTATAACTTGGTCCGCCTATACGCGCTCAATGCTCAGCTGCAGATCCAGCGAGAGTTACCCCCGTACGTTATGGTAGCGGATCCCTACTACATGCGTGATAGCCAGCTGGAGGAAGGATCAAGTTCACGGACCAAGGCAGTGAAGTACCTCGAGAGCTTCATGTTGAGAAACAGTGAGAACAAGAGGGACATTCTTTTGCCTGTCTTTCCCGAGTAAGTCTCGCGACCGTCATAGCTAATGTTTTTTTTTCTAGATTCCATCCATTGCTTATCCTGGATTCGATTGCATGTGTTGAGCAAGGACACATACTGCACACTCATCGTGCTTTGCCCAAAGTGGTCACTAGCCGAGTACTTCGACTCGTCGAATAAGACGAAGAAGAAAGACTACACCAGAATAAGGAGTGTTCTCGATGAGGCTCTCAACGGCTACGCCCAAAATGGAGGCACATTCGAAAAGAAACAAGAATGTATCAGGCCGGCTACTCGCAAATACGGGTTCAAGCACGTGGCCGAGTTCCCCTGCATCAAGCAGCCGGCTTGGAGCACGAAGGAGGCCTTCTATGCCCTCCATCACCTCAAAGGGATTGTCCGCGATGCAAATAATATGAATCATCCTTCTAAACTCCGAGACTGGTCCAACAAAATGGCGGGGGAAATCTCACAGGAAGATCTTATGCAAGATTTTCATCGCATCAAAGTCAAGTTGTCGGAGATAATCATTGAAGATGTCAAAAAAAAGGGAGGGTCCTTGAACCAGCCCATAGGGTTATGCCAGAGGGATATCCAGGAACGCCTAGAGCGACAGGCTGATCGTAGGTCGTGGATGACGAAAGAGCTATATAAGCCGTTTCCGGCGCCGCTCCAGTTGAGGTATCGTTGATCGAGGTGTGCGTAGCTAGCTACTATTAGTTTGTTTAACAAAATTTGCTTAACTTATATAAGCCTAGCTACTATATTATCTAAACTTAGGCCTAGCTAGCTACTTATATTAGTTTGCTCTAAACTTAGGCCTAGCTAGCTACTATTAGTTAGCTCTAAACTTAATTAGGCCTAGCTAGCTACTATTAGTTAGCTCTAAACTTAGGACTAGCTTTATGTTGTATATCTTTGATGCTTATTTTTTGTTTCCTTAGTTGTTTTTGGTGAACATATATGCCTTAGTTGTTTTTTGCATTATACTTACTAATATGCTTTGTGTCTATCCATATAGATGACGTACTACGTGGTGTTCGAGGGTCGGTTTCCAGGAGTCTATGACGAGTGGAAGGACTGTAAAGCACAGGTGGACAGGTTCAGCGGCAACTGCTATAAAGGATACGAGACTAGACACGAGGCGGTTGCGAAGTGGAGGGACCACGAGTCGAAACAGAAGAACAAGATTAAGACCTCCATCAAGCTACCGTTCTTGCTTACCATCATCGCCGTGCTTGTAGTCTATTTCATCTTAGCTTAGGCCTTATTGAGTAACTATGTGGTGGCATGTTCGATGAACTATGTGGTGGCATGTTCGATGATGTTTGACTATGTATCACTATGTTCGATGATGTTCGATGAACAAAACTTGATTCTTTTGCACTATGTATCACTATTGTATATTATGTTTTTATCGAGTAATGTGTGACTTATAACTTTGTCAAATATCACTTCTATGTTTATATATTTGTCAAATATCACTGCCTGTATTCAAACTGTATAAATACTGTAATATACCTGGTATTTATACCAGAAACAATTTAAATTTCGAAATCTTGGAGATGTTTCTGTGGCGCACCATGGGATAATTCTGTGGCGCACCTATTTCTCTGGCGCACCAGGAGGGGATGCGCCACATAATCGACTATTTCTGTGGCGCACGGGATGGGTGCGCCACAGAATCCATTATTTCTATGGCGCACGGGTTGGGTGCGCCACAGAAAATATTTTTGTGGCGTGTGTTCTGTGGCGCACCCTTGTGGCCCCGGGGTGCGCCACAGAAACTCTTTTTGGTGCGCCACAAATGAAGGGATCTGTACTAGTGTGGGAGCCATGGCCCCAGCTCGCACCCCCCGGTTCCGTCCCTGCTCTTATGCTTAGCCTTTACTGGTTGACAAACCTTGATAGGACGACTCGTACTTGGCCACAACTTCCATTCTTTTTCATCAATGTACTTTTTGGCTCATGGTACAACCTTGTCTCGCAGGGATGAAAAGTATATGGGGTATGATGTGCCTCCATAAGGATATCCTCTATCACCTAAGATTTCATGGCACACAAAACGACCATGAAACTATTCAGCTCTAGTTTTGTTTGTAGTAAAATCTCGAGTTCTACCTTCTAAATTGTGCTCTCATGTTTTTTGTACTAGTCGATCACTTTGTTGCGCCTCTCTTAATCTATCTTGACTAGCTGACTAAAGGATTAGTTGTGTCTCCTGACATGTTTACACCATTGGAAAAAGATGTCCATCCGTTCAAACAACGAGACAATCTATGGATGGCCGAATAGACTTGCAACTAAGAGGGTCTGAAAATGAAATTAGTCCTACATAGGCCGTACTGGATAGAGAGGTCATGGACTTTTATCAATTCTATCCATCGTCTTTGCCTCAAATTCAACTAATCCTGCGTGAAGAGGTATTTAAGACTCTTATAATGAGTGAAAATATCACAAGACTCTCCATAAAGATAAAGCTTCCACATATGAGTGCAAAGACCACAAGTGTGATTCCAATGTTGAGTAGGATGGATTTGGAGTTCTGGTCATGCTTTTTGAGCTTCCTAGGAGCATAGCCAATTACCTTTCTATCTTGCACTAGTACTCACAGAAGTCCATCAAGAGAAACATCAGAGCGCATAGTAGATAGTGAAGCGCTTCCCTGGCTTGGGAAGGGTGAGAACATGAGTAGTCACCAAACTATTCTACATAATTGAGAAGCCATTCTCACATTCATCGTTCCATCTGAATTTCACATCCTTTTGGGTAAGTCTAAGTATTGTTGGGGCGATAATAGAAAAATCATTCGTAAACTACCTAATAACCCGACAAGCGCAAGAAACTTCTCACTTCCTTAATTGTCGAGTATTCATAGTTAGGATCATGGACAGGGGTACCATAAGCCTACTGGTAGAACCGTGGGTGGAAACGTCGGAGTACTGGAAACAAGGAAATGATTTAGCCAGGTTCGATACGACGCAACTAGGAGGCGTCCCTACTCCTGCAATCTCACTAAAATCAAGGCTGAAGCCTGAAGTATAAAGAGTACAATTGTGAGTATGGTTTCACTAACTCGGCGAGGATGAACTTCCCAACGAGTTGGCTTCTAGATATTAGAACCTCTATTCTCTTGTATCTTGTTCTCTCTTTCCCTTCCGTCCGGCTTTATATAGATAGCCGGGCTAGGGCTTACAGGAAGGAAAGATAGAAGACTACGGAAAGTATCTAACTTTGAAAGTAAGACATCTGGCTTTTTCTCCAAGCCGGACCACAATTGGGCCGTAGTCCAGGTTCTCTCAGATCCATTACCTGCGGGCCACCCTGGTAATCCAGCCCTTCGCCAATGCTGGATATACCCCTATTTGGCATATATCCGACAATATCCCCCAAGGAGAATTAAGACTTCATATTTCTGTCTATCGTTGATTTGTATTATTTTCATAAAAGTCGGCGTTTTGTCTTAATTCTTCTTTAATCGAAAACTTGTAATGCCAAACTCGGATTTTCTAAAATCTGGCTTTTCTTCAACGAATCTTCGTGGAGAAGGAACTCATGACGTGAGCGATGAAATCGTGCTTACGTCATGAACGTTTGGTTTCAGTCAAATGAATGAAACCGTATCTCTTATAGATTTAGCGCGAGAAACAAAGAGATAGCCATTATCACCCCGTCCCCTCGTATCCCTGGTTTTTTGTCACACCACGCGTCAATCATCCAACAGACGAAATAGCCATTGGGGCAAATCTTGGCGCAAAACGGCTATAAATAGCCCGCCTCGAGCCCTCCGGATGTTCTTCTTCCTCACTCCCCCCTCGAACTCTCTAGATCCCATGCGCATGAGCGACCTCGAGAGAGAAAGGTCAAACGTCCGAGCCCAAACCTCACCGGAACTTCTAGCCATCGGTGGTCGGAGCTCCGTTCCACGGTTGTGCCACCAAAACATGGCACCCGAGAGACCTTCTTGCGTGAGCGAATCGACCGTCGACCCCGAGCTGGCGGTGGAGAATCTAAGCTCTTCTGCTCCACTGGTTCCCCCGAGCACTTCTACGAACGCGTCGGAGATCCCCGCGAGCGCATCGGCGGGCCGGGACTCTATCCCCACGGCAGGAACTATGCCGCCGCCGTCTACTCCTCCTCCTCCTCCTGTCTCTGAATCCGGGGAGGGGGAATCTTCTACCTGTGGTGGAGAAACCGCGGCGGTCTTCACCACCACCGGAGGCAAAGAAGAAGAAGAAGGCAATTCCAGCAACTGGAGCTAGTGCAACATTGGGCCGGCTTTACTGCACAGCCTGGAGAACGACGGATTTACCGCCAAGGTCAAATGGCGGATTGACGAGGAAGACCTGGAACCTTCGCCGAAAGATGGAGAAAGGGTTATTCTCGCCTCCCTTTTCCTTCGAGGTATGGTTTTTCCCCCTCTGCATTTTTCCTCCAGGTTCTTAATCATTATGGGTTTCAGCCTCATTATCTGCCGCCAAACTTCATCCTCTATATAGTCGGGTTCCACGCTCTCTTCTAGTACTACTTCAACGTGAAGCGAAATACCACTGACCGTGTTCTCCCCACATGTGGGACCATTTCTTTCAACCTTCGGAGGTTTAGGGAAGAATGGTTCCCAAAAATCAAAACTTCCGAGTTCGTCAAATTCTGGACGGGCTCGTTCTTTTATCATCTGGATGTTCCATCTCCTGGACAATTGGGCGTTGGATGTAGTCCAGGTTCTTCCTCCGGACCTGCTGCAAACCAAACGGCGGATCGCAAACTCGTCGTCTCGTCCCCTCCTCTGACAGGCATGGACACAGTCCTTTGCTGGCTCGGAAAGAGGATTCAACCCCTTGCACTTCACAGCGTCCGGCTCCACTGTGAGTACACGGGGCCAAATGACACGATGAGGGTGACAAAGTCACCTTTGTATAAAAAACAATTCAAAAAGCGCGTCAACCACTTGGTATCTACTCGTGACCAATACGAGGAAAGTCTGCCAATGTTCAACGCCGAAAACCCTCCTCCCAAGGTATGCTTTTACTTCCTGTCTTTTGGGAAGTTTTTTCGCACTTTGTCTTTCACGGATGTTTTAACTTACCTAAGTTTTTTTTGGCAGCTTGCTACTCTCACATAGGACCAACTTGTCTCTGCAACTGAGGAAGCAGAGTTAAACGCCCGCTTTTTAGCGGCTGGAGGACGTAAGCGCAAGAAGATTTCTGTGAGTCAGGAAGTGATTGATCTTGACGGAGTTGCTGTCGGAGAAATCTCTCATGTCCTAGACAGGGTAGCTCTCAGAGGTTCGAAAAGTGGGGGCCAAACACACTTCCTTCGCTTAGAGAGGGGGCTTTGAGACGGAAGCTTGGAAACGACAACAATGGTGACACAGAGAGTTTACCCAGGTTCAGGCCACCGTGTGGTGTAAAACCCTACTCCTGCTTGTCTGATGGATTGCACTATGGTGGTTATAGTACAATTGCGAGCTTGTGCTCGGAACAGACTACTTGGGATCTACAATGGTTCGAGCTCTCTTTTTCCAAGGGCCGGGTGTGCCCTTCTTATACTAGCGTTTGGACCTCCTTCCCACTTATTTTGCGGGAAGGAGCGTACCGAACTTTTGCGCGGTCTTGGTCTTTGGGGGACAGCTCCACCGTCCATGGTGTCACGGTGGGGAACCCGGTGACGCCGTCTCGGTCTTGTAGCACGAAATTGGTATTGTTGCACCGAAGAGGTAATCCTGGGGAACCTCTTTGGTGACCGCAAGGCCTACCATCGCTTTATACACGAGAACGGAAAGTGTGGACAAAGAGGTTCTGTGGCTGAGCGGCTCCTCCTTCACCGCTCAAAGGAGCAATCGGAAGCGGCACATGGGTTGTATCCTCTTGAAAGGCGACGCGCGGGGAGAGGAGAAAGGGCAAAGTAGAGCCCCTCTCTAGGGCGTGAGTCCTTGCTGGTTAGGTACACCTGGCGAGTGGGCCTATGGAAAAAAGGATCTGCCTAGCATGGACGAAGCCCTTGGCCTTAGAGTCGCACACTGGGCTGGGCCGCAGCTGTCGCTTTGAGGTACCCCCGTATCCAGAGGCCCGACAGTAGCCCCCGGGCCCGCGGTGAACACGTGTCAAGAGGATACGGGGAAACGCGGGGCCAACTTCTGCGGGCCAGGCCTTTGTCACGTGGCTACGTCCCACGACTTTCCCGAGGTAACGGCTCCCTGCGATGTTGGGAGCCCCTCTAATAAAAAAACCCGGAGTACCCGAGGATCCCTTCTTCCTTCTCACTAGCCGCCTCCCAAGGACTGTTCATCCTCCAGATTCCCCACTTCCTTCGAGATCCCTTCTCCAAAATGGCTGGCAAGCAATCCGCTACGGCGAAGCCCTCATCGTCGAAGTCGCGCTCAATCCTAGGGACATCCCGCATCCATGCGGGGTCTTTGCTTGAGAGGGCACGCCCTATGGTGGCTTCCTCGACCAACAAGGACGGGTCCACCTCCATCTTCGCCGGCTAGGCACGGCACAACTCCCTCCCGCCAACCTCCTATGCCTCATTCTTCCACACCCTCTTTGCCGGGTTGATCCCTCCTTTCTCCATCTTCTTCCTCGCCATCCTAGAATTGTACCAGATCCATGCTCTTCACCTCCACCCCAACTCCATTCTGACTCTAGCCATTTTCGCCTTCTGGTGCAAGGCATTTCTTGGCATGAGGCCTTCTATCGCTTTCTTCCACTCCTTCTTCAGCCTTCGCATGATAGATCGAGGGCATTGCGCTGGGTGCGCCTCCTTTCGCATAGGCCTAGGGAGGGGAGCTATGTTCCCCTTTGGAAAATAATATGAAGGTGGATGACATCGTCAACCACTGGGTGTTTATGGGCGCCCACAATGAGATGCCACTGAGAGACCTAGAAAGCATGCCGACTGGGCCCAGGAGACCCTTGATGGTCCGAACATGGACTTCGTTTTGCAGCGGATGTGAGAGCCGTCTTGAGGCTTCCATGATCGTCCGTGAATTCGTTCGCCAGCGGTTGGCGCCCCTTCAAGAGCATGAGCGCCTCATGTGTTATTGTGGTGACACGGAGGATGGTATGAGGCTCAGCGTCGTCCTCCTCGCGGGCAGGGAGCTCGAGGGAATGATGCAGGTTCTTCTTGTCATGGATTTCGCGCACCTCTTCCTCCCTCTGTTGTCCCCCTCTACAGTCTCAGGGAAGCTGAGCATGACGCCGTGATTGGAGCCATGTCCCCCTTCGATCGGTGGGGATCCCTGGGCGAGGACGAGCCATCGCCCTAGGAGAACCCCCTACTCCTAGGTCCTCTTGAAGAGAGGGATACGGAGCCGGCCAAAACAAAGGATTCTGCTCCAGCCGAATCGGCCTCCGGGATAATGTCGAACAAGTTCCCGCTTGAGGAGATTGCGTCTGCTCTCGCGCGAGACGCAGACAACGAGTCATCAGCGTACTCGAGTACTCCTTCTCCACCTCCCAAGCGCCTTGCAGCCTCTGGTGCTGCCGTCGGCGCGGGTTTTTTTCGGTGGCAAGGACTGCCGTGACGCGCCCCCGTGGAGGAAAACGCGTCCCCCGAGCTTGGGGGTACCAGGATGAGTAAGTCTCTTGTAGAGGCGGTGCTCTATTTTTCTTAGCGGTCTTGATGTTTAAGTTTTCTTGTTTTGCACGTCCCCGGAGCGGGCGAAGAGACCTGAGACGCCCAACCCCCAGTCTCCGGTGGAGGTGGCTTGCCCCATGCTCCTAAGGAAAGGTGGGTCCCTCC
The DNA here is from genome assembly GCA_028641055.1 of Alopecurus myosuroides. Lineage (NCBI taxonomy): Eukaryota > Viridiplantae > Streptophyta > Magnoliopsida > Poales > Poaceae > Alopecurus > Alopecurus myosuroides. The sequence goes on from CM054063.1 coordinate 142,648,792, forward strand.
GTGCTCCCCGGCGGCCGAGGGGCTCGCGGACCCTGTCGTTCCTCTAGAGGAGGACAAGGCGGGGAAGAGATGCCGCTTGGGGGGCCTTCTACAGATGATGCCCCACGGTACGAGCCAGACATGCCGAACGATGGCGTTCTCATGGCTCGTCCGGAGTCGTATTCGACCACAACTCCTAGCGCCGCCTGCTTGGGGTTGGCTCCTGATCCCCCTGGCGATGTGGTCCGGAAAACCCTTGTTGTGGAAGATGTCAGAGAGGGAGAGGTCGCCCCCACCACCCATGGAGCGGACACAGGGCTTTCATTCGCTCTGGCGAGAGGAGTGCTGAGTTATTTCTCGGTCCCCATCCAGGGCACGTCGTAGGAGGATTTCATAGATGCGGTGGAGAACTGGCTTCGGGACCCCCCTTCCGAGGGGCCGGATGGTTCGTCCCCCCCCCCGGACAATCTTCCGTGACATTTTCATGGAGGATTGCTGGTCTGCCTGCATCCACTCTGCCCCCCCCCCCCCGAGCTCTACTCGGAAGGCCCCCTGCTTGATATCGCCAAGGATATCGTAGAGGCGCTCCGGATGAGGGCGAGGTCACACTCCCACGTTCTTACCAAGGAGAGCGAGAGTCTCGGGAACCTGTGCGCCTGGTTTTGCCAGGTAGTGTTATTCTGTCGCGAGAGACAGAAGGCGGCGCAAGAAGTACGCCGCCAGAAGTTCAGCGAGGACTCCAACCGCGAGGCGGAGGCACTTTGCGAAGAGGAAAAGAACGCGCTAGACGCTGCCTGGGATCTGCATGCCCGTCTTCGACCAGAGCAGGAAGAACATCATTTGTCGGTGGAGAAATGGACCCTTGGTGGCGAGGAATGGGAGAACGCCCTTGCCTATCCTGAAGATGCCCTGGTACGTCGCGAGGAGTATGTTTCTTCCCGCGAGTCTAGCATCTCCCTCAAAGAGAGCAATATTTACCACCTTGAGGGGGAAGTCAAGAAACGCAAGGCAGAAACCACCCGGCTTGCGGGGGAAGTGAGTGAGGAGCGCGAGCGCCTCGAGAAGCTGCGAAACGACCTGAAAAGGGAGAAAGAGACACAACAACAACAAGTGGAACGAGGGACCCAGGCGGGGCACGGGGCATACCGCAAAGAGCCTGAGGCAGGCCTGGTTCGGAAACAGCCCCCGAAGGAGGTCGCGGGAAGGGAGTGCTACCTTTGGAGGTCGATAGGCTCTCGACGGAGCTTGGTCGGCTCCGTGCGCAACTTGCTGAAGAGCGCAGCGTGAGGGAGCGCGCCGTCGCCGCGTCTGCGGAGTTCGAGTCGGACCTGTTCGCCTCGCGAGAGCGTCTGTCCCCGCTCGCGTAGGAGGTGCCCGAGCATGCGAAGCTAGCCGGACCAGCGCTGGAGCTTCAACTCCAGCTGGAGGAGGTGTTCCAGCGTGCCATCTAGGCCGCTCAGGTGGTTGGCGAGCGGCTGGGCCTTGTGCTTCCTTCTCCCCCTTCAAGGTACGACACCATGCTCGCCCTTCACTTCTTTGCCGGCATGCTGGACTTCCTGCTGGAGGACGCCCAAAGCGTGGACGCGATTCTTGATGCGGAGTGCCGCCAGCTCCTGTCGGAGGCCGTGACGCACCTGTTCTCCAGGATTTTGATGGTCTAGCCTGACTTCAATTTGAGTATTCTGGCGGGTAAGGTTCCTTCCGACCGTGCTGCTTCCCTCTCCGTCCTTGTGAAGGATGTCGTTGCTACTTTCGTGAAGGCCTTCAATCCGACCCCGCCTACCGACAGGGCCCCAAGCTCTGGTGTTGGGAATGAAGGTTCTTCCGCCTAGTGTCCCCTTGTGTATCTGTGAGATTCCGCCTGAACTTTTTAAATGTCTTGTAAGGCGATATTCTAAGCTTTTTTGCTTATTGTATCCCTATCTGTTATTCCGCTTCCTGGTGTTTTGTGTGAGAATACTTAGCTTTTGTGATGGTATCCTTAGAGAAACCTTGCTCGCGTCCCTCGCGGTGGGCCTCCAGTTGCTTCTTGTGGAGGATCCTTCTGGGTTCCGTGCGAGGAGTTGCATGATGTGCGCTACCTCCTAAGGAGTGAGGCCTTCGCTTCTACCTGCAGCTTGTGCCTCTGGAGAGGTACGCGCCTGTTTGTTCCTTCGTGAGCATCTCGCGAGGAGAATCGCCAAAGGATTTGGCGAAGTGTTTGTGTGTGGTAGCGACCCACTCACATACACTATACCAGCCCCGCTCGTGGGATGCTCTCGAGAGGAAAAGGCCCTCGCGCGCCTCTCTGGAGAGAAGAAGTATGCATGCTGAGATGGATGCACATGATGTTTTGTTTGATGCAAAATGTAGGCTTGCCAGCATGCAAGGAGAGATTAGATTGCTTTTGTGAAAGCAACAAGATTTTACTGCTAGGGTGAGGCATTGTTCTATTACAAAATGCTTGGGGATGTCGTGACCGTGTGGTCCCCCAAGAAGCACTTGAATGTAACATCCCTGATTTTTGGAAAGTCCAAAAATCACTAAAAATTGAAACTTTTTGTTTTCATGTTATGCAAGTCACCAAAAACCAAATAAGATGCAAGAAACAAAAGGAAACAATACATATTCAATGAAATTGAATTTTACCAATCCAATTATACCTCTATTCCATAAACCCTAAAATCCCATTCAAAAATAAATTTCTTTATATAAAGGGAATATGTTTTTATCAACAAACCTTTACCCAAAATATTTACAACTCTAATTTTACCTTGAAGATATTTTAGGGCAACAAAAATCAAAGATTTATAACCCTTCATAGAGTTCTAAGCCCCAAAGGTATTTGCTGAGAATAAATTTGTTAATAATAACTTTTAGTTGTTATTCCAAGTTTTAAACATGAAGGTGTGAAAATAAAATGCATTGTTTGGAAAATAACATAAAAAGGGCTCTGAAAACAATATTATGACTTGTGGTTTTATTCTAAATTTTATTGATCAACAATATTAATTAATTGATATGAACTAATTAAATAACATTAAGTTACTATTAATAAATCCTTCATATCCTAAAATTATTAACTATAAAAATGGTTTGAAAATGATTTCCAAAAATAATATATGACTTGTAAAATGTCTCTGAGATTTTATTTAGACAATAACATCAATTTATAATTTTCTAAATTTTAAAATGGAATAAAGTTACTATATGTAAATCACTGAAATCTTAAATTTATAAAATATAAAAGTGATGTGAAATGACTTTCAAAAATAGTATTTGACATGTTTAATGTCTCTGAAATTTTATTTAATCAAAAAACCCATTTTTACTATTTTCTATTTTAAAATGGTATTAAGTACTATTAAGGAGTTAATTATATTTTCAAGTTTCAAAATTGGAAATGTGTCCAAATTTGTCCACAAACATTCTTAGTTGAAAGATATTTTTATTTTAAGAATTTAGAAATTTGTTTCATGTTATTTGGATGTTTAAAACAGAAGTTATTAAAGAAAAGAGAAAACAGGAAAAAGAAAAAAGAATGGATGACGTCATGATGACATCACATCATCTTCTTCCCGTTTGGAAACTGCCCCGACTGTTTCGGGTGGAATTTTTGCGCCCTTATTCCGGGCGATTAAGGCCATCATAACTCCCTCCGTTTCTTCCCCTTAATATCCAAGACTCCCCTCTTCATTTCCCCCTTGCTCTACTCCCACATACCGCCTCCAATAGCCCACAATTTCTCGCCGGAATCTGCAAAGGCCGCGGTGGCGTTCATCATTTTCCGGCAACATAGAAGGTTGCGCCACCCCATCCTTGTCCCCCGTGCTTTCCTTAGTCCGTGCGCATCCCCTGATGCGTTTTCTCTTTTGTTTTGCGAAGCTGAACACCGCCGCCGTGCTCTCCCGGAGATGGCCGGAGCTGCATTGTGTCTGTTACCGCGCGCCGCCGTTATTGGAAGCGAGGAAGAGCTCTGAACCCTCCATCGTCTTTGTCGTGACCTCCCGCGCCTCCTCGTCACTTCCGTGAGCCCGCGGCATATCGGAATCGCCGCCGCCGTCCAAGATCGAGCCGCTGCGCCACCGCACCTCCATAGTCCGGCGACCCGCATCTCCACTGTAAGGTTCCTTTGCTCCCCGCCGTTAGATATAAATCGTACGCGCAAGATTAGAATCACTAAACGAACCGGTGTCGGCCAATCAGGAGGAGCCACGTGTGAGCCTAGTCAGCCACGCACAATAGTCTATCTGTCGCTTGGTGCAACGTGAAACCAGCCTAGGCCCAGCTCCTGTCCATAGCCCTACGCGACAGATAACAGGTTTTCGGCCCAGCCTGCCTCTGGAATTTAATTCCGAATAATAATAGAATTGTAAATTTGCAGATTAGTCCCTAGAACTTAGATCTAACATAACTTTTGATCCATAAGCCCAAATTTAGCAATCTTGGACTTTTTGGAAAGCCCTTGGCATCTAGAAACTTTTGGCACTGGCCAAATTAAAATTTGACTATTTAAAATATTTTCAAATTCAAATATGCTTGTTTGATGAATTTCTGGCATAATTCAAATTCTACAAATCCAAAAATCGCAAATAAAATATATTTGGAACCCTTAGGATGTGTACCTTCATACCCTCTGTCCCAAAATAATCTTTCAACAAGTTAAACTTGAATTTAGAATTAATTGGTATATTGAGTATATTTGACTTAGTTTAAATTCTATAAATAATGTTAATATGTTTTCTTAAGCAATGTTGCTCCATATGGCAACCTTAATCCATAGAAACCAGTGCCATAGAATTTATGACACATATGAGCCATACCCATGTATTTTAGGCCAAGTTATCACACACTTGTTTCATACCATATTAAAAATGACTTAGGAAATATTTTGCTTAAGTGGTTCTATGTGTGTACGGCTATATGAAACCAAGGCTAAGTCCTTAGTGAAGTTTCAACTTATACTTAGCCAACAAATGAACCTAAAAACACTAGTACCATAGTTTTCTATCTACTTCTCCATTCCCCTATTCTTGCTTCAAGAATCCATCGAGTTAGCAAAATGGAAGACAAGACTCAACCACAAGAAGGAACTCCATCTTCAACTTGGTGGCAACATGAAGAGCTACAAGGAAGATCAATGAAGAAGTTTGGAAGAGAAGACTTAGACTCCACAGCAACTAGAAGCAACTCAAGAAGTACAAGTGTGAAGAAATTCAGAAGAAGACATCTCCCTCTCTATTTCTATCTTTCTTATTTCCTTTCTTTCCAAATGGACTTAGTGATATTTTGTGCCCATACCATACCCAAACCAAATTAGTGAAGTGAAAGCCATGAAGAAATTTATCAAGACCAAGAGAAGAATCAATCCAAGGAACAACACTACAAATGAAGCATGAAGATTATCTTCAAGAAGACAAAGCATATGAAGACTTGGAGAAATCCACACAAGTTGTTTTTGTCCAGCCCTTGACCCAAATGGAAAAGACCAATACTTTAACTTGTTACCTCCTTTGTTATGAAGTTAGTTGAACTTGTCCTAGCCAACTTTGTCAAACTCCTTTGTTATGTTATTTTCTCTGTTTGCTTTCTCCACTTAAGTGTTTGATTGCTAGGATGCTTGTTTATTTTGTTATTGTGTTTTCAATGAATAGATTGTACGGAGAGCAACGATCTTTTGTGAAGAAGAGTGTGATATCTTCACCAACTTCAACAAGGCAAGTGACACATCATAAACTACCTATTATTTCCTATATGCATTAGAGATTTTGAGTAGTATGCATGATAGGAAAATCTTTGGTAAAATACTATGCTATGCTATTATCCCAAGTAGTGTGTAGCCATCCTTATTACCTTGATAGCGTAGCAGCCTTAAAAAAATTGGTAGTTGATTGCTTAGCTATGCTTGTAGATGAAGTTGATGTGATTGGAAAGTATAACTATGTTTTGAATGATTACCCTAAGGGGTTTATGGAATATTTTTGGTGGAGTAATAGATACTCACAAGTGTGGCATGGTAGGGGACCATTCACATGGTTGAACCTATGAATATGTTCACATGAATAGCATGGTAGGGGATCACATTAGTGGTTGTACCTATGAAAATGCTTATTCTCCAGCATGGTAGGGGATCACATTAGTGGTTGTACCTATGAAAATGCTTATTCTCCAGCATGGTAGGGGATCACATTAGTTGTTGTACCTATGAAAATGCTTATTCTCCAGCATGGTAGGGGATCACATTAGTGATTGTACCTATGAAAATGCTTATTCTCCAGCATGGTAGGGGATCACATTAGTGGTTGTACCTATGAAAATGCTTATACTCCAGCATGGTAGGGGATCACATTAGTGGTTGTACCTATGAAAATGCTTATTACCCATCATGGTAGGGGATCACATTAGTGGTTGTACCTATGAAAATTCTTATACTCCAGCATGGTAGGGGATCACATTAGTGGTTGTACCTATGAAAATGCTGATGACTCTAGCATGGTAGGGGACCACATTAGTGGTTGGACCTATGAATATGCTCTTATCTATGGCATGGTAGGGGACCATTCACATGGTTGGACCTATGAATATGTCAACATTTCTGAAGATGACTCTTGGTTCACAAATCTCTATCCAGAGATACCTCTTATGATCAAAAATGTTTTATGAAAAATGTAGGAGAAAACTGGCTTTATGCAAACTTAGCCTAAACTCCACTCAGCCAAATAAGCATGTAGTATTAGTCTTGCCATTTATATCCACCATAGTGTTACTTGCCAATACATTAAATTGTATTGACTCCCTTGTGGCTGCATATTCCATATTGCAGATGTTTCTGAAGACGAGTGAGGATTTTGTTTAGGATCTCGAGACTATCGCCAACATGTTTTGCCTGTGGCACATGAAGAAGATGGGCTCAATGTTATACTATGTTTTCCGCTGTATATTTTTGTTTACCGCTAGTCTTCTAAGACTATGCAAGTTGTAATACTATTTTGTAAAGACTGGATCATGCGATATAATAGAATTTGATGCTTTTGCATGATATTTCATTTTGTACTGTGGTGCTAGCAATTGATCCAGGGACTAGCACAATAACACATGTGTCCTTACATTATTTAAATGTGGGAACGCTACAAAATGGTATCAGAGCATTGTGTTGCCTGTAGGATTCGAGACCCTTAGGTTTGGAAGCCATTTTTGATCATGTTATTATCTCCTTAGAGTATTTTGGATCCTAGCGGCATAGTGAGATGAAGCGGCCCGGACAACTTTACGTGTCCACGGACACGAGACCGTTCCCTGATTGGCTTGCGGGTGCCTGTATCTCTCACTATAGTGAATATCCAATTTGCAACAAGTTGTTAATAACCCATTGATCACCCTAGGATTGAAAACTTTCTATGTTCAAACTTTCTAGAAACAAAACAATCATCTTGATTCTTCTCATATCATCTCATCTATTATTCACCTTCAAAATTTTCTAGATGACCCCTCTTCAATACCATCAAGACAGGAATGTTGATGACCATACCTTGAAGTGCAAGAAGTATGTTCACCACATGAAGACCAACACTCAAGAATTATTGAAGAATTTGAAGAAAAACATAGACTTCACAACAATCAAGAATACCTCAATACATGGAGAGAAGAATTTGAAGAACTCAAGAAGATATAGAAGAGACCACCAATATAGTCACTTTGTTAGAACAACGTTAACGTGTTAGTATATGATCATACCAATGAGTGTGGTATGCCAATATTAGAGTTTTCTAAAAACCATGTTGTTTGGTGTGGTGAATGTGTTGATATGTGTTGTTTGCAAGATGAGTTTCCTTGATCTTCTCTGTTTGGAATAGGGACCTCTTTTAGCTATCTTTCTAATCCCTACTCATCCCTACTAGACCAAACCCAACACCATACTCATTCACCAACCATAGTGAGAACCATGTGGAATCATACAACCCTTACCCTAGTGATACACAGGCCATCCCATTTGAGGAATTCTAGTATCAAATTTCTTTCTTCTGTGTGAAGGAACAATCACATCCATGATCAATGCCAACTGCCTAATAAGGATCAAGCTAACCTTGGAGCTATCAAGCAATGAAAGTTTTCCTACCATGAGAGTTTCCTTAGAAATAGCATGGTGTTTGCCTTCAAGGATGACAACAACAAGAAGGAAGATTTCTAAGGACATCAAAAGACCAAGTTGAGAGGAACCCAAAGACTTTTGATTGACCCAAAGAGTGACCTCTCAGTGTCAAAGGTAGTTCAACAGATCTATGTTGGTCTACAGCTCTACCGCGAAGGAAAGTTTTACTCAAGCCAATCTCAAATAAATCTGCACTCCAATATAATGAAAATAGACTACCCACAAAAGTTTCTTTTAAGGGTGGTAGCCCATCCAGTTGTTTTGGAATCCAGTTACCCAAATCTTTCTTTCTAACCTTCCCAAATCTCGGGACGAGATTTCTTTTAAGGGTGGTAGTCTGTAACATCCCTGATTTTTGGAAAGTCCAAAAATCACTAAAAATTGAAACTTTTTGTTTTCATGTTATGCAAGTCACCAAAAACCAAATAAGATGCAAGAAACAAAAGGAAACAATACATATTCAGTGAAATTGAATTTTACCAATCCAATTATACCTCTATTCCATAAACCCTAAAATCCCATTCAAAAATAAATTTCTTTATATAAAGGGAATATGTTTTTATCAACAAACCTTTACCCAAAATATTTACAACTCCAATTTTACCTTGAAGATATTTTAGGGCAACTAAAATCAAAGATTTATAACCCTTCATAGAGTTCTAAGCCCCAAAGGTATTTGCTGAGAATAAATTTGTTAATAATAACTTTTAGTTGTTATTCCAAGTTTTAAACATGAAGGTGTGAAAATAAAATGCATTGTTTGGAAAATAACATAAAAAGGGTTCTGAAAACAATATTATGACTTGTGGTTTTATTCTAAATTTTATTGATCAACAATATTAATTAATTGATATGAACTAATTAAATAACATTAAGTTACTATTAATAAATCCTTCATATCCTAAAATTATTAACTATAAAAATGGTTTGAAAATGATTTCCAAAAATAATATATGACTTGTAAAATGTCTCTGAGATTTTATTTAGACAATAACATCAATTTATAATTTTCTAAATTTTAAAATGGAATAAAGTTACTATATGTAAATCACTGAAATCTTAAATTTATAAAATATAAAAGTGATGTGAAATGACTTTCAAAAATAGTATTTGACATGTTTAATGTCTCTGAAATTTTATGTAATCAAAAAACCCATTTTTACTATTTTCTATTTTAAAATGGTATTAAGTACTATTAAGGAGTTAATTATATTTTCAAGTTTCAAAATTTGAAATGTGTCCAAATTTGTCCACAAACATTCTTAGTTGAAAGATATTTTTATTTTAAGAATTTAGAAATTTGTTTCATGTTATTTGGATGTTTAAAACAGAAGTTATTAAAGAAAAGAGAAAACAGGAAAAAGAAAAAAAGAATGGATGGCGTCATGATGACATCACATCATCTTCTTCCCGTTTGGAAACTGCCCCGACTGTTTCGGGTGGAATTTTTGCGCCCTTATTCCGGGCGATTAAGGCCATCATAACTCCCTCCGTTTCTTCCCCTTAATATCCAAGACTCCCCACTTCATTTCCCCCTTGCTCTACTCCCACATACCGCCTCCAATAGCCCACAATTTCTCGCCGGAATCTGCAAAGGCCGCGGTGGCGTTCATCATTTTCCGGCAACATAGAAGGTTGCGCCGCCCCATCCTTGTCCCCCGTGCTTTCCTTAGTCCGTGCGCATCCCCTGATGCGTTTTCTCTTTTGTTTTGCGCAGCTGAACACCGCCGCCGTGCTCTCCCGGAGATGGCCGGAGCTGCATTGTGTCTGTTACCGCGCGCCGCCGTTATTGGAAGCGAGGAAGAGCTCTGAACCCTCCATCGTCTTTGTCGTGACCTCCCGCGCCTCCTCGTCACCTCCGTGAGCCCGCGGCATATCGGAATCGCCGCCGTCGTCCAAGATCGAGCCGCTGCGCCACCGCACCTCCATAGTCCGGCGACCCGCATCTCCACTGTAAGGTTCCTTTGCTCCCTGCCGTTAGATATAAATCGTACGCGCAAGATTAGAATCACTAAACGAACCGGTGTCGGCCAATCAGGAGGAGCCACGTGTGAGCCCAGTCAGCCACGCACAATAGTCTATCTGTCGCTTGGTGCAACGTGAAACCAGCCTAGGCCCAGCTCCTGTCCATAGCCCTACGCGACAGATAAGAGGTTTTCGGCCCAGCCTGCCTCTGGAATTTAATTCCGAATAATAATAGAATTGTAAATTTGCAGATTAGTCCCTAGAACTTAGATCTAACATAACTTTTGATCCATAAGCCCAAATTTAGCAATCTTGGACTTTTTGGAAAGCCCTTGGCATCTAGAAACTTTTGGCACTGGACAAATTAAAATTTTACTATTTAAAATATTTTCAAATTCAAATATGCTTGTTTGATGAATTTCTGGCATAATTCAAATTCTACAAATCCAAAAATCGCAAATAAAATATATTTGGAACCCTTAGGATGTGTACCTTCATACCCTCTGTCCCAAAATAATCTTTCAACAAGTTAAACTTGAATTTAGAATTAATTGTTATATTGAGTATATTTGACTTAGTTTAAATTCTATAAATAATGTTAATATGTTTTCTTAAGCAATGTTGCTCCATATGGCAACCTTAATCCATAGAAACCAGTGCCATAGAATTTATGACACATATGAGCCATAACCATGTATTTTAGGCCAAGTTATCACACACTTGTTTCATACCATATTAAAAATGACTTAGGAAATATTTTGCTTAAGTGGTTCTATGTGTGTATGGCTATATGAAACCAAGGCTAAGTCCTTAGTGAAGTTTCAACTTATACTTAGCCAACAAATGAACCTAAAAACACTAGTACCATAGTTTTCTATCTACTTCTCCATTCCCCTATTCTTGCTTCAAGAATCCATCAAGTTAGCAAAATGGAAGACAAGACTCAACCACAAGAAGGAACTCCATCTTCAACTTGGTGGCAACATGAAGATCTACAAGGAAGATCAATGAAGAAGCTTGGAAGAGAAGACTTAGACTCCACAGCAACTAGAAGCAACTCAAGAAGTACAAGTGTGAAGAAATTCAGAAGAAGACATCTCCCTCTCTATTTCTATCTTTCTTATTTCCTTTCTTTCCAAATGGACTTAGTGATATTTTGTGCCCATACCATACCCAAACCAAATTAGTGAAGTGAAAGCCATGAAGAAATTTATCAACACCAAGAGAAGAATCAATCCAAGGAACAACACTACAAATGAAGCATGAAGATTATCTTCAAGAAGACAAAGCATATGAAGACTTGGAGAAATCCACACAAGTTGTTTTTGTCCAGCCCTTGACCCAAATGGAAAAGACCAAGACTTTAACTTGTTACCTCCTTTGTTATGAAGTTAGTTGAACTTGTCCTAGCCAACTTTGTCAAACTCCTTTGTTATGTTATTTTCTCTGTTTGCTTTCTCCACTTAAGTGTTGGATTGCTAGGATGCTTGTTTATTTTGTTATTGTGTTTTCAATGAATAGATTGTACGGAGAGCAACGATCTTTTGTGAAGAAGAGTGTGATATCTTCACCAACTTCAACAAGGCAAGTGACACATCATAAACTACCTATTATTTCCTATATGCATTAGAGATTTTGAGTAGTATGCATGGTAGGAAAATCTTTGGTAAAATACTATGCTATGCTATTATCCCAAGTAGTGTGTAGCCATCCTTATTACCTTGATAGCGTAGCAGTCTTAAAAAAAATTGGTAGTTGACTGCTTAGCTATGCTTGTAGATGAAGTTGATGTGATTGGAAAGTATAACTATGTTTTGAATGATTACCCTAAGGGGTTTATGGAATATTTTTGGTGGAGTACTAGATACTCACAAGTGTGGCATGGTAGGGGACCATTCACATGGTTGAACCTATGAAGATGTTCACATGAATAGCATGGTAGGGGATCACATTAGTGGTTGTACCTATGAAAATGCTTATTCTCCAGCATGGTAGGGGATCACATTAGTGGTTGTACCTATGAAAATGCTTATTCTCCAGCATGGTAGGGGATCACATTAGTGGTTGTACCTATGAAAATGCTTATTCTCCAGCATGGTAGGGGATCACATTAGTGATTGTACCTATGAAAATGCTTATTCTCCAGCATGGTAGGGGATCACATTAGTGGTCGTACCTATGAAAATGCTTATACTCCAGCATGGTAGGGGATCACATTAGTGGTTGTACCTATGAAAATGCTTATTACCCAGCATGGTAGGGGATCACATTAGTGGTTGTACCTATGAAAATGCTTATACTCCAGCATGGTAGGGGATCACATTAGTGGTTGTACCTATGAAAATGCTGATGACTCTAGCATGGTAGGGGACCACATTAGTGGTTGGACCTATGAATATTCTCTTATCTATGGCATGGTAGGGGACCATTCACATGGTTGGACCTATGAATATGTCAACATTTCTGAAGAGGACTCTTGGTTCACAAATCTCTATCCAGAGATACCTCTTATGATCAAAAATGTTTTATGAAAAATGTAGGAGAAAACTGGCTTTATGCAAACTTAGCCTAAACTCCACTCAGCCAAATAAGCATGTAGTATTAGTCTTGCCATTTATATCCACCATAGTGTTACTTGCCAATACATTAAATTGTATTGACTCCCTTGTGGCTGCATATTCCATATTGCAGATGTTTCTGAAGACGAGTGAGGATTTCGTTTAGGATCTCGAGACTATCGCCAACATGTTTTGCCTGTGGCACATGAAGAAGATGGGCTCAATGTTATACTATGTTTTCCGCTGTATATTTTTGTTTACCGCTAGTCGTCTAAGACTATGCAAGTTGTAATACTATTTTGTAAAGACTGGATCATGCGATATAATAGAATTTGATGCTTTTGCATGATATTTCATTTTTTACTGTGGTGCTAGCAATTGATCCAGGGACTAGCACAATAACACATGTGTCCTTACATTATTTAAATGTGGGAACGCTACATTGAAGAAACGGGACTCCCATCGTCATGGGGCTGAAACTCGCGTGAGTTCAGGTGCACAGCTAGAGGATGTAGTGGCCTTGTGGATCCCTCGAGTAACAAAATATTTCTACGCCGGAGCGAGGCTCCCACTTGTACGGGTAGAAGCTCTCGCGGCCTTGTGGTCCTCCTAGTGAGAGCTCCCTGAGACCCTCACGGAGAGAGATTCCGATGTTGTTTTTACCGTGGCGTCACGGGGTACCCTTGAGGGTACGTCTCCATAGCCTTGTGGGGGCCATGGAGCGAGCATGTGGTGAGAGATCCTCCCTAGTAAGGAGGCGCGCTCGCATGGGGAGTAGTGGCAGCCCCCGAGCCTCCAGCACTCTGGGGGGTCTTCTAGGTAGGAGCCCCCGAGCCTCCAGCGCTCTGGGGGGGGGGTCTTCTGGGTGGGAGCCCCCGAGCCTCCAACATTCTGGGGGGGGGGGGGTCTTCAGTGCGGCTGCTCATTCACGCAAAGTGAGTGGCCTCTTCTTGGGAGCCTCATCGAGGTGTCTCGCGTCGTCTTCGTCGGCCAGGTGGGAGATGGCCACCTCCTTGTAGCCTCGCTCGACAGAGCGTGTTGCCTCCTCCACCTCTCCATGGATGGTGATGGTGCCAGCACGCCCGTGTAGCTTGGAGAGGTTGTACGCGTGGTGCATCACATCCATGAACTTCACGAGAGCTGGGTACACGAGGATGGCATTGTAGGGGAGGGTTATGCGTGCGACGTCGAAACCGAGTGTCTCGGTGCGTTAGTTCTGGCGGTTGCCGAGCGCTAGGGATGCGAGAAAAACTCGATATTAGTGAGCGGATCGAGATCGACTCGCTTTTTAGCTTGACTCAAGATTGACTCTAAAAGAAATGAGCTGAATATGAGCACATTCTATAGCTTGAGAGGAGAACGAGCTAATCTTGAGTGACTGCTAGCTCGCTCGATTTTAGCTCGATAGCTCGAAATAATATAATTATTTATAATGATTCTAAAATATATTAAAATAAAATTGGATAATTTGCTACCTTATATGTTGTGAACGGAATTGCTCTTTCCTTCATAGCCCATCCAAATCTGGATATCCAACTAGATATCTATCGTGAGTCTTCGTGTTTTGTTACAATAAGTACTTGTTATTAGCGTGTGAAGAAATGAATGTTGCCATGGTTGTTATTAAAACAATATTTTTGTTATAATGTTATTGTGGTTTAATTATATAAACTATTTGCTTTCGAATGTACAAATGCTCATTGTATTGTTAAGCTCGAAACTCGCTCGAGATCGACTCTAGATCGTTACAAGCCGAGCATGAGCCAATATTACAGCTCGACCATTAACTCGACTTAGTCCGAGCTCGCTCGTATTTTAGAATGAGCTGAGCTGAGCTGAGTGTAACTCGCTCGAACTCGACTCATTTGCCGCCCTACCGAGCGTGAGGGTGAGGCGCACCTGTTCCAGTGGGACCGTGGTGCCGTTGGTGACGCCATCGAATGGCCTTGTGGGGGCCAGACGCTCGTAGGGCACCTCGAGTCGCTCGAACATGGGCTCCGAGATGACGTTGAGGCCCACACCCCCATCAAGCAGGGTCTTGTTGATGGCGATGCTGTTGATGGTGGGGGTGCAGACTAGAGGAAGGGTTCCCATGGTCCTTGTGGACTTGGAGTGGTCGGTGATGTCGAAGGAGACATTGTGGTCTGAGCACTTGAGTAGCTTCGCCGCGGCTGTGCCTGGGTGGACAACGGCAATCTCACGCGAGATCTTCTTGAAGTGGCGGTTGGAGAGAGGAGCTTGTGATCCACCAAGTATGTAGGCTATGTAGCCTAGGGACTCTTGGTAGCCCCTGCAATGTTCGTCTCCCCAACCCTGGTTGCCCTCAGCGTGGGGCTGCGCGGCAACGTTCACCTGAGGCGCAGGTGGGTTCAGACGCTGCAGCTGTGGCGGAAGTGGCTGTTGTTGGGGCGGCAGGTAGCCGCCGCCGTTTTAGCCACCTGAGTTATAGTTGTTGTACCCGTTATAGTGGTTTGGTCCGCGCTCCTCCCATCTCCCTCCAGCGTGTCCTCTACCTTGCCCATAACTGTGCCAGCCACCGCTTCGAGGGTAGCCCTCTTCGCCACCCCTCATGAAGCGGTCCCCCCGCATCTTCTCCAGATGGAAACAGTCCTTCGTGGCATGTGAGTGCATCATGTGGAACTCACAGAAGGGGCGGTTGTCCGCCACGGGTGCAGCGTCGCTGCGGCGTTGCTTGCTTTCTGGCTCGGCAGCCAAAACGGCCGGAGATTTCCGTTTGGCGTCGCCATCATTACTTCGCGCGTTTTTTTTCTCTTGGGGGCCATTGTCTTGGGCTTGTTAGCAGGTGTGTTGTGCCTGAAGAGGCGTCCCTCCTCAGTCTTAGCACACCTATCGGCCATATCCAGTTGCTCGACAGTAGAGGTAAGGTCGTATCTGATGCCGAGTTCTTCGAGCATAAACTAGTTGGTGACCCCTTCCCTGAAGGCGGAGGTGACGTACAACGATGCGAGCGATCTTGTTGCCCGTATGACTGAAGATTTGCAAGTACTAGCGAAGAATTTCACCAGGGCGCTGGCGTATGCTGTGGAGGTCGTTGTAGGAGAGATGGCGTTCATAGGATCCCTTGAAGTTGGCGACGAAGTGGAGGCACAACTCCTTGAACGACCCGATGCAGCCCTCCAGCAGATTCATTAGCTAGATGAGGGCAGGGCCCTTGAGGTGCATGGGAAACCAGTTCGTCATGCACTTGGCGTCCCCCTTTGCAGCTCCTATGCTGAGGAAGTAGAGCTGCATGAAGTCGAAGGGAGGAGTGGTCCCGTCATAAAGAGATGTCAACGTCGGGTTGAACTTAGGCAGCCAGGAGACCGTGCGAAGTTGCCTGGTGAACGCGAGGGTGCCGCCGACGTAGACCGTCACACGGGCGTCGACGTCCGCCGGGCGGTTGGCGTAGCCGTGTTTAGCGAGGTCGTGGATGGTGCGCCGCTCGCGTTTGTGGCAGTGTTCGATCTGAACGTGCGCATCCTGTGGAGTACGCAAGATTTGGCTGCTGTTGCTGGTCTTCTCAGGCACCTTAGTGGTGGGTACCTTGTCATGGAACATAGTGTGGGAACCGCCTTGCACTAGCAAGGTTACATCGTGGGAAGGGGGCGGCACGTCATGATTTTGCGCACTCCTATGCTGACAAGTGTCTACTCCCGCGGCTCCCGTGAGGGCACGTTTGTGATGGTGTCAAGCTCCTGGAGGCGGGTGATCCATGCGGCGTGTCCTTTAGGTGCGGACGGGTGCGTAAGCAGCTCACAAGCCAACAGCAGAGCTGCTGCCGGAGTAGGTTGCTCCAGGCGTCCCTGCGTTCCTGACGGCGACAAGGCGGGTGCTGAGACGCAAGCGTGTCTTGCTGCGGCGTGTGGGAGGAAGCTTCCTCCTCCATGCCAGTGGCGTTGCGCCGTGTCGCATCGTTGTCGTTTCCAGTTGGATCGACCTGCCCCCGGCAGCGAGCGCGCTCAGAGAGGGTAAGGCGTGGATGGTCCAGGTGGCTGGGGCCATGGAAACGAGGAAACGAAGGAGTGCCTTAGCTCCCTACCTGGTGCGCCAAATGTCGGAGAAAGCTCTCTTGTCCTAGATAGGGTATCTCTCAGAGGTTCAAACATTGGGGGCCAAACACATTTCATTTGCTTCGAGAGGGAAGCTTGGACACAACAAAAAAGGTGACACAGAGAGTTTACCCAGGTTCAGGCCACCGGTGTCGTATAAATCCCTACTCCTTCTTTTCTGATGGATTGCACTGCGGTGATTACAGTACAAATGCGAGCTTGTGCTCGGAACAGACTACTTAGGCTCTATAATGGTTCGAGATCTCCTTTTCCAAGGGTCGGGTGTGCCCTTATTATACTTGTGTTTGGACCTCCTTTCCGCTCATTTGGCGGGAAAGTGTTCCCACAAGGTGCCAAAGGGGGAGCATTCCGCACTTCTGCACCTCCGGCGCGGTCTTGGTCTTTGGGGGACATCTCCACCGTCCATGGCGTCACGATAGGGGAACCCGGTGATGCCGCCTCTATCTTGTAGCGCGGACTTGGTCTTATTGCACCGAAGAGGTAATCCCGGGGAACCTCTTTGGTGACCGCAGGGCCTCCCCTCGCTTTATACACGATAACAGAAACTATGGACGAAGAGGTTATGCGGCTCCTCCGTCACCGCTCAGAGGAGAAGTCGTAAGCGGCACATGGGTTGTCGCCTCTTGAAAGGAGACACCCAGGTAGAGGAGCAAGGGAAAAGTAGAGCCCCTCTCCATGGCGCGAGTCCCCGCTGGTTAGGTCCACGTGGCGAGTGGGCCAATGGAAAAAAGGCTCCGACTGGCGTGGATAAAGCCCTTGGCCTCGGAGTCGCACACAGGGCTAGGCCGCAGTTGTCGCCTCGAGGTACCACGGTATCCAGAGGCCCGACAGTTCCCGTTGCCACTTCCAGGTAAGACTCGGTCTTTTATTTTTCATATTTTCTTCATTTCCACACAACTTGTTTTCTCGGATTTTTGGTCTCGGTTCTTTCTTTCCTTTTTTAGCCTTTTTCCTGTCCCTTTGAAGGGACAAGGCAGGAAAAAACACAAGGCTGCCACTCTTAGGGGGCCTAAGCCTTCTCCTGCTACTGCACCGGATACACCAGCGGCAGCTGGCGAAGAACACTCGGCTCCTCGAGAGGAATCCGAGAGGACGCGCGAGAAAGGGTGGACGATTTTGAGGAAGGGGGGCCTTCCCTCATCTAGACAATCGAGGAGATTCCACAATTTGACGAGAAGTTTAAGGTAAAGCAGGAGGCTTGCTTTGATGAACATGGCTATATGCATCCGTGGGCAGAAAAGCAATTTTCCCGAGCCCCCTTGATTCGTCCATGGCCAAAAGGCGGATCTATTGTTCGAAATAATTATACATTCTTGCCTCGGCAGGTTATCCAAGACGGAATCCACCACATGGGGATTTCTTTCTCGGAATACCCCAAGGAATTCACGAAAATGCTGACTTGGCTGCAAAGGATAAGGCTGGTATACCTATATCCCCCAATTACCAAGACAAAAGCATGCTTTTTTGTTTTAATACTTTTATCTTTGCATGCTCATTTTCTAACAAGCCTTTTACTTTTGTATGCTTTCAGCAAACTGCTGAAAACATTAACGTGGACCATCAAGAACGAGGAGGTGAAATCTCTCCATGGCATTTTGTATGATAAACACTAAAAAAATTCCGAGATTCAAAACCAACTAAAAGAGAATGCCGGTAAGCATCGTTTTCTTTCTTTGTTTTTGATTCTGATCTTGCAAATTTTTTCTTAAGTATTTTTTTGCGCTAACCTTTTGGATTTTCTTATTTTCAGCCACTTTGGCCAAAGCCAAGCAGAATGCTAAAGATGCTGGGAATGCCCAAAACCTCCGTAAAGAAAAAACTCGGAGCTTTAGAAGATCAATGTAAATCTTCAGAAAGATTTGGAGGAAAGCCAGCTAGCTTTGGGCTTATCCGAGTCTCGGTCTTCGTCGCAAGCCGAGAAAGATAAGGGGACTATCCAGGATCTCGAATCTGCACTTCATCAAAGACTTGAAGAAGTCGCTGAGATGGACAAGATTCTTGGTAAGCTTTTTTTATCCTTTACCAAGTTTTACTTTTGTTTTCCCAAATGCATTATTTTTTCCTTCTGGCCTTCTCATATTTTCTCCTCTAATTTTCATAACAGAGGGAAATCCTCTCATTCTCGGATCGACCACATCCGGGCTTTCAGGACCTTTGTTGCCGAGATGATTAACTCTGTAAAGCTATTTATCAGTATGTGCATTCTGGACAATATTGACGAGTTCTCGGAAGCTAGCAGGCTTCCTAAAGCATTCACGGAAGTTGCAACCAGCGCGAAAATTGGCTCAAGTCTGTCGCCCGCGGTGGAGTGCGCATGGCCTTAGGTATTATGAAAATGCACTACACCACCGTCAAGTCATGGCGCATCGCCACCGATGTTCCCCAAGGATACAACAAGACACAAAGGGCGTAAGTCATTGAGTCTATCAATAGGTATGCTTCCAAGATAGCATGGATGGTCTCGACATCGACATTCTACCCAGAGGAAGAAATTCCATCAACTCCGGAAAATCCGAGTGAGAGCGATGAAGATGATGACGACGACTTCCTGGATGTTGTCTAAGCCCTGCTAAGCCAGTAGCCAATAGAATGCATTACTATTCTAATGATGTAAAACTCATGTCTAATTCATTATGTCTTTTGTATAAACAATGCTTATCCTTTTGCAGTAAAACTCAGCTTTCCAAGTTTCAAAGTTTTAACTCCTTTTCTTCTAGGTTCTATGGTTTTCATGTTTTCACTTTCCTTAGTGTTGAAGTGATTCCGAAAATATTCAATCTTCATGCCAAGTTGTCGAACCCACGGATACCAGGGTATCCTAGGCTGTCTGTTGCTGGCCCAGCCCAAATAACCTTTAGAGAAGGAGGCCTCCGGTCTGCTCCCTTGGGGAGAATCCTCCCACAAACTCCATCGCACATCAATAGGTGACCTACAAATTTTTATCCTTTTTCAATTTTAATGGTGGATTAGGAAAAGTAAAAGCTTGGTTACCTAAATGTGCAACTAGGTTAACACCCTAAGTGACAAGCAACGAGTAGCAACGGAAGTAAGATAAACACACAAGATAAACACAAGTGAAAAACTCGAAGACAAGGATATGTTTCCCGTAGTTCCTTCTTAAAAGAAGTACGTCTACGTTGGAGAGGTGGGGAGCCACCTAGGCGCTCCTCAATAGCACGGATGTGCACACCTTATTCTCCGTGAGCTTCTCCGGTGAGGGAGATTCTCGTTTCCACTATGAGGTCGACTTGAAGGCGTTGACCAAACCTTTACAAGGGGTTGAGGCTACTCCACAAGTGAGATGGAGGCTCTCAACAATTGAAGCTTCTTGCTACAAGGTGGAAGCTACAAGCACTAGGGTTTCCCTTGGATGAACAAAGCAACCAAGAGATTACAAGATCCCAAGAGTTGTGGTGTGGGAACACACGTTTTGGCTTGGTGGAAAGGTAGATCTAGACCTCCTCCATGAGATCCTTGAAGGGCATCGAGTTTGGTTGGAGGAGGAGGGAGATCGGGGCGTTTTGAGCTCTACAACAATGGAGGAGAGAGAGGAATGGACGAGCTGCCTATCTAGAGGAAGAAGACAGCTATTTATAGGCTCCTCCAACTTCTGACCGTTGCAGTCCTGCGGGACCGGAAATTTCCGGCCTGAAGGCCGGAATATTCCGGCGTAAGTTGGCCGGATATTTGAAATCTCCGTGGGGCGGATAATTGAAATATCCGGGGGCGGAATTTTCCGCCCCAATACTCCGCCCCCATCTCTGTGCGCAAGCACCAACACGTTGATGAAAAACTGCTAAGGACCAAGGGCCGGATTTTTGCTACGGAAATTTCCGGGGCAAATTTCCGCCCCACCTTCTGTGCGCGGGCATCAACTTATGATGGAACAATGGCTAAGGACTTTGATGCCCGGAATATTGAAATATCCGGGGGGCGGATAATTGAAATGTCCGGGCCCGGAAATTTCCGGACTGAATTTCCGCCCCCATCTCTGTGCGCGGGCAACGTGAAGAAGACCAAATTCTGCTAAGTCCTTGAAGGCCGGATTTTTGGCCCGGAAATTTCCGGGGCAAATTTCCGCCCTGGCTTCTGTGCGCGGGAAGACAAACACTTAGTCGTTTTCGTGGAAGCCAGAAGGATGGCCGGAAATTTCCGGTGAGGGGGCCGGATAATCCGCCCCATAGGTTCCGGAATTTCCGCCCTTTATACTGAAAAATCCGGTGGCTGAATTTCCACAATAGTGATCTTCTCTTTGATCTTTTGACGAGGATATATCGATGATCATCTAGGATAATAGCTGCACAGGCTGAACCACATTGTTAGATAGGAGATATCCGTGTTAGCATCATCACCAAAATCATTAGAGGGATCATGAGCTTTCAATCTCCCCCTTTTTGGTGAATGATGACAACACGGGTATTTGCAGGGAATAAAGCTAACAATGCAGGATATAGAAACATCACAGATAGCATATATAGGAGACATGCCTCCCAATAATAATAGTTCAACATAAACGACGAGTACGGTAGAACGGAGTTCGAAAAAGACGCACGAAAAACGGAAAGGGCAACAAAGAACAAAAGAGAAACCCTCCCAAGCAAATCCCCACGATCATCTAAATCTTCTCCCCCTTTGGCATCAAGACACCAAAAAGAGAAAAGAGAGAGCTACGTCCCATGGAGCACACTCTAGGCCTGGGTGTCTTCTTCGTCCTCTTCAGCTTCAGTGTCGGTGGCACTCTCCATGTCCTCATCTTCATCAACACCAATATCCCAGTCAACATCACGGTTGTTCCAGTTCCTGTAAGCAATCCGAGGAGGAGGAAGTGGTGGCACAGTGGGAGTCTTGAGTGCAGTCATGATGTGGTGCTGGTTCTCCAAGATGGTGCGGCGCTCCACATAGGCTGCGTAGTTCTCCTTGTGGAGGCAGACATTCAAGCTGAGCACCTTCTCAACAGCACGAGCAAGCCACGAGCGCTTCTTCTGGCCAGGAGGAGGAGGACGCATGCGAGGATCCCTGTGACCCTGTCCAGATGCACCAACATTATGAGCTGCCTGCTGAGTGTGAGCAGACTTCTTATAGAGATTAACGTCCTTGTGATCCTCACAGTCCAACTCCAAGTCTTCTCGGAGTGCTTCAGGATAGAGTGCCTTGATGAGCTTCATGATGTAGGGGGCATATGGGGGCACCTTGCGATGGAAGAGAGCATAGTGGATCTCATTGAAAATGAAATCCATGACATCAACCCGGTGAGCCTCCATATCAGTCATATCAGTCTCAGAGAAGGTCAAGAAGGCATGGTGCATAAGGTTGACCAATCCACCACGAATAGCATCATTGTTTCCCGCGCTTGGAGCAATGGACTCCCTGAACATGCGTAGGAGGATATCATAGACTGCAAAGAGGCCTTTAGCCGATCCAATTTTGCCTTGAGAACCATAGAGCTCAGCAAGCCTGTTCTTCTGATACTCTTCCCCATGAATGTGCATACGGTGGCCCTGAGGAGTGTTGAGGCCAGCAAATGGATAGTCAAGCACAGTGGCAAAGTCATGGAAGTTTGCAGTGAGCAGGTGAGGGCCAGACATCCACGACATCCCAATCTCTTCAGAATCATCAATGACAAGAGTAGCATAGAACTGCTGGATGTAGGTGGTGTTGTATGAGCAACGAGTCTCCATAAGTGGACGCAGACCAAGGACCTCAGCAAGCTGAACAGAGTTGTTGAAGTACTCGGGGTGGGCAGCCATGTGAGCAAAATTGATCACCTTCATGGGGCATACTGGTTTGCTCATGACGGTGTATACCTGCTTGAAGAGAGTCTCCTGCTCGACGTGCCAAAAGCACGAGTCAATAGTGGGGTCCTGAGGACCCTCCGTGTACCAAGCCTTCTTGCGCCATTCCGTAAAGTCAGCAATGGGCATAGTTCCCACATTGAGAGTTGCCTTGCCCTGCTGCCTACCACCTCTGCGAGCAGCCCGTTCAGCATCACGTTGTTGCTCATATGCTCTCTGAGCATCTCTTTCACGCCGGCGAGTCTCATTGTCTTCTACATAGGTCCCTTCCTCATTTTGAGACAGGTGACGGAGGCGCTTGCGGGAACTGAGCAGCTTGCCAGGCCTAGAGAAGGAACCATCTGCGAGGAAAGCAAAAAGAAAGCCAAAGAAAAGCAAACAAACATCAAAAACGGGGGCTCACGAAATGATGAATGGAATATCGTGGAGTTATGGTGGAGATTCAGTATAGGCCAGAAATTCCGGTCATGGACACGGAAATTCCGGAGGACGGAAATTCCGGCCTCAGGGCAAATTTCCGGGGTGCGGAAATTCCGGCCCTGGGCGGAAATTTCCGGCCTTCGGGATTTTTGAATCCAGATCTGAATCTGGGCCTATAACGAATCTGGAACATGGGATCTAGTACGAGGATGAATAGATGGTACTTTGTGTGAGCAAAGAACCATGCTAGAGCAGGAAAAAACCCTAGATATAGTGATAATGCATCTACTCAACCCAAAATTTGCGGAGAAAACGAACACGTACCGGGATCCATGAGGAAAGGACGTGCGGTCTCTTGATCCGCAAGGGAAGAGGAGAGGCAGAGGAGGGGAGGCAAAGAGGCCTCCCGGAAGGCTCGGAGGCGGCGGCGGCTGGCTGGGGCGAGTGGAGAGACGAGGGGAGGAAAACAGTGCGGAACCGTCTCCTCCCGTCGCCCTTATATAGCCCCAGACCAAGAGCACCGGAAATTTCCGGTGTTAATACCGGATATTCCGGGGCCCGGAGATTTGGTCCGGAATATTCCGCCCAAATATCTGGTGTGCCTTCTGCGAGCGGGCACACTGGATAGTTGGGGGATTATTCGAGTCCAAATCTCCCTCCGGAAATTTCCGTGGCTTAAGACACGGAATATTCCGGGCACCCGGAAATTTGTGCCGGAAATTTCCGCCCAAATTTCCGGTGTGCCTTCTGCGAGCGGGCACATCGGAAGTTTAGCGAAATTTCTGGGACAAACGTCTGAGGGCCGGAATATTCCGGTCCTGGGCCGGAATTTCCGGAGTGCCAATGCCATCCGAGTTTTGTGGAAGATGGATCAAATCGTGAGCCTCCAAAGATGCAAAAAGACACAAACGAACTCACAAACACGAGAAAAACATCAACTAAGAAATCCAAAGAAAAGGTTGGTGGCCGAAGCCACCGTGGTTGAGTGATACCAAGGAGCCGCGAAGATGTATCTTGGACTCAAAAGTATAACTCACGTTTTAAGCACAATAAGTCACATATTGACTAGATATGCATGACGTTTTGGTTGTTTTGCGCATTATAGGTGGAGTGTTGGTCCATGAGTTGAACTACGCTCCCCCTATGTCCATGCCTACATCTAGACTAGATAGCATATATAATGAAGGTACTTGTGCAAGGGTTCAAGAGAAGTTGGACGCATCGATCACATTTAGTTCATTCCTCAAACCCCGAAATCTTGGTTCGTCAAGGGCCTTCGTGAAGATGTCCGCGAGTTGATCTTTGGTGGCCACATATGAGAGGTCAATATCACCCTTCTCAACATGATCCCGAATAAAGTGATGTCGTATTTCAATGTGCTTCGTCTTGGAGTGAAGAACGGGATTGTAAGCAATCTTGATGGCACTCTCATTGTCGCATAGGAGAGGAACTTTGTCGAAGACGATGCCATAATCTCTCAATGTTTGCCGCATCCAAAGTAATTGAGCACAACAACTCGCCGCGGATATGTATTCGACCTCGGTGGTAGAGAGAGCGATACAGTTTTGCTTCTTAGATGACCAACACACCAATGAGCGTCCAAGGAATTGACATCCTCCGGACGTGGATTTTCTATCCGTCTTCTCTCCCGCATAGTCCGCATCCGAATAACCAATGAGCTGAAAGCTTGAACCCTTGGGATACCAAAGACCGAAATTGGGGGTATGAACTAAATATCGAAAGATGCGCTTAACCGCTTCAAAATGACTTTGCCTCGGAGAGGCTTGAAACCTTGCACATTTACCTACGCTATACATGATGTCGGGTCTAGATGCACAAAGGTAGAGCAAAGAGCCAATCATGGAGCGGTATACCTTTTGATCTACCTCTTTACCATCCGGGTCGGGTTTCAAGTCAATGGTCGTGGACATGGGAGTCTTCATAGGTTTAGCATCATGCATGTTGAATCTCTTGAGCATATCTTGAGTATACTTGGCTTGCTTGATAAAAGTCCCTTCCGGATATTGCTTAATTTCAAAGCCAAGAAAGTACTCCAATTCTCCCATCATAGACATCTCGAACTTGTCCGTCATAAGCTTGCAAAACTCATCATTGAATGCGACGTTAGTTGAACCAAAGATGATATCATCCACATAGAGTTGGCATATAAACAAGTCACCTCCAACCTTTTTGGTAAAAAGGGTGGGATCGATTAAACCAACATTGAACCCACGATCAACCAAAAACTCTTTAAGGTGCTCATACCACGCACGTGGAGCTTGTTTAAGTCCATAGAGCGCCTTATCAAGTTTATAGACATGATCGGGGTGGTTGGGATCCTCGAAACCCGGAGGTTGCTTGACATAGACAAACTCGTGGATGGGACCATTCAAAAATGCACTTTTCACATCCATTTGTTGCAACTTAAAGTTATGATGAGATGCATAGGCAAGTAAAATGCGAATTGATTCAAGTCGAGCAACGGGAGCGAATGTTTCACCAAAGTCGACACCTTCGACTTGAGAAAAGCCTTGAGCTACCAATCTAGCTTTGTTGCAGATGACGATGCCGTCCTTGTCTTGTTTATTCTTGAAGATCCACTTGGTGCCGATGACGTTCTTGCAATCTTTGGGTCTTGGCACCAACTTCCACACTTTGTTGCGTTCGAAGTTATTGAGTTCATCGTGCATTGCTTCGA
Source organism: Alopecurus myosuroides (assembly GCA_028641055.1). Taxonomy (NCBI): domain Eukaryota; kingdom Viridiplantae; phylum Streptophyta; class Magnoliopsida; order Poales; family Poaceae; genus Alopecurus; species Alopecurus myosuroides. The sequence continues at coordinate 142,674,402 of CM054063.1, forward strand.
GCCAATCTTGATCTTCAAGAGCTTCATAGACCTTCTTTGGCTCAATGTGAGAGACAAATGCATGAGCTTTGCTAAAATCCGCTAGTTGCCTCCTTGTGACGACTCTTTCACGAACTTGACCAAGAATCATGTCCTCCGTATGACCGGCACGAGTAAGATTATCAAGCCTCCTCTTTGCTCTACGAGCTAGCATCTCCTCCAAAGTCTCCTTGGATAGAACTTGATCATCACCTTCATCATCGGAGATATGTCCACCTTGATCTTGATCATTGACGGGAGATGGATCCCTTAAGTGTCTAGTGTCATCACCATGAGTATCTTGTTCTCCATTATGAGCTTGGCCTTCATCATGAGCTTGGCCTTGAATATTAGCTTGGCCTTGAGTATTAGCTTGGCCTTGTGGTGAAGCATGAGGGGTCGGTGCATCTGGTTGGGTAGCTTGGTTATCAATGGATGTAGTCAATGGCTCCACGTGTGTGGAGCATAGTACTTCTCCCTCCGTCATCCGGTGTCCCTCAATGGGGATTATTTCACCAATCCCCATTCTTCGTATGACGATGGTAGGAATTGCATCTCCTACAAAACCATGATCTATACGGCCCCCTTGGGACCCATTATCCTCATCAAACACCACGTCTATAGCTTCTTCAACTTGTCTGGTGGACTTGTTGTAGACTCTATAGGCGTGAGCGTTTGTGGCATAACCAACAAAGATACCCTCATAAGATTTAGTCTCAAACTTTGACAAGCGTTTACCTCTCTTGCGAATGAAGCACTTGCAACCAAAGACCTTGAAGTATGATACATCCGGCTTCTTGCCCGTGAGAATCTCATAAGGGGTCTTGTTCAAGATCTTGCGGAGATATAACCGGTTGCTAGCATGGCAAGCGGTGGAGACGGCCTCGGCCCAAAAATTATATGGAGAAGAGAATTCCGCAATCATGGTTTGAGCCGCATCCATAAGAGTCCGATTCTTTCTCTCCGCCACACCATTTTGTTGAGGGGTGTAAGGAGTAGAGTATTGATGAGCAATTCCTTCTTCACTAAGAAATCCCTCAACGGTGTAGTTCTTGAACTCGGAGCCGTTATCACTTCGGATGGCCATGATACTCGTATTATGTTGGCGTTCCACCAAAGTGATGAACTCGATCACCCGCTTTTGAGTCTCACTCTTCCTCTTGAAGAAGTACACCCAACAATATCGTGAATAGTCATCCACAATCACCAAACAATACTTTTTTCCTCCAAGGCTATCATATGATAAGGGACCAAAGAGGTCCAAGTGAATGAGCTCGAGGATCCTTGAGGTGGTGATGTTCGTCTTGGTGGGATGTGCTTCTCCGTGTTGCTTTCCTAAGACGCAAGAGCTACACACACGGTCTTTTGCAAATTTAGCATTAGTTAGTCCAAGAACATGATTACCACTTTGAAGGTCATGCAACGTTCTCATATTGGTGTGGGCTAACCGGCGATGCCATAGCCATCCCACATCAACTTTAGCCATTAGGCATGTCGCGGCACACGTGTCCCCTTTAGAGAAGTCCACTACATACATGCCGTTCTCGACATGCCCAACGAAGGCTACTTTAAGAGTCGTTTCCCAAGTGACAATCACGTTCTCATTATTAAAGAATGAGGTAAAACCGCTCTTAGCAAGTTGTAGAACCGAAATGAGATTATAGCCTAGGGACTCAACAAGAAGAACGTTCTCAATTGACAAGTCATTTGAGATTGCTACCTTGCCTCGTCCCAATACCTTTAATTCGGAGTTATCACCAATAGTGACGCAATTGAGGTGAGGTAATGGAGGTTGAAGATCACTCATTGCGTCATTGCTTCCGGTCATATGTTGGGATGCACCACTATCCACCGTCCATTTGCTCGACCTGGAAGCACTTCCCTACAAGATTAGTTTCTAGATTTAGGGACCCATCTTCGAATGGGTCCTCTCATGTTAGTGACAAGGGTCTTAGGCACCCAAATACTCCAATGATAGTCATCACCATAAGAAGTACCAACATATTTAGCATATACATGAACATCTCTAGATTTCATAAGAACATAAGATGGATTGTATTTCCCGGCAAAGTTATTGTGAGTGGTGCTCCCCCTAGAGGTATCACCACCCACAAGGGTGTTGGTCTTCATGCTTTTTGCCACCTCTCCCTTTTTCACAAATCTTACTTCTTGTGAAGGAGAGGTAGTTTTCTTCTTGTTCTTCTTCTTGTACTTCTTCTTTGACTCGGCAACATAGCCAAGTCCCTCCTTTCCCTTTTTGACTTGTTGAGAAGAATTCTCATGGGGGTTCTTCTCACTTCCTACAAGATTAGTAGTACCACAAGTATAGCTAGACAAGACATTTGAACTAGGAGATGATATGGACACAACTTGCTTGTTAGATACTTGAGCTAGAAGATTGTCACGAGATTTGGTCAACTTGTCATGAATTTCCTTAAGAGACATGAACTCCTTTTCGAGTTTTTCATGACGAGTGCCAAGTTCCTCGTGAGCAATTCCTAGCTTCAACTCTTCATGTTCTAGAGTTTTAATGATAGCAAGTGATTGAGCATTCTCCTTTGTAAGCATGGAGACACTTATGGCAAAGTTTTCTTCAAGACATGATAATTTCTCCTCAAGAGAGGCACGAAGGGAACGCTCATTTTCAAGTGCTTTTTCAAGCTCTTGTTCATTGCAAGTGTGGCCTTCGTGGCTTTCCAAAGCCAAGATAATATCCTCCTTTTCATCTACAAGAATGTTAGCCTCATCAAGTTGCCTTAAAAGGGCATTCACTTTTTCCTTAGTCTCACCTTTAAGGCTTGATAGCCAAGTACCTAACTCATGAGACTCACTATCCTCCTCGTCAACATTTTCAACACAATCTAATAATGAAGGAGGGTTAGTGATAATGGTCTTGGAGTTTGGAGAGCATACCGAATTGGCTTTTGCCATAAGACACGTAGGTCGGGTAGCAACATTCTCATTGGGGGATTCAAATAGGGAGATCGAAGGAGTTGATGTGGTGGCCATGGCGATGTGAGCAACTCCACCTACTTCATCTTCTCCTTCATCTCCGGAGATGTAAGTCTCAAGTACCGCCCCGTCTTGTACATAGAGGGCCCTAGGCACCCTTCTAGCGAAGTTCTTGTTTTGAGGAGGCTTGGTCTTGTTTTTGCGAACAAGCTTCCCTTCGTTTTCTTCTCTTGGCTCAAAGGGGCACTCCTTGACAAAGTGGTTTGCGCTACCACAATTGTAGCATGTCCTTGGTCGCTCCCCCTTTTTCTTGTAGTTCTTGTTTCGTGGCGGCCTTGGAGACCCGGCCTTGTGAGCTTCCCATCTCTTCCAATATCCATGAATCGCAAGAGCAATGCACTTGTGGGCTCCGGTGTAAGTGTCCTCATAGTCTTCCTCATCATCATCATCTCCTTCACTCTCATCAATACGAGCCATAGCCTTTGACTTCAAAGCGAGATTGGGTGTTCCTCCTTGGCCACGAGAGCGAGCAAGAGCATTGTCCGCACTCTTGTGTGAGAGGGAGATGGCTATGAACTCACTTAGGACGCCAATTGAGTTGAGGGTATTGTAATCCGCTCGAGTCCGGATGCTAGTGGAGAGATTCTTCTCAAAGGGGGTAATTGCTTTGACAAATTTCCTCTTGATCCACTCATCGGAAATTTCTTCTTTTCCAAAGTCCCTCAATTGGTTGGCAAGAGCGACAACTCTCCTATATAGCTCTTCGGGGGTCTCATCTTCATGCATGACGAAGTTCTCGGAGTTGTCAATGGCCATGTCATACTTGGAAGATTGGATGCTAGCATTTCCTTGGAGCAAAGTTTATCCCAAGCTTCCTTGGCGGTCTTGCAACTGAGAATGTGAGTGAAGTACTCCCTTGGAAGAGCCTTTTGAATCATGACAAGTGCGGTCTTGTTGAGTTGCGATGCTATGTCCTCCCTTGGAGTCAAATTGTTTGGGTCACGAGGATGAAATCCATGAACCACACTTCTCCATAATGCGGTACACGATCCTGAAATGTGAGATTCCATCTCAAACTTCCAAGAGGAAAACTCGTTAGTGTTAAGGATGGGAGGAGCACCAACATTAAGGATGTGTGGCATGGAAACAATTGGGTGGATAGAATCATAGTTTTGTGGTGGTGGAACTTTCGAATTCGAACCCGAACCATTAGCCTTTTGAGACTTGGAACCACCATCACTCTCCTTAGCTTTGGCTTTGGCCTTTTGTGCGGCTTTAGCCTTAGCTTTTGCAATGTTCTCTTCGAGTTCGGAGATGTCCGGATTTGTTTCCTCATCCGAACTATCCACATCGGAGACATGAGGAGAGTGAGACGGTTCCTTAGATCTACCCATTATGATCTCCAACATCTTCTTCATGGAGGACATGTCCGTGCCAACACTAGAGCTAACCTTAGACAACTGAGTTTGTATGGTGCTCACCGTTGTCTCAAGGTTAGATATAGTGTTAGACATTCGGGCAATTTCCTCCTTAGTAGATTCGGGATCATCCTCGTTGACCATTGTACTCTTAGGCGGTTAAGCCCGATAAAAGAGCCGAGGCTCTGATACCAATTGAAAGTGCAAGATGGTCAACTAGAGGGGGGGGTGAATAGGTGACCTACAAATTTTTATCCTTTTTCAATTTTAATGGTGGATTAGGAAAAGTAAAAGCTTGGTTACCTAAATGTGCAACTAGGTTAACACCCTAAGTGACAAGCAACGAGTAGCAACGGAAGTAAGATAAACACACAAGATAACCACAAGTGAAAAACTCGGAGACAAGGATATGTTTCTCGTAGTTCCTTCTTAAAAGAAGTACGTCTACGTTGGAGAGGTGGGGAGCCACCTAGGCGCTCCTCAATAGCACGGATGTGCACACCTTATTCTCCGTGAGCTTCTCCGGTGAGGGAGATTCTCGTTTCCACTATGAGGTCGACTTGAAGGCGTTGACCAAACCTTTACAAGGGGTTGAGGCTACTCCACAAGTGAGATGGAGGCTCTCAACAATTGAAGCTTCTTGCTACAAGGTGGAAGCTACAAGCACTAGGGTTTCCCTTGGATGAACAAAGCAACCAAGAGATTACAAGATCCCAAGAGTTGTGGTGTGGGAACACACGTTTTGGATTGGTGGAAAGGTAGATCTAGACCTCCTCCATGAGATCCTTGAAGGGCATCGAGTTTGGTTGGAGGAGGAGGGAGATCGGGGCGTTTTGAGCTCTACAACAATGGAGGAGAGAGAGGAATGGACGAGCTGCCTATCTAGAGGAAGAAGACAGCTATTTATAGGCTCCTCCAACTTCTGACCGTTGCAGTCCTGCGGGACCGGAAATTTCCGGCCTGAAGGCCGGAATATTCCGGCGTAAGTTGGCCGGATATTTGAAATCTCCGGGGGGCGGATAATTGAAATATCCGGGGGCGGAATTTTCCGCCCCAATACTCCGCCCCCATCTCTGTGCGCAGGCACCAACACGTTGATGAAAAACTGCTAAGGACCAAGGGCCGGATTTTTGCTACGGAAATTTCCGGGGCAAATTTCCGCCCCACCTTCTGTGCGCGGGCATCAACTTATGATGGAAAAATGGCTAAGGACTTTGATGCCCGGAATATTGAAATATCCGGGGGGCAGATAATTGAAATGTCCGGGCCCGGAAATTTCCGGACTGAATTTCCGCCCCCATCTCTGTGCGCGGGCAACGTGAAGAAGACCAAATTCTGCTAAGTCCTTGAAGGCCGGATTTTTGGCCCGGAAATTTCCGGGGCAAATTTCCGCCCTGGCTTCTGTGCGCGGGCAGACAAACACTTAGTCGTTTTCGTGGAAGCCAGAAGGATGGCCGGAAATTTCCGGTGAGGGGGCCGGATAATCCGCCCCATAGGTTCCGGAATTTCCGCCCTTTATACTGAAAAATCCGGTGGCTGAATTTCCACAATAGTGATCTTCTCTTTGATCTTTTGACGAGGATATATCGATGATCATCTAGGATAATAGCTGCACAGGCTGAACCACATTGTTAGATAGGAGATATCCGTGTTAGCATCATCACCAAAATCATTAGAGGGATCATGAGCTTTCACCTGCTTTGCCCACACTCCTCTCCAAAAGAGACCCCGCCTGTTGGGGGACAGCCCATGCGAGGTTGACGTCCCGAACTCTACGCAGATGACAAAGGCGCCACAATTGGATAGAGCAGCTTTGTCCGCAGTTGCCATTCTCGTGTATAAAGCGTGGAGCAACGCTGCACGCACAAAAGCCCGGCCCGAGGCTTTCCTCGTTGGCTTAAGAACGCTAGTCCGCTGCTACAAGACGGAGGGAGCGTCACCGGTGCCCCCATTGTCCTGCCATGGACGGTGACGACCGCCCTCGGCGACCGGTAAAAGCCTGTGTGGCAAAGTGTTGCAGTGTACTCTTTTGGCACCTTCTGGATTCCCTTCCCCTCCAAGTGAGCGGGAAAGAGGGCCGATTGCCAGTATAAGTAGGCTATCCTCGTAGTCGTAGAAGAGGATCCAATATTTGAGTAGCTAGGCCTCCATTGTATTGTACCCCATGCAGTGCAATAAACCAGACAAGTAGGAGTAGCATTTTACACCATCACGGTGGTCTGAACTTGGGCAAAACTCCCTGTGTCTCCATTGTATTCCTTCGAGAGGTCCCCTCTCGAAGCCCTCTAAGGTCCGAGAAAATATGCCTAGCCCCCAATGTTCAAACCTTTAGGGGCTATCCTGTCGTTGACAGAACATCCTCTCTGACATTTGGTGCGCCAGGTAGGGAGTTAAGGCATTTTGCTCCCATCTCCGCTGCCATGGTCGTCTCTCATTCCGATCGGGCCATCCGTCGGACTCGTTCTTGGAAGCGGACCGACATCGGCAGCCTTGTCACCAGCATCTCCAACATCGGTCTCCTCCATGCTCGCTCGATTGCGCCACGCCCCGGGCATGGTGCGTTGGCCACAGATGGATCCTCGCAGGTTCAGGACGGTGCGGCCGGTCTACTGCGCGGGCGACGTTCGCCTCCCATTTGCCGACCACGCCCGAGGCCGACTCCAGCGCCCCATCCGCCACCTGGGAACTGACCGGCTCCACGTCGGAGGTTGCGCCAGTTGCTAACCTGGTGGGACCCGAGCACGAGGGGCCCGACGGTCTTGAGCGCGTGGCACGGCACCCTCCGACTTGGGAAACGCCACAGCTGACTCAGAGTGTCCCAGCTATCGAGAGCGGCGGTCGAGCGCCCTAGTGGGGTGCTGCCACACGTTCACCAGGGACCTATGTGAAGCAAGGCCGCCTTCCACGTTCCTGCCCCGTCTACCACTTTGCTTCACCAGAGACCTTCCGCCGCTAGGTTCCTTGCAGGAGTATGAAACATAGGTCAGGGCCGCCAGGGGATGGAACCGGTGCCTCTCTAGGTACTTTCCCCTGGCGCGTTGTGGCTTCGCGCTAGCCTGGCTGTTGAATCTCCCCGACAACTCAGTAAGTTCGTGGAGGACCTGCGCGCGCAGTTCATCCGGCGTTTTCGTCACACCGACCGTCGTTCTCACGACGAGCCCGGGAGTTTTACTCTTTGGCGCTTCACAGTGGGCCGAGGCCGTCCCAGCATCCTTGAGGCGCATGACACTACCCTCCACGCCGCTTGGATAATAGGCGGGTCCCTCGCTCCACTCTCCAGGCGCCTCCTTAAGGGGACCGCACGATAGGTCAATGCAACACACCACGAGAGCTTGCCTCCCTTTGCTGCCACTCTGGTGGTCACAGCAAGAGATCTGCTTCGACGCCAACGACTACCCGGAGACCAGCGGCTCTGTGGGAGCCATCCGCCTGGTGTGCACCCCTACGATCAGCCACGTCTCTGTCTCAAAGACAATCATGGATGGAGGCGCCGGCCTCAACGTGTTTTCTCAAGAGACCTTCAAGAAGTTGCGTATTCCACGCGACCATTTTAAGGCTACTAGGCCCTTCACCGACGCTACCAGCGGTACAACCGTTCTGTTGGGGAGGGTGCACCTAGCGGCCACGTTTGGCACTCGCCGGAATTACCGCACTGAAGACATCGACTTCGACGTTGCCTACATCGGGCTGCCCTACAACGCCATCCTCGGCTACCCTTTGCTGGCCAAGTTCATGGCCGTGACGCACCACGCGTACAACATGGTTAAGATGCCCGGAGGCAACGAGCCTCTCACTGTTTACGGGGACGTGAATGACACGGTGCGTTCTTTGGAGGACGCATATAAGGAGGCGGCATCATCACACCCCATCGACGAGGGGAACCTCGCGGACACTTTCGAATCTCCGAAGAAGAAGAAGTTGTTGTTGGGAATATGCCCTAGAGGCAATCATGTATGATGTAATTCCCATTGTATTCATAAAGTTATTATGTTGTCCTTGTTTTGAACATCTGATATATATCATTGAATATGTGATTCGATTGTGGAACTATGTATTCATGTCGTTCATACTAAATTGTCCTTGGTCATTAAGGTTGTGCTGGACACACACCCTAGACTAATGTGAGAGTTGGCTGATGAATCGGTTCCACTTGTCATGGGCATGGTGATGCCATTCCAACGCTCACGGACTTTGCTAAAGAGTTTAGCAAGTCGGACTGACCCACATTGAGATGCAACGAGCAAGTCGTCATTTGCATGGCTCAATCAGTGTAATCCTTAGACCTGAGGTTGTCGCACAATCCGAGTTGTGGATCACCGACTTAGGTTCTGTCAAACGTTGTTCTGTGACAAGGCAACTATAAAGGCAGAGTTCGGGTCGAATGAGAAGCAAGCTGCGTGTTGTGGATAATCAAGAAGGGATTTTGCCCATCCGAATGGAGAGATATTCTCTGGGCCCTCTCGAGTGATATGATTTAGGAAGCATGGCCATGCGAGACTCATTTAAGTGTTAACTGTGTCTATTGATTAAAGAGTTAGTCAGATGAATCACATATCATGGATCGAGAAGAGAGTCGAACTATTTAAGGGATGACGATAAATCGCCTATAGTTCGACAAGGTATATCGTGAGGCAAAAAGGACTAAGATGAATATCACATTGAAAGGTATGTCGTCATGACTCAATGGGACTTGGGAGTCGCCACGTTCTGCTAGGAGCCGCTACCGATTGATCGATTGAGAGTCGGACTCCAATCGTGTCCAAGTCGCCATGAGCCTGCAGAGTCGTACACTTAAGAGCGGGAGCAATGTATTGTTCGGGTTGGACCCGAACCGGAAATGGACTGAGTTTGTGAGTCGGACTCACAGAGGGAATGGGCCACAAGTGTTGTGAAGCCCACTACCATTCGCTATATAAAGATGGGCGCAGGTTGCCCAGCGGGCAAGTTAGTCCACTCCCATGCGTTGGGAACCCTAGCCCCACTCAGTCCAGCCGTCGCACCGGACCTAGCAGTCCGCCGTCGGAGCTCCTCCTCGGACGTGTGGATACCGGCAGAGGTGCTGTACGTTCAGCACTTCGACGTTCGTGGATCGGATCGGCTGGATCGGATCGTGGGACTGCACTGCCCCGACGCGCTGCATCGATAATCCGCACCTCGCGTCTAGTGGCAATACTCGTGGCCTTCTACCTCGGCTAGATCTTGGAAGCATCGCGTAGGAAAAGTTTTCGTTTATCTCTACGCGTTCCAACAGTGGTATCAGAGCAGTAGCTTCTGGTATTAGGCCCGAGATCCGTACATATGTGATATGTAGTTAGCGTTAGATATGATCCAAGTGCTGTTTTGGTGGTCGTTCTATGAGATAGATCGGTTTTGTACAAGATTGATTGGATCAATCATGCTCGGGGTTAATGGGTGATCTGATTTCTGTGATCATACTGCTAAGGTCATGGAACAACTTACTCCTATCGGTCGGTTTTCACCATCGGGGTATACCGTGACACATAAATCCAGTTGCGGTGATCGAAGATGAAAGAGTTTGATCGAATCGGAATAGGAATCAGATTCGGGTAAAATCGTTTTATCCGATGAAGAAATCCATGTTCGGACCGCCGGCTTCGCCCTGTCGTAGCGCCTTAGATGTCGTTACGAGTTTCACAACGCCGGTAGATATCGTATCTATGCATAACTTTTTTTTGCAGTAAGTTGTGAATGGTATGGCTTATGTGAATGTGATGTGTGTAATCCATACATGATATGCGTATTATGTTTTTGTCAGCCGGCTGGAGCCTAGGTGCTGTCATTTTATTGTATACCGGCCTGCATGTCGGATTTTCTATGTAAATTTTCATTTACTAGCTAGTTTAGCTTGTTGGAGAACCCGGAAGGCATGCAAGTCGATGTAGAAGTCGGCTACATGGAGTAAGATGGCACGTGACAAGAGTTGGCACAAGTCGACTTACAAGCTTTGTGGAGATGGAGATCACCATGAAGAGAGCCTTACCATTTCACATTATAATTGCTTTATTTGTGTTATTGTTATGTCTCTGTTTACCTCTATTTAGATAGTTGGTAGATTCTTTAATCCCTCAAAGAAGGTCTAGTCGATCGCCCCGCCAGTGCTGCACCATCACAAGTCGGACATTCTTGGTAGTGGGCTCATAAAATTGAGGTGCTACCAATTCTTTCTGGTTAGGTGGGTTTGAGTCGGACTCTTACAAGCAGAAGCACTTGGTAATCTAGACGAGTCCATCACAACGGTTGTGGGGCTCGGGGCGAGGTAGGTTGGGAGCCGGGGCATGTGATGTCACCCAACTAACAGGAGTCGTATTGGATACGATTGGCAAGGTGTTGCCTACCTAGATCACTTGACGGCCAGCGGTGATGCTAAATCTCACTAGTCGACTTGCTTATTTAGGATCTTGAATCACTTAGCAACCATCGGAGGGGTGTTGGTTCTAGTGGGAGCATAAGTATTAAAGAGTTTAATATGTCTGCTCTTTTATGAATACTGTCTTAAGTGTTTTGCATATTTTCTGTTGTAGATCAATGACACCTAGGAACCTTCCTCAGTTGTCCGCGTTTGCGTTGAGGTCAATCCTAGAGAAAGATAAGCTTAATGGAACTAATTTCACCAACTGGTATCGTAATCTGAGGATAGTCCTCAAGCATGACAAGAAAGAACATGTTCTAGAAACTCCACTTCCAGAAGAGCCAGATGACGATGCGACTGTCGAAGTCATGAATGCCTACCGTAAGACTAGAGATGAGTCTACGGAAATAAGCTGTCTTATGCTTGCAGACATTGAACCGGACTTGCAGCAGCAGTTCGAGAATGTTGAGGCCTACGATATGATCGAAAGCCTCAAAAGTATGTTCCAGGCTCAGGCAAAGACCGAGAGGTATCAAGTCTCTCAAGCTTTGCTAGGCTGTAAGCTGAAAGACGGCGATCCACTGAGTCCACATGTAATCAATATGGTTGGTTACATACAGTCTCTGTATCGGCTGGGCTTCCCAATTAACGAAGAGTTCGCTACTGATATAATTTTGAACTCTCTTCCTAGTGTGTATGGTCTGTTCATCTCGAACTACCATATGCATGGTATGGATAAGAAGATCACTGAATTACATGGGATGCTCAAAACGACAGAGGCTGATCTCAAGAAAGGCGCCCGTCAAGTGTTGATTGTGCAGAAAAAGGCTAAGTCAAGAAGGGTTCTTGGACGAAGAAGAAGGATAAATCAGGAGGCAACGCCCATGGCCCTGTCCAGAGCGCTTCCTCAAAGACTAAGCCTTCTCCTACAGCCGGAGCCAATTGCTTCTATTGCAAGCAGGATGGCCACTGGAAGAGGAACTGCACCAAGTATTTGGCTGACAGAGCCAAGAGTGGAGGTATGACTTCCGACTCAGGTACACTTGTGTGCAATGTTATAGACATTTATGTTGCTGATGCACCTAACAGTTCTTGGGTATATGATATCGGATCAGTCATTCACATTTGCATCTCGTTGCAGGGACTAGTAAGAACTAGGAGTGTGGCAAGAGAAGAAGTTGATATCCGGGTCGGCAACAAGGCGAGAGTCGCTGCGTTGGAAGTCGGCACGATGCAACTTCATTTACCATCAGGATTTTTATTGGAACTGAATAATTGTTATTATGTTCCAACGCTTAGTCGAAACATTATTTCCGCCTCATGTTTGATGAGACAAGGTTATGAGTCGAATATTAAGAATAATGGTTGTTCTTTATATTTGAAAGATATGTTTCATGGCTTTGCACCCGTTCAGAACGGGTTATTTATTTTAAATCTTGATAGTGAATCGGTCTATAACATAAATGTTAAAAGGTTGAAACCAAATGATCTGAATATGACTTACTTTTGGCACTGTCGGCTTGGTCATATAAGTTGGAAGCGCATGAAGAAGCTCCATGATGATGGACTTCTAACTTCGTTTGACTTAGAGTCATTCGAGACATGAGAATCATGCCTACTAGGAAAAATGACCAAGACACCTTTTGCAAGGAGTTGTGAAAGGGCATCCGACTTGTTGGAACTAATACATAGTGATGTGTGTGGACCAATGAGCACGACAGCTAGAGGTGGTTATGAGTACTTCATTACCTTCACTGATGATTTGAGTAGGTATGGATATATCTATTTAATGAAACACAAGTCGGAAGCCTTTGAAAAGTTCATGAAATTCCAGAGTGAGGTACAAAATCAACTCGGCAAGAAAATAAAGTTTCTACGGTCGGACCGTGGAGGCGAGTACATGAGCCATGAGTTTGATGACCATCTAAAGAGTTGTGGAATAGTTCCTCAACTCACTCCGCCGGATACACCGCAGAAAAACAGTGTATCGGAACGGAGAAATCGGACCCTGTTGGACATGGTACGATCAATGATGAGTCGGACAGATCTACCTTTATCATTTTGGGGTTATTGTCTAGAAACTGCAGCGTTCACACTGAACAGAGTACAATCAAAGTCAGTAGAGAAGAAACCACATGAGATGTGGACTGGTAAAAAGCCAAGTTTGTCTTTTTTTAAGATTTGGGGTTGTGAAGCATTTGTCAAGTGACTTCAGTCGGACAAGCTCACGCCCAAGTCGGATAAGTGTATTTTCGTGGGGTATCCGAGGGAAACCTTGGGGTACTACTTCTACAACCGGGAAGAGGGCAAAGTGTTTGTCGCTTTGGAATGGTGTCTTCCCTGAGAAAGAGTTTCTCAGTCGGGAAGTCAGTGGGAGCACGGTGCAACTCGAAGAAATTCGAGAGGAACCAGCTAGGGGCGAGTCGGCAATGGCCTTGGAGGCTGAGCCGGTCGTGGTACCTACACCGGTTACAACACCTGAACCACGGAGATCTGCCAGATTACAGAGTGCTCGAGATGTTTTACTGTTAGAAAGTAATAAGCCGGCAACTTATTCGGAAGCGATGGTGGGATCTGATTCCGAATCATGGCTTGGAGCCATGAGATCCGAGTTAAAGTCCATGATGAAAACCAAGTTTGGAATTTGGTTGATCTCCCTGACGGTGCAAGAACCATCGAGTGCAAATGGGTCTTTAAGAAGAAAACTGATATGGATTGAAATATTTCCGTCTATAAAGCACGACTTGTCGCGAAGGGGTTCCGACAGGTTCAAGGAGTTGACTACGACGAGACCTTCTCGCCCGTAGCGATGCTTAAATCAGTTCGGATCATGTTAGCCATAGCAGCCTATTTCAACTATGAAATAAGGCATATGGATGTCAAGACGGCTTTCCTTAATGGAAATTTAACTGAGGACGTGTATATGATACATCCCGAAGGTTTTGTCGATCCAGCTAATGCTGAAAGGGTATGCAAACTTCAGAAATCCATTTATGGGTTGAAGCAAGCATCTCGGAGTTGGAACATTCGCTTTGATGAGGTAATCAAATCGTCTGGCTTCATCAAGAGCGATCATGATTCTTGTTTATACAAGAAGTTTAGTGGGAGCAAAGTAAACTTTCTAATCTTATATGTAGATGACATATTCTTGATTGTAAATGATGTCATGATGTTGCAAGAAACCAAAGAGTCATCGGAAAGGAGTTTCTCAATGAAGGATTTGGGTGAGGCGACTTACATATTAGGAATCAGGATCTATAGAGATAGATCCAGGCGGCTCATTGGATTGAGTCAGAGTACATATCTGGACAAGGTTTTGAAGAAATTCAAAATGGAAGAGTCCAAGAAGGGATTCTTACCGATGTCCCATGGCATAAAACTTAGAAAGACTCAGTGTCCTTCGACGACTGATGAGAGAAGTCGGATGAGTGTGATCCCGTATGCTTCGGCAATCGAATCCATCATGTATGCCATGATTTGTACTAGGCCAGATGTTTCCTATGCTTTAAGTGTTACGAGCAGATACCAGGCTTACCCTGGCGAAGCCCACTGGGCAGCGGTTAAAAACATCCTTAAGTACTTGAGAAATACTAAGGAAAAGTTCCTAGTTTATGGAGGTGAGGAGGAATTCAGTGTAAGGGGTTACACAGATGCGAGTTATCTCACTGACTCAGATGATTCTCGTTCGCAATCTGGATACGTGTTCGTAATGAACGGAGGGGCTGTGAGCTGGAAGAGTTCCAAGCAAGATACGGTGTCTGCATCTACAACAGAGGCCGAGTATATTGCTGCCTCGGAGGCGGCAAAGGAAGCTGTTTGGATCAGGAACCTCCTGATGGATCTTGGTGTGGTTCAGGGTGCGTCCAATCCATTGGACGTATATTGTGACAACAATGGTGCTATCACACAAGCCAAGGAACCTAGACAACACCAGAAGAACAAACATATACTCATGCGGTCCCACCTCATTCGCCAGTTTGTCGAACAAGGTGATATCAAGTTATGCAAAGTACACACGGATGCAAACATTGCAGATCCGTTGACAAATGCGACTACCACATCCTAAGCATGAGGCGCACACGAGAGGTATGGGCATTCGATGCCTAGGCATATGATGCCAGGATGATTGACTCTAGTGCAAGTGGGAGACTGTTGGGAATATGCCTAGAGGCAATCATGTATGATGTAATTCCCACTGTATACATAAATTTATTAAGTTATCCTTGTTTTGAACATCTGATATATATCATTGAATATGTGATTCGATTGTGGAACTATGTATTCATGTTGTTCATACTAAATTGTCCATGGTCATTAAGGTTGTGCTGGACACACACCCTAGACTAATGTGAGAGTTGGCTGATGACTCGGTTCCACTTGTCATGGGCATGGTGATGCCATTCCAACGCTCACGGACTTGGCTAAAGAGTTTAGCAAGTCGGACTGACCCACATTGAGATGCAACGAGCAAGTCGTCATTTGCATGTCTCAATCAATGTAATCCTTAGACCTGAGGTTGTCGCACAATCCGAGTTGTGGAACACCGACTTAGGTTCTGTCAAACGTTGTTCTGTGACAAGGCAACTATAAAGGCAGAGTTCGTATCGAATGAGAAGCAAGCTGCGTGATGTGGATAATCAAGATGCGATTTTGCCCCTCCGAATGGAGAGATATTCTCTGGGCCCTCTCGAGTGATATGATTCAGGAAGCATGGCCATGCGCGACTCAGTTAAGTGTTAACTGTGTCTACTGACTAAATAGTTAGTGAGATGAATCACATATCACGGATCGAGAAGAGAGTCGAACTATTTAAGGGATGACGATAAATCGCCTATAGTTCGACAAGGTATATCGTGAGGCAAAAAGGACTAAGATGAATATCACATTGAAAGTTATGTCGTCATGACTCAATGGGACTTGGGAGTAGGCACGTTCTGCTAGGATCCGCTACCGATTGATCGATTGAGAGTCGGACTCCAATCGTGTCCAAGTCGCCATGAGCCTACAGTGTCGCACACTTAAGAGCGGGAGCAATGTATTGTTCGGGTTGGACCCGAACCGGAAATGGACTGAGTTTGTGAGTCGGACTCACAGAGGGAATGGGCCACAAGTGTTGTCAAGCCCACTACAATTCGCTATAGAAATATGGGCGCAGGTTTCCCAGCGGGCAAGTTAGTCCACTCCCATGCGTTGGGAATCCTAGCGCCACTCAGTCCAGCCGTCGCACCGGACCTAGCAGTCCGCCGTCGGAGCTCCTCCTCGTACGTGTGGATACCGGCAGAGGTGCTGTACGTTCAGCACTTCGACGTTCGTGGATCGGATCGGCTGGATCAGATCGTGGGACTGCACTGCCCCGACGCGCTACATCGATAATCCGCACCTGCGCGTCTAGTGGTAATACTCGTGGCCTTCTACCTCGGCTAGATCTTGGAAGCATCGCGTAGGAAAAGTTTTCGTTTATGTCTACGCGTTCCAACAGTTGTTCTCTCATGATAGGGAGGCTATAAAGAAGGTCTCCATGAACCCTGACAGCACAGGGCCCTCACGCACCATTGGGGACGGGTTGCCTCCCAAATAAGAAAGCGCGCTGATCGCCTTCCTCCAAGCAAACGCAGACATGTTTGCACGAACAACGTCCGATATGCCCCGCGTTCCAAGGGAGGTGATCGAGCAACATCTAGCACTATGCCCGGGCGCGTGATGCCTGTGATGGTGTGTTGGAAACCCCAAGAGGAGGGTTTGATGAGCAAGCTGTAAGAATTTCCCTCAGTTAAGAACCAAGGTTATCAATCCAGTAGGAGGAAGATGATCTTTGGAAGGTTGATGCCACTGACGGTGGTGATGGCGCCTCACCGGTGTGAGCAACAACGCGGAACCTGCACAGAACACAACCAAAATACTTTATCCCAACGGTACAGTGAGGTTGTCAATCTCACCGGTCTTGCTGAAAACAAAGATTAGACGTATAGTGTGGAAAATGGTGTATGTTTGCAGTAAGTAAAGAAAGCAGGAAATTGTTGTGGTTTGTTTAACAGTGTCGAAAATGGACCGGGGTTCATAGGTTCACTAGTGGTGTCTCTCCATAAACATAACATGCTGGGCGAACAAATTACAGCTGGGCAATTGACAAATAGAGGTTGCACAGTAGTGCATATTATAACATGATGACTACTATGATATTTCGTACGGGCATTACAACAAAATACATAGACTGAAATACATCTGCATCTATGACTAATAATCCACCCTCCGGTTATCATCCGAACCCCCTTAGGTATTAAGTTGCAAGGAACAGATAACTGCATTAAACAATATGTGTAATGTAAGCAATGATTGTACACGCGGGCAATCACACCGCTGTTTTCTCCCTAGTGGCAACAACACATCCTCCCCGGTCACGTTTCTGTCACTCGAGCATAGGAGAAAAGGAGGCATGAACCCACTATCTAGCATAAATACTCCCTCTTGGAGTCACTCGCAACTACTTGGCCAGAGCAACCACTAGCAATGGAAAGCATGAAAGATCATAAATAACATATGGAATAAAGACCATAATAAACTTGGCATAAGTTCAATATTCATCGGATCCTAGCAAACACAGCATATAGAATTACATAAGATTAATCTCGATCATGATAGGCAGCTCACAAGATCTAAACATGGAGGCATATGAGGAGAAGACAACCGTCTAGCTACTGCTATTGACCCGTAGTCCAGAGATGGACTACTCACACATCACTCCAGAGGTAGGCATGGTGATGTAGAAGCCTCCGGTGATGATTTCCTCTCCGGCAGGGTGCCGGGAGACAGCTCCAGAACCCCCCTGATCTAGGGTTCATGTTGCGGAACTTTTCGGGGTTTTTTTATCAAGTGTTTAGAGTTTTCCATCCGGGGGGAATAAATAGGCGAAAAGGCAAAGGCGGTGGAGGCCTGGGGGCCCCACACCCATAGCTGGCGCTGCTAGGGGGGAGGTCGCGCCACCCTATGGTGTGGCCCCCCTGGTGCCCGTCTTCGACACTCCTTCGGTCTTCTGGATTCTTCCGGGGAAAATAGGCACTTCGGGCTTTATGGGGTCCAATTCCGAGAATGTTTCTAAAACAAGTTTTCTGAAAACAAAAACAACAGAAAACAGGGAACTGACACTTGGCATCTTGTTAACAGGTTAGTCCCAGAAAACGTATAAAAATGCTATAAATAAGGTATAAAACATGTAGAAATTGGCATAATATGATCATGGAGCATCAGAAATTATAGATACGTTGGAGACGTATAAGTGCGTCCAGTCAAGAAAAAGGCCCATCGCCACCCGGAGAAGCAGGAATTCATCATCCAAGAAGTGGAGAAGCTTCTAGACTCCAAGATAATTCGCGAGATTATTCACGCCGAATGGATCTCCAATCCAGTCATGGTCTCCAAGCACACATGCGGAGGATGACTCTGTTCGGACTTCACCGACCTCAACAAGGCCATCCCCAAGGATCTGTACCCTCTCCCGAGGATCGACCAAATAGTGGACTCCACCTCTGGGTGCCATCTCCTATGTTTCCTGGACGCCTTCTCAGGCTATCATCATATCAAGATGGCCAAGGAGGACGAGGAGAAGACCGCCTTCTTGAACCCCTGTGGGGTCTTCTGCTACGTCTGCATGCTCTTCAGTTTTGAAAACGACGGGGCCACCTTCCAGAGGCTCATGCGCATCGCCCTGGGGACGCAGATAGGAAAGAACACAGAGGCCTACGTCTACGACATCGTCGTCAAGACTCGCGAGGAGAGCTCGCTCGTCGACGACCTCGCGAAGACATTCCAAAATCTCCGCAGGGTCAACAGTATGTTCAACCCCGACAAATGCGTATTCGGGGTTGCGGCATGGAAGCTGCTGGGCTTCCTCGTGTCACATCGGGGCATCGAGGCCAACCCCCAACAAGATTCAAGCCATTGAAGAGATGCAACCTCCACGACAACTAAAGGATATGCAACGCCTCGCCGGATGCACGGCAAGGCCTCGACAAGGAGGGTACCCTCATTCAGCCTCAGGAGAGCCAAAATGCATCAGGACAACTCACTGTCGGGACCCCTCCAGTTGCTCTCGGCGAAGACCCTGTCTACTTTGTAGGCACCGTGCTTCGAGATGCCCGTGAGAGGTACCCCGTGCAGCAGAAGCTACTGTACGCGCTCCTTGTTGCTTCGAGGAAGCTTCTCCACTACGTTGAGGGACACCCCATTACCGTGTTATCCGCCTTCCCTCTTGAGCAGATCCTTCGAAATTCCAACCCCACGGGGCGTGTCTCTGAGTGGGTTGTTGAGCTCCAACACTTCGAGCTCCAGTTCCTCACGAAAAAGACAATCAAGGGAGGAATCCTGGCAAAATTCAACGCTGAGTGGACCAATGCATCGCCAGAAGAAGACCCTAAGGAGGAAACATCCATCCCCGGCAAGCTGGCTCCCGGAGAATAGACCATGCACTTTGACGGTGCCTTCTCCTCCAAGGGCTCAGGGGCTGGCATCATGCTCATGTCACCAACCGGCGACAAGCTCTACTATGTCGTCCAGCTCCATTTTGGCCACAAGGCCAAAGTTTTCAACAACATCGTCGAGTACAAAGGCCTCCTCGCCGGCATTAGGGCCTCCATTGCCCTGGACATCAAGCGTCTTGTCATCAAAGGAGACTCCCAGCACTTGGTAAACTTCTCCAACAAGAGATACATCGCCATGGACAAGCACATGGCATGTACCTTGAAGAGGTCTGCAAGCTCGAGAAGTGCTTTCTTGTCATGGAGCTACAACATATCCCGCTCGGGAACAACCAAGAAGCATACTAGCTCGCTAAGCGAGCGTCAAGGAATCGGGAGAAGGCCCTAGGAGTCTTTGAAGAGAGGATCGCAAAGCCATCCATCATACCGCAAGTTGATGATGAAGAACCACAAGGCCACCAGTACGTCGAGGAGGAGCTCCCACTCCCTCCCTCCCAAGGCGCGCCGGACTTCGGGATTCCCTCGGGAAACCGCCTAGTGCTTTCCTTCACCCATGAGGAAGGATGCTGGAACAAGAGAATCATCAACTACCTCCAGAAGGTCGACCTGCCCGAGGATGAAGCGGATGCCGAACAGGTCACCCGCCGAGCCAAGATGGACTGCGTCATCAACACCAAGATATACCGAAGACACCCCAACGGCGTTGCGCTGTCGTGCGTCCCCCCCGGACGACAGCGTGGAGCTCCTCAAGGACATCCACCACGGTGACTGCGGTCACCACTCTTCATCGCGAACCCTCGTCAGCAAGGCCTTCAGGTACAACTTCTACTCGCCCATAGATCTCAAAGACGCCACCGAGCTAGTCAAGACATATGAGGCGTGTTAGTTCCACGCCAAGCAGACACACAAGCCAACGCAAGGACTCCAAACCATCCCCCTCCCTTGGCCGTTCCCGGTCTGGGGGCTGGACATCCTGGGACCCTTCCCTCGAGCGCTCGAGGGATACCACTACCTCTATGTCTCCATCGACAAATTCACCAAGTGGGCGAAAGTGGAAGCTGTCCGGGACATCCCAACAAGGACAGCGGTAAAGTTCATTAAGGGGTTAGTCTGCCACTTAGGCGTGCCCAATAACATCATCACCGACAATGAAACGCAATTCTCAAGCGACCTCTTCAAGTCCTACTGTGCCAACCTTGGCATAAAGATCTGCTACGCCTCCAGCGCGCATCCGCGCAGCAACGGCCAGGCGGAGCGCGCCAACGTCGAGCTCCTCAAGTGCCTCAAGACGCGAAGATTCAAAACGCTCAAGGCCCACGGAAAGAAGTGGATCGACGAGCTCCCGTCGGTCCTGTGGTCAATCCGCACGACCGCAACCAAGCCCATGGGGGAAACGTCTTTCTCCCTAGTCTATGGGGCTGAGACCGTTCTCCCAACGGAACACAAGATTGGCTCTCCCCAAGGACTTGCTGCTTCTCGAGGAGGCGAGAACCCGACCCGCCACAAGCACTGCTCGGTACCAGCAAGGACTACGGCGCTACCACAACAACACCATCAAGCCACACACACTGGAGGTGGGCGACCTGGTCCTGAGGCGGATTCTCTCCCGAGAGGGCTTGCATAAGCTCTCTCCCATGAGGGAGGGGATGTACCAGGTAACGCACGTCGCGAGACCTGGTGCGGCATGAATGGAGATAGAAGACGGCACGCCTATGCCAAATCCGTGGAACATCCAGCACCTGTGCAAGGTCTACCCTTAGCTCTTTATCGCTCCACGTGCCTCTCCTAGGTCGTGGTGACGCACCCTCGAGGGGAACCCGTGACGCCATGGTAAAAACGATGCCGAGACCTCTCTCCGTGTGGGTCTCAGGGGGTATCTTATTAGGCGGCCGCCTGGCCGCAGAGAGCCTTTACCCACAGAAGTGGGAAGCCGCATGGCAAACCTTTGCACCTAAACTCGCGCGAGTCTCAGCCCCATGACAATGGGAGTCCCGTGTCTGCACGGGACGTCAAGTGATTCTTGGGGGACAGCAGGGTCATGACATCCCCCAGCGTGTAATGTAAAGCCTCACCCTAGAAGTAAAGATCCTTTTTGCTAACTACACTTTTCTCTCAGCAAGTCCCTTTTCCTTCCTTCAGGAGCGTGCATCTGTTACTTCTTCTCGAGAATGCCTTGCGAGCGGGGGTGCACGGGTGAGACCCAATCAGAAAAAACCCAAGTGGTAGAGCTCTATCTAAACGGGTCGCTACCATGCATGACACCTCACATAAGTCCTTGGTACTGACTTCCTCCCGAGGCATCCACGAGAAGGGCACCAGGCACGCACTTTCGCTCACTTCAGAGACACACACCCTGCCTCCCGAAGCAACCAAGCAGGAACTTCCACAAGGAAGGAAAGAATACCTCGAGAAGGACAAACAAAAAGGGTGCCTACAAGAACAACTCACCACGTCAAGGACGCGAAACTCCCAGAGCTAAGTTTAAACTCCCCCTCACCAAACTCCCCAAAGAGCCTGTTCGCAAAATAATGGGCAAAAAAGCACTACCTTCATATTTCATACATGAGTTACATTCAAGTACATGGAAATGTTGCAGATCCTTCATGAAGACAAAAAGAGGCTAAGACCTGGAAGGAGCTATCCCCCTTCCGAGGCCATTAAAGAAAGAAAAACTATTGCCAACCTCAGCCGAACTTGTCTTTGCCATAGCTGCGAGACATGACTGGCCGAGGAAATACGGATGCGCCAGGAAGAAGGAGGAAGAAGAGGAGACCAGACGAAGGCTTACTGACCATGATGGTCAGGCCCTCCATCTTAATGAAGGCACCCAAAGGGCCTTAGTGATCCGCTGAGCGCAGATCGTCGCTCTCCTCCTTGACGGCCGACGGGTCTTCTACATCCTCCTCTTCAGCGACATCATCTTCATTGTCGTCGTCGCTCTCTTTCTTACTCCCTCTCTCAATGCAGCACTCCACATGTTTTCCGTGACGCCCGAAGATCTTCACGAAGAGGAGGTCCACTCCATCGAAGCGGAGGTGGAGAACCTGCCTCTCCTCAGCCTCTGGGTGTGGGCGAAGGTCTTCCACCCCCTCGCTAGCGACAAGTGACTGGCGGAGAAAAACTCCGTCGATGCCTACCAGGGCCCATTGATGCAACCCACCACCAGGATTCATGATATGTCATAAACGTATTCTTAATTTCTGATGTTCCATGTTGTTTTCATGTTTTTTCCCACATGTTTGCTATACACTTTATGTCATTGTTATCAATTTTCTGGACTAACCTATTGACTAGATGCTAGAGAGCCAGTTCCCTATTTTCTGTTGTTTTTAGTTTCAGAAAAGTTGTTCTGGAAATATTCTCGGAATTGAAAAATTCGAAGTCAGGAGGTCCTAGAATTCCCGAAGGTTCCACGCAGTCCCGAAGATACCGGAGGGGGGCCACATGAGGCCCACACAATAGGGCAGCGCGCCCCCTGGCCGTGCCATGGGGTGGTGTGGGGCCCCCATGACTCCATCGCCTTTGCCCTTTCACCTATTTATACCCCCCGAGGCGTGAACCCTAAAGAGATCCCACTTCTTCCCGAAAACACCCGAGGTTGCCGTCATCGTCATCCCGAGATCGGGAGTGTTCTGGAGGTCTCCCCGGCACACTGCCGGGAGGGGAATTCATCATTGGAGGGGCCTACACCACCATGCCCTCCGCCGAAGTGATGCGTGAGTAGTTCATCCTTGGACTACGGGTCCATAGCAGTAGCTAGATGGTTGTTCTCTGCACTTTGTAACTCATGTTTAGATCTCGTGAGCTGCCTCGCATAATCGAGATCATCTTTATGTAATGCTGCATGTTGTGTTTGCTGGGATATTATGAATGTTGAATGTTATGTCTTGTGATCATCAATCTACCATGTTATCTTAATGCTTATGTTATTTCTTATCTTGCATGCTCTACGTTATTAGTAGATGCTCTAGCCAAGTAGATGCTAGTAACTCCAAGAGGGAGTATTTATGCTCGATAGTTGGTTCATGCCTCCTTTGCATCTGTGCTCGAGTGACAGAAACGTGACGGATGGAGGATGTGTTGTTGCGATTAGGGAGAAAACAACGGTGTTTACCTTTTACATTGTTTAATTACACACTTCCCTTACGGCGATAATCTGTTGCTAGCAACTTAATACCCAACGTTTGTTCGGATGATATTCAAAGGGTAGATTATTAGACATAGATGCAGTTGGATGACGGTAAATGTATTTTTTTGTAATGCCCACATGAATCACATAGTAATTTTTATGTCTTGCATATGCACTACGGTGCAGCCTTCATTTCTGTCAATTGCCCAGCTGTAATTTCTTCACCACACATGTTATTTATCTTTCACGGAGAGACACCACTAGTGAATTGTGGACCCCGGTCCATTTTCTCATACTGATAATACACACACTGTTTCTACTGTTTTCACGCTGCTTTCATACTGCTGCTACTGCTTTCGTACTGTTTTCTACTGTTTTCCACACCATACGTTTAACCTCTTTGAGTTCAGCAAAACCGGTGAGATTGACAACCTCACTGCTTCGTTGGGGCAAAGTGATTTGATTGTGTTGTGTAGGTTCCACGTTGCTGCTGAACCGGTAGTGCGCCCTGCCACCTTAGCTGTATAAACCTTCAGAGATTGCTTGTCCTCCTACTGGTCGATTCAAACTTGGTTCCTTTCTGAGGGAAAACTTGCCGTTGCACTCTTCACAACGTTTCTCTTGGGGTTTACCAACGAGGTCATCAAGGCTCCATCAAGTTTTCTGCCTCATTGCCGCGGATTTCAAAGTCATCATCAACAAGAAGTTTCCCGGCAACTACACGCCATCAGCAAGTTTTCTGGCGCCGTTGCCCGGGAGGAAGAGAATTTCTGCAAGGGGGGTCTCTCACTTCCAATCTCTTTACTTTGTTTATTTTTTGCTTAGTTTACTTTATTTTGTCTTGTTTGCTTCTCTTTATCAAAAACACAAAAAAATTAGTTCTTATTCTAGTTGTTATTCTTGCTTTATCATGTTGCTAGCAATGTTCGATGCCTTTGAAACTAGATCTTATAGGCAAGCTGGGATTACAGGTGAACAACAAAAATATTATTAGGAACACCGCCTTTCACAAAAAGAATAACTTATGGGAGAAAATTAATAAATTGCATGACTACGCTAAAAACTTGTGCTCTACTTATAATGTTACTTATTGCTTTGATAAATCTTGCTGCTGTAGGAGGCATAAACAGCTCCCTTTTCAATGTGAGTATAATGATGATGTTACCATATCTTCTTATGTTAAGGGAAATTATGAATTATATTATGCAGAACAAATTCAAGAATTTATTGCTTGGAAGGGTGTATTCGAAATTGCTTATTTACTTGAAAGTATTGATGATGCACATTATAAATATGATATTTATGCTATACGTGAATATTTATTTGATAATTACAAGGATTTTAATTACTACGTAATGGAATATCTTACTAAATTCTCTCAACCTAAGAGAGACAAATGCTTTGCAGGAACCTATGGAAGAAGAAACTGCTGAATCAGGAAGCTCATTGGATGAAGAAGAGGAGGAGAGTGATGATCAAGAGGAGGAAGAATGGAGCTACCCATGTCTACCTCCCAATGAGAGTAACTCTTTAACTCATACATTATTTGATGAAAGTGATGATCCTATTGATTCTTATGAAATATCCGTTTTTGATGAACTTGATACTTGCTATACTTGTGACCTTGATACTAGTATGAATGAAATTTGTGAGAATGATATTGCTATTGTTATTTATGATAATCCATTCTACTTTGATAAATCCTATGATAATTCTCTATTTATTCCAACTATTGATATGCATGATAATGAGGAAGTTAGTTTAGAAAATTTATATGATAATGCTCTTGATGATGGTCCTATGTTCCTTGATGTTATAAATCATAATGCTACTGACAATATGATTTCTATAATCTGTCCTGTACCTTTTATGAGTGATCAATCATCTTCTTTTAATATTGCTAAAAGTGGGAAAAGGAGGATTACAAGGATATACTTGAATATTGATTTTATAATTACAAGGATTGTAATTACTACATACTTTACCATCTTAATAGATTCTCTCCCCCAAAGGGAGAGACTATGCCTTCAGGAACCTATGGAAGAAGAAATTGCTGAAACTTGAAACTCATTGGATGAAAAAGAGGAGGAGAGTGATGATCAAGAGGAGGAAGAATGGAGTTGCCCATGTCTACCTCCCAATGATAGTAAATCTTTAAGTCATACCTTGTTTTATTACAATCCATGCTACTTTTATAAATATTATGGTAATCCTCTATTTATTCCAACTATTGATATGCATGATAATGAGGAAGTTCGTTTAGAAAATTTATATGATGATGGTCCTATGTTACTTGATGTTATAAATCATAGTGCTAATGAAGATTGGATTTCTATTAGTATACTCATACCTTTAATGGGTGATCAATCATCTTGTTTTTATATTGCTAAAAGTGGTAAAGAAGAGGCCTTTAATTTTAATTTTGATCCTAGTGTTTTTGAGCTTGATATGAATTGTGTGATTTTAGACCATGAAAACATGCTTTATGTGATAATTATGTTGTTGAGTTTGTTCATGATGCTACTAAAAAATTATTATGAGAGAGTAAAATATGGTTTTAGAAATTTTCATGTTACTAAAACACCTCTCTTTTTGTTGAAAGTTTTGAAGTTGCCCTTGTTCTACCTTCCCATGATTTCTAGTTTGAGCTTCTTTAATTTATTTCTTTACAAGATTCCTATGCATAGGAAGTGGGCTAGAATTAAAAAAATTATACTTGCTTCTTGATGTTTCTTCACTTGAAAACACTTGATTTCACTTTTCTGGGCCTAGCTAAAAGGTGTTAAAGAAAAGCACTTCTTGGGAGATAACCCATGGTTTTATTTTTTTGCTTTGTTTTATTTGAGTCAAGGGTTGTATACTTATGTTGAAACTACTTTGTATCTTTCTTTTCATGTTTTAGCTGTGCCAAGTAAAGTTCCTGACGAGAGTTGGAGTTGGTTTTTGGATTTCTGCGTAGGAAAAAGATTTCTGCTGTCCATCGAAAAAACATAGAATTCACAGAAAAATCAGAATGACCTGAAATTTCTTGTGCTAATTCCTCGTGTAATTATGCAACCTATTTTTATTTATTTATTTTTCGATCTCAGCAACGTAAGTGCCCCGAAAAAATTCGTTTTTACAGACTGTTCTGGTTTTGGCAGATTCTGCCATTTTTCTTGTATTTGCTCTTTTGCGATGTCAAGTGGATTTCTTTTCTTCACGAAACATCAGTGGCTATAGATAATGTTCAAAAGTATCAATATCACTTGTGACCTTACAGAACCAATAGATTTTTTATTGTTACACTAACCCTCTAATGGGAATTACTCTTTGAGTGTGCTGTGAAGGAAGTTTTCAAGGGTCAAGAGAAGAGAGTGATATATGTGATCAAGAAGAGTGCAAGGTCAAAGCTTGGGGATGCCCCCGTGGTTCATCCAGGCATATTTTTAGAAGTCTCAAGAATCTAAACTTGGGTATGCCGAAGGCATCCCCTTCTTCATCAATAATCTATCAGGTCACTTCTAGTGAAAATATATTTTTATTTGGTCACATCATATGAAGTTTACTTGGAGCGTCTGTTTGTTTTTATTTTTCTTCCTTTATTTTATTTTGTTTTCCTTGCTGCAATAATATAGTTTGACCCTAGAATTCCTTGTTTGGGAGAGAGACACGCTCCGCTTTTTCGTTCGAATACTTGATATGCTAGGATTCTTAGTTTTTCTTCTAGCTGCTGCAAAATTTCCTGTTTAGCTCTTGTTTTCGTTGCATATCTTATTCAGAGATGTTAGTTTAGTAGTGCTATGTGAGTACTCTTATGTTTTCTTTCTTTAGAATTTAGAGAGTTTTTTTAAAGCATGCTTTGTATGGTGCTTGTTGGGAAAAGAAACTGCTGCTTGAGGTAGAATTTATAACTATGCAAGTAGAAGCTTGTATATACTATGGCTAGACTTTTTCATATCATGCTAGATGTTATTTTAATTCTAAAGCCTTGTGGTTATTTAGCAGCATGATTAGCCTCAAATAGCTGAGAGTGTTTAATGTTCCATTGAAAGAATCATGAGTTCTTCTTGTCATATGGAAGCATAAATTTGTGGGTGTTCTCCTTTGAATGTTTTATTTGGTTGACTTGGCGTATGCTCACACCCTGTTTATGACTATGAATCACTTATAGCCTCCATGATCATTTAGTTTTTTTAACTTGTGGTACCACTTATGCTATGATGTTTATGTCGCTATGCATGATTATGGCCCTTATGCTCTCTTGATTTGTCGCTCCCAGTCTTTTGCTAGCCTCCACATGTACTAAGTATGAGTTCTAATCATGCCTCCGACTCCCAAAAACCAAAGTTTTCCCATTGTGTCGACCATACCTACCTACATGTGGTATTTAAGCGCCACTCCAAAGTAAATTGCTCATGTGTTCCCTTTAGAACTTTCACAGTTACTCATGTTTTGTGCTCCTGTTTTAGCTCATGAGGACGCAAATAGAGAATATTTATCTCACATGTTGATTGGACTTTCACACCCTGGACTAGTGGCTTTATCCTCTTATCCAATGATATAAGAGCTGGCAGCGGGGTGCCCAGCCCCAAATTAATAACAACAAATTCTCTTCACTATTTTTGCCCCTGATTTACCAGTCAAAGCATAATCGTGTAAACAAAAGAGAAAGAGGGATGACCTTCTACCAGATGCGCCCTTCTATTGGAGCCTCTCTTGTGTAGTCTAGTTGGCTTGTGATGTACTGTATTTTCTGTTTACCATTCGTTGACATAAGCATACACCTCTCTAAAATATATAGATACTCCTCCACGGTATGTGATTGTTGGCAGGCACCCGAGGATTCGGTTAGCCATGGTTTGTGTAAGATGGATGGGAGGAGTGTCAAGCTTTTTATACCTCTGTTTAATAAAATAAAATCTCTAGCACATGAGTGATCCATGATCCCCTCTGCGAAGGGCCTTTCTTTTACTTTTACGTTGAGTCTCCATGTTCTAACTTCATGCAAAATTGAAAGAGCATAGTTGCCATTCTGAGTTTTATGTGCATTTGTCCCAAAATCATTATTAATTGATTCATGATGTATTATTGCATGTTCTCTAATTATTTGTTCTAGTCTTCCTCGTGAACTTTGAAGGTGTCCTGGCATTTATGTTTTGCCCCACTCTTAAGTACTAGCGAAATATCGCGTTGCCATGTTTTCTCTATACTTGAAACAAACGAATATATTTCGTTGAGATGTTATTCATGATCTTTTATTTGTGCTACTTCGCATGATGCAAGGTGATTGCTATGCTTTATTATTAAAATTCTATTTATCATGCTTAGCTTACTGATACTTTTACATTATTGATGATCAAGTTTATGTTGGTAGCATGTCACCTTAGAAATTATGTGTTTTTATCGTTTACCTACTCGAGGACGAGTAGGAACTAAGGTTGGGGATGTTGATACGTCATAAACGTATTCTTAATTTCTGATGTTCCATGTTTTTTTTCATGTTGTTTCCCACATGTTTGCTATACATTTCATGTCCTTTTTATCGATTTTCCGCACTAACCTATTGACAAGATGCCACAAAGGCAGTTCCTGTTTTCTACTGTTTTTAGTTTCAGGAAAGTTGTTTTGGAAATATTCTCGTAATTGGATAGTTCTAAGTCCGGGGTCGTAGAATTCCCGAAGATTCAACGGAGGCCCGAAGAGAACCGGAGGTTGTCCACAGGGGGGGCACACCATAGGGGCAGCGTGCCCCCTAGCCGCGCAATGGGGTGGTGTGGGGCCCCCAAGCCTCCACCGCCTTTGCCTTTTTCCTATTTATACTCCCGAGGCGTAAACACTAAAGAGATCCCACTTCGTCCCAAAAAACACTCGAGACCGCCATGATCGTCATCCCGATATCGGGCGGGTTCTGGAGCTCTCCCCGGCACCCTGCCAGAAGGAGAATTCATCACCGGAGGGGTCTACACCACCATGCCCTCCTCCGAAGTGATGCGTGAGTAGTTAATCCTTGGACTACGGGTCCATAGCGGTAGCTGGATGGTTGTTCTCTACACTTTGTACCTCACGTTTAGATATCGTGAGCTGCCTCACATGATCGAGATCATCCTTATGTAATGCTACATGTTGTGTTTGCTAGGATCTGATGAATGTTGAATGCTATGTCTTCTGATTATCAATCTATCATGTTATCTTCATGCTTATATTATTTTTGATCTTGCATTCTCTTTGTTATTAGTAGATGATCTGGCCAAATAGATTCTAGTAACTCCAAGAGGGGGTATTTATGCTCAATAGTGGGTTCATGCCTCCTTTGCATATGTGCGTGAGTGACAGAAACGTGACGAATGGAGGATGTGATGTTTCCATTCGGGACAAAACAACGGTGTTTACCTATTTTAGATTGTTTACATTCTCACTTTGCTTAAGGAGATAATCTGTTGCTAGCAACTTAATACCCACCATTTGTTCAGATGATATTTGGAGGGTGGATTATTAGACATAGATGAAGTTGGATGCCGGTCTATGTATTTTGTCGTAATGCCCGCATGAATCACATAGTAATCTGCATGTCTTGCATATGCACGACGGTGCAGCCTTCATTTCTTTCAATTGCCCAGCTGTAATTTGTTCACCACACATGTTATTTATCTTTCATAGACAGACACCACTAGTGAACTGTGGAGCACGGTCCATTTTCTCATACTGATAATACACACACTGGTTATACTGCTTTCACACTGCTTCATACTTCTGCTACTGATTTCATACTATTTTCCACACCATACATTTAACCTCTTTGTGTTCAGCAAAACCGGTGAGATGGACAACATCACTACTTCGTTGGGGAAAGTGATTTGATTGTGTTGTGTAGGTTCCATGTTGCTTCTGAACCGGTAGTGTGCCCTGCGACCTCAGCTGTATCAACCTTCAGAGATTGCTTGTCCTCCTACTTGTGGATTCAACCTTGGTTTCTTTTCTGAGGAAAAACTTGCTGCTACACTCTTCACAACCTTTCTCTTGGGGTTTACCAACGAGGGCATCAAAGCTCCATCAAGTTTTATGGCGCCGTTGCCGGGGATTTCAAAGTCGTCATCAACAAGAAATCTCCAGTAAACTCCACGCCACAAGCTAGAACCCGCAAGGTAGGTTTCCCTCGATGGATTCGGTGAAGGCGTCGGGCAGCCTCAGGCGGCTGCGGAGGCGGCCGTAGATGGCCACCAGGCACGCGGAGGTCCTCCGTTCAACGGGGAAGGGAGTTCCCCATCACGCCACGACCACGAGGCGCATGGCCGCCGTGGCCGCGCTAGCCCCGAGTGCTGCTCCTGCCCGGGCGGCAGACCCTCCGGCTAATCCACGACAACCGCGGCGCACCGCGCGCTCCTCCGGGGGGAAACGCCGGAGTTCAGCGCAGAACCTCTGCCACGCCCTCCGCGAGCCATACTATTTTCTCTCTCTCTCTCTCTTTGCAGGTGAAGAACGGGGAGAGGAGGGGAATGAAGGCGGTATTTAAATGGAGGGGGGTCATTCTCCTCCTGTTTATGCCAAGCAGAGGGAATGGTAGTGCTCCCATTTCGTCTTCTCGCTGGCTCAAGCACCAAGGCTGAAGGGGGAAGGTCCCGAGGGGGGACGTGACCTGACGCCATGGACCTGGCTGCTCTGCACCGCCCGACCGGAGCTGTAATTGCGAGCAAGACGTTTAAGCCACGCGGAGGAGTTGTGGGATCTCCCACGAACCGTCGCGCCACGTCGTGCGCCTAGCCCCGCAGCTTGTGGGGCCAGGACGCTTCGCCTTCTCCTAACACGCGCGTCTTGGGCCCGGGGGCTACTGTCGGACACATGGATACCAGGGTATCCTGGGCAGTCTGCTGTTGGCCGAGCCCATCTCGTACGGAAGGAGTCTGTACAAAATTACCTTGAGTGAAGGAGGCCTCCGTTCTATCCCCTCTAAGGCCGGCCCCTTGGGGAGGAGCCTCCCTCGAACTCCACCGTGCATCGCTAGGGGGGATCCTGCCTCGCCCACGCTCCTCTCCAAAAGAGACCCCGCATTCTGGGGGACAGCCCATGTGAGGGTGACGTCCCGAACTCTGCGCGGATGACGAAGGCGCCCCAGGGGGACAAAGCGACTTTGGCCGCAGTTGCCATTCTCGTGTATAAAGTATGGAGCAACATTGCACGCACCAAAGCCCGGCCCGAGGCTTTCCTCTTTGGTGCAAAAAGACCAGTCCGCCGCTACTAGATGGAGGGAGCGTCACCGGTGCCCCCACTGTCCTGCCATGGACGGTGGTGACCATCCTCAGCGACCGATGAAAGCCTGTACGGCAGAGCGCCGCAGTGTACTCTTTTTTCACCTTGTAGATTCCCTTTCCGACAAGTGAGCGGAAAGAGGGCCGATTTCCAGTATAAGTAGGCTATCCTTGCGGCCGTAGAAGGGGATCCAAGATTTGAGTAGCTAGGCCACGAGAACTCCATTGTACTGTAGCCCACGTAGTGCAATCAAATAGACAAACAAGTGTAGGGTTTTATACCATCACGACGGCCTGAACCTGGGTAAAACTCCCTGTGTCTCCATTGTCTTCATTCAAGAGATCCCATCCCGAAGGCCTCTCAGGTGCGAGAAAACGCGGTTAGCCCCAAGTTTTCTAACCTTTAGGGGCTACCCTGTTGTTGACAGAATAGCCTCTCGACACAAGTGACCGGGTTAAGTAACCAATCAGTAAAAACTTTGAATCATGGATTATACTTTGTCACTTTACTTACTAGATCAAGTGACCCAACACAACAAACGATCAGATAATATTTAGGAATAATAAGGAAATTTGGAAATATGAACTCCAGGAACGCAGGCACAATCTAGGGTTCTGTAGCCTTCTTTGGCCAAAAGCATTCAATTGTATAACTCCGAGCATGCATGCAGAATTCGGGTTAACATTGCAGCAAATTGTAAGATCATTGGGAAATAGAAAAGACGGAATATGCTTTGGACAATAAAGATAGAAAAAGAATTTGCATGCATTTCCGACAACTTTATTTCATGATCTCAATAATGTTTACATAGAATTGAATTAAGTATAGAAGGGACGTAACTGTTGGATGCTCAAAGGCCTGTTTGTCTCCCCTAGTTCTACATCTATGCTTCTTTTCCTCTTGCGATTCGAGTTTTTTGGGTCATCCTCTGTGTCCCGAATATCTACAAGGTAATATGATCCATTTTTCATAGCTTTACTAATGATAAACGGTCCTTCCCAGATTGGGGCTAACTTGTGCTTTCTGTTCTGTATTAATCTTAGCACTAAATTACCTTCTTTAAAAGAACGGTGTTTGATTTTCTGGCTGAGATATCGCTGTAAACCTTGCTGCTAAATGGCGGATCTTTGCAATACAAGTTCTTGCTCTTCTTCTAAAAGATCAACGGCATCCTGTCGCGCACTTTAGGCATCCGACTCAATGTATGCCTGCACTCTTGGGCTATCATGGATCATGTCCGTTTGAAGCATTTCTTCGCACGATAGATCAAGAAGAAAGGTGTCTGCCATGTTGATCTATTTGGCGTCGCTCGAATACTCCAAAGCACGGAAGGCAGTTCTTATACCCATGCTCCAGCTGCTCTATGAGGAGCAATTTCGAGTCTTGGGCGTATTCTTTGTAGGATTGAACTATTCATTCGTTCAACCCGGCCATTTGATTGTGGGTGCGCTACAGATGCAAGATCTAGGCGAATTCCCGTTTGCCGGCAATATTTCGTCAGCTCTCCAATTGCAAGGTTTGTCCCGTTACTCGTGATTATGCTATGTGGAACGCCGTATCTCATGACTATGTCAACGACAAAATTTCTCGTAGTCACACCGTCAATTTTTTGATGCGTTTAGCCTGCACCCACTTGGTATACTTATCTACTGCAACGAGTAGATGCGTGAGTCCGCCTCTTGCAGTTTTGAACGACCCCATCATATATATCCCCCAGACCACAAATGGCCATGTTATGGGTATAGTCTTGAGTGCTTGAGCCGACATATTTGTCTGCTTGGCGTATTACTGACATCCCGCACATGTATTAACTATGTCCTCAACGTCTGTCTTGGCTGTAAGCCAGAAAAATCCTGTCCAGAATGCTTTCTTAACTATGCTGTTTGATTGAGCATGATGTCCACAATCTCTGGCATGAATTTCCTGCAATATTTGTCTTCCTTCTTCCGGCGAAATGCAAGGGTGGAAAATTCCGATAATACTGTGTTTATACGGGCAACCATTGATTACCATGTATCCTTTGCATCGATGGTTTATCTGCCTTCGCAAGACCTCGTCTGCTCTGTCCGGGAACTTTTGATCGACTAAGAAGTTAAGGTATGGAATTACCCAATCTGGGTTTACAAGCAGAACTTCTATTGACACGGAAACTAGGGGATAATCAACATCTCCGCCTTTTATTGATGGTTCGTATAAATGCTGGACGAATACACCAGGTGGCAATGCTTTCACCCTTTCCAATCCCATTCGGGCTAAAGCATCAGCATTCCAGTTTTCTTCCCTTTTGACATGATGTACCTCAAATCCTAGGAAGCAAATGGCAAACTCGTCGACTGTTCTTCGATATTTAGCCATTATGGGGCTTTTTGCAGCCCATGTCTGGTTTAGCTAGTGGTGTACTAGATTCGAGTCTCCATAACTAAGTATGCGTTTTGTGCCTACTTCTTTGGCAATATGCATGCCATGAAGCAATGCTTCGTATTCTGCCACATTATTGTTGGCGTTGAAGTGTATTTGTAATACATACTCCATTGTGTAACCTTTTGGATATTTCTCACCTACGCCAGCACCTTTTTCATTTTGGATCCATGAAAATGTATGATCCATTATTCCGACTCCGGCATTCATGTGTTTTCCATGACTTCTGTCCAATCAGCTACAAAATGTACCAACACCTGGGATTTAATTCCGTTCGGGGTTAGTACTTAATGTCGAACGCAGCGATCTCAATGCCCCATTTGGCTTCTCTGCCAGTTGCGTCCGCATTGTTTATGATATCCCCTAGTGGTTCTTTGCTTACCAATCTTATGGAATGTCCTTAGAAATAATGACGGAGTTTTCGAGATGCGAAAAATACGCCATATTCCAGCTTTTGATAGTGTGCATATATTTGTGTTGTGTCGTGGTGGTGTCACGGCAGATGCCATAGGATGGCCAAAGTTGTGGGGACGGTGGACGCTGGAGGCGCTCGGGGAGGGATCACGCGACGAGTAGCCGCGTGAGGTAAGAATCAAACACTGCAAACAACTCGATCTACCCAGGTTCAGGGCCCTCGTGAGGAGGTAAAACCCCTACTCCTGCCTTTCTCTCTGTGTATTAGTGCTTCACCGAGTAGCCACAATAGAAATTCGGCCTCTTACCGAGTAGCCACTCTTCTCTCTCTCTAGAACTAGGTCAAGAATATCAACCGCTTCTGGGATCAGCATCGTCGTCCCTCGCGCAGGAGGGGGCAGGGCACCTTATATACTGGTGCCCAGCCGGATACAGCAAACTAGGTAGAATACAAATAGGTGTCGACATAGTGTGCACATCGTCCTTCTTCCGAGCTCCCGCTGACAGCTTTGGCTTCTAAGTTTGTCCGGTGCGGAAAGTCGTTGGGCAAAACCAAGTAACCGATCTGTTATCACTGCTGTGAACACAGAGTAGGTCCCCCCTATCCTGCGACGCCCTGCTGACACACTGTCGCGGTCAGGCACGCCGTCTAGAGATGAACAGTGCTGTGAATAGTGCCAAAGTACGGACCCAGGATACGCGGGATCCTGTGTCAGAACGGCTCCTTTGACTTCTGGCCCGAGTAGGTTCCCGTCAGTTCTACTCGGACCAACTCTTCTACTCGGAGGAACATAACTTCCTTGATTCGTCCTTCTGACCATCTATGTGTAGGACCGAGTAGTAGTCGACCGGGTAGCAAGTACCGGGTAGCCGGCTACTCGGCT
This sequence comes from Alopecurus myosuroides, assembly GCA_028641055.1. NCBI lineage: Eukaryota > Viridiplantae > Streptophyta > Magnoliopsida > Poales > Poaceae > Alopecurus > Alopecurus myosuroides. Next base: position 142,709,702 of record CM054063.1, read on the forward strand.
AAACATCCCTTCTGATCTTGCCCTTAGCACTTGCCTTTACCCTACTCGGGGGTAACCCCCCGACATTAGTCCCCGAAGCTGGTAGAGTCCAGCGAACTTGTTCACTGGGCTCTGCCAGCTTAAAACCAACCTTGACAATCTTGCCCTTGAACCTTAGTATGCCGAGTAAAACCTGCGAGTAGCCCTTGAAGATTGCTTTGAGTTTCTTCTCCTCCGAATAGAACCACTTCTCTTCTCTGTAGCCGAGTAAGATGACTTGGTGAATTTTCCAATCAGAATCTCTACGTGGCAGAGCACAATCCGGCTTTCCGCACTGCAACTGGGCACGTGTCACGCAGCCACGACCCCGACGCCTCGGTGCCCGGGATCTGACAGGCCACGCGCCCAGTTTTTACGGCCTGGGCCCACTAGCCCGTTACGTCCCATCAAGCGCAGTAATTGCCCACGATCTCGTCGTGGGATCTAATGCGGCCGTTACGCGTGCGTTCCGCGCTGTGTGCGTTTCTAACCGGCCCACAGATCCCACGCCGCATGATTTCTGCCACGATCGATCCCACTTCCTCAACTCGTAACGGCAACCCGAGGGGCGGTATAAATATCCCCTCGGTAACTCCTTCTTCCTCTTCTGCTTTCACTTTCCCCTTGCCTCCTCGTTTCTCCGCCGCCGCAGAGCACCTCGCCGCCGCGCATCTCACCGCGCCGCTGCGAGTTTCTCCACCCAAATCCACCAATCTTTCAGCCAACTTCCTCTCCAAATCGATGGCCCGTGACGACGACGCCCGCACCGGCTGGGCCGGATCTGAGGTCACCGCGGAGGAGTGCCAATGGCTAGTGAACACCCGGCGAGTTCCTCCCGGTGTTCGCTGCCGGCATCCTGGCAGCGAGCTCGTCCCCACTCCGCAGGAGGGCGAGCACGTCGTCTTCCTCGCGCACTTCGCGCGAGGATTCAGGCTGCCGGTGTCCGACTTCTTCCGCTCTTTTCTCAACCACTACGGCCTCCAGCCGCTCCACCTCCCGCCGAACGCCATCGTCATGCTCTCCTACCACGCCGTGGTATGCGAGGCATTCCTGGGTGTACGGCCCACTTCGACGACCTGGTCCCGGTACTTCTTCTTCCGGAAGCAGAGCAAGGCCAGGCGAGATGGCGCGGATAGCAGCCGCGGGATGACGGAAACCGGCAGCGCCATGATGGTGCAGCGCGGCGGAACCAATCACCCGCGCATCAAAGGTTTGGACTCTGTCCGCAAGTGGCAGAGGACCTTCCTCTATGTGAATAACATCCCCATCGAGAAGGGAGCCAACGTGGTGGATCAAATCAATCTGCCCAGGTGGACCAACACCGCTCCCCCCGGGCAGAACTGGAGGACCAAGCCGGCCCTGGACACCGACCTCAAGCAGATGGATGAGCGCCTCGCCAAGCTGATCTCGAAGGGGCTCAAGAGTGACGACCCTATCGCCTGCTGGATCTCCAGGCGAGTGCTTCCGCTCCAGCGCCGCGCACATCTCATGTGCTATATGGGCGGCACTCGGGACTGCACTCGGACAACTACGTTCGAGCTCAGCAACGCGGACGTTGCTGTCTGGGCGCGCTCCATCATGAGCACCGGCTCGACGACCACTGGCAGTACGGTTTCGTGCCGTACAGCCGCAAGAAGCCCATCAAGCGGGTTAGTGTTTCCCATCTTGCCTTCCGCGTAGTGATACCGAGTAGATAACTCTCTTAGTTTAACATGTCTAGTATCCGCATTCTGTGCCGAGTAGGTCACTTAGCAGTATTCCTTAGGCTTCATGTGCTTTGTGTTTGCACGCCATGCCGAGTAGCATACTTAGCAGTATTTCTTAGGCTTCATGTGCTTTGTGTTTGCACGCCCTGCCAAGTAGTACACTTAGCAGTATTTCTTTAGGCTTCATGTGCTTTGTGTTTGCACGCCCTGTCGAGTAGCACACTTAGCAGTACTCCTTAGGCTTCATGTGCTTTGTGTTTGCACGTCCTGTTGAGTAAGATGCCATTATGCTACTCGATTAATCTGTGGTGCTCGCCTATTTTCTAGGTCCTCGCTCGCCAGCTCGCTGAGAGTGCGGAACGCTTTCAGTCCAACTGGGAAGAGGACCGAAAGGAGGACGATGAGGTCTCCTTCGACACCGCCATAGCCTCTGCATCCCCCATGCCGTCCAGCCGGGTAAGCACCACGTCGACACGTCCATCCGGGATTGGTCAGAAGACGACGCAGAAGGTGACCCAGCTCACCTTTCCAGTTGCGGATAGAGCAACCCAACCTTTCTTTCTGTTTCTCAACTGTTTTATTCTTCTCGACCCTACAGAAGATGCTGAGGCTGACGCCGAGGAGGAGGACGAGGACGTCCTCGACGTCGACCCAGTTGGCATGGCCGCTCCCAACACTCGAAAGAGGACGGGCAGCGGTGCTCAGGAGCCCCCCGCCAAGAAGACCAAGACGGCCGCGAAGAAGGTCAAAGGAGCCGTGACGAAGATCAAACAGGGGAGACGGCTACCCCCTTCCCGTGCAGGGTAAGCAACTTTCTTTTAAGTTGCACATCTCTGTTGTTGCTTTTTCCGACCTCCTTACTCCGCCGTTGCTTCTCGATTTCTTCTGCCCTTCTCTCTTTTCTGAATCTTCTCTTCTCTTCAGCGATCCCTTGGATGCTGACGCTGCTGTCGCATCCACCAACCCCAAGAAGAAATCCGCCATCGATCTCGAAGCAGTCATCGACCTCTCTGAGGAGGACGAGATCGCAGCATGGGAAAGGGCGCGTGCGCCCTCTCCTGTGAAAGGAGAAGACTCGGACGACGCCCTGTACATGGACACTGATGCCCATGACGCCGAGCAGGAGCAGCAGGCCTGCGCAGAACAATAAGCGCAGGATGCTGCTCGCAATGAGAGGCCACTTTGTCCTCCAGCCGCCACGACCGAGGAGAACTTAGAACAAGACCCCGAGCAGCATGAGGACGCCGCCCTTGAGCGGCAGGAAGAAAACCAAGAGCAGCCAACAACAGGGGCTGCAGACCAAGACGACCCCGCGGCCCAGCCGCGAGTAGAAAGACAAGTAGCATCACAGCAAGATCCCGCTGCCGAGCAGCGGGTTGAGACAGTTGACGAGATGGAGAAGGACCTGCAAAGCCACGCGCAGCCGGACGCTGCGCCGGGTAGCACATCCTTGGCGCCGTCTACCCAGCAGGGCACTTCCTCCACCGCACCGAGATCCCCGACCGTGAAGAAGACTAAGACTGCAGCCAGCCCTTCAGCCAAGCAGGTTATAAAGAAACCTGCTTCCGATGTAGCCGTTAAGAAGGAAGCTGCTGAGAAGAAAGCCGCCGAGAAGAAGGCCGCCGAGAAGATAACTGTTGAGAAGAAAGCTTCCGAGAAGGAGGCCGCCGAGAAGCAAGCTGGCCAGTCAGATGCCACCGTCCGCAGGAATCCCCCGCGTGGCGGTGCACAGGACTCTGCCGCCATGCCGCCGCCCAAACCAACTGCGAAGCCTGTCGCCAAGGCCGAGCTGCTCACCATCGGCAATTCCGGCGCGGCTGCTAACACCGCCGCAGGATCAAGCTTGCCGGATCCGCCCAGCTTTCCGCCTTACTTGGTGAAAATGAGCAAGCAGTACAGCATCCCGATAAGCGCGGCCGAGAAGAAACTTGCTATCAGGAAAGGCAAGCAGGCCACGACTGTGGATTCCAAGCCGCCAGCCAGGAACAAGGGCAGGTCCCTCTCAATTTTCTCACGCGAGGTCCAGGAGACCGAAGTGACGTCCACGGGGCTTGAGCAAATGATCGACCGAGTAGGCTTCATTGAGGCTGATTGGAACAACGATGTCCTTGGCAACAAGACCTGGCACGTCTTGGCTTTGGGCGATCTGGATCATATGCGCATCGACTGGAACAAGGCGGACATGGGTTACAATCCCATGAACATCTCATCGAACACCAGCACGCTCGCCGCCAAGCTGTTCGTCCACCGCAAGGCCGCAGAGGATATCGAACAAACCTATGCGGTAAGTTTTGCTCACCTGCTCCGAGTTGCATTTTTCTTCTCTTCTGCTCTTCCCTTTGTTCTTATCCACCACCAGTCCCCGAGATTTGGGCCGAGTAGACGGATACTCAACCGAGTTGCCGTCTTCTCGGGTTGAATCTTCACGATTTTGTCTGATTCTTTTTCTTTCTTCCTCTCAGAATAGCCTCCTGAAGAGAACTAACTTGTACCGGCGGCTGCTCTGGAACCATAGCATCGCTAAAAGACGCCTTGAGGCCCTAGAAATGGAACGCGCGACTGACGAAGCGACAGAGAAGGAGGCCCTGGGTCGCACCCTCAAGATCTCTGAGATCGAAAGTAAGCTTTTAGCTACGCGGTTCCTGCGTTTTGTGTTTTACGCCCGCTTTTGCTTTCTGCTTTAATCGATTCTTCTCTGCAGGCAAGTTTAAGGCCCTAGCCGAGGAGCATATGAACTGCCACATTTTTGTTGAGAACGGTCAAGCTACGATCAAGAAGCTGGAAGGTGAGTTGCTGTTTTTCTCGGCTTGACTTCTTTCTCTTATCTTTGCTACTCTGCTGATCGTGTTTCGCTCTTCGCAGAAGACCATAAGAAGTTTGTCGAGGAGCATCTCGACTGCCTCAAGCCTGCCGAGGTGCAGCAACAATTGGAGAGCCAAGCAATAGATCTCGCGAAGAAACACGCCACCGAGCTGGAGCCCCTGCAAGTCCAGCTGCGAACTGCTCTGCAAGATGCCCTTGCCATAGCTGCCGAGAAGAACAAGATAGCTGCCGAGAAGGACAAGATTGAAGCAGCAGCCACGGCTAAGCAGAAGGCCCTCGAGATGGAGTGCGAGATGCTGAAGAAGAGCAACGCCGATCTCATGCTCCAGCTAAATGGGCTCCACAAGGGTGAGGAGAGGCACACTGCCGACGAGGAGTCGTGGAAGAATAAGCTGCAGGCACTACTCTATGACCTGAATAGTAAGTGCCCGCTTCTCTGCGCTTTGCTGTCTCCTTGTGCTTCTCTGCTGCTTGATTTACTTTGCTAATCTGCCTTTGTCTCTAATCTTCTTGATAGCTTTTTCAGAAATATTCCCCGACCTCAACTCGTCTTGCAAGCCATCTCTTTAAAAGGCCCAAGCAGGTCGCACCAAGAAGGGCCAGCCCATGAACACTAAGGCCTCCATTGAAGACAGCTTCACAGTCATGCAGGGGCAGCTCCAGCGTCTAAGGGGTGTGGGCACCGATCTGGTGTCCACTGCCTTCAAGCTCCATGACTTGTTTTGGCCTCGAGACTCTGCGCCAGCAACCATCCGCGTGCTCGCCGAGAAGCTGAATGGCGTGAAAGCCGAGCTGAAGAAGTGGCGGGCGTCCGGAGCTCGGGCAGGTGCTGACATGCTGCTCCTGTTTATTTGTAGCTGGTATGAAAATCTAAACTTGGATATCATCGTCGAGATGCGCCGTGACTCGAAGTGGGAGAAGAATCCCAAGTGCGTGACTCGCCGCCAGGCAGTCGCGTACGAGGTCGCCTCCTACGCGGACACTTCACGCTTCATCGAAGGCCTCACCGAGCCCGACACTGATGTGGACGAAGGCGAGAACGAAGATGAGGACGAAGATATGGACGAGGAGGTCGCTGAGTCAGAAGACCTGAGCTGCTTCAACATCTCTGACGACAAGACCGGGAAGGGGAAGGCCGCGGTTGTCGCGGATAGCGAAGATGAGGCCGAGAGCGAGAAGATGACCATCGACACCGCGGCTCTCGAGTTCGGCACTTCATCAGGCACGGCCCTTGACGACACGGCGCTACTCCGCGCCCAATCAGCTGCCTCCACCTCGGCGACAGAACTCATCTCGGTGGCCACGGCCACTTCTGACCAGGCTTCTACCAAGCCAGAAGCGAAAGCCGCAAATACTGACGCTGCCAACTCGGAAGTTGACACTGCCAATGCCAACGCTGAAGCTGATGTCACCAAGACCAACACCGAGGATGATACTACCTCCACCTGATTACCTCCTGCAACTTTTATCCTTAAAACTTTTATCAGATCCCCGGGATGCCGGGTGCAGATGTACCGAAACACTTATGCTTTTCACTTGCTACTCAGTTTTATTCACATTTGATGTTTTTAACTTAACAATTTGAGCAACCTTGGCTCGATGCCGGGTTGCGTTATCATGCAAGTCCCCGAGTTGCATTTCTTATTCGCTCTTCCTTTTTATCTCAGCTCTTACCCGCAACTTGTTGTTTTTTTGGTATTCGAGTCACAAGAGTTCAAAGTTGGTGTTGCAAATACTTAGCCACTTAGAAACACTCATAGTAACGCAGCCCACCACTTAGCCGAAAAAAGTTAACAAAAAACAGTAGTAAAGGACCCCCTACTCGGTTCCTGCACTCTTTCTTTCCTTAGTAATTTTTCTTGTGCTCATTGACCTTTTGCTTGTTCTCTTGCTTGCCATGAAGCCGGGTTTCGGACAGCAGCAGAGTCGAAGAGTTGGCATGTAGGTTTAAATACAATACTCGATGTACTTACAAAATTTTAAGCAGAGCAACCGAATAGACAAAGAGTGAAGCCCAGCAGAAACATATAGAGCAATTTTGGACGAGGGCAGTCCCCGAGTTCAATTTCCGATTGCAGAGTAGAAGTTTAACTCGGATGAGAGAGTACATACACATTTTTGCTTACGAATGAAAGCGACGGAGTAGAGCTACATTCCAGGGGCGCTTTGATTCCTCTCCAGCTTTGTCTACCTTGTTCTTCTGTGATGGCTGCGCGTCGATTAGATAATAGGCATCATTGTGCAAAGCTTTGCTCACAATGAAGGGCCCTTCCCATGGAGGAGGCAGTTTGTGCATCCCTGCTGTGCGTTGCACAAGCCTAAGGACCATGCCTCCTTCTCGGAGAACCCTTGGGTTCACCTTTCGGTTATGATAACGCCGCAGGTTTTGCTGATAGATAGCCGAACGTGACAGAGTAAGCTCTCTTGCTTCTTCAAGCAGGTCAACGTCGTCTTCTCGAGCTTCTCTCGCCTCCACCTCAGTGTAGAGGGTTACTCGGGGGGAGTCATGCTCTAGGTCTACATGCAATACGGCCTCAGCCCCATATACCAAGAAGAATGGTGTGTAGCTGGTTGACCGGTTAGGGGTAGTCCTTAGACTCCACAACACCGCTGGCAACTCGTCTAGCCAACACCCAGGTGTTTTCAGCAGTGGCTCAATCAGCCTTGGCTTTATGCCAGCTAGCACCATGCCATTTGCTCTTTCAACTTGCCCATTGGAGGCGGGATGCGCAACAGACGCAACATCTAGCCGGATATGCTTATCTCTGCAGAATCGCACCATTGCTCCTTCAGCAAAATTTGTGCCGTTATCTGTGATGATGCTGTGTGGGTAGCCGTATCTCAGGATCACATCCTCGAAGAAGCTCACGGCTGTGGCTCCATCGCACTTCCGAATAGGCTTCACTTCTATCCACTTGGTGAATTTATCCATCATGACCAAGATGTGTGTCATGTTGCCTCTAGCCGGTTTGAAGGGACCAACCATATCCAAGCACCAAACAACGAATGGCCAAGTAATGGGAATGGTTTTCAACTCGGAAACAGGCAAGTGGATCTTACTTGCGAATCTCTGGCAGCCATTGCACTTCCTCACAATATCCTCAGCTTGCTTCAAGGCAGTGAGCCAATAGAAATTGTGCCGAAAAGCCTTCTTGACCAGTGCACGAGAAGAGGCGTGGTGCCCGCATTCTCCTTGGTGTATTTCTACCAGAATCTCTTCTCCCTCTTCCGGTTCTACACAGCGTTGCAGCACGCCGGTAGCACTCCTCTTGTGCAGCACTTCTCGGAATATTGTGTAGCCCTTGGATCTTCTTTGAATTTGCCTCGCAATAACCTCATCTTCTGGCAGGGTACCGTCCCTTAGAAAGGATAATATGGGCATAGCCCAACTCGGTGTCTCCGGCGTGGGAAACACTGGTTCGTCCACTTCCATTGGGACATGTGCCACTGTTTGCTCTTTAGGGTTGGGAGCACTTCTTTGAAGCCCGGAACGATTTGCAAGAACTTCCTCAATGAATGCGGCAGTCCCCGGGTTGAGAGGGGCAGTCCCCGAGTATGGAAGGACAGTCCCCGAGTAGGGAATGGCAGTCCCCGAGTAGGGAGTGGCAGTCCCCGAGTTGCAGACGCCAGTCCCCGGGATGGAGGCTGCAGTCCTCGGGTTCTCTGTTGCATTCTCCCAGTCAATCTACATTGGAACAGCTTCTTCATTCGGCAGAGAAGGAACAAATATGGATTCCGAGTTGGGGGATGGCTTGATGGATGGCTTCCTCAAATGCTCCAAGGCAATTCACCGGGATGGATTGCCGAGAAGATCCCAACTTGGATAGCTCGTCTGCTGCTTCATTCTCTGCTCGGTGGATGTGCTGGAACTCGCAGCCTTCGAAGAATCCAGTCATAGACTGCACCCGGAAGCGATATGATGCCATGTTGGCATCCAAGGCCTCCCAAGTGCCAAAAACTTGCTGCACCACCAGATCTGAATCGCCATAGCATATAATGCGATGCACGCCAACCTCCTTGGCTACTCGCAAGCCGTGCACCACGACCTCGTACCCTGCAACATTGTTGAACGCCTTGAAGTGAATCTGCAGCACATACTTGAGTTGGTCTCGCTTAGGTGACGTAAGCACTACGCCAGCACCAAGGCCTTCCTTCACCTTTGAGCCATCAAAGTGCATCCTCCAGTAATTGGAAACTGGAGCAGGAGGTTCGTACTGCACCTCAGCCCAATCCACCAGAAATTCTGCCAGAATCTGAGACTTGATGGCTTCTCTTCTCGCATACGCGGGAGCGTACGCGGCTAGCTCTATCACCCACTTGGCTACTCTGCCACTCGCTTCCTTGTTGCCCATTATATCCGAGATGGGAGCAGAGCTCACAACAGTGATGGGATGCTCTTGGAAATAGTGCTTCAGCTTCTTGGCGCCCAGGTACACGCCGTAGGTCATCTTCTGGTAGTGCGGGTAGTTCTGCTTGGAGCTGGACAGCACCTCACTGAGGTAATATACTGGACGCTGCACACTTTTGCCTTCCTCTTCTCGTTCCACCACAATCACCACGCTGACTACTCGGTTGGTAGCAGCAACGTACAGCAGCATTGGCTCCTTGGGTAGCGGACTAGCCAAGATGGGAGCGCTACCCAGCATTGCCTTCTGCTCATTGAATGCCACATCCGCTTGCGGCGTCCAGACGAACTTGTCACTCTTCTTCATCAATTGGTACAGAGGCAGGGCCTTCTCGCCCATCCTGCCCAAGAAACGGCTCAGAGATGCCAAGCAACCAGTGAATTTTTGCACATCCTTCAAGGATCTCGGCAAAGACATGCTCTCGATAGCTTTTATCTTTGAAGGATTGGCTTCAATGCCCCGACTAGACACCAGGAAGCCGAGTAGCTTGCCAGCCGGGACGCCAAAGGTGCATTTACTCGGATTCAGTTTCATTTTGTACTTGCGCAGGTTAGCAAAGGTTTCCTCAAGATCGGCAAGCAGAGTTTGTGTTTTATTCGTTTTGATGACAATGTCATCTACGTACACCTGCACATTCTTGCCGAGCTGATCATGCAAGCATTTCTGCATGCATCTCTGATAGGTAGCACCCGCATTCCGCAACCCGAAACACATGACACAATAGCAATAAGCCCCGTACGGGGTAATGAAAGCAATCTTTATTTGATAAGCAGGGTTAAGAGCTATCTGATGAAAACCCGAGTAGGCATCTATGAAAGACAAAATCTCACAACCAGCTGTGGAGTCGATAACCTGATCGATGCGAGGTAGCGGAAAAGGATCCTTGGGGCAGGCCTTGTTCAGGTCGGTGTAGTCGACGCACATGCGCCATGCGGTAGCGGCCTTAGGATCCTCCTTCTTGTTCTCGACCATGACCGGGTTGGCTAGCCAATCCGGATGCAGCACCTCCATGATGAAATTGCTTATTAGTAGCTTGGTGATCTGATCACCGATAGCTTTCCTTCTCTCATCTCCGAAGCGGCGCATAGCCTGCTTCACTGGCTTGGCGTCAGGACACACATGTAGCGAGTGCTCAACCAACTCCCTCGGGACACCTGGCAGATCTTCATAGGACCAGGCGAACACGTCCCGATTTTCACGGAGGAAGTGGATGAGCTCGCTTTCCTATTTCTCCGCCAACCCGGAGCCAATGATGGCAACTCGGTCGGGGAATTCAGGGTCAACCTTGATCTTCTTCGTTTCCTAGGATGCGTAGAAAGCGGTCCCGTACTGGGAGCTCGGCATCCCAGGTGCAACACCTTGCGCCGCCTGCGCCATAGCCACCACCTCATGTATCTTATTCATCTCGGCAGCAATCACCATTGACTCCGCCAACTGAGAACCAGCAGAGGCACACTCCATGGACTTCTTGTAATCACCAGAGATGGTAATCACGCCATTGGGACCAGGGATCTTCATCTTCAGATATGCAGTGTGGGTAGAGGCCTTAAACTTGCTCAGTGGAGGCCTGCCGAGTAGGGAATGGTAAGGGCTTTGATGATCAACCACCTCAAACTGCGGCCTCTCTGTGCGGCAGTTCTCCCTGGTACCGAATAGCACGTCTATCCACACTCTGCCCATTGGAGAGCAAAAAAATCCCCGGCACAATGCCATGGAAAGTGGTCTTGCTGGGTAGCAACATGTTCTCAGCAATCCCGAGCTTCTCGAGGGTGTCTTTGTACACGATGTTGATGCTGCTGCCGTTGTCGATCAGCACCTTGTTGAACCTCACGTTCTTCTCGGGACCCAAGAAGGTAGGGTCCAGCACCAAGGCGTAGCTACCCGGGTTGGGCATCACCGTAGGATGGTCAGCTCGGGACCAGGTGATCTCTACATTGCACCAGTGCATGTAGTGAGGAACAGCAGGGATCACAACATTGACCTCCATGGCACGCCTATGCTGCGACTGCTTGTTGACAAGCTCAGAAGTGAAGATCATGTAGCTCTCGTGGTGCTCTTGGTACTGGTTGCGGCCTCCATCATCATTGTTACCATTGTTGTTGCCCTGGTAGTTGTTGTTGCCTCTGTTGTTGTTGCAGTTGCGGTTGTTGTTGTTGTTGCGGTAACTCTCGCTGTTGAAGTAACGATTGGCTCCTAAAGCCGCTTGGTTCACGTTTTCTCTTCTCGGGAACGCCGGAGGCCGAGCTGCAGGTGCGCGAGCAGGCTGCACATTAGCATTCGCGGCTGGCAGAGGAGGGGGAGGAGGCAAGCCTTCATTCCTGATCAGATCCCACCACTCGCACTGCCGAGTAGTGTGGTTGGCAGGCCTCGAGGGATGCTGAGTGTGGAAGCTGCATGGGCCATCCCTCATGTCGTCGAAGACAAAACTTCTTAGCCGGTTCCGAGTTGCCGCTACCCGGCTAAGGAGCACGGTATGGCTTCTTATTGCCTTGGCCCTGGTTCTGGTTCCGCCCGTACTGGGCTCCAGCAGGTTTTTGCCCTTGGCTACTCCCAGCTCTGTGTCGCACCCTGGCTTCTAAGGGATACTCATCGTACGAACTGGATAGTAGGTGCTTGGATTATGGGGCATAACTGCTCCCACGTCCCAGCTTCCTGGTAGGCCTGCGCTTATGCGCGGCAACACAAGCCCTACTATTCCACCGTCGATGTAAACTATCCATTAGGAGTCATAGGCACTACTGTCGACGTACTTCATAACAAGCACGCACGGTACGTCAACAGCTGTGAACGAATGATGATCACAACTTATCTCTAAGACACAAAAGATAGAAATAAAGTTGCAACTGGCCTTCACTAAGGCAGAAATAGCAAATACAATCATCCAGAGGACACATGTCCCAACATAACATCCATTACAACAGCGGAAGCAATCAAAGGTGTCTGGGTACAGACAAATGCAACAGGCTTAAGAAGCCGGAGAAAATAAAGAAGACGAAGCCCATCCACGTAGGTCCTGGATCCAGCCCTGGTCCAGCTAACTACTCGTCTGCAGTCTCGTCGAACTCCACAAAGTAGCCATCCTGGTGGTCATCGTAGCCGTAGTCGTACTCTGCGTAAACCACAGCCCCAACGGGGTCAGTACATCCAAGTACTGGCAAGCAAGAATCACAGTTCATCAAAGAGTTACCCGTCAACACAAGCATTGATGCTTGGGATCAACGGAAGAAATAGGTGATATGAAAGTTGCTCCTGGCTGCTCTAACCATCTACAGAAGATAACTACAAGTTCCGGCTAACAGAAAAGATAAGATCGAGGATTGTAACCAACTGAAAGATAACTTCAACCAAACCCATCCTGGATCTCGCCCCTTATCCAAAGAAGCAATCCGAGGATAACTCACACAGTTGGATTAAGATGAATCAAGTTATTGGTGTGAATAACCTATTACTAGTCAAGTTATTAATCATTGGGTGAAACATGATTGATCATTATGTTGAAGTTGTCCTGAGTACTTGTTAGCCAGTACTTTCACCAAGTAATCCATAACCGCGGAAAACACGGCTTCTCGAGAAGATTATCCCTGCAGGGTTGCACCAATTTGGCCGTACACGCAAGAATAACCCGCCAGATGGGATGCCTCCCACCAAGCGGGGTACTCTACACAACCAACCATTCTCCGCATCAAGCCCAAAGCACCTTGGGCGCACGGCTAATCGAGCCCAGAAGAAAATGGACCCTCATAGCACTCTAAGAACGTGTCCCCCTATATGCCGACTACGAAAGTTCCACCCTGCGCTGGGCTCGCAAAAACATGCATGCGGCAAATAGAAAGCACGAACTAAATGAGATGATTTGGACGAGATGCGAATCAGGTCAAGTTGAGGGGGGCGCCCATACTCGCTTCCCACATGCGGGTAGTGCGCTCATCATGGATCAGTAGACAAGACCCTTTTCCTATTAGGGTCGACACTAGCAGGCTCCAAAACCTCTCAGGGGCCTCCTGCCGGTGCCTTATCATCAAATTATTATTACCATTAGCAATTAACAGGATTGATTGATTAACATCGAGCCCCCGGTACAAGTAATAAGATAGTAAAAGTAGTAACCGACAACAGACTCTAGTAAAAGCAACCCTAAGCATGCTAGGTAAGACTAAGGCAACAAGCAAAGGCTGTAGGTATGGAGGTGAGGCAATATCATTGGCTCAGGGAATCATGTGATAGGTTCGGAGAACAAGCAACGGTACATAGGGATAGCAATAGTAGACAAAAGGATAGTATCGACAACAAGTGTGGAAAGGAACTCGATGATTCATGTGAGTGATAACTTGCCTGGGAGCTCAACAGCCGGGTACTGAGCTAGGTCCTGGGTAGTGGTGTCGTAAGGATCGTCGGTCTCAACGTAGTCGTCGTCTAACCGAGAAGAAGCAAACAAACAAAACAGGAATGTAAACAATCATATTCATGGCATTGTGCACAGTCAATATGATGCATGACAATTTAATGGGTGCATCAAAATGAATTGACTAACAAGATAGCACAATTAAATGGACCCATATGCAAGGGTTGCATATGGAAAAGGATCCATTGAAATGAGTGGAACAAATGATTTACAATTATTTATTAGGTGATAGTTGTTATCATGATGCATGCATGATGATGAGGACAAGATAACAACAAAATAACAATGATAGATGCAAAGGAAAAAGGATAAAACAAGTTTGGAATTGATTTATTAAGTTTGGAAAAAATTTGTTACTTAAACATGTTACACAAACAATTATTGTTTTCATCAAGTTAAAGTGTGCAAAACAAATTACAAATTTTATATTTTAAAAGGTTATCAAATTTTTGTTGGATTACATGTTTCACATTTTGAAATGGGACTTTGGATTAATTAATTATGAATTAAACAATATTAAACAAGTTTTAATTGAATTAAACAAGATTTAATTTGTTTAAGCAATTTAAATTGTTCAAACCAGCAAACAAATTTTATATTTGAATAGGGTATTCAAAATGGTATGAAAAACATATTTTATTTGACTTATTTGGAAATAGTATGAATTAGTTATGAATTATTACAAATTGCATTTGAATTATTCAAATTTGAAATTTAAATGAATTTTGAAAACTCAAAACAGAACACAAATGGAATAATTGGAAAGATTATAAAATTTGGAGCAATAAACATATAAAGTTTGTATTTATTGGATTCATATATTAAAAGTTATTGAATTTTCAAATTAGGTGTTTATTCTGCCCATTTAAAAAGAAATAGAAATTAACAGATTTGATTTTAACTTTTTGTTACCGAGAGGGCCTCTACACGCTGCCACTGCCCAGTGGACCCTCATAGCCAGCGTGGCGCGCGCGCACACGTGGCAGAGGAGGGCAATGACGTGCGGGCCCGCGCGCTGTGGAGGCAAATAGCCAAAAAAAGATTGCGCTTGCGGGGATCGAACCCGCAACCACGCGCGAGATTCAGAGCGTGCCTACCATCTGCGCTGTGCTCCGTCAGTTGACAGAGATACAGACGCGGGGAGGTTAAGGTGTTCCCCCCTGCTATCTGAAATTCGCACGCGCAGGCTAACTGAACCTTTCTGTCAGCAGCTGATCGATGCACGCCGGCGGGAGAGTTCACCGTGGATGCGCTCGCGGCGGTGGGTGGTTGGACGCGGGTGTGTGCACGGATTTGCGGTGTTGTAACAGAGAGACAAGAGGGGATAGCTAGCACGGGGAGCTCACCGAGGTTCGTCGAGCTGCAGAGGGACAGGAGCATATGTCGACGGCGACGGTGGCGTGGATGGCGGCGGCGATTGGAGGCGTCTACGGCTCGGTGGCGGTGTCGCGGAGGTAGAGGGAGGCACGGGCACCTCGTTCCCGGCGTCAGCTGGCGGCTAGCTAGGCCCTACCGGCGGCGAGCGGTTCGGTTTCAGAGAGCTTGGGTCGGGGGAAGAGTTTCAGAGGGTGAGTCCATGGCAGAGGGAGGATGGAAACGAGACGGCGGCGGCGGAGCTCGAGGGTGGTGTTAGGGTTTGCGGCAGGAGGTGGACGCCGTGGTGGTTTTATGGAACCGGTGGAGGAGTACGGCGCGCCATCAGGAGGGTGAGGGGGACGATCAACGGAGGAGAGGAGCTCGTACGACGTGACGTCATCCGGGAGGAGGACGACAGCGACGTGAGAGGGGGGTGTTACCGGGCCAAAGTGGTAACGGGCTGGGCTGGGGGGTTTTAGTTGTTGCTGCCCTTTTTCTCCTTTGCTATATTTTTTTTTGTACTGTTTTTTTTTTGTAGCAAGCAAATGGAAGCAAACAAAGGTTTTGTTTATAGAAAATTTTGGAATAAAATTAGGATAAATCCCTTAGTTGAAAAACAACCAATTGGTAGTTTTTGTTTTCAAAAACTTAATTGTTTGCTTGCTGTTTTTAAAATTAAACCAATTTAATTGAGATTTCCAATATTAGTTAATATTAGAAAAACAAGGTATTTTCAATAGGGTTTTCTTTAGGGTTTAAAAGTGATTTAATGAATTCAAATTAGTGGTGAATTTCATGGATTCAAATGATTAAAGATTTGAGAAATGGTTTGAGTTTGGAAATAATTTGAAATTAATTGCTTAATTGATTAAGTGATTGATTGAATTAAGCAACAATTTAATAGTTGATCCAATAAGAAAATAATTTGGAAGCATTTGATGTTTTTGGATTTGCAATTCTCTATTTGAAAGGATTGTAACAGACAAGTGTGAAAACAAGGGTTGATTAAGTTTGAATTTTATTATGAAAACAATGCAAACAGAAATAAAAATGAGAATGATGCCATGATGCATTGCATAAATAAAACAAAGAAGTAAAACAACTAGGGTGTTTTCATACTTGGATGTTACAAAATGCCCCCCCTTGAAGGAATCGCGCCCCGAGATTCCCTACTGAGAAATGAACAGGTCCGGATACTTCTTGCGAAGATCCTCTTCGGTCTCCCACGTTGCCTCTTTATCAGAATGATGCGACCATTGGACTTTCAAGAACTTGGTGCTCTTGTTGCGAGTCTTACGCTCGGTCTCATCGAGAATACGAATAGGGTGCTCCTCATAAGATAGATCATCTTGCAGCTCAATGTAATCATGATCAACTGCACGATCTGGATCTTTGAAACACTTCTTGAGTTGTGACACGTGGAACACATCGTGCACCTTGGAAAGTTTTTCTGGAAGTTCAAGACGATAAGCATTCTCTGCACGTCTTGAGAGGATGTTGAAAGGGCCAATGTATCTTGGTGCAAGCTTTCCTTTCACACCAAAACGATGAGTGCCTCTGAGGGGAGTTACACGCAGATATGCCTTATCACCAGGTGCATAGACCATATCCCTGTGCTTGCTATCATAATAGCTCTTCTGACGAGACTGAGCAATCCTGAGATTGTCACGAATGATACGAACTTTCTCCTCGGCTTCCTTAACAATGTCAGGGCCTAAAAGTGAACGTTCGCCAGCTCCAGACCAATTGATTGGACTCCTGCATCTGCGACCATACAGTGCCTCAAATGGTGCCATGCCTAGGCTTGCCTGGTAGCTGTTGTTGTAGGAGAATTCAGCATATGGAAGGCAATCCTCCCATTTCACGCCAAAGGAGAGACCACATGCTCTGAGCATATCCTCGAGAATCTGATTGACTCTTTCGACTTGCCCCTGAGACTGAGGGTGGTAAGCTGTGCTGAACAGAAGTTTGGTGCCCAGTGCTTCTTGAAAGCTTTTCCAGAAATGAGAAGTGAAGATACTTCCACGGTCTGAGCTTATTTCCAATGGAACACCATGAAGAGGAACAACCTTTGTTGTGTAGAGCTCTGCTAACTGGCTAGCTGAGATAGTTTCTTTATAGCAAAGAAGTGAGCAACCTTAGTGAGACGATCAATAACAACGAAGATTGTATCGTTGCCCTTTTTGGACTTTGGAAACCCAGTAACGAAGTCCATTTCAATCATGTCCCACTTCCACTCAGGAATTTTCAGAGGTTGGAGTAGACCTGCTGTCTTCTGATGGACTGCCTTAACACGTTGACAAACGTCGCATTCAGAAACGTATTGAGCAATTTCACGTTTCATGTCAGGCCACCAATACAGAGTCTTGAGATCCTGTTACATCTTTGTACTTCCAGGGTGGATGGATAGAGGAGTTTCATGAGCCTCCTTGAGAATGATATCCTTGAGACTTTGAATCTGAGGAACTGCAATGCGTCCTTCGAAGAACACAGTTCCCTTGTCATCAATTGAGAAGGACTTGAATTTATCATTGCCCTCTTTGATTTGCTCTACCATCTTCTTGATTTCATTATCACGAAGTTGTTCAGAACGAATCTTGTCCTCGAGAGTTGGGCTGGCTGTCAAGCTAGCAAGGTATCCTTCAGGAACAAGACCAAGGTTCAGCTTCTGGAATTCTTCATGAAGTGGAGGTTGGCTTTCCATGATCATGAGATTATTGCAATAGGATTTGCGACTGAGAGCATCGGCCATAACATTAGCCTTGCCTGGAGTGTAAGAAATGGTGAGATCAAAGTCTTTAATCTTCTCAATCCATCTCCTTTGCCTGAGGTTCAGATCTGGCTGAGTGAAGATGTATTTCAGACTCTTATGATCGGAAAAGATTTCAGTTTTGTTACCCAACAAGTATTGTCTCCATTTCTTGAGGGCAAACACAACTGCTGCAAGTTCTAGGTCATGAGTGGGATAGTTTTGCTCATGTGCATTCAACTGACGTGAAGCATAAGCCACAACTTGACGTTCTTGCATAAGAACTGCTCCTAGACCTTGGAGAGATGCATCACAGAATATCTGGAAAGGTTTGGTAGTGTCGGGGCCAACTAGAACAGGTGTGGAAGTGAGTTTAGTCTTCAGAAGGTTGAAACTCTCATCACATTGTGGAGTCCAAACGAACTTTTTGTCCTTCTTTGTGAGATCAGTGAGAGGTTTGGCAATCTTGGAAAAGTTTTGGACGAAATGACGGCAATAGCTAGCCAAGCCAAGAAAACTTCTGACTTGCTTCACCGTCTTAGGGGGTTTCCAATCAACAATTGCCTTAACCTTTTCAGGATCAATGGCAATGCCTTTGGCAGATATGATATGACCAAGATATGCAACTTCTGGAATCCAGAACTCACATTTGGAAAACTTGGCATACAGACGATGCTCGCGAAGTTTCATGAGAGTGAGACGAAGGTGTTCTCCATGCTCTTCCTCGGATTTTGAGTAGACTAGAATGTCATCGAGATATACCACAACGAACTTGTCGAGGTATTCATGGAAGACAGAATTCATGAGTCTTGAGAACGTTGCCGGTGCATTGGTGAGACCAAAGGACATGACGGTGTATTCATATAGACCGTACCGAGTGGTGAAAGCTGTCTTAGGAATATCTTCCTTTCTGATCTTTATCTGATGGTAACCCATCCTCAAATCCAACTTTGAGAATATTGAGGCTCCAGCAAGTTGATCAAAAAGATCATCGATACGAGGAAGTGGATACTTGTTCTTGATTGTTTTCTCGTTGAGAGGACGATAGTCAACCACGAGTCTTTTTGTTTGATCCTTCTTGGCAACAAACAGAGTTGGGCAACCCCAAGCGGAGGAACTAGGCTGAATGTAACCTTTGTCCATGTACATATCGATTTGCTCCTTCAACAATTTCAGTTCAGGAGGAGCTATCTTGTATGGATGCTTAGAGATTGGAGCAGTACCTGGCTCAAGCTCGATCACGAACTCAACTGCTCTGTCCGGGGGCATCCCTGGCAACTCTTCTGGAAAGACGTCAGGGAATTCACAAACAACCGGAACATTTTCAATTGCAGGAAGGGGTTTGGCATCGAGGTTGAACAGCTGAACAGAACTTGATCCATATGGAGAATAGACTATCTGGCCTGAAGTGTGGGAGAGAGTTATTGACTTTTGAGCACAGTCAATTTTAGCTTTGTGGGTCTTCAACCAATCCATACCCAGAATGACATCAATGTCAGAATTTCCCAGCAACATGAGTGAAGCAAGGAATATGCGACCTCCAATTAGGATCTCATTGTCCATGCTTATCTTGGAAGTCAACATTTGCGGTCCCGGAGAGTGAACAGTCATTTGATTGCTTAGCGGAACCAGAACTAGGTTGTATGCTTTTGCAAAAATCTTTGACACAAATGAATGCGATGCTCCAGTATCAAACAACACTTTAGCTGGAATAGAGTTTACGGGTAATATACCGAGAACGACGTCAGCAGCTTCCTCAGCTTTGTCGGCCTTGATATGGTTCACCCTCGCGTTCCTCCCGACAGGCCTGTTGTTGGAGTTGAAGGCTTTAGCCGGGGGAGCACGAACCATAGCCTGGTTGGTGTTGGGGCGAGGAGGTAGAGGTAGCTCCTTCTGAGTGCACTTATCAGCATAGTGTCCAGTATCCTTGCACTTGTAGCAAGTGACGACACGAGAAGGACCCGGCCTTGGCTGCCCCATCGGAAACCTCTGACCCTGCATCTGAGATGGGTTGGGTGGGCGGGGACCAAAGCCTGGAGAAGCTTGGGCATTTGGAGCCCGAGTGACAGCACCATTTGGCACCCAGATGCGGCGCTTCTGCGGAGGGGTGGTCATGTTGGAGGAGGAACCACCCTCACGCGAGTGCTTGCGCGACTCTTCGAACGCCTTGCGCCCATTCTCCTCATTGAGCGCGGTGTTCACGAGCTCCACGAAGTCCTTGCACTTGATGTTGGTGAGAGCGTACTTCAGTTCCGGGTTAAAACCTCGGCGGAACCTTGCCATCTTCTTGGCTTCAGTGGACACTTCGTCACCAGCGTACCGAGCGAGACGATTGAACTCGTTCTGGTAGCCGAGGACGTCCAGCTTGCCCTGTCTGAGAGAGCAGAATTCCTCACGCATCCTTTCCATGAGACCATCCGGGATGTGGTGCTTCAGGAAGGCATCCTTGAAACATCCCCAGTTGATAGGAAAGCCAGCTCTCATGGTCTGGTAGTTCTCCCACCAAGTAGCTGCCTGACCCTTCAGTAGGTAGGTGGCATACTTGACCTTATCCTCTTCCGCAACATGAGCAATCTCCAGAGCTCTTGCTACGTCACGGATCCAGTCATCAGCATCCAGGGGCTCACGTGTTGCCACGAAAGCTTTTGGGCCCAAGCTGAGGAAGTCCTTGATGGTGACCCTTGGAGCATTCTGGTTGTGGTGCTGGTTAGCCTGGATCTGGGCCATCTGTGTCACCACTTGGGTCATCTGAGCTAACAGTTCCCCCATTGGTGGTGGCGGAGGCGGGTTGTTCCTGGTTGGAGGCATCCTGAACAGAAATTCATTTTAGCACAACAACAGAAAAGGATAGACTTGGTAACCGAAAGATAGATTATTATGACGCATGAATAGATAACCAACAGGTACATCATCACATGTTCAAATACATCAGAATATCCAACAGACCAATACATGGTTCGAAAACGAAAGGATAAACTAGACACAGCTAGTAATGGATACATCGGTACTCCCATGCTCATCACGCAGGACGGCGGTGACTAGTACGACGAGAGATACGGTGCGGAGGAATCCCACGGAAGTAGGTATCACGACGATCCCTGTAGATAGGAACTGCTCTGAGAGCAACTCTCGGTGTGGTGAAGTAGAAATCGTCGTGTCCCTGTGCTCCATAGCGGGGAATCCCTGTGTAACCAGCTCCGAGGTCGAGAAGTGGGCCTCTGATCGGCTCGTAACCTCCAGCATCTGGCAGAGGAAAACCCAGTGTCTGCTGGAAACGCGCAAAGCGCTCGTCTCCAACGAAGTCTGTGGTGTACGTCGCCAGACGAGTCAACGCGAGGTAGAGCTGCTCCCTGACTGAGGCCAACTACTGAGCAAGTGTGGAAGCAACGGCGTCACTGTGCCACACGAACTGGGCAGTGGTGTGCCGCCTGGAGCTATCATCCTCGTAGGTATCCAGGTTGCGGTGGAGAGTGAAGTGAACTCCCGCTGCCGTGATGTAACCACGGAGGATGTGACGATAGATGGAATCATCAAACCCCCAGTAGTCAGCACGGAGAACGGCAAGACTCACGTACGCTGCCTGCTGCACGGCCATATCCACTGTGGAACCTACTGCCTCGTAGCGGTGGGAAATGCTCCTGCCATCATCTGACAGAATGTAGACGATAGCCCGGTAGCAAGTCTGGTCAAACTCGCGCTGGTGCTCGTAGACCTGATACTCTGGTGCCCAACGGAACCCCAGATAGGTAACCATGTCTCTCAGCATCTCCGGAAAACCGGCGGTGCTCTCACAGCGAGTCATGCGAACCACCTGGGGGTAGTAGCTGAGACCCATCTGCAAATGATTTGGAAGGTTTTGATTAGACTCCGGTAGATGAAAAAGGATGTGGAAAACAACAACAAGGTGCAACGGACGATAAGGATGTTGAAAAGAACATGATATCGAAGCAACATCGGGAAAACGAGACCAAAAGTCCTGAGGTACTAAGGAGAACCCAAAACACGTGAAATCCTAACTTGAAAGTTTAGGTAAGAACAGAAAACAACGTTGCACTTCCTTACCAGAAAAGGGTGGGTGGGTGGGGAAAGAAGAAAAATGGCAGAATTCCTACTCTCACGTTTCATTTTCCCTATATAGCTACAAAATAGTTTCTAGACTCAACTGCGACCAGTAAAAAGGGATCCTACAGGCAGACAGGCTCTGATACCATTTGTCGCACCCTGGCTTCTAAGGGATACTCATCGTACGAACTGGATAGTAGGTGCTTGGATTATGGGGCATAACTGCTCCCACGTCCCAGCTTCCTGGTAGGCCTGCGCTTATGCGCGACAACACAAGCCCTACTATTCCACCGTCGATGTAAACTATCCATTAGGAGTCATAGGCACTACTGTCGACGTACTTCATAACAAGCACGCACGGTACGTCAACAGCTGTGAACGAATGATGATCACAACTTATCTCTAAGACACAAAAGATAGAAATAAAGTTGCAACTGGCCTTCACTAAGGCAGAAATAGCAAATACAATCATCCAGAGGACACATGTCCCAACATAACATCCATTACAACAGCGGAAGCAATCAAAGGTGTCTGGGTACAGACAAATCCAACAGGCTTAAGAAGCCGGAGAAAATAAAGAAGACGAAGCCCATCCACGTAGGTCCTGGATCCAGCCCTGGTCCAGCTAACTACTCGTCTGCAGTCTCGTCGAACTCCACAAAGTAGCCATCCTGGTGGTCATCGTAGCCGTAGTCGTACTCTGCGTAAACCACAGCCCCAACGGGGTCAGTACATCCAAGTACTGGCAAGCAAGACTCACAGTTCATCAAAGAGTTACCTGTCAACACAAGCATTGATGCTTGGGATCAACGGAAGAAATAGGTGATATGAAAGTTGCTGCTGGCTGCTCTAACCATCTACAGAAGATAACTACAAGTTCCGGCTAACCGAAAAGATAAGATCGAGGATTGTAACCAACTGAAAGATAACTTCAACCAAACCCATCCTGGATCTCGCCCCTTATCCAAAGAAGCAATCCGAGGATAACTCACACAGTTGGATTAAGATGAATCAAGTTATTGGTGTGAATAACCTATTACTAGTCAAGTTATTAATCATTGGGTGAAACATGATTGATCATTATGTTGAAGTTGTCCTGAGTACTTGTTAGCCAGTACTTTCACCAAGTAATCCATAACCGCGGAAAACACGGCTTCTCGAGAAGATTATCCCTGCAGGGTTGCACCAATTTGGCCGTACACGCAAGAGTAACCCGCCAGATGGGATGCCTCCCACCAAGCGGGGTACTCTACACAACCAACCATTCTCCGCATCAAGCCCAAAGCACCTTGGGCGCACGGCTAATCGAGCCCAGAAGAAAATGGACCCTCATAGCACTCTAAGAACGTGTCCCCCTATATGCCGACTACGAAAGTTCCACCCTGCGCTGGGCTCGCAAAAACATGCATGCGGCAAATAGAAAGCACGAACTAAATGAGATGATTTGGACGAGATGCGAATCAGGTCAAGTTGAGGGGGGCGCCCATACTCGCTTCCCACATGCGGGTAGTGCGCTCATCATGGATCAGTAGGCAAGACCCTTTTCCTATTAGGGTCGACACTATCAGGCTCCAAAACCTCTCAGGGGCCTCCTGCCGGTGCCTTATCATCAAATTATTATTACCATTAGCAATTAACAGGATTGATTGATTAACATCGAGCCCCCGGTACAAGTAATAAGATAGTAAAAGTAGTAACCGACAACAGACTCGAGTAAAAGCAACCCTAAGCATGCTAGGTAAGACTAAGGCAACAAGCAAAGGCTGTAGGTATGGAGGTGAGGCAATATCATTGGCTCAGGGAATCATGTGATAGGTTCGGAGAACAAGCAACGGTACATAGGGATAGCAATAGTAGACAAAAGGATAGTATCGACAACAAGTGTGGAAAGGAACTCGATGATTCATGTGAGTGATAACTTGCCTGGGAGCTCAACAGCCGGGTACTGAGCTAGGTCCTGGGTAGTGGTGTCGTAAGGATCGTCGGTCTCAACGTAGTCGTCGTCTAACCGAGAAGAAGCAAACAAACAAAACAGGAATGTAAACAATCATGTTCATGGCATTGTGCACAGTCAATATGATGCATGACAATTTAATGGGTGCATCAAAATGAATTGACTAACAAGATAGCACAATTAAATGGACCCATATGCAAGGGTTGCATATGGAAAAGGATCCATTGAAATGAGTGGAACAAATGATTTACAATTATTTATTAGGTGATAGTTGTTATCATGATGCATGCATGATGATCAGGACAAGATAACAACAAAATAACAATGATAGATGCAAAGGAAAAAGGATAAAACAAGTTTGGAATTGATTTATTAAGTTTGGAAAATTTTTGTTACTTAAACATGTTACACAAACAATTATTGTTTTCATCAAGTTAAAGTGTGCAAAACAAATTACAAATTTTATATTTGAAAAGGTTATCAAATTTTTGTTGGATTACATGTTTCACATTTTGAAATGGGACTTTGGATTAATTAATTATGAATTAAACAATATTAAACAAGTTTTAATTGAATTAAACAAGATTTAATTTGTTTAAGCAATTTAAATTGTTCAAACCAGCAAACAAATTTTATATTTGAATAGGGTATTCAAAATGGTATGAAAAACATATTTTATTTGACTTATTTGGAAATAGTATGAATTGGTTATGAATTATTACAAATTGCATTTGAATTATTCAAATTTGAAATTTAAATGAATTTTGAAAACTCAAAACAGAACACAAATGGAATAATTGGAAAGATTATAAAATTTGGAGCAATAAACATATAAAGTTTGTATTTATTGGATTCATATATTAAAAGTTATTGAATTTTCAAATTAGGTGTTTATTCTGCCCATTTAAAAAGAAATAGAAATTAACAGATTTGATTTTAACTTTTTGTTACCGAGAGGGCCTCTACACGCTGCCACTGCCCAGTGGACCCTCATAGCCAGCGTGGCGCGCGCGCACACGTGGCAGAGGAGGGCAATGACGTGCGGGTCCGCGCGCTGTGGGGGCAAATAGCCAAAAAAGGATTGCGCTTGCGGGGATCGAACCCGCAACCACGCGCGAGATTCAGAGCGTGCCTACCATCTGCGCTGTGCTCCGTCAGTTGACAGAGATACAGACGCGGGGAGGTTAAGGTGTTCCCCCCCTGCTATCTGAAATTCGCACGCGCAGGCTAACTGAACCTTTCTGTCAGCAGCTGATCGATGCACGCCGGCGGGAGAGTTCACCGTGGATGCGCTCGCGGCGGTGGGTGGTTGGACGCGGGTGTGTGCACGGATTTGCGGTGTTGCAACAGAGAGACGAGAGGGGATAGCTAGCACGGGGAGCTCACCGAGGTTCGTCGAGCTGCAGAGGGACAGGAGCAGATGTCGACGGCGACGGTGGCGTGGATGGCGGCGGCGATCGGAGGCGTCTACGGCTCGGTGGCGGTGTCGCGGAGGTAGAGGGAGGCACGGGCACCTCGTTCCCGGCGTCAGCTGGCGGCTAGCTAGGCCCTACCGGCGGCGAGCGGTTCGGTTTCAGAGAGCTTGGGTCGGGGGGAGAGTTTCAGAGGGTGAGTCCATGGCAGAGGGAGGATGGAAACGAGACGGCGGCGGCGGAGCTCGAGGGTGGTGTTAGGGTTTGCGGCAGGAGGTGGACGCCGTGGTGGTTTTATGGAACCGGTGGAGGAGTACGGCGCGCCATCGGGAGGGTGAGGGGGACGATCAACGGAGGAGAGGAGCTCGTACGACGTGACGTCATCCGGGAGGAGGACGACAGCGACGTGAGAGGGGGGTGTTACCGGGCCAAAGTGGTAACGGGCTGGGCTGGGGGGTTTTAGTTGCTGCTGCCCTTTTTCTCCTTTGCTATATTTTTTTTTTGTACTTTTTTTTTTGTAGCAAGCAAATGGAAGCAAACAAAGGTTTTGTTTATAGAAAATTTTGGAATAAAATTAGGATAAATCCCTTAGTTGAAAAACAACCAATTGGTAGTTTTTGTTTTCAAAAACTTAATTGTTTGCTTGCTGTTTTTAAAATTAAACCAATTTAATTGAGATTTCCAATATTAGTTAATATTAGAAAAACAAGGTATTTTCAATAGGGTTTTCTTTAGGGTTTAAAAGTGATTTAATGAATTCAAATTAGTGGTGAATTTCATGGATTCAAATGATTAAAGATTTGAGAAATGGTTTGAGTTTGGAAATAATTTGAAATTAATTGCTTAATTGATTAAGTGATTGATTGAATTAAGCAACAATTTAATAGTTGATCCAATAAGAAAATAATTTGGAAGCATTTGATGTTTTTGGATTTGCAATTCTCTATTTGAAAGGATTGTAACAGACAAGTGTGAAAACAAGGGTTGATTAAGTTTGAATTTTATTATGAAAACAATGCAAACAGAAATAAAAATGAGAATGATGCCATGATGCATTGCATAAATAAAACAAAGAAGTAAAACAACTAGGGTGTTTTCATACTTGGATGTTACACTCCGACACCCACTGCATTCACCTCCTCAGGGTCGTACCGAGTGTCTATTCGGTCACCCATGCGCTTGTTGCGGAACTCGTTGCGCTTGTTGTTGAAGTTTCTTCTCGGCTCGGAGGAGTCCATCAGTGGCTGAGTAGGATCACCAAGCGCGTACTGATCCGCGATCTTGATGGTCTCTGCCAGAGTGTTCGGCATCCCCCTCTGCAACCTTTGCCACAACATGCTGCCGTGCTTGCAACCCTGCGCAAACCAAGTGATGGCCTGCGCTTCATTCACACCTTCGCAGGTGTTCCGCAACGTGCTCCACCGAGTAAGATACTCGCGATCCGTATCGTCTTCTCGCTGCCTGCAAGCGGACAGCTGTTGCGGCCTATTCGGCCTCTTGTAGGTGCTGGTGAAGTTGCTGATGAAGGCCTCCGAGAAGTACAGCCAGCAATTGATGCTGTTCTTGGGCAAGTTGTTGAGCCAAGTGCGAGCTGGACCCTCGAGCATCTGCGGAACGTACCGCACAGCCCATCTCCGGTTGCCGTTCGCGATATGAACCGCGGTGACATAGTCGTTGAGCCAGTCTTCCGGCTTGGTGCTGCCATTGTAGCTCTTGGTGCCCCTCGCGAGCTGGAAGTTCTTCACGGACGGCTCGTTCATGATGTGCGGGCCAAAGCACTCAGGGCCGGGAGGCCCTGTGTTCTCGAGCCGCGCGGATAGACTGGTCCGGTCCAACTTTTACCGAACGTCAGTGGGCTCCAGCACGCGCTCACCCACGCAATCCATGATGTCATACCCACCCAGCCCCATGGCCGAGTAGCCGTCATCGTATATATCCACCTCCATGGCCACAGGCTGCTCCACCAGGTCAGCTACTCGGGCAACCGCACGCGGCTGAGCAGCAGCTGCCTGGTTAGGCCTCCGCCGAGCAGGCTGAGCAACCTGTTGCCGAGAAGGGCTTGGGCGATCTCCACCTCGCGTTTGGCTATGAGCTTTATGGGCTTGCAAGCCTGCTCCAGCAGAATTGTGTTTCTGACCGGACTGTCGCGGCACAGCGAGCTGTTTCGCGGCGACAGTCGAGTCGTACACCTGCATTTGCCTGTTTCTTCCCGAATAGCCACTGCGGTCCCTCTCACGGCTGGGATGCGGAGATGAGGCCCCTCCAGCACCCGGGTTGGCTTTCCGGAACTCCTCGTTCTGCCTAGCAGCCTCTAGCACTTGCTCGTTGAGCCTTTCCTGCTGCCTAGCGCGCGCGTCGCCATCGAGATGCGGTAACTCGGCGGCTACGGCCTCAGCAGCTCTAAGTGTTTTGGCGGGGGTGCTGTACCTAGGCCTAGTGGAGGTGTTTGCGGTGGCAGATTGGCTAGGAGCCTCTACAACAGTTGCCATCTCGGCGCCTAAGTTGCGACGCGTAGCACCTACTTTGCTAGCTCTCCTAGCAACTGGCGTGAAACCGTGAGCCTTGTTGTACTCGTTCTGGTCTAGACTGAGCTCGAGGATAACCTTCTCCAACTCCGCCTGCTCGGCGAGCAATTACTGGCGATGCCGGTCGAGCTACGCCTTCATGGTCAAGAGCTCGATGTGGGTGGGAGGCGGCATGACGATCCGCACAGCGGACGCAGGAATGGTCGGAGTAGTGGAGAGGAGGAGGTTGCAGTCCTTCTCGTAGGGCTTGTGGGTCTTCCCGCCAGCGCTCGAGCTAGCAAGATCCTCGATGACGCCCGCGGCGCCAGCCGCGCCCTTGCCGGCGTCTGCAGCCAGGCCAGCCACCATCACCTCCGCGCAGTCCGCAGAACGGCACACAGGCCTTCCGCGAGCAGCAATCATAGCAGGAGGATCCTCTGCGACCAGCACCTCCTCCGGGAACTCGTGGACGACGGCGGTGGCGACGTAGACGAGGTGCGAGCCGAAGGAGATCACCGTGCCGCCTTCCGGCATGGCCTTGCCGCCGAAGTCGCCTGCGTTGTCGATGACGAAGTCGAAGGAGCCGAATCTGTGGACTAGGCCACAGACCACGCGCTCCGCCGAAGTAGATCCCGTCCGAACGGAAACTCCAGCCAGCTCCGCTGGTAGCCCCACGGTGGGCGTCAACTGTCGTGGTGGTGTCACGGCAGATGCCATAGGATGGCTAAAGTTGTGGGGATGATGGACGCTGGAGGCGCTCGGGGAGGGATCACGCGACGAGTAGCCGCGTGAGGTAAGAATCAAACACTGCAAACAACTCGATCTACCCAGGTTCAGGGCCCTCGTGAGGAGGTAAAACCCCTACTCCAGCCTTTCTCTCTGTGTATTAGTGCTTCACCGAGTAGCCACAGTACAAATTCGGCCTCTTACCGAGTAGCCACTCTTCTCTCTCTCTAGAACTAGGTCAAGAATATCAACCACTTCTGGGATCAGGATCGTCGTCCCTCGCGCAGGAGGGGGCAGGGCACCTTATATACTGGTGCCCAGCCGGATACAGCCAACTAGGTAGAATACAAATAGGTGTCGACATAGTGTGCACATCGTCCTTCTTCCGAGCTCCCGCTGACAGCTTTGACTTCTAAGTTTGTCCGGTGCGGAAAGTCGTTGGGCAAAACCAAGTAACCGATCTGTTATCACTGCTGTGAACACAGAGTAGGTCCCCGCTATCCTCCGACGCCCTGCTGACACACTGTCGCTGTCAGGCACGGCGTCCAGAGATAAACAGTGCCGTGAACAGTGCCAAAGTACGGACCCAGGATACGCGGGATCCTGTGTCAGAACGGCTCCTTTGACTTCTGGCCCGAGTAGGTTCCCGCGAGTTCTACTCGGACCAACTCTTCTACTCGGAGGAACATAACTTCCTTGATTCGTCCTTCTGGCCATCTATGTGTAGGACCGAGTAGTAGTCGACCGGGTAGCAAGTACCGGGTAGCCGGCTACTCGGCTAAACATCCCTTCTGATCTTGCCCTTAGCACTTGCCTTTACCCTACTCGGGGGTAACCTCCCGACATGTTGACTTCCAGAATACTTCGCTGACGTAGTACACCGGCTATTGATCTGGAATACTTTGCTCATCTTTCTGCCTTTCCATGACCATCATTGCGCTTATAACCATGTTAGTTGCTCTTAAATACAGTAACATGAGTTCTTCGTCTTATGGGGATGCCAAAACTGGAGCTTTCATTAAAGTTTCCTTTAGATGGGTGACGTGGGGATGAATCCTGGACCTATCGGGTGAGGCTACCTGGTCCAAAGGCCCAACACCTAAGCCCAGAGGGAGGTGCCACCTACAGTTCTAGAAGGAAACATCAAACCCCGCCGAGTACGGTTTGAGACCTAGAGCTAGGGTTTGTAATCCCACCGAGTACGGTTTGAGACCTCGCCACCTTTATAAGGCCAGGAGAACCACCGGGAGGGGGACCTAAGAAATTTCGCACCATGAAAGCCTTGAGCTGGAGATCATACTCTTGAATCGAGCATACCCCATTGTAACCGATCTATTAATAATACAGATCGACAAGAGCAGGAGTAAGGGTTTTACCTCTACGAGGGCCCCGAACCTAGGTAAATCCTTCCCCCTGTTAGCCGACGATCGTCACCAGCGTCTACACGTTCTCCTAATCGAAACCCTACCGGTTCATCCGAGGGACTTGTTGAGAATACTATTCGACAATTGGCGCCGTCTGTGAGAATGGCGGGGGCTAGATCTACGGCTTCTTCGGCCTCATCATCGCCAACCTTCATCTGGAGCCCCAGAACCTCGACTTCAGCAGATCCGATCCGATTCGGGTCGATCATCGTCACGCCCCACTTGCCTGAATTGCGCCCGGCGTTCAGCGGATTGGAGAAAAGCGTCACCCTGACGTTTGGGAGACTTCGCTTCCACGCCAACAAAGCAGGAATCCAGCACTTCCCCGAGCAAATTGATCTTGACAAAATCAGACTCCGTGTCAGTCTCGGGCCCGGCGACTTTTGACTCGCTGCCCAACTATGCTGGGCGTGACCTAGCGCCCAGCGGCGGATCCATCCGCCCAGCACTCGCAACTTCCACACCATCGCTGCTGAGGAGCCTTCTCGGGTTGGCAAAACTTGTCAACCTACGCCTAGGACTCGCGGACCATATGTGGCCCAGGTCTGCATGGCAGGATCGACCTAGCCACCCGAAGAAACTGAAGACAAGTTGAAGGAGCGATAGCACATCAAAGTGTCACGAGACGCTTGGCTCAAGGAAAATACGGCTGTACATTCAGGCCAGCCAATGGAAGAAGGAACCCCTGAGGAAGGTCTGACTGAATACCACTATCATCTAGTCAAAGCTGCAGAATTGATCAAAGAAGCTCGCAAGAATCTAGACGAGTGGAAGAAACTGGCGAACAAATCGAGTCTACGCTACGCCGGCGCTCTCCAAAACATATTCGGTAGGGAACAATCCCCCGAAGAAAAGATACGTCTCAAAGACCACAGCCCTGGATCGCGAGTCTCTCAGCGGGATCAGAAAAACACTCGAGACATCCCTTATGCATGTCGACGACGACGGCAACATGCACCCGACGACTCCCGTTGCCGCGGTCCTGGCAGCAGCCACGTACCTGCAGGAAAATCAGCCAGGAGAGAATGACCCCCGCGTGGAACAATATCGACAAGTCCAGATGGGGCTAGGCATGGCAGCCGCGGGACTTGCCGCTCAAGGCTGCAAGCACGCGACAACGCAAGAGTCTGAGAAAACTCCTCGGAAGGACAGAGAAACACCCCGCAGACGCGGGAGCAAATTACCTAGAAGGAAGGAATCACCTCGTCACGCCCGAGGAAAAGAGGCTCGGCGTCGCGGTGATAGCCCGAGTAGCAGCGACGATAGCCCAAGGGATCGTGATTGCAGTCCACAGCATCATAGCAGCCGCTGGCGACACCGCAACAAGGAGTCGCGAAAGGAGGACGATCGTGATAGGCGCGAACATAACGCGCGATCTGACATCGCGCAGAACAAGGTCAACTAAGCCCGAGCGATCAGAAACCGTGCACGGTCCCTATCCACCTCTTCCGACGAATAAGCCTGTGGTGCATTGTGATTTACTCGCGATATTCGTGAGGCACCATGCCGAGAAGATTTAAGCTTACCACGGAGGTCCCAAAGTACGAGGGCTCACTGGAGCCCAAATCCTAGCTATCGGATTACCTCACGGCAGTAAAATGACAACGTGGGAACAAGACAACGGCTATGCAGTACCTCAACCTACACCTTGTAGGCGCTGCGTGCAACTTGATCGAAGGAAGACCCAGAGCGTGCTACGGATCATGGGACGATCTAACTTACGACTTCCGCAAAAACTTCCAAGCAACGTACAAAAGACCCGTGTCAATCGAGGAGCTATGGGCTTGTAAGAAAAAGAGTGGTGAGTCTACTCGCGAGTATATTCAACTATGGACCATGCTCAAAAATACGGCGGGAAACATATCGGAGGAAGTTGCAGTCGAAGCTTTCACCAAAGGAGCTCGACAAGCCGCCTTGAGAGAAAAGTTGGGGCGAGCCGCACCCAAAACCATCGAGGAGCTGATGGACATAGCAGACAAATGGGCCAACGGTGAAGACTCCATGCGCAATGAGAAGACATATTTGCCAGCACCCGAGGACGACCGCCAGGGTCGAAAGAAAAAGAGAAAGCACTAGGATCACGATGATCGAGAAGAACTGGTTGCGGCAGAATTTACAAGAAATCGCGACAGCGGACCTCATGGAAATCGCGACAGGAAGCCAAAACCAGAATATAAAACCCCTAGGAGGACCTTGACGGATATTGCACGCTACATCTATTCACAGATAAGCGCACAGGCAAGACCAAGGAAACCCACCTTCTCAAGGACTTCACGAAGAAAAACAGAGCCGCAGTTAATCAGGGCTATCCAGAGCTCCCAGGAGGAGGACATTAGGGTTTCCACCCGCCACAACCCCTACCTCCACCAGGACACTAAAACGCGGCGTTAGCCGTGCTACCAGCACCACCCGCCGCAAACAAAGGAGGCAACGGGTATCCGAACCCAGCAGGACTCCTCGAGATGATACAGAAAGTCTGCCCCTCCCGCAGGGCCCAGAAAACAAACACACGCCAAGTGGTCATGGCTGTACAAGCTCCACCGTCCACACCTGAATACTCGAAGATGGCAGATCGGTCGATCACTTTCTCCAAAGATGACCATCCCCCTCGGGTATACCGACCAGGACACATCGCGCTTGTCATCCGGGCGCAGATAGGCAACTACGAACTTGCGTGAGTGTTCATGGACGGCGGCAGTGAGATCAACATCATTTACGCGGACACGCTCCGTAAGATGAACAGGACCCTTGACGGACTCGCAGAATCAGAAACATCCTTCCATGGGATAGTACCAGGGAAAGCAGTCCGACCACTCGGAACAATAACCTTGGAAGTGGTGCATGGAAACCCAAGAAACTACCGGCAAGAATTCCTCGACTTTGAGGTAGTCGACTGGCCCTCATAGTACCACGCCATGCTCGGCCGAACAGCGTTCGCGAGATTCATGGAAGTACCCCACTACGCCTACTTGAAGCTCAAACTTTCGGGAAAATACAACACAATCACCATAGATGGCGACTTCCAAAAGTACGATAAGTGTGACATTGAGTTCAATGAGATAGCAAAATCTTTCGGGATGCAGGAGGAGCTGGAAGAATTGGCAAAGACCATAGACCACTGTATGATGCCACTCACCAAAAAGAACTCTCCAGAACTCGAGTTCAGTGCAAACAGCAACACTCGAAAGCATCAAGTGCACCCGGCAGAGCCCACAAAGATGGCGATGGTGTCCACCACCCTCTCGCTCGCATAGGAAGGAGTGCTCATCGAACTCCTCCGTGAGTACTGGGAAATCTTTGCCTGGCAGCCTTCAGATATGCCAGGGATACCCAGAGAGTTCTCCGAACAATCAGTCAAAGTTTTCAAAGACGCCAAACCTATCAAGAAAACGACCCGACGGTTCTCCGAGCCAAGGCAGAAGGCACTCGGAGAAGAGGTGAATCTACTACTCGCCGCACAATTCATCAGAGAGATAAAAATATCCACCTAGTTAGCAAACCCGATGCTAGTCCCGAAGAAAAACACTGACATCTTTCACGTGTGCATTGACTACATGTCGTTCAACAAACACTGCCCCAAGGATAACACCCCCTGCCACGGATCAACCAGATCGTGGACTCCACCGCAGGCTGCCAGCTCCTCTCCTTCTTAGATGCCTACTCGGGCTACAATCAGATCAGGATTGAAAAGGAGGATGAGGAGAAGACAGCGTTCATCACACCTCACAGTGTCTACTGCTACACGACAATGCCTTTCAGGCTAAAAAACGCAGGCGCAATATATCAACGTTGCATGCAAAAATGCCTCGCCAAGCTCACTGGCAAGAACGTACAAGTGTACGTTGACGACATCGTCATCAAAGCACGAGTGGAGGATACGCTCCTCGAGGACATCAGGGAGACATTTGATGCTCTCAACGCATACAGGATCAAGCTCAACCGGACAAAATGCGTCTTTGGCGTCCCTGCAGGACAACTTCTCGGGTATCTGGTGTCCGCACGAGGAATAGAAGACAATCCGGTGAAAAATCAAGCAATATTGACAATGAAGGAGCCAACCAATCTTCGCGGGGTACAACAGCTCGCAGGGCGACTAGCCACTCTGAGAAGATTCATCGCAAGATTAGGCGAGCAAGCATTGCCCTTCTACAACGACCAGAAACTCGCGTATGGCGTGGTGCTCACCGCCCGAAAGCTCAAGCATTACTTCCAGGAACATAACATCACAGTGCTAAACGATGCATCACTCGGTACTATCATGAACAACCTCATGGCATCCGGAAGAATTGCAAAGTGGGGCATCAAGCTAGGTGCCTGGGACATAATCTACGCAGGACGCAACTTTGTAAAATCCGAGCTAGTCGTGGAATTCCTAAGCGAGTGGACAGAGCTGCAAACACCAGAACCACCAGAATACACGAGCAACTGGATCATGTATTTTGACGGGTCGAAAAGAAACGAAGGAGATGGAGCCGGGGTCGTTTTCATTTCTCCCAGAGGCAATAAGCTGCAGTGCGTCTTGAGATTGGACTTCCCACCCGATGACCCAGCATCCAACAACGACGCAGAATACGAGGCCCTCCTCCATGGCATGAAAATGGCGATCGCCTGCGGAGCCACCCGATTGATGATATATGGAGACTCAAACCTCATCGTGCAGCACACAATGAAGGAGTGAGATGCTATCACGGATAACATGGTCACCTATCGTGACATGTACAAATCTGCTCGAAGGAAGTTTCAAAGGGTGCGAACTGAAGCACATCGCGCGATCCAACAATGAGGAAGCAGATAAGATGGCAAACACGGGGTCCACAAACACCCCCATAACGCCCGGATTCTACTTCAAAAGAATGATCAAGCAATCAGCCAAGGTCAAAAAGCCAGCGGGAACATCCGCAATAGTGGAGACGGACACCAGCCCACAAATTGCCATTATCGAGCTCACCCACAACATTTCAAGGCAAGTTTATCTGATTGAGCCAGTCTGGACGCAGAAATACCTCGACTACTTGTCCAACAAACATCTACCAACAGACATTTGCAAGGCCCGACAAATAGTACGACGCAGCAAATCCTTTCTGGTGATCAATAGAGAGCTATACAAACAAAGCATATCAGGAATATTGCAGAGAAGCATAGCACCCGAAGACGGCAAGGAGCTTCTACGAGACATACACCAAGGAGATTGCGGACACCACGCCAGTTGGAAGGAAATCGTAGGCAAGGCTTTCAGGGCAGGATTCTACTGGCTCATGGCAGCCAGAGACGCAAAAGACCTAGTCGACAGATGCAATGCTTGCCAGAGGTTCGCGCCCAACCCACACGCCCCTGCCACAGAACTCCACATGATCCCCATCGCCTGTCCCTTTGCTCAACGGGGCTAGATATGGTGGGACCCCTGCACAAATCAACACCTGGAGGATACACCCACCTGCTCGTAGCAGTCGACAAGTTTACAAAGTGGATAGAGGCTATGCCAGTTACATCCGCGCACGCCGAGTGCGCCGTGAGATTCCTCGACTCCATCATTTGAAGATTTTCCATACCACACAATATCTACATGGACAACGGAAGCAACTTCACTTCCAAGGAAACACATGACTTTTGCGAGGAAAAAGGAATCACCCTCAGCTTTGCCTCAATGGCTCATCCGCAAACTAACGGCCAAGTCGAACGATCCAACGGATTAGTCTCGGCTGGCCTGAAGAAGCGGCTACTCGACCGACTGCACCCTGCGGTAGGGCACTGGGCCGAAGAACTACCATTAGTACTATGGAGCCTACGCACAACACCAAATCGATCAACAAGCTACACGCCATTTTTCATGGTATACGGAGCTGAAGCTGTCCTACCCGAAGATGTCAAATTCAGCGCCCCACGAGTCGTCGCATACAACGAAGAAACCTCCAACAAGGCACTCGCAGAAGACGTGGACGCACCGGATGAGATCCGAGACATTGCACTCGCAAGATCCGCAGTATACCAACAGTCATTGCGCAACTATCACAGTCGCCGCATACGCCACAAATATTTCGTGGTAGGAGACCTGGTGCTGCGTCTCAAACAAAAGGAAGGACACAAGATCGAGCCACCATGGGAAGGACCGTTCATAATACATGAAGTTATCCCAGGAGGCGCCTATCAATTGAAGAACCCGAAGACCGGTGGTATCTACTCCAACTCGTGGAACGTTGCGCATCTCCGCAAGTTCTACCCCTAGGATTGTTCTACCCGTAAGAAATAAGGCTATACCAGGCACTCTATAGCTCGCTCAAACACATGGCTTCTCAGCCATATCAATAAACACATGGTTTCTCAACCATAGCTATCGCATTTTCTATTTTACATGCTAAAAACGACAGGTATGCACCCCAAACACACGGGGGCTACGCCTAACTAGCATAAAAAAATTCTTCGAGTACTACAAACACAAGGTACAACAAGTTACACACCTTATAAACACCTTAAACATATCGAGTGAACTATACAAGCTCACAAGGCTTACGCCTTCAAACACCTTACAACAAAGTATAGGATATTTACACATTACAATTACAACTAACGGCGAGCATTCGCTTCCGCAAGCAATTGATCAATCTCCTCGGAGGTCAGTCGAACAATCTGCTCCGCTGCAGGACGCACGACCGCATAATGAGGAGAAAGATCAACTAGAGGACCTGTCAAGTCAGGAAGCCGCGCCACCGAGCTAAAGTTGACCTCAGGATGCCACAGCCGAACTAAGGCAAGAGCTACTTGAGATCCGCTGATAAGTTACTGGAGCACACACACTCAAACTTCGCCTACTCGACAGAAAATCATTACCAAACCACTCAACTCTTCTGGAATGGTACCCAATGGATAAAACGCCCGATGCACAGAAGACAGAGCCTCGCGACATGATTGACGAGTATTTTCGCCTGGCTATGGTCAAGACAAAACCTCGGCTGCAGTCAGACCATAAATTATTCACGTGAGGCTTTGAGCTACCCGACTCATAGGCGATGTGGTTATCCACCCAGTGGGTTTCAAAAATCCCGTCAGGCTCAATAACTGCAAAATCAGCGTACAAGTCAAAACAGAGAAGGAAGCAAGCAGCAAAGTACCCGGGGGCTTGCAAACTTACAAAGCATGTCCTTTGCAGCAATAGCCAGCTCTTCCATCAGAAACTGCTCATGCTCAGCCGCAAGTCTCTGCTTCAATTTCGCAACATCAGCCACGCCTCGCAGAGCTTTCATCTTGCGCTCGCCATCCGCAACACGGTCACGGAGTGATGCAAACGTGCTGGCAGCAGCAACAAGGGGATTAACCCGCGAAGCAGTCCCACTCAAAGACTCTACGCTGGGATCCACTACCTGGAAAAAAAATGAAAGTTCAGAAAAATCACAAGACCCCACTCGAGAACATACCACCCATTTCCTCGGGTACTCGGGGGCTACTCCCATGGGGAGCATACAAAAGTAAGGAGCATCAATCAGATACTGAGGATTTCAGAAAACACTTCGATTAAGCAGCACAAAATACGGGAATACATCCCAAGGTTCATTACATCGACGAACGAAAGGAAACAAAAACTATCCTAAGGGGCTGCAGAAGTGGTTCCACTCGCAGAAGGCTGTCCCTTGCGACTAGCGCGAGAGAGCACCTCAGAGAGCATCTTTGCGAGGACTTCAGCACGATCGCCAAAAGGACGGAGCGCTACCTTTTTGCCATGGGCGTCGTAGGGAACGCTCGAATACACCTTCTCCAGGTCATCCGAGACTCCATGCGCCAAGGCAAATTGAATAGCTATCTTGCCCCCGCACTCAGACTGGGCGACTAAGTACTCCTGGAGAAGGTTTTCATCATCTAGGAACACCTTCAGGAGGCCGTACAACATAGGATGAATCGCCACATCCACTGGCAAACACTCATGAAATCGCGTCAACACTCGGGTAGCATCACCAACGAGGGAGCAGATTCTACTCGCGTGTTCCTGGAGCTGGGTGCAAGAATCCGTGAGGGGATCCAGTCGCTGGCTCCCAGGAAGCTCCAGTCCAACCCCAAGGTCATCTACAACAAAGATAGCATAAATTTCCAAGACAACAAAATAAGGTCAAATTACAATAGAAGAATGGAGAAAAGTAGCTTACCCGCAAGCTTCTGAGCCAAGGGACGGATGAGGCCGACAAGATCGTTGTCATGCTTGGCACCCACCTCCTCCAGATGCTTTAGCGCTCCTTGAGCTTCTACGAATTCCCCTTCAAAATCGGTTGAGTGCTTGCGAGTGGATTCCAACTCATTTCGGGAGGACTCTAGCTCTGTCTCAAGGGTTTTCACCCGAGCGACAACCTCAACTCTCTCGGCCTTCAGGAGGGAGACTTCAACTACAGAACAATGAGTGCATCTAAAGCAAAACTCGCGATCAATAGAAAGCGATCAAGATAAACAGTAAGGACAACGAAAGTATGTTGACTTACCTTGAAGAAAGAGGTCGTCCTGAACGAGCCGGTCGCGATCCACCAGAAGGGAAACACAATCCTCTTCAGGTGAAAGCACTCGACGACCAATAGCAGCGAGGGAGTCAAGGAGACTCTGCAAAAAACCAAGGAAAAAATTTAAGTCGAAGACAAGTCACTTGAGCCTATACACGACTATACACAGTTGAGTATAGCCTCGGGGGATACTCCCATCGGGAGCACTGCCGTGCACCCGATATAATTCAAGAAAAACGACGAGGAGACGATTTCAACTTGAGTCCGTGGCTAACCGCAAGCAATTAACCACGACCTCGGGGGCTACTCCCATCGGGAGCACTGTCGTGCACCCATTAATTTTTTTGAACAAGCAAAGCCAAGATGCGAGAAGACGGATAAACTTACTTTGCCCTGGGTAGTAGACAAAGGATCTGCCGAGCTGCCCGAAACCTCCTTATTTGCAGAAGCTCCACCCGTGAAGCCAGACAGCCTGTACTCAGGAGTTGTGGTTGCCCTTAAGGGACTTGGAGATCTCCGAGCGGCCTCCGCGGCTGGAATTTCACCCATGGCTGCTTCTTTTCTCTTCATAGAGGGAATCAAAGAAGCATACCCGCCAGGGCTGATGGTCGTGAGGCTGCTGTTGAAAAAAGATTCAGACGACGACCAAGAATAGAAAGAATATTTGCGACTAAGGAAGAGAGCGCAAGAAAAACTTACTCATCCTCGTCATCATCGTCCAGAACGTCCATGTTCCAGGCGGTGGGAACCTTCGATCTGCACGTTGATAGGAGCCACCCAGAGGGGCTCAGCGTTCTTGGAGGCCTCGTCACCCAAGGAACTACCCTTTGAGGTAACTTCGTCCTTCTCGGGCTTACGGCGCTGGAGCTGCTCGCTACCCGAGTCCTCCTTATCGTCCATATAGTTGTGCTCGGAGCTCGAGTCAGCTTTTGCGACTCTAGTCTTGAGAGGAGCTTCGACATTACTCGCCAGAAGATCTGAGGCCTCTTCCGCAGTAATGGGCGGGTAGCACGTCACCACACTCAAGCTCTACGGAGAGAGAAAAGAAAGAAAAGAAAAGGTTTTCAATCGACGAAAATTTTGGCTTAAAGAAGAAAGAAAAGAGAACAAGAATAAACTCACCCTAGCCGGGGGAGGTTTCGAAGCGTCGAATGGCTCAAGAGAACAAGCCGAGTAGGTATCTCCCTTCTTCAGCTTGGTGATGGCCGCGATCCTTTTTTTCAAACTCAGCATTCGAAAGGACAACTTCGCAGACGCGGCTCGGATCATGAGTGCCCTGGTATTCCCATATGGTGGACGACCTCTCCTGAAGGGGCTGGATCCTCCGCCGAAGGAACACACTCGCTAAGTGTATCCCATTCAACGAATCCTC
This sequence comes from Alopecurus myosuroides, assembly GCA_028641055.1. Taxonomy (NCBI): domain Eukaryota; kingdom Viridiplantae; phylum Streptophyta; class Magnoliopsida; order Poales; family Poaceae; genus Alopecurus; species Alopecurus myosuroides. Next base: position 142,749,090 of record CM054063.1, read on the forward strand.
ATCGCCTTGTCGCGGAAGCTCGCCACCTTCACGAGTAGGGGAGAGACAATCTTGTTGTCTTCAGCGGTGAGCTTGTGCAGCCAGGATTGCCTCCTGTTTAGAATGGAGAATCGGTGGAATTTAAGGGCTCCACCAGCACTGTTGTCGATGACGTAGAACCATCTCTTCCTCCACCCTTGCGCCGAGTCGACAAAATACATCTCCATGTAGGGGATGTCCTTCCTCGCCTGGATCCCGAAGTCCCCGGTGCGCAGCGGCTCCCCCAGCTTCTCTCCTGGTCGCGCCTTCTCCCGGAAGATCCGCACCTTCAAAGGGCGTTCCAGAGGCCCCAGTGGGGGCAAATACCCAGGAAGAACTCGCAAAGCATGATAAAGCACGATATGTGCTGAATCGCGTTTGGAGGTAGGTCGTGCAGCTATATGCCATAGACAAATAGCGGCCCAAGAAGAAAGGGTGGAGAGGAAGAGAAAGACCGCGCGAGACGTGCTCCGCGAAGAACACGCGCTCGTTCGAGTGTGGATTGGGTACCTCTTCTTTCTTGGACAAGCGCACGCGCTTGTCGGCGTCAGGTGGGAGCAGTCCTTCCTGTTGCATCTCGGTGATGGTGGTGTTGGCGGCGCGCCAATCACCCGTTCTCACGGCAGGCGACGCGGAAGCGCCTCCAACTTCCTTCGAGGAAGATGCGGCGGCTCTATGCTTCTTTCGTCCAGCCATTGCAGCTCTCTGGTGCTTGCAAAACAAGAGGCGTGCGCGAGGAGGAAGAAGATGAGCAAATGGCCGGGAGATTAACCCATCTCCTAAGGGTTATTATTTATACACAGGCCGGGCTGATCCAGACCGTGGATTTGGAAACGTGGCACCCATCGCGGCCGCCACGCGTGAATTGGAAATGAAGCGGCGGTGAATAGTTACTGTGGCACGATCTTTACAGAAGATCATGCGCATTTACAGAGCGTGGCTCATGAAAAAAACGGACGCGAGCTATCGTTTCCGGTCAAAAGCTCACAAGGTGGGCCAACATGCTCTGCTTCGCTCTGTCACGTCCCATCGCGAGGAATCAAAACAGACGGGTGCGCAGTGACATCACTGCATACCTCATCAAGGCGCGAAAACTCTTTCGCATAAGCTCCCTAACACGAAAATTCTTTCGTATGGGCATATCATAACGCGAAAACTCTTTCGCATAAGTTTCCTAACACGAAAATTCTTTCATATGGGAATATCAAGACGCAAAAACTCTTTCGCATAAGCTCCCTAAACATGAAAATTTCTTTCGTATGGGCACATCACGACGCGAAATCTCTTTGCATAAGCCCCCAAACACGAAATCTCTTTCGTATGGGTATACCAAAACGCGAAATCTCTTTCGCATAAGCACCCAGACACGAAATCTCTTTCGCATGGGCAAGGCAAAGACAAAATCATGGCCAACACAAAATCTCTTTTTCATAAATACAACAAAGAAATAAGATTTCGCCACTTGAAGATTCTCAAGGAGATGATCAAAGGTAAAATCGCGAGTATGCGGCTCCTGCTACTCTATCACACAATGTATTTACACATCTCTATCCTGGATTGTTCAGCCGACTAGGCACATCCCGATGCCGTATTCTTTCTAGACGAAGGTAAGACCCAAAGATCTCTCTTGTGGGCCTGGAATCGCACTCAAGTTGCGTCCTCCGGTAAAATTCCGTGTCAACAACACGAAGAAAAATCCTAGCGGACGCGCCGGGTACCCCTATAGGTTAATTTTAACTCGGTAAGACCTCCACGGCCCAGTCGCAACGATCACCTCACCGGATTCGAGTTGGAGGTCTCGAAGCTACGCAGGCCAGAACCAATTTTGCCCTAGTTGCAATTAATTGCCCCTGAACTTTCGGGTGAGCCAAACGACTAAGCCATATCCTTCTGCGAAAATAGCTAGTACACACGCACATTTATTTCTTGATACTCGAGTACTGAGGTGCATCGCGCATAGGGTATGCACCCTTCAAAATTAAGCGATTGAAACGATCAATCAAAGGAAATCAAGACGAACTTTGAGTGTCCACTCGAAAGATTCTCAATCGAGTAAACACTCGGGGGCTACTTACGTGGGGATGAATCCTGGACCTATCGGGTGAGGCTACCCGGTCCAAAATCCCAACACCTGAGCCGAGAGGGAGGCGCCACCTATAGTTCTAGAAGGCCCAATTGAAGCCCACCCGCAAAGCCTTGCGGGTCAAGAGGGAAACATCAAACCGATCTAGAGCTAGGATTTGTAAGCCCCCCCCCCCCCCGAGTACGGTTTGAGACCTGGCTACCTTTATAAGGCCAGGAGAACCACCGGGAGGGGGACTTAAGCAATTTCGCACCACTAAAGCTTTGAGCTCGAGATCATACTCTCGAATCGAGCATCCCCCATTGTAACTGTCGGGGGATTACCCCCGAGTAGGGGTAAGGCAAGTGATAAAGGCAAGATCAAAGGAGAGGTTTGGCTGAGTAGCTGGCTACCCGGTACACGCTACCCGGTCGACTGCTATTCGTCCATACACGCTGATGGCCAGGAGAAAGAATCAAGGAAGTTATTCTCCTCCGAGTAGAGGAAGTGGTCCGAGTAGAGGTGGCGGTTTCCTACTCGGGCCAGAAGTCAAAGGAGCCGTTCTGACACAGGATCCCGCGTATCCTGGGTCCGTACTGGTGCACTATTCATCTGCAGAGCGTGTGCTTATCCGCGCCAGGGTGTCAGCAGGGCGGTACAGGTTAGGGGGCCTACCCTGTGGCCGTGACAGTGATAACATACCGTCATCTTGGTTTTGCACAACGACTTTCCACACAAGACAAACTAGGAAGCCAAAGCTGTCAGCGAGAAGCTGGAAGTGTGCAGTGTGCAGACTATGTCGACATCCGTTTGTACTTTTCCCTCTTGGCTGTATCCGGCTGGGTACCAGTATATAAGGTGCCCTACCCCCTCCTGCGCGAGGGACGAGAGGAGACGTGGCATGAGTTCACTTTCTTGACCTAGATCATCACGTAGAGAGAAGGGCGGCTACTCGGCTGTAGGCCAAAACTGTACTGAGCTACTCGGTGACACACACATATAAAGAGAGAAAGGCAGGAGTAGGGGTTTTACCTCCAGACGAGGGCCCTAAACCTGGGTAGATCTTGTTGTTTGTAGTGCTTGATTCATCCCACACGCGGCTACTCGCTGCGTGATCCCTCCCCGAGCACCTCCAGCGTCCATCGACCCCAAACAATTAGCCATCCTATGGCGTCTACCGTGATACCACCACGAAAGTTGGCGCCCACCGTGGGGCAACCAGCGGCTGGCTGGAGTTCACGTTCGGACGGGATCCATTTCTGCTACTGGGGAGCGCGTGGTCTGTGGCCTTGTCCACAAATTCGGCTCCTTCGACTTCGTCATCGACAACGCCGGCGATTTTTGCGGCAGGTCCATGCCAGAGGGCGGCACGGTGCTCTCCTTCGGCTCGCACCTCCTCTACGTCGCCACCACCATCGTCCGCGAGTACCCAGAGCAGGTGCACGTCGCGGAAGATCCCCCCGCTGTCATCGCTGCACGCGGAAAGCCAATTGGCTGTTCTGCGGACAGCGTGGAAGTGCTGATGACCGGCCCGGCTATCGCTGCCGGGAAAGGCGCAGCTGCATCCGCGGCATTCGTTGAGGAACCCGCTGGCCTAAGAGAGCTCCCGAGAACGCACAAGCCCTACGAGCTGCCCCAGAACCTCCCGGGCTACATCCCTCCTTCCATAACATTGACGATACCGACATCCGCCGTGCGAGTAGGCATGTCGCCTCCCACCAAGCTCGAGCTGATGCCCATGAGGGCGCAGCTCGACCAGCAGCGCCAGGCGCTGCTCGCCGAGCAGCTGGAGCTGGAAAAGGTTAGGCTCGAGCTTAACCTGGACCAGAATGAGTACAACAGAGCTCACGGCTTTACGCCTGTGGTTAGGAGGCCTGCCAAAGCAGGCGCTACGCGCCGCAACCTAGGCACCGAGATGGCGGCAGTTGGTGAAACTGCTGGCCAAGCTGACAGCCAAAACACCGCCACCACCGGACCCAAATACAGTACCACCGCCAAAACCCTTAGAGCTGCTGAGGCTGTAGCTGCTGAGTTGCCGCATCTCGCTGGCGACGCGCGCGTTAGGCAGCAGGAGAGGCTCAATGAGCTAGTGTCTGCTAGGCAGAACGAGGAGTTCTGGAAAGCAAATCCGGGTGCTGGAGCTTCTCAGGTGGTGCATTCGCATGCGGCTAGATCTAACGATCAAGCCTCATCACCGCATCCCAGCCGTGAGAGGGACCGGAGTAGTCACTCTGGCAGAGACAGGCAGATGCAGGTGTACGACCCAGCTGTCGCCACGAAACAGCACGCTGTGCCGCGACAGTCCGGTCAAAAACACAACACTGCAGGAGCAGGCTATCAAGCCCATAAAGCTCATAGCCAGGCGCTAAATGGAGATCGCCCAGGCTCTTCTCAGCATCAATTTGCTCAGCCTACTCGGCAGAGACCGGAGCCGCGTGTGATCGCGTCAGCCGTCAACCCGGTGGAGCAACCTGCAGTCGTGCAGGTGGACATATATGATGATGGATACTCGGCTATGGGGTTGGCTGGCTATGATATCATGGATCGCGTGGGTGAGCGTGTGCTGGAGCCTAGTGATGCCAGGCACAAGCTGGACCAGATTAGCCTATCCACGCAACTCGAGAGCACGTGGCCGCCTGGCCCAGAATGCTTTGGCCCACGCATCATGACAGAGCCATCTGTGAAGCAGTTCCAGCTCGCTAGGGGGACCAAGTGCTATAACGGCAGCACCAAGCCGGAAGATTGGCTTAATGACTATGTCACAGCCGTGCACATTGCAGGCGGCAACCGGAGATGGGCCGTGCGGTACATCCCGCAGATGCTAGAAGGACCAGCAAGAACTTGGCTCAACAACCTGCCCAAGCACAGCATCAACTGCTGGCTTGACTTCGCGGAGGCCTTTGTCAGCAACTTCACCAGCACCTACCAGAGGCCGAATAGGCCACAACAGCTATCTGCTTGCAGGCAGGGGGAAGAGGAGACGGACCGAGAGTATCTTACTCGGTGGAGTACTCTGAGGAACACCTGTGAAGGTGTGAACGAGGCCCAGGCCATCACTTGGTTTGCGCAGGGCTGCAGGCATGGCAGCATGTTGTGGCAAAGGCTGCAGAGAGAGATGCCGAGTACTCTCGCTGAGACCATCCGGATTGCGGATCAGTACGCACTTGGTGACCCAACTCAGCCTCTTCTTGATGCTGCTGAGCCGAGAAGGAACTACAACAACAACAAGCGCAATGAGTTCCGCAACAAGCGCAGAGGTGACCGGATTGATACCCGGTACGATCCTGAGGAGGTGAACGCTGTGGCTACCGGAGCTGGGAGTAGCTAGAGGCCAAAAACTGCTGGAGCCCAGTATGGGCAGAACCAGAATCAGGGCCAAGGCAGCAAGAAGCCATACAACACTCCCCAGCAGGGTACCGGCAACTCGGGTCCTGTTCAGAACTTTGTCTTCAGGGACATGAAGGATGGCCCGTGCAGTTTCCATACTCGGCATCCCGCTAGACCTGCCAACCACCCTACTTGGCAGTGCAGTTGGTGGGAAGAGATCAAGAATGAGGGCCTGCCTCCTCCTCCTCCTTTGCCAGCTGCGAATGCCATCGTGCAGCCTGCTCGCGCACCTGTTGCACGGCCTCCAACATTCCCGAGAAGAGAGAAAGAACCAGGTGGCTTTAGGAGCCAACCGCTACTTCAACAACGATGGCTACCGCAACAACAACAACAACGACCGCAACCGCAACAACAACAGAGTCAACAACAACAGAGGTAACAACAACAATGGTAACAATGGCGATGGAGGTCGCAACCTGTACCAGGAGCATCACGAGAGCTACATGATCTTCACCTTTGAGCCCGTCGATAAGCAGTCTCAGCACAGGCGTGCCATGGAGGTCAATGATGTGATCCCTGCTATTCCTCACTACATGCACTGGTGCAACCAAGAGATCACGTGGTCCAGAGCGGATCATCCTAAGGTGATGCCCAACCCGTGTAGCTACGCCTTGGTGGTGGATCCCACCTTTTTGGGTCCTGAGAAGAACGTGAGGTTCAGCAAGGTACTGATCGACAATGGCAGCAGCATCAACATTATGTACAGAGACACACTTGAGAAGCTCGGTATGGCCGAGAACATGCTGCTACCCAGCAAGACCACTTTCCACGGCATTGTGCCGGGAGTTTTTTGTTCTCCAATTGGCCGAGTGTGGATAGACGTTCTATTCGGCACCAGGGAGAACTGCCGCACAGAGAGCCTGCAGTTCGAGGTAGTTGATCACCAGAGCCCCTATCACGCTCTACTCGGCAGGCCTGCTCTGAGCAAGTTCATGGCCTCTACTCATGCTGCATATTTGAAGATGAAGATCCCTGGTCCCAATGGCGTGATGACCATCTCTACTGATTACAAGAAGTCTATGGAGTGTGCCTCTGCTGGTTCTCAGTTGGCGGAGTCTATGGTGATTGCTGCCGAGAAGAAGAAGATGTACGAGGTGGTGGCTATGGCGCAGTCCGCGCAAGGTGGTGCGCCTGGCATGCCGATTTCCCAGCACGGGACGGCGTTCCAGGCATCCCAGGAGACGAAGAAGATCCAGGTCGACCCTGAGTTCCCCGACCGTGTTGCCATCATTGGCTCAGGGTTGGGGGAGAAATAGGAAAGTGAGCTCATCCACTTCCTCCGTGAGAATCGGGACGTGTTCGCCTGGTCCAATGAGGATCTACCAGGTGTCCCGAGGGAGTTGGTTGAGCACTCGCTACATGTGCGTCCTGACGCCAAACCAGTGAAGCAGGCTATGCGCCGCTTCGGAGATGAGAGAAGGAAGGCCATCGGTGATCAGATCACCAAGCTGCTGATAAGCAATTTCATCATGGAGGTGTTGCATCCGGATTGGGTAGCCAACCCGGTCATGGTTGAGAAGAAGAAGGAGGACCCCAAGGCCGCTACCGCATGGCGCATGTGCGTCGACTACACTGACCTGAACAAGGCCTGCCCCAAGGATCCCTTTTCGCTACCCCGCATCGATCAAGTGATCGATTCCACTGCCGGTTGTGAGCTTTTGTCTTTCATAGATGGCTACTCTGGTTTTCATCAGATAGCTCTCAACCCTGCTGATCAAATAAAGACTGCTTTCATTACCCCGTACGGGGCTTATTGCTATCGTGTCATGTGCTTTGGGTTGCGGAATGCGGGTGCTACTTATCAGAGATACATGCAGAAATGCTTGCATGATCAACTCGGCAAAAATGTGCAGGTGTACGTATATGACATTGTCATCAAAACGAAGAAAACACATACTCTTCTTAGTGACCTTGAGGAAACTTTTGCTAACTTGCGCAAGTATAAAATGAAGCTGAACCCGAGTAAATGCACCTTTGGCGTCCCGGCTGGCAAGCTACTCGGCTTCTTGGTATCCAGTCGGGGCATTGAAGCCAATCCTTCAAATATAAAAGCTATTGAGAGCATGTATTTGCCGAGATCCCTGAAGGATGTGCAAAAATTCACTGGTTGCTTGGCATCTCTGAGTCGTTTCTTGGGCAGAATGGGCGAGAAGGCTCTGCCTCTGTATCAGTTGATGAAGAAAAGCGACAAGTTCGTTTGGACACCGCAAGCTGATGTGGCATTCAATGAGCTGAAGGCGATGCTGGGTAGCGCTCTCATCTTGGCTAGTCCGCTACCCAAGGAGCCAATGCTGTTATATATTGCCGCTACCAACCGAGTAGTCAACATGGTGATTGTGGTGGAGCGAGAAGAGGAAGGAAAAAGTGTGCAGCGGCCAGTATATTATCTCAGTGAGGTGATGTCCAGCTCCAAACAGAACTACCCGCACTACCAGAAAATGACTTACGGCGTGTACCTAGGCGCCAATAAGCTAAAACACTATTTCCAAGAACATCCCGTCACCGTGGTGAGTTCAGCTCCCATCTCGGATATCATGGGCAACAAGGAAGCAAGTGGCAGAGTAGCCAAGTGGGAAATCGAGCTGCCTGCGTACGCTCCCGCGTATGCGAGAAGAGAAGCCATCAAGTCTCAGATTCTGGCGGGATTTCTTGTGGATTGGGCTGAGGTGTACGAGCCTCCTACTCCGGTATCCAATTACTGGAAGATGCACTTTGATGGCTCCAAGGTGAAGGAAGGCTTGGGTGCTGGCGTGGTGCTCACGTCACCCAAGCGAGATCAACTCAAGTACGTGCTGTAAATTCACTTCAAGGCATCCAACAACGTAGCAGAGTACGAGGCTATGATACATGGCTTGAACGTAGCCAAGGAAGTTGGTGTGCAGCGCATCATATGCTATGGCGACTCGGATCTGGTTGTGCAGCAAGTTTCTGGTACTTGGGATGCTCTGGATGCCAACATGGCGTCATACCGCTTCCTGGTCCAAACCATGACGGGATTGTTTGAAGGCTACGAGTTCCAACACATCCACCCAGCAGAGAACGAGGCAGCTGATGAGCTGTCCAAGTTGGGGTCTTCTCGCCAGTACATCCCGGCTGGAATTGCCTTGGAGCATTTGAGAAAGCCATCCATCAAGCCATCCCCCAACTCGGAGTCCATTTTCGTTCCTTCTCTGCCTAGTGAAGAAGCAGTTCCAATGGAGATTGACTGGGAAGGTGCAGAAGAGGACTCGGGGACTATAGTCTCCATCCCGGGGACTGGCGCCTGCAACCCGAGGACTGCCCCTCCTTACTCGGGGACTGCCCCTCTCAACTCGGGGATTGTCGCGTTCATTGAGGAAGTCCTTGCAAACCGTTCAGGGCTGCAGAGAATCAACCCCAACTCAGAAAAAGAGACAGTGGTGGCTGTTCCGATGGAAGTGGACGAACCAGTGTTCCCCGCACGGGAAACACCGAGTTGGGCTATGCCCATATTATGCTTTCTAAAGGACGGTACCCTGCCAGATGATTAGGTTACCGCAAGGCAAATTCAGAGAAGATCCAAAGGCTACACCATCTTCAGAGAAGTGCTGCATAAAAGAAGTCCCACTGGCGTGTTGCAACGCTGTGTGGAACCGGAAGAAGGAGAAGAAATTCTGGTGGAAATACATCTAGGAGAATGCGGGCATCACGCCTCTTCTCGAGCTCTAGTCAAGAAGGCTTTTCGGCATGGCTTCTTCTGGCTCACTGTTTTGAAGCAAGCTGAAGATATTGTGAGGAAGTGCAACGGCTGCCAGAGATTCGCAAGTAAGATCCACATGCCTGCTTCCGAGTTGAAAACCGTTCCCATTACTTGGCCATTTGCTGTTTGGTGTTTGGATATGGTTGGTCCCTTCAAGCCGGCTAGAGGAAACATGACTCACATCTTGGTCATGGTTGATAAGTTCACCAAGTGGATTGAAGTGAAGCCTATTCGGAAATGTGATGGAGCCACTGCTGTGAGTTTCCTGAAGGATGTGATCGTGAGATACGGCTACCCGCACAGCATCATCACGGATAACGCACGAATTTTGCTGAGGGTGCCATGGTGAGATTCTGCAAAGATAAGCACATCCGACTAGATCTCGCGTCTGTCGCGCATCCCGCCTCCAATGGGCAGGTGGAAAGAGCAAATGGCATGGTGCTTTCAGGAATAAAGCCAAGGCTGATTGAGCCGCTGCTGAAAACACCGAGGTGTTGGTTAGACGAGTTGCCAGCGGTGTTGTGGAGTCTAAGGACTACCCCTAACCGGTCAACCGGCTACACACCATTCTTCTTGGTTTATGGGGCTGAGGCCGTGTTGCCAATTGACTTAGAGCATGACTCCCCCGAGTAACCCTCTACACCGAGGCGGAGGCGAGAGAAGCTCGAGAAGATTACGTTGACCTGCTAGAAGAAGCAAGAGAGCTTACTCTGTCACGATCAGCTGTTTACCAGCAAAACTTGAGGCGTTATCATAGCCGGAAAGTGAACCCGAGGGTTTTCCGAGAAGGAGACATGGTGCTTAGCCTCATGCAGCGCACAGCCGGGATGCACAAGCTATCTCCTCCATGGGAAGGGCCATTCATTGTGAGCAAGGCTCTACACAATGATGCCTATTACCTTGTTGACGCACAGCCATCCCAGAAGAACAGGCCGGATAAAGCTGGAGAGGAATCTAAGCGCCCCTGGAATGTAGCTCTACTCCGTCACTTTCATTCGTGAGCAAAAATGTGTATGTGCTCTCTTATCCGAGTTAAACATCTACTCTGCAATCTGAAATTGAACTCGGTGACTGCCCTCGTCCAAACTGTTTCTTGTGTTTACTCTTCTTTACTTTGTCTATTCAGTTGAAACACTTAGAATTTCAACAACATACAAAGTAGTGTGTTCAAACTCACCGGACACTCTGCGACTCTGCTGCTGTCCGCAACTCGGCTTCATGGAAAGCCAGAGAACAAGCCAAAGAGTCAATGAACACATGAAAAATTGCAAAGGAAAGGAAGCGTGTAGCAACCGAGTAGAGTGTTTTTTGCTGTTTTTTCTTACCGGCTAAGTGGTGGGCAGCGTTACTATGAATGTTTCTAAGTGGCTAAGTATTTGAAACTCCAACTTTAAACTCTTGTGACTCGACTACCAAAATAGTAACAAGTTGCAGGTAAGAGCTGAGATAAAAAGGAAGAGTGGATAAAAAATGCAACTCGGGGACTTGCATGATAACGCAACCCGGCATCGAGCCAGAATTGCTCAAATACTAAGTATTAAACATCAAACTGGAATAAAAACTGAGTAGCAACGGAAAAGATAATAGTTTGATACATATGCACCCGGCATCCCGGGGATTTGATAAAAAGTTCTAGATCATAAGTGTTTGCAGGGGATCACTGGTTGGAAGCAGCAGTGTTGTCCAGGTTGGCATTGTCAGCATCAGTTTCGGTGTTGGCGGTGGCTTGCTCAGAGGTGGCAGTGGCCACCGAGATGGGATCGGTAGCTGAGGTGGAGGCAGCGGACTGTGTGCGGAGTAGCGCCGCGTCATCGAGGGTCGCGCCAGAAGACGAGCCCAGCTCTGGAGTCGCATCCTGGCTCACCATCTCGGCAGTGATGGTGGCGTCTTGGCCCCCGGCTTCCGGCTCCTCGTCTCTATCCGCAGCAGCCTTGCCCTTCCCCTTCCAGGATCCATCCTTGGCACCAGTGTTTTCGAAGCAACTGAAGTCATCCGACTCGGTGTCTTTGTCCTCGTCTTCATCTTCATCTTCATCCTCGCCTTCCACCTCGGTGTCAGGCTCGGTGGGACCGTCGATGAAGATAGCAGTGTCCGCGTAGGAGGCGATCTCGTGCGCAACTGCCTTGCGGCGAGCCACGCAGTCGGGATCTTCCTGCCACTTCGAGTTCTGGCGCACCTCAAGGATGGTATCGAGATTCAGGTTCTCGTACCAGCTGCAGATGAAGAGGAGTAGCATATCGGCGCCTGCCCGAGCTGCGGACGCACGCCATTGCTTCAACTCGGCCTTGACACCATTGAGCTTCTCGGAAAGCGCGCGGATGGTCGCTGGCGCAGGGTCTTGAGGCGAGAACAGAGTGTGAAGCTTGAAAGCTGTGGACACCAAGTCGGTGCCCAAGCCCATAAGATGGTGGAGCTGTGACTGCATGCTCATGAGATTGTCCTCAATTGAAGACTTGGAGTCCGTGGGCAGTCCTTTCTCAGCTCGAATTTTTTTTGCCTTAGCCAGGGCAGGTGTGCAAGTCGCGCAGAGATCAGGGAAGATTTCTGAAAATGCTATCAGAAAGGATTAGAAACGGAGGCAGAAAAGAGATGCAAATCAAGCCAAACAGAAGAAGAAGGAAACAGGCAGGTGCAGAGAAGCGCGAACTTATTGTTAAGTTCGCAGAGTAGCGCTTCCAGCTTTCTCCTCCAAGCCTCCTCATCCGCAACATGCTTCTCTTTTCGAAAGTTGGCCAGCTAGAGCATGAGGTCCACGTTGCTCTTCTTCAGCACCTCGTTTTCCAACTCGAGGGCCCTCTCCTTGGCCTTGGCTGCTGCCTTGACTTTTTCCTTCTCGGTGGCTTGGTCTATGGCGTCTTGAAGGGCAACCCTCAATTGGACTTGCAGCTGTTCCAACTCGGTGTCGCGTTTGTCCTTGAGCTCTGCTTCTTGGCTCTCCAGTTGCTGCTTCACCTCGGCGGGCTTCAGGCAATCAAGATGCTCCTCACGGAACTTCTTGTACTCTTCTGCGGAAAGAAACAGCACGGTGAGTAGAGTAACCAAGAGAAAGGAGAGAAACAAGCGAGAAGACGACAACTCACCTTCCAGCTCCTTGATTTTGCTTTCGGTGGAGGCAGTGAAGACGTGGCAGTGCTGGTGCTGCTCATGCAGCTCTTTGAGTTTGTCTGCAGAGTAAACAGAGTTAGAGCAAAAAGCAAATCCGGGCGTGAACACAAAACGCACTAACCGAATAGCTAAAGGCTTACCTTCCAGTGCAGAGAGTTGAAGGGCACGATCCACTGCCGCCTGCTCCGTATCAGCGTCAGTCTTGCGCTCCAGGGCCTCAATGCGCCTCCTTGCGATGCTATGATTCCAGAGCAGCCGCCGGAACAGATTTGTCCTCTTCATGAGGCTATTCTGTGAAAAAGAAAGAAAAGGAGTTAGACAGTTTTTTGAAGATTTGTCCCTAGAAGACGGCAACTCAGTTGAGTACCCGTCTACTCGGCCCAAATCTTGGGGACTGGATAGTGATTAAGGAGGAAAAGAAGAACAGAAGAGAAGAAACCGCAACTCGGAACAAGAAAATGGAACTTACAGCGTATGTCTGTTCGATGTCTTCGGTGGCCTTGCGGTGAATGTATAGCTTCGCGGCCAGTGTGCTTGTAGTGGAGGAGATGGTCATGGGAGTGTAGCCGATGTCAGCTTTGTTCCAATCAATGCGCCAGTGGTCCAGTGGGCCCACGGTCATGCCGTCCCAAGTCTTGTTGCCATGGACAGCGCTTTCCCACACCTGGTCGATGAAGCCTACTCGGTCGATCATCTGCTCGAGCCCCTCGGAGTGCACCTATGTCTCCTGGACCTCGCGGGAGTAGATCGAAAGGGCCTTCTTCTTATCCGGCAGCTTGGAATCTACCGCTTTGGCCTGGGCGCCTTTCGTAAGGGCGATCCGTTGCTCGGTCTTGTTCAGTTTGATGCCGTGCTGCTTGGCCATCTACACCATGTAGGGAAAGAAGTTGGGCACCTATTGAGTGCTCGATCCCTCGCCTACGCCAGCAGAACTGCCAGAAGCGCCAATTGTAAGCTGCGCGCTCTTTGCAGCAGCCTTCCCGGTTGATTTCGGCGGCGGCATCATAGCTGAATCCAGCGCAGCATTGCACGGTGGATTCCTGCGGACTGGGGCGTCAGACGGGACGTCTTTCTTGGGAGGAGGGCTCGACGCGCTCTTCTGTGTGCTCTGCTTAGCTGGAGGGCTTGGTGCAGTCTTGGTCTTCTTCGCTGGTCGTGGAGGGCTTGGTGCAGTAGGATAAGTAGCCTGCTGGGTAGGCGGCACAGGGGGCCGGCTACCCGGCGCAGCATCCAGCTGCGCTTGGCCCTGCGGGTCTTGCTCCACCGCAGTCGTCTCAACCCGATGCTCGGCAGCGGGATCTTGTAGTACATCTTCTGGTATTTCTACCCGCGGCTGGGCCGCGGGGTCATCTTGGACAGCAGCTTCATTATCCGGCTGCTCCAGGCTCTTGTCCTGCCGCTCAAGGGCGGCATGATCTTGATGTTCGGCTTCTTGTTCGATATTCTCCCTAGCTGAGGCAGCAGGGGGAGAAGAGGGCGTCTCATCATGAGCAGCATCCTGCGCGCTCTGATCCGCGCGGGCCTGCTGCTCCTGGTCCATGTCTTGGTCACCAGCTCCCATGTCCTCGGCGTTGGTGCCTTCTTCTTCTTCCTTCACGGGAGAGGGCGCATGTGTCCTATCCCGTGCTGCTGGCTCATCCTCGTCCGCGGAGAGATCAATGAGAGCCTCGAGGTCGATGGCTGATCTTTTCTTGGAGGTGGGAGGAGCCGCAGCAGCATCGGCATTCAAAGGATCACTAAAGGAAAAAGGGAGTTCAGAAAAAGAGAAGGGGAAGAGAACACCGAGAAGCAGCAGCAGAATATAACGTAGAAGGAAATTACTTACCCCTTGCGGGTGGGGAGCTGCCTTTTGGCGACGGCAACCTTCTTCTTCTTCTAGGAGTTCTTGGTTTTCTTGGCGGGAGGCTCTTGGGCACCGCTACCCGTCCTCTTCCGAGTAATAGGAGAAGCTACAGAGATAGGATCGACGTCGAGGGCATCCTCGTCTTCCTCGTCCATCTCAGGATCATCTGCAGAATAGAAGGGAAAGAAGAGTTGAGAAACGGAAAGGGAGGTTGGGTTGCGCTACTCGCAATAAGAGAGGTGAACATAGTCACCTTCTTCGTCCTCGGACCAGTCCCGAATGGACGCATCAACTTGATGCTTACTCAGTTGTTCGGCATGAGGGATACAGAGGGTGTCCTGGGTATCGTAGGCAGTCTCATCGTCCTCTTCTCGGTCACTGCTCCAGTTGGCCTCAAAGCGCTCCTCGTCTTCAACAGCTTGGCGGTCGATATGCTGGAAAGACAAGCAAGTGGTGCAAATCAATTGAGTACAAGGATGAGGGGTTCTACCCGGTACAGGATGCAAACACAAAGCATATAAATCCAGAAAATCCTATTCAGAGTAGCATGCAAACACAAAGAATATCAGGCTAAGGTTCTATACTCGACGGGGCGTGCAAACACAAAGCACATAAAGCCAACTAAGATGCTCGTGGTGTGCTACTCAACATGGCGTGCAAACGCAAAGCACTTAAGGCCTACAGGATATTTGAGGTGTTCTACTCGGTATCAAGGTACAGAGACAGAAAAGAGAGGGCTAACCTGTTCGATGCGCTTAGTACGGCTATACGGCACAAAGCCGTATTGCCAGGTGTCGGTGAGGCCGGTCTTCATGATGGATCTCGCCCAGACGGCGACATCAGTAGTGCTAAGCTCGAAGGTGGTGGTCCTCGTGCAATCCCGGCTGCCTCCCATGTGGCACATCTTGTGGGTGCGGCGTTGAAGCGGGAGCACACGGCGTGAGATCAAACACGCGATGGGATCATCGCTCTTGAATCCCAACTCCGTCAGCTCGGCGAGGCGCTTCTCAATGTGAAGGATTTCGTCATGGTTCTTCGGCTTGTATCCCCAATTCTGTAGGGTTGGCGGCGTGTTCGTCCACTTGGGGAGATTTATCCGGTCCGTGATTGGCGCTCCTTCTTCGGCAGGAACGTTCTTAACGTAAAGGAAGGAGCGCTACCACTTACGTACCGTGTCGAGCCCCTTGATGCGCGGGTGGCTGCCGGCGGTGCGCTGCAGCATCATCGCGCTTCCTTTCTTCGTCATGCTGCGGGAGCTCTCCGTGCTTCCAGGCTTGGGGACGCTCTGCTTCCGGAAGAAGAAGTAGCGCGCCCAGGTATGCACCGTTGGGCGCACGCCCAGGAACGCCTCGCAGATCACGGCGTGGTATGCGAGCATCACCACGGCGTTAGGAGGTAGGTGGTGCGGCTGCAGCCCGGAGTGGTCGATGAACTCCCTGAAGAAGTCCGACGCCGGGAGGCCGAATCCACGCTTGAAGTGCGCGAGGAAGACGACGAACTCGCCCTCCTGCGGTGCGGGGATGATTTCGCCGTCCGGCTTCCGGCACCGCACGCCGGGAGGCACGCGGCGGGTATTGACCAACCAGCTGCAATCTTCCGTCGTGACGTCGGATCCCTCCCATCCGGCGCGAGCGTCGTCATCGCGAACCATGGGGAAGAGATGAATTGGTGGAAGACTCGTGGAGATTTGGTGGAGGAATTGCTAGCTTTCCGGTGTCGCACGGAGCAGCGGCACGGCAAAGGTGCGCGGAGGCGGAGTGCTCTGTGGCGGCGGAAAGGCGAAGAGGCAAGAGGCGAATGCGAGCAGGAAAGAGAAGGAGGAGTTACCGAGGGGGTATTTATCTCTCCCCTCGGGTTGCCGTTACCAGCGGAGGTAGTGGGATAAGTTGTCCGTGGAGATCGTGCGACGTGGGATGCGAGCCGGTTAGAAACGCACACAGCGCAGGTTGCGCGCGTAACGGGCGCAATTGATCCCACGTCGAGATCGTGGGCTAATAACTTCAGTTGATGTGACCTAACGGCCCGGTGGGCCCAGGTCGTAGTGATGGGCGCGTGGTCTGTCATATCCCAGGCACCGAGGCGTCGGGGGTACGAGGGCGTGACACGTGCCCAGTTGTGATGCGTAGAGATGGATTTGCTCTGCCACGCCGAGATTCTGTTCAGGATTTCACAAAGTCATTTTACTCGGAGAGAGAGAAGAGAAATGCTGCTACTCGGAAAAGAAGAGACTCAAGCAAGAAGTGTAGGCTACTCAGAGGTGCTACTCGGTATCTTAAGGTTCGAAGGCAAGATTTGTTTTAAGATGGAAGAGCCCAGTGAACAAGTTCGCAGAACTCTACCAGCTTCGGGGACTAATGTCGGGGGGTTACCCCCGAGTAGGGGTAAGGAAAGTGATAAAGGCAAGATCAAAGGAGAGGTTTGGCTGAGTAGGTGGCTACCCGAAACACGCTACCCGGTCGACTGCTATTCGGCCATACACGCTGATGGCCAGGAGAAAGAATCAAGGAATTTATTCTCCTCCGAGTAGAGGAAGTGGTCCGAGTAGAGGTGGCGGTTTCCTACTCGGGCCAGAAGTCAAAGGAGTTGTTCTGACATAGGATCCCGCGTATCCTGGGTCCGTACTGGTGCACTGTTCATCTGCAGAGCGCGTGCTTATCCGCGCCAGTGTGTCAGCAGGGCAGTACAGGTTAGGGGGCCTACCCTGTGGCCGTGACAGTGATAACAGACCGTCATCTTTGTTTTGCACAACGACTTTCCACACAAGAGAAACTAGGAAGCCAAAGCTGTCAGCGAGAAGATGGAAGTGTGCAGTGCGCACACTATGTCGACATCTGTTTGTACTATTCCCTCTTGGCTGTATCCGGCTGGGCACCAGTATATAAGGTGCCCTACCCCCTCCTGCACGAGGGACGAGAGGAGACGTGGCATGAGTTCACTTTCTTGACCTAGATCATCACGTAGAGAGAAGGGTGGCTACTCGGCTGTAGGCCAAAACTTTACTGAGCTACTCGGTGACACACACATATAAAGAGAGAAAGGCAGGAGTAGGGGTTTTACATCCACACGAGGGCCCTGAACTTGGGTAGATCTTGTTGTTTGCAGTGCTTGATTCATCCCACATGCGGCTACTCGCTGCGTGATCCCTCCCCGAGCACCTCCAGCATCCATCGACCCCAAACAATTAGCCAACCTATGGCGTCTGCCGTGATACCACTACGACAGTAACCGATCTATTGATAATACAGATCGCCAAGAGCAGAAGTAAGGGTTTTACCTCTGCGAGGGCCCCGAACCTGGGTAAACTATGACACCTATTAGCCGACGATCGTCACCAGCGCCTACACGTTCTCCTAATCGAATCCCTACCGGTTCATCCGAGAGACTTGTTGAGATGACTATTCGACACTTGGTTAATGATTTATCCGCCTCTTCTGTCCACTCAAATTTGTCCGTTTGTTCAACAATTTGTATAATGGCAGAGCTTTATCACCAAGGCGACTTATGAACGTGCTTACGGCGACTGCAGAACCCGTCAATCGTTGGACATCTTTTAGACACGTAAGTATTTTGATTTTCAAGATTGCTTTGATCTTTTCTGGGTTTACCTCTATTCCTCTGTGAGAAATGATAAAACCTATAATTTTTTCTGACGGAACCCCGAACACGCACTTTAATGGATTCAATTTCATTTGGTAAGTTCGGACATTGTCGAAGGTTTCTCGTAAATCTTCAAGGAGCGTGTGCCTTTCCTTGGAAACGGCGGCAAAATCGTCCACGTAAACATGGACTTTTCTACCTATTTGATCATGCAAGCATCTTTGCATGCAACGTTGGTATGTTGCCCTAGCATTTTCAAGCCAAAAGACATGGTTATGTAATAATACGTTCAATAGGGTGTTGTTAAAGAGGTTTTTATTTGGTCTTCTACTTTCATCCGTATTTGATGGTACCCGGAATAAGCGTCCAAAAATCATAAAAGCTCACAGCCAGCAGTGGCATCTATTATTTGGTCGATTCGCGGTAACGTGAACCTATCTTTTGGACACAATTTGTTCAGGCCGGTATAATCTGTACACATCCTGAGAACAGTAGTATCCTTCTTTGGGACTAATACCAGATTTGCAGACCAATCGGTATGTATAACTTCCCACATAAAATCAGCTGCTAAAAGTCGGACGATCTCCTTGCCAATATCCTTCTGTCTTCTTCCGTCGAAACAACGGAGACCTTGTTTGATGGGTTTTGATCTTGGAATAACCTTCATATCATGCTCATCAAGCTCCAGGGGTACACCTGGCATATTAGTAGGACACCAGGAGAAAATATTTCCGTTCTCACGGAGGAACTCGATGAGCGCACTTTTCTATTTGTCAGTCATTCATGTGCCCACCATGACGCATTTTGTCGGATCTTTTGGGTCCAGGATGATTTGCTTCTTTATTTTCAGATGCCTTGAAGTTGTCAGCCGGCTTTCGCCTTTCTTTTCCTGCCGGCATTTCTGTTGGCGATACCTCCTTGGCCAACTCCTTCAGTTCTTCGTTCCTTATTACCTGTTCGGCACAAAGGGCGTTTTCCCGCTCCAACTCATTTGCCAGCTTGAAATCTCCTTCGATGGTGACAACTACGCATTTTGGCCCTGACATCTTAAACTTGTTGTAGATATAGCACAACCTTGCCATGAATTTGGCAAAAGTCGGACGTCGGACTATTGCATGGTATACACTTTCGAACGGTACTACTTCAAAAGAAATCATCTCCTGGTGAAAGTGTTCCATCTTTCCGAGGTAACTTCTAGGGAAATTTCTCCCATGGACTGTCCTTGCGTGCCAGGAACAATGTCATGAAAATGTACATTTTTGTGCCTGAGCTGGGTTTGGGAAAGATGCAATTTTTTCAAGGTACTCAAGTATATGATGTTGATGCTTGATCCTCCATCCATCAACACCCTTATTTTTAGCCTAGTGTTTTGAACAATAGGACTTACGACCAAGGCATGTCTGTCGGTTTCCAGGATATTACCAAGATGATCTAACTGATCCCAAGTAATTGGTGTCTTTGAATACTTTAAGTACTTTGGAGTCAGAGGCACGACCGCGTTGATTTTTTGCAGCGTTCGTTTTGCTATTTTGCTGATGGAGTCACTGGGAAAGTTAAGTTACATTCTCCTTCGACTCTCGAGAACTTGGGTTCGCCCTTCCATTTCTCCTCCTCAATTTTGTTGCCAGTATCAGACTCGTTTTCGTCCTTGTCAGCTTCCGGCTTTTGCTTGTTGAACTTCCGTTTGGAATTCTTTCCCTTGTTCCCGGATCTTGCGCTGCCTTTCATGTGCTTGTTAAACCGGCATTGCGTGTTTCTATGAGTAGGTTTTCCGAACTGCTGGTGGTGGAGGCAAGATTCGTTTTTCATCTTCCCCCACTCTTCTTTAGAGTAAGAGATAGGTTCTGTACCTTCTGCGCCCTTTCCTTTCCATCTGCCAGAATTCTTCTTCTTAGAGGCTATATTCCCTTCTTTGGGTTTTGGCTGAGCTTCTGGAGTAGCCTTCTTTAAAGAGTGGGAAGCCTTTTTGGCCTGAACCAAAGAATCAATATTTCTGCCTCTTTCTCTAATGTCGTCTTTGGCCGCCGCATGCTCATTGGCGGTTGTAAGCATATAACCTAAGTCCTTGTGATATTTTGACCCAAGCATGAACGGTACGTGGCCCGGTTTCAGGCCATTGATGAAAGGATGCATTGCTCGTACATCACTTACTCCAGAACAACTATTCTTCATTGCTTTCCAGCGTGAGATAAAGTCGAAATATGACTCATCCTCATATTGGACACAACGGTTCAGCTGGTTGATACTCTTGGGGCGTTAGTACGTACCATGGAAGTGTTGAGCGAAAACTCTAGCCATATCCTCCCAGCTATCAAACGTTTTTTACGGGAGACCATTAATCCAATCATGAGCTCCATCCAACAACATTAAGGGCAGGAATTTTACAGCTTCGAGGTCTGTTCCTTTGTTGATCTGAACGGTAGTATAGTAATCAGAGAGCCATGTATCCAGGTTTGTACTTCCGGTATACTTTTGGTAACTTAGCCCGACTTTGTCAAAGCTAGAATGTAGAATGATTCTCCGGATCCTATCAGTGAAACATTTAGGACCGAAATATAAATCGTCTCTTCCCGCCTTATCAGCGTTGTATAATACCTTCTGGCTGAATTAACAGAGGGGGATCTGCTCCGCTCTGGTCCATTGTTTCTTGAATACGCTTTTCTAGGATCATCGTATTTTCTTCTGACATCCCGTCCTTTGGAATGAGGTGGAGTTCTACTCCTCGCCCGTTCCTTATGTCGAGGAAAGTTTTGAGACCTCTCACGCCTGTGAGAGTGATCATATCTTTCGGCCTTATCTGCCGGGTATCTTGGAGGCGACATTCTTTTTCCACCATTCCGGTTTTTCTCTTCGCGTTCCTTATAGGTGCGGTGTTTTGTATTATTTACGCCTTTTGGCAGATGGGATCCTGTTCTGGATGTTTCATCCTTGTTATCCGGGATTTTATTGTCTTTCTTCGGATCTCCCTTCTTTTGCTTCGAATCTCCTGAATCTTTGGGTTCGCCTAGTTTAAGTGCTCCAACGGCGCACGTGGAAGTTTTGCACAAGGCTGAATTGTCATGTAACTTGCCAGAACGTGCGTAACCTTGTTGTTGTTGTTGTGATGATTTCCCTAATAAAGCATACACTCCCTGTAGCTTTTGGTCATTGGTGTACAGGTCATCGTTAAGGATGGCGAACGCGGCCTCTGAGTTTTCAGCTCCAATCTTGTATATGCGTTCGCCCTTAGCATTGGTGCTATTAACTTGCCTTTGCCAGGACGGGTTTGCAAACCGCTGTCTTGGTGGCAGTTCTTTCGGTTTTGAAAATCCGGGTAACCTTGTAGGTTTTATTCCAGACATGTTTCGGCGTTCAAATTCCTCAATTTCTTCATGCTTTGCCTTGACGGCTGCGTGGGCTTTTAGGAGGTTTTCCTAAGTCCGGAGTAACTGTTGTTATTTCCTCATGATGGCATGTCTTCTGGCTTCCACACTTCCGGTGGTTCACCTTGTGGCACCGGGGTTTGGATCAAGTCAATCTCCTCCTGTTCCGACATTTGTGGAACATTCAGTGTTTTTCTTCTCCGCCGATTTTACGCCACTGGTGCCTTCAACTTCCACGTTTTGGTTGGCAATATCTGCCAATTTCTCCATCTTTTTCTTCTGCGATTTGGCGAACATCTTCCCAGTGGACTTCTTTTTCTTTTTGGAGGATGGAGGTTTTTTGTGTGGATCATCTTACGTCAATTCCTTGACGTCAGGATAAGTCGGACTTACTTCGCCATCCTCCTCTTCTCCTTCTTCCTCATTATCTGGCGGAGGTGTCATAGGGTGTACTTCCTCTTCCTCTTCGGCATCAGACTTTCTAGTTGGTTTTGCCATGAGTATTTCATGTAAGCTTCCCTGCATGTATTTCACCTTTCTTTCAAAGGCGTCCTGATCTTCATCCTTGGAATCTGTGTTGTATCCTTCAGATCCGGTTTCCGAGTCCAATCTTGTCTCAATATCAGCTAGTATGGAATCAGCTTTCAAGTTCCTCGCCTGATTCGCGGATGTCAGATCTTCCACTTTATCCGTGGGATTGGTATTTTTTGCCTGTTCCTCGGGATTTTCATCTTCGGTGTTTTCAGCGATCTCTGACTGCACCATGCCAACAAAGTGCGATCTAGCTGCAGGCATCTCCGGAGAGGCGGCAGCTTCAGTCATATTTTGGCGATATGCAGTTATTGAGTTTTGATCTGCCCCTATGTATGAACAGGGCAGATCTGAGCAGAATCCGGCATTAAAGCCTTCATCTATCGGGTATTGGGCGGGTGGGATAAAATTACTTCCACCACGGAATCCGATTGCTTCTGCTGTCAAACTGATAAAAACATTAGCAGATCCAATCGGTAAGATGCAAGCACTTACCATATAATTCTGTGCCGGCATATAGGATCCGTTGTCGAGAAAGCGTCCGACATTGCCGTCAAAATTCAGGCTTCTGATAGTGATCGTGCTTCCGGTTCCGTCTAGTATCCCCGATCGAAACGTAACTCCCGACGCCGTTGGCCCCACGATGGGCGCCAACCGTCGGGTCTTCTTAGTTAGGATCACGGACAGGGGTGCCATAAGCCTACTGGTAGAACCGTGGGTGGAAACGTTGGAGTACTGGAAATGAAGACAAAATTTACCCAGGTTCGGTACGATGCAACTAGGCGGCGTTCCTACTCTTGCAATCTCACTAAAACTAGGGCTAAAGCCTGAAGTATACAAAGTACAATTGTGAGTATAGTTTCGCTAAGTCGGCGAGGATGAACTTCCCAACGAGTTGGCTTCTAGCTATTAGAACCTCTGTTCTCTTCTATCTTCTTCGCTTTTTTTCTCCCGTACGGCTTTATATAGATAGGCGGGCTAGGGCTTACAGGAAGGAAACCTAGAAGACTACGGAAAGTATCTAACTTGTACAGTAAGACATTTGGCTTCTTCTCCAAGCCGGACAACGATTGTGCCGTACTCCGGGTTCTTCTAGAATCCGGCTTCCTACGCATCAGCTCATTGCGCCGCCCAATGGACTCTGTTCTATTACCTGCGGGCCACCCTGGTAATCCGGCCCTTGGCCAATGCCGTATATCCTCCTATTTTTCATATATCTAACATTAATATTGGAGGTTCTCATCCCATCCATAATTCTAGAAATTTTAATCGGCTGAGATGCTCTGCTGGTGAATAACAGGACATAGATACGCCTCTCCCTTAACCCAAAACTCATATTTCGTTAGCTTCGCATAAAAATTATCTTTTTTTAAGTATCAAACAAAAGCCTCAATTGGAGCTCATGCTCTTATTTTTCCTTAGAATATATAAGGACATTATGAATAAACGGTACCACAAATTTATCAAGGAACCTATGCCGCAAAATTGTTCATGGTAATGTTAGATATATATTAGGTGTACGTATCTTTGGTAGTTTAGGATTTGTATTCAATCTCCTACTCTATCTCTACGAGGCTTCTTGCCCTCCAAGTTTGTACCCTAATATATACTCGCCCATGAGGCTCAATAATACATCCATCATATTCCGCCAATCTCATCCTTCTACATGGTATCAGACTAAACACGATCTAACCCTAGCCGCCGCCGCCGCTTCCGCCTCGCGCCGCCCCCGGGACGGATCTATGATCGTCGCCGGCGGCCGCGCCGCCCATACCTAGGGTTCGTCTGCCGGTCCCGTGGATCGGCTGCCCTAGAGCGTCTTTCTCTCCGCCGGTCGCTTGGCCGGCGTTTTCTTTTTTGGTTTTTCGATTCAAGATCGGTTTGCGTCGCCCGCCGCCACCGTCGATCCTCACGCGCCTCTACACCGACACCGGCGCGACTAACGGCCTCTTCACCGACACGGCGGAGTCACACACCACGTGGCGGCCGTAACGGCCATTGTCCATGTGGCCTCTTCACCGCCTCGGCAGCCTCGCGCGATGCGGCGGCCTTAACGGCCGCCTTCCGCGCGTCTACCCGCCTGTCGATTTGTGTCGGTCGTCATCGCCCCTGATCCGATCGGGACTCCTCCACTACCCTGCCTTCACCGTGGCTGCCTCACGCACGAAGCTGCCTTGGCCGCTCAGGCACGGCGCTGCGTTCGCCGCTCGGCCTCCACTACCGAGCCTTACGTCAACATCATCATGCTGAGCGGTGCATCCTCCACCTCGCGAGCAAGCGGATTGATCACCCGCCCGCCCGCGATCCGTTCCATCCAGGCTGCGCGGCCGACCCGTACAATCGTCTACGTGCGCCTCTGCGTCTATCACCGATCGAGCAAACGGGCTGCCGCTGCGTCGCCCCATCGGGCCGTAGCGCCGCCGCCCCGTGGTTCTCACCTCGGCTGCATCACCTCGCGCGTCGCGCTGCGTCGCTCCTCCGGGCCGTAGCGCTGCATCACACCGTCCCCGCCGTCGCCCCGAGTTGTTCCAGCGGTTCACTAGCGGTGCGCTGCCGCTGCGTCGTCCCTTCGGGTCGTAGTGCCACAGCACGCGGTGCCCGCCGCCACGAGGCCGTTCCCGCGGTTGCCTTGACGGCGTGCTGCCGCTGCGTCACCCCTTCGGGCTATAGCGCCGCAGCACACACGGTCCAGGTCGCCGCCCCGAGGTCTTCCCGCCGTCGCCCCGACACGCACGTCGCCGCTGCGTCGCTCTTCGAGCCGTAGCGCCACGACGTGCGGTCCACTCCGCCGTCCCCGCGCGTTGACCTCTTCGTGGTATGCGCCGCACCGCCTCCCTAGTCGGGGGAACGCCACCGTCCGCGCGTGGTCTTTTTCGAGTTGTTGGGTTCTTCTTCGCCTACTACGAGCATCGCCGCCGCACTTCTACACGTGACCGCCGTGGCCCTTCGTGGGCTACCGTCGCCGTGTCGCTCCTAACGGCAACCGACATGGCCCCCCACGGGCTGCCTTTGGTTCCTCCGACTACATCGCCGTCAACCTCTTCCTCTGCTCCGACAACCGTGGTTGACATCGGCACCTTCTCCCCCAGGCCGACTGGCGCTGCAACCGTCGTCGAGCCTTCGTCCACGACCTGTCCCCGGGCCCGACAAGCCTGGTGCGATGCCTCATCAACATCGACTTCGTCCTTCTACACATCGCCGTCATCTTCCTCGACCACTTCCTCTGCTCCGACAACCGTGGTTGACATCCGCACCTTCTACCCCCACGCCGACTGGCGCTGCAACCGTCGTCGAGCCTTCGTCCACGACGTGTCCCCAGGCCTGGCAAGCCTGGTGCGACGCCTCGTCAACATCGACTTCGTCATTCTACGCATGCCCGGTGCTGGCAACACTGGTGTGTGCCTTCGTCCACGACGTGTCCACGGGCTTGGCAAACCCGGCGCGACGCCTCGTCCATACTGTCTTCTTCCCGGCGCACCACTACTTCAACACCACTGCGCCTATTTCTAACTTGGCGCCTCCTTGCGCCCCGGGGCTACACGGCGACTACCTCGACACCGGCTATCCCCACTCGACATAGAAGGTGCATTGGTGGGATGAAGGTGCTAGCTTGGCTGAGATAGGAAGTTTCGATGTGTATGTAGATTTGGTTCTAGTGCCCCCACCCTTTTCGAGATCTGTCAGGATTAGAAAGATGTTATGGTGTAAACTACGGATGGCAATGGGGCCCCGAAACCCGAAAACCCGATGGGTACCCGCCTTAAATGGGGAGGGTTTGGTAAAATGTTTGACCCACCAGGTCTAATGGGGCGGGTATGGGGGTGGCAAACCCGTACCCGCATACCCGCAGACCCGCTCTAAGTCCTAATCATATCCCTAATTATCTTATGCCTATCCACACGTCCACGAGTTATGAAACACAAATCACACACATCACATGGAAGCTTTGAAATTTGGTGTCCCGAAGATAACACACGTACACACGTGTCTATTCCCACCAACATCATTCCAGTATTCATTGTTTTATTCCCCACATGTGTCGCCGTCGCTCCTTAAATGGGTACCCGTTGGGGCCCCGGACCCGGTAGGGTCGTGGGTATGGTAAGAAATGAGACCCGACAAGTTAAATGGGGAGGGTATGGGGGGCGCCGACCCGGCCCCGAACCCGGTGGGTGCCATCCGGAGTGTAAACTATAGAGAAATGGAATGAATGAAATGTATCTAAGAAGAAAGGAAGCCATGCTCCATCCTGTTTATAAAAAGAACATCACCTCCCTTTTTGGTTAGATATCGCTCCGTTAGGTACTAATGCTTCTACCTATCACCCTCCGGGTGAGTTTGAGAGCTGTGTTTTTTCCAACGTTAATAGCATTCCGCGAGAAAAGTCATCTACTGATGTTGTCAGCGGAGTCCCTCGTCCATCCATGTATGAATAGCGGTATCCCCCATTTTGGACAGTGATGAGGTAGTCGACGCAATTTGCATGTGTATTTGCGTTCGGCTTTGCTACTTTCCTTCTAGACTATAAAAGAATGTCCGTGGAAGGGAATAGTCTACATGGCCCGGGGTAGTGTTTCAATTCCTTTATCGGGTGGGAGAGTTTAGAACCAGTTAAGCCAATAGCTGATGCTTTAATCACACTACACTAGTAGAAAAAAGGCCTACAGTCCCGGTTCGCCAGGCCCATTAATCCCGTCCAGGCAACCGGGACTAGCTACGCGCGACTAAAGGCCCCCCCCCCTATAGTCCCGCCACTTACGGACCGGGACTAAAGGCCCGTCCACGTGGGCGGGTGGCGGAGCCTGGGGGCGGAGGACATTTAGTCCCAGTTGGCCACATGAACCGGGACTAGATTTATTTCGTAATTTTTTTTAGTTCATTTGGTTTCTAATTATTTTTCTCACATTTTTACACTCCCTTTTTTTCACTCCTTTTTTTCACTCCCTTTTTTTTTCACAATTTGTATTATTTGCTTAGTGTCTAACTAAGATTATCTCTAGTCAAATTACTTACTCATGGTCAAACTTCCCGCTCGGTCACCCATCCTCCCACTACTCTAGCACTAGCACGCTTAACTTCCGAGTTCCATCCCGTCCCGAATCCAAGTGTTTCTCACGCATGTATGTGATAGTAGTATCATATCAATCTTATTAACATGTTGGTCGAAGCCACATTTCTTTATTGTTTGAATTTCAAATAAATCTTTTAATAAACAAAAGTAATGATGTAATTAATAATTTTGAATAAATAAATAAACATTAACTTTTAATTTGTATTATTTCTAAAAATACAAATAATATATCAAAAAATTAAGAAAAATAGAACTAATTCATTTTAAAATCTTAAAAATACAAATAATATATCAAAAATGAAGAACAATAATAGTAATTCATTTTAAAATCTTAAAATACAAATAATATATCAAAAATTAAGAACAATAATACTAATTCATTTTAAAATCTTAAAAATACAAATAATATATCAAAAAATGAAGAAAAATAATACTAATTCATTTTAAAATCTTAAAATGAAAAAATATATCAAAAATGAAGAACAATAATACAAACAATATTCATTACATGCATAGAGTCGATCACACATAACACAAACATAGAGTGGATCACACATAACACAAACATAGAGTCGATCACATTTCATAACATATATATATATAGAGTCGATCACAAAAGATATCCATTACATATATATACTAAGATACCCATTACATGCACATAGATATCGAACGCATACATCTATGGCTCCGCCGAGTAGATGCGGAAAAACTCGTACGAGACATATGCATCTATGGCCGCATACTTGAGGTTCGTCATGTCCAATGGGGTCTTCTCCCAATAGAAGTGATTCTCCCGGCGGAAATCAGTCTTCATCCTTTGATAGCCCTGGTGGATGAAGGTAGTTGCCATGACAGCCATCCTGGTCTTTGGCCCGGTCAACTGGATAAGATTCTGAAGATCAATGTAGTGATCTTCAGGTATCATAATACCGATGCGCATCAACTTCACACGGTCTTGCGTGATGTAAACGCTGCAAAAGTCAAACTCCGTGTTGACAAGAAAATCAACAAGGGCCGGGCAATGCTTTGAACTACTGCAACAACAAAAATAGGATATGTGTTAGATATGTTGCAACACATGTATTCTTCACATGCAACAAAAAAAATCGAAGATGCATGCAAGATTGTACGTGTGCTAGCTTCTACCTTGACCATTGGAAGACCAACACCGACTGCTTGAACGCAATCTGGATGACGGCAACATCCCTCTGATTCGCCGTGTACTCCAGATCGAGCCCAAAGAACCGGTGTTCTTCGGGAGCTGCAAGATAGAGATCGATCAAATGACCCAGAGCTTCATGCAGCCTCGCGGAACTGTTGGTGTAGAGCACGTCCAAATCCTTGCCGCATGGTGTGGAACCATTGTATTGCGCCCAAACTTCAGCCATTTGCGTGCGTGTGCTTGTTAGATCGAAAAGAGATGAGGAGGAAGAAGAAGAACAGAGAGCGAGAGGAAGAACAGAGAGCGAGCGAGTGGAATGGCGCCCTTCTGCCTCGCTCGCGAAATAAAAACCGCCGCGGGGGAGGCGAGAAGCTTGATGTTTAGTCCCGGTTGGCCACGGGCACGGGGAATAAAGAGCCAATGGTCCCGGTTGGCCACGGGAACTGGGAATAAAGGACCAATAGTCCCGGGCGGCCAGGTCAACCGG
This sequence comes from Alopecurus myosuroides, assembly GCA_028641055.1. Lineage (NCBI taxonomy): Eukaryota > Viridiplantae > Streptophyta > Magnoliopsida > Poales > Poaceae > Alopecurus > Alopecurus myosuroides. The sequence goes on from CM054063.1 coordinate 142,777,436, forward strand.
AATTAATTCCCTCCATGCGCCGCAACGCGCTTCCCAACCCGCGACGTCTGACCTTCTGTCGCGGGTCTCCTCCCGACCCGGGACTAAAGACTCATTAGTCACGGTGCGCGACGTTTGGGGACTGATGCTGGCATACCGAAGGCCTTTTTTCTACCAGTGCTAGCTACATCAGTTGATCATGGATTAGCATACCACCTCAGAATAGTCTACGTGGCCCCTTGTTTTTACTACAATTTTATATAGTGAATCCAGTAATGCAGACAGCCCTTTTAAAAGCGCTAGGCCGGGCTTGCCCCTGACTCTCAAAAAGAGCCTTCTACAGTCACTATGGAGATATCAAGGGAATTTGTTAGTTTAAAAGGTGTGTCCTTATTCATGGAACGTGTACCAAGTGGAGAATGCAATCTTTCCAATATAATCCCTGCACATGAATGATTCTAGCAAGGCTAGAGATCAATTTCCCATAACATCTTATCTCGAATCACCTTCTCAAACAAGTCCTCGATGTGTGGTAATGAATATTTTCTACAATTGCTTACCGTGTTAGGATCACAATGATCCACACTCTCCTTTTTTGCCAACAACACTCTCTCTTTGTTGTAAACATAACCGTCACTCCCCAAGGTGAAACACTACGTAGAAAGAGGCCAATGGGAAAAAAAATTGTGAATAACTGAGTCTTGAATTTTTCTTGAAATGGTCATGACAAACCATAAGCACTCAACGAGGTAGGTGGAGTATCAGGAATAAGATCAATAAGAGACTGAACATCTCCCTCGCTAATAAATTAGAAACTAGCATGGTATCTTGATCACAAACAATTTCCTTCGCCTTGGTAAATCATGAAATTCTTATGAAGAATTTAGATGTTACATGACCTTTGAATACTCAACATTTTCAACTTTGCAACACAACTAGCGAACCAACAACCTACCTAAAAGTCTCATGGTGGTCTAGAAGGGCGTACCTCTGAAGTTCCCGTAGAGAGGGAAACAAGTTTATCATCACCGCATCTCCTACGATTGGTAATATTTGCCTCTAGAACCTATGGAACGTCATGTCATTTCATGCTTTAGCCAGAATAATATCATCTCTCAACTAATCTCTACTATATAATTTGTGTTAACGACCTGGTACGTCGTACGTGGTACGCTCCGACGGGTGAATTCTTTGCCCGATCGATCGCGGAAATAAAACTGTAGTGCGCACCAAGTGGCCCAAGCCCAGCTGCGATCAGAAACTGCCATCTTGTGGGAATTCCCTTGCCATCGCCCGAGCGATGGGGGATACCGTTTCGCTAAAGGATTTCTGTTTTTGGGCCGGCCCACTCTACTGCGTTCTTCATTTCTTTCTTTCGCTGTCCATTCCTCCCGACAGTTCGCATTTGGGAGTTAAGGTGTTCTCGTTAGCTTCATCCCCTCCCCCTTCGGCGAACTCAGTGAGAACTAACCCTAGCTCATCCGAATCGCGAGTTCGCCGAAATCGAGAGGAAGATATATGTCGCGGCGGGAGCCTGATCTATGTTTTGTGCTTCTAGTTTGCAGGTAGTCGTGGTGTGAGGCTCGAGTTCCTTGGGTACGACATCGATCTTCTCATCGAACGATCACTGGTAGAAAATAGGCCTATAGTCCCGGTTCGCCAGGGCCAGTAGTCCCGGCCGCGCAACCGGGACTAGCTATGCGCGACTAAAGACCCCCCCCCCTATAGTCGCGCCGCTTACGAACCGGGACTAAAGGCCCGTCCACGTGGGCGCCAGGAGTCCGTCGCGGCGGAGGACCTTTAGTCCCGTTCTTGTGGCTAACCGGGACTGAAAACCTCCTTCGCAGGTTTAGGGTTTTAGGCCCCCCTAAACCTGGTTTCTTTTTAATTTGTTTTGTTTTATTTCTTTTATATTTTATTTTGTGTTTTATTTTAATTTTGATGAAGTTTCAGTACACATATATATATATTTTACGCTACTATATACATGCATATGTATATATGAAATTTCAAACAAGAAGAATTCAATAGAGGAATATATAATATATATTCAATCTCGGGTGACCATATACAACTTCGAACAAGTTTCTATATACACAATTAAGATAGATGATCATACACAACTTCGAACAAGTTTCAATCTTGGAGATGCATATAAGCATCATCGTCGGTGGACGCATGGTGTTCTCCTTTGGAATCGACGACATGCCTAAGGAAAAATCCTGCTATTTCCTCTTGAATTAGTCGGAAGCGAGCTTCTGGAGTAAACGCCCTCCGCAAGTTATTGAGACTCCTCCGAGTGCTCTCGTCCTTCTTCCTCTCAGAGATTTCTTTCCGTATGTTCTCACAAACATAGTATCCACATAGACCGGTCCCCGGTGGCTGCTTATCCACACCACGAACCACATTTTTAAATCCTAGCTGATGTTTGAATCCACCGACATGTTCATGTGAGAACCTCTCCAAACTCTACAGTGCAAATAAAATTAAATGAACAAGGGAGTTATTAGCTACTGCATATTAGGAAATGAACAAAAGAGACCGATCGATATAGAGCGGAAATGATTGAAAATGATTACCTTTGCATCATTTTTCTCATGTCGATCCAAAGCTTTGTATCTGAATTCATAGAGTCCATGATAAAAACTGTGGAGCTCTGAAGTTCAATTTTTACCAGAATCCAGTGGAACCTGCGGACACGTTACATGCGCACAGGCATAACTTAACGATTAGACATACCATGCATGGAGTAAACAAACGAGAATGGGCACAAGAGAGAAACACTCACCCAAAATGGTAAGGAAATAGAATATGACTTTTGAGTTCATGCTTTTTAAGAAAATTGTACAAGTCTTTCTCCACGTCTTTGGGGTGATGCTCTAACATAGTTCCATTAATGATTTGTGGGTCAATGAACCCAACAACATGGATGAGTCTTATTTTGCATTCCCAAATCTTCAATCTGCATAATAGCGTACGGAACAATATAGTTAGGCGCAACTGGTACAGTGTAGGCAATGAAGAACGAGATGAGGTAGAAATAAATCACTTACAGAACGTAGCAACTCAGGATAGATTTGTCGAGCTCACGCAGATTGCACAGCTGGAACAATTCACTCATCTCAACTGGTACAGTGTACTTTTTGGTGTGATGCTCCTCTGTAACATCCACATACACAAAGTCTCTGTCGGACCATGATATGAAATGTTTGTACCAACGTAGCAGACTTTGCATTTGTGGTGGTAGATCCTTTTCCTGCGTAGGCTCGACGAGAGGCCCTTTCTTCTCATATTGTAATGCTACTTCAGCCATTGGCGCATCGTCCAGGCCTAAAAAGGCACGAAGAGACATACTGGCCTCGGACGCATTTTTCATGGCAGTAGCTACAGTCAATCCCATTGCTGCCACAGCTTCTCTGACCTCGGGGTCCTGTTCCGGACCGGCTTTCACTATGAGCTGGGGGATCGATTGTTTACTCTGCATCCCGAGCTGGTCAACTTGTTTCCCGCTTTTTTTCATTTTTTCTTTCTCCTCCGCCAATGCTTTTGCTTGCGTACGAAGTTCATATCATAGTCTTTAGGCAAATTCTTCTCGGCTTGGGACGGTGTCGACAAAAAACCCTTAGCCCACTTGTCTACCTCCGGAGGGTATACTTCCTTGGGCTTAGGCTCCCTTAGCGCCTTCTTATCGTCCTTCCATTTGTCATAGTGAGCCTTCGCGGCCAATTTGGTTTCATCATCATTAAGTTCCCAAGGCCTTGGGGGGATAGGCTTCCGTGATGGCTCCGGTACCCGTGTGGTCTTAGGTACATAAGCCTCCGGGTTAATAGTCCAAGAGCAGGTTTCCTTGCTGTCCGCCTGCTTCTGTTTCTTCGCCGGAGGAGCAATGTGGGGCGACGGCTGATTATCCGCCGGAGGAGGAATGGGAGGCGACGGCTGCTTCTTATCTGCCGGAGAAGGAATGGGGGGCGACGGCTGCTTACCCGCCGGAGATTGTGGATCGGGGGACGGAGTCGAATGGCGTGAAGGAGGCGTAGGTGAACCAGCACCACCACCACCAGCACCTGCACCATCGGAGGGGGGTGGACTTGTTAGCCTTGGCGTCTCGCCTGGAAACACTATGTACTTCTTTTTCCATAGAATGAACTGGCGCTTGACATCTCCAAGTCTTATCTCCCGTTCGGGTGTAGCTATGTCAATCTCCAGGTCCTCAAACACTTGGACTATGTCTTCCACCGTGAAACGAGCATAGCCATATGGAATGGGGTTGTTGTGATGGAGTGCTCCAGGTGTATAGGGTAAAGCACTTCCTGTAGCTATCTTCATGGAAATGTTCCAAAAGGGATAATGCAGATCACATTCTTTCATCTTGTTTACATCATCCACGGGGTAGTGAGGCTCCGGTGCACGACTCTCGATCATCGGTGCATTAGCACCTGCAGGCGGGGCCTCCGTGGAAGCCACGCTGCTTCTCTGTTGATGCTGGCTTCCGAGATCCGCTGCATGTTCTTCATGCGGCCCTGCAGACGCCGCTGTTTCTTTCTCAAGTATTCCCACCACGGTCTGCTTCAACTCACTAACTTCTGTTGCAAGCTTCGACAGAAGATCTGCATCCCGGTCCGTATTTCTCTTACGGCTTCTATAACAGTACGGGTCACCCTCCTGGGAAAACCCTACTTTCCACGGCAATCTGCCTTTGCCTCGTATATTCCTCCGTGTTCAGGATTCCCGACGGCATGGTTCAGTTGGTCTCTCTCTCTGTTGAACGTGATCCAGCCCTGTTGAGCTTTGGTCATTGCGTCAACAAGGTTTTTTGTGGGAGCAAACGTTTTCTGCCGATGAACACACGCCCCTGTCTCCGGGTCTAGCGATCCCCCATGCCCGTACCACCACATTTTGGCTCTTTCGTCCCATCCCTCTGTACCTAGAGGGATTTCTCTTGCCCTCAGGCCGTCCTCCATCGCCTGCCACTTAGGCGCCGAAACGCGGTATCCTCCTGGCCCCATAACATGATGGTACTGTTTCTTATCCGCATTAGCCTTATTTTTTTCGACATTTCCTTGAAATGCTCCAATTTCTTCTGCGTCACAAATTCTGGCGAATCATCTCTCATTTTCTCATGTTGTCCAGTGAAAATCGGAGTCTTGCCCTTGCTGACATATTCACGGAACAATTTTTTCTTGAAGTTCCGGAATGCTTCGGCCATCTTCTGAAAGGCGAACTCTTTGACTAGCCTCCTCCTCTGACGTCCACCCGGAACCTCTTCACCAAATTCATATTTTTTGTTGTATTCCGGAGGTAGAATGAAATGTACCATAAGCTTTCTGAACATCTACTTTTTCGTTCTCTTGTGGACATAACTGAAACCAAGACGTGCTTTCTTTGGCTCCTTCCATTCCTGGACGGTGATCAGGACGGTCTCTCTAACAATGACTCCGCATTGGTTGATAAACTTTGTGGTGTGCTGTAGGGGCTTGCCGGTTTCACAGACTGATTCGATGCTATATGTTTCTCCATCTTTCATCGCCTTGGATTTGCCACGCGTTGTCGTACTCGATCTGGCCGAGGGCTAAAATAAGAAAGAGAGTCGCGCGCGTTAGTGCATATGTATTCACATTTCAGTAAGTTTGTATCACGAGAGGCTTTGGAGATCGTCGTTTGTCAACGGTTGACCTCCGTCATCAATGTCCATTCCTTCACCTCCTTGATCATCCACAATGTCCGTTGCTTCACCTCCTTGATCATCGACAATGTCCGTTCGTTCACGTTCTTGATCATCAAGGTTCAGATAAGAAGAGATTACATCATGTTCTCCGGCTATGATATCTAATAGATAACCTTCGGCCTCCTGTTCTGTCAGGTCTCTATTGTCCACCATATGTCACTCCTGCAGACATGCATGTAGTAAAAATTAATTAAGTATATAGGAGACTTAGCAAATATTGTCGTAGAAGGAGGGAAAACAGATTGCTAGGGTTTTGGGTGGAAGAACGATGACCACCGGAGGGGGAAAACCATACTTTAGAGGTGTGTCCAAGATTAGTTTCTCAAATGACTTGGAGAACCCCATAGCTAGGTTGCATTTGCTTTCCTGGTCATTTTGGTATATTACACTTAATATTCTGAATTTATTGAATTAAAACTTATTTTAATGAATTTAATAAAAAATTAAATATGGTCTCATTTTGAACTTTTTCAAACATGATTGAAAATGATATAAACAGACAGCTTACATTTTTGTGAACATTTTGCATATTTTTCCATAATTTTCGGAATTATAAATTAAAAGTTATTTAATTTAGAAGATTTAACTATTTTTTGTAATTCCATATACAGTGGGCCCCACGTGTCATGATGACGTCATTAAAAAAAACTCGACAACACGTGGCCAGGTGACGTCATCATGACGTCACCCCTAGCGTCACACGATGGCCGCGGTGGCGGATTCGGTCGCCGGTGGCGATTCCGGCCACGGGGGAGGGAACGGAGACGACGGGGCTCTCGGGTCTCCGGCGAACGTGTCGATTCCGGCCACGGGGAGGGAACGGAGACGACGGGGAGGAGGCAGGGATGAGGAGCGGCGGGAGGACGGTCACGGCGGGCGGATGTCGTTGCGGCGGGAGGATGGTCACGGAGGGCACGTCCGAGGAGCAGCGACGGGAACGGACGACGGGGATGACGGGCGCAGGGGCGGCGGGCACCTACCGGAGATGACGGTGGCGCTTCCTCTGTGTCTCTGCGGGCGGAATCGGCGACGGCGGCGCGGAGAAGACGACTGCGTGCGGCGCGGAGAAGACGATGCAGTTGGTCCTTAGAAAAATTTCATGGGCGGGAATATATAGGGCCAGCCTTTAGTCCCGGTTCGTGACAGCAACCGGGACTAAAGGTCCCCCGAGGTACCCTCCGCGGGCCTTTACTCCCGGTTGGTGTCACGAACCGGGACTAAAGGTCCCCCTAGTCCCGGTTGGTGTCACGAACCAGGACTAAAGGTGCAATTTTTGCGGCGTTTTCGTTCCCGCGCAGAACGAGCCTTTAGTCCCGGTTCGTGACACGAACCGCGACTAAAGGTGGTTATTTAAATACTTTTCCTTTTCCCAAACTTAAAAATACAAATAATATATCAGAAAATTCAGAAAAATAAAACTAATTCTTTTTAAAATCTTAAAAATACAAATAATATATCACAAAATTCGGAAAAATAAAACTAATCATAAAGATTATATAATCATAAAGATTCACACACATCTTGAATATATATATAGATAAAAATGGCAGTACATAATGGCTAGAGTGGATCTAAACCTAAACGGAGAGCATAGATGCATGATCTAATATCTGTTGTCATACTCCAGCCTAGGCCTATAGTACATGTACTCGTAGTCGTCGTAGTCGTCGCCGCCGTCGTCGTCACTATCGTCTGACGGTGCTCTGCACTCCCTCGGAGGATCACGACTCCAGGACTGGGCCTGAGGGTAGCGCAGGCGGGGGATATCGCCGGCCCTGATGTATTCCATGACGCTTTGTAGAGTCCGGCCGGACCACCATAGCCGACGACCGGCCTTGTGAAAGTTCCCAGGAGGCAGGCCGTCCTCCTCATACCTGGCGAGCGCCCTCTCACGCCGTTTGATGAAGAAGGCATCCCAAGTATGCTGGTTATCGGGATGCCAACTGGGATTCCTCCGCTGCTTCGGTGTGATCTCGTGATAGTAGTGGTTCGTGATGGCCGCCCGACGCGCCACACCTTGAGGAAGAGGAGGGACCGGCACTCCTCTGGCGCTCAGCATCCAACCGGCGGGAACGTTGTAGCCGCACAGGCATGGGTAGTTCGAGGCGGAAAGTGCCTCCGCCTGGATGAATGTTAGAGTGGGTACGGTAGAAGCCATGAGAGAGTGGTGAGTTTGTATGTGTTTATGCCAATGGTGTGGCAATGCATACATATATATAGCGAGAAGAAAACATCCCTTTAGTCCCGGTTGGGGACACCAACCGCGACTAAATGGGTTAGGGTTTCGTTTGGACCAATCAGATAGAATCACACGGATCGTGTGTTTCTTTAAAGCGCTTGTGAGTCGTTGAATCCGGGGTGTGTTTATTTCGAGCTGTTGTGAGCCGTTCGATCAGGGCTACGGTGTGTTTCTTTCGAGCTGTTGTGAGCCGTTGGATGAGGTGGTTTCTTAACCGTTGGATCAAAACCCTAGCACAACACTTTGTGAGCCACATGACCCTATATATAGCCCACCTTCATACACCGGTCAGTTCATCGAGCAAATACAAGACATCCGGATTCGCCATCATACGTCATGCCGTGCATTTGGTATGCATATTGCACCCAGTAGCCACGGTGGGGCTGTATGATGGAGATACCGATTGTTTTGTTCTACATCCCCCTTTAAGGTTTGATACATCATATATTCAGTTTATCGAGCAAATACAAAACATCCGGATTCGCCATCATACGTCCTACCGTGCATTTGGTATGCATATTGCACCGAGTAGCCACGGTAGGGCTGTATGATGGTGATACCGATTGTTTTGTTCTACACCCCCCCCCCCTTTAACACATCCATCCATCCTTGGGTCAGTGTTCACTTTGAGCTCGGGTAGAAATGTGCAACTATTTGCTTGGTTGTGTTAGGGTGGCGCGTGACGCGGGAGTTGTGACGCGTGGCGCGAGAGTTGCGACGCGTGGCACGGGAGTTGTGATGCGTGGCTAGGAGGGCGCGGTATAAACTGTCACGCCTCGAGCGCGTCTTCTCCTCTCCACGCACCGTCGCGCTTCCACCATGCCTCCGAGGAGGAACAGCACCACCGGCTTCCGCGGCGTCCGAGCACGGCAGAACGGAATGTTCAGCGCAGATATCCCCTGGGGGGACGACCGCATCCCCCTCGGCTCCTTTGCGACGGCGGCGGAGGCCGCCCGCGCCTGGGACGCGGCGGCCTGGCGCCTCAACCGCCCGCGGTCGCTGATGAACTTCAACGACTGCCACACCGTCTGGGAAGCGGAGGCCAGGGCGCCGAAGCCGCAGATCGTCACTGCCGCCGACCACCTCCACCTCCGTCACCGCGCGTTTCAGGGCCTAGTCGACGCCAGGGAAGAACGCGTCGTCCGCGAGTATTACCGGAACAACCAGGGGGAGGAGAGCGCCGACGAGGAGCTCTGGCAGACCCGCGCGGCTGAGCGGGCGGAGCGCCACCTCGAACGCCACCTCGAGTTAGATGCCACTCGGGAGGCGAGGACGAGGGCGCTGCAAGAGCTTCGTCGGGCCGACCGCGCCAGCGAAGTCTGGGCCTCCGACGATCCGAGGTGGGGGCCTATCTCGGACATACCATCATGCACCTCCGACGACGACGAGGAGGTCACCGACGAGTTCGCCGATGACGATGACCCGGAGGAGGTCACCGACGAGTTCCCCGACGACGACGAGGAGGAGTAGTGTTCGTATGTTCTCTCTTTTTAATAAAAGAATTTGTATTCCGGCGACACTGCGGCGCGCTAGCGCGTCTGTTTTCTGTTTTAATAAAAGTTATGAAATCAGATATTTTATCTCACAAGGTTTTGAGACATTTAAGTAACCTTCTGTTTTCCATGCTTTCCACTCGTTTTCTCAAATATTTTGCAAAGGAGTTAGTCTTAAACACATCAGAGATAATATAATTCACATGATCCATTCAAAAAAGTTTGGTACACAATAAATTATTACATATCAATTCTTCCCTTGTGTCCCCGCTTTCTTACGATTTGGCCGTATCCATGGAGCATCCTCATCATTTAACTTAATGCTTGGGTCAGTGTTGACTTTGAAGGGCGGAATTTCACCAAACATATTATAATCTTCTGGCATGTCTGCCTTGTCATCCACTCCCACGATGTTTCTTTTCCCTGAAAGAACAATGTGGCGCTTTGGATCATTGCATGATGTACTGATCGTTTTCTTATCTTTCCGTTTCCTCGGTTTGCTACTCATGTCCTTTAAATAGAAAACCTGAGCGACATCTTTGGCTAGGATGAATGGTTCGTCAAGGTAACCAAGATTTTCAAAATCCACCATTGTCATTCCGTATTGCTCGTCCACCTTTACCCCACCTCCTGTTAGCTTGAACCATTTGCACCGGAACAAAGGGACCTTAAAGGAGGGTCCATAGTCAAGTTCCCATATCTCCTCTATGTAACCATAATATGTGACCTTTTTCCCAATCTCGGTTGCTGCATCAAAGCGGACACCACTGTTTTGGTTGGTGCTCTTTTTATCTTGGGAGATCGTGTAAAATGTATTCCCATTAATCTCGTACCCTTGGTAAGTCATTATAGTCGAAGATGGTGTCTTGGCCAACATGTACAGCTGATCTCCAACATCATTGTCATTCATTAAATGTTTTCACAACCAACTGCCGAAAGTCTCCATGTCGGCCTTTCTAATCCATGATTTAGGCTTCCCCGGGTTGTCCGAGCGTAAAATATTCTTGTGTTGCTCGAAGTACGGAGCCACCAAGCTCGAATTTTGCAGAACTGTGTGGTGTGCTTCAGTCATAGAATGACCGTCCATACATATCGTTGATTTCCTTCCGATCGTGCCTTTTCCACTTAGTCTCCCCTCGTGCCGCGATTGAGGAATACCAATCGGCTTAAGGTCAGGAACATAGTCAATGCAGAACTCAATTACCTCCTCATTTCCATAGCCCTTTACGATGCTTCCTTCTGGCCTAGCACGGTTACGAACATATTTCTTTAATACTCCCATAAACCTCTCGAAGGGGAACATATTGTGTAGAAATACAGGACCGAGAATGGAAATCTCTTCGACTAGGTGGACCAGGAGGTACGTCATGATATTGAAGAAGGATGGTGGAAACACCAACTCGAAACTGACAAGACATAGGACCACATCGTTCTGTAACCGTGGTAGATCTTCTGGACTGATTACCTTCTGAGAGATTGCATTGAGGAATGCACATAGCTTCACAATGGCTACTCGAACATTTTCCGGTAGGAGCCCCCTCAAAGCAATCAGAAGCAATTACGTCATAATCACGTGGCAGTCGTGAGACTTCAGGTTTTGGAACTTTTTGTCCGCCATGTTTATTATTCCCTTTATATTCGACGAGAAGCCAGACGGGACCTTCATACTGCTCAGGCATTCAAAAAAAATGACCTTCTCTTCTTTGGTAAGAGCGTAGCTGGCACGACCTTGAATTCATTCCGGATGCCAGTCATGTGGGTCTTTCAAAAGTTGCTGGTTCTGCCGTGCATCCTTTGTATCATTTGTCTTCCCATACACGCCCAAGAAGCTTAGCAGGTTCACGCAAATATTCTTCATAACATGCATCACGTCGATTGCAGAGCGGACATCTAGGACTTTCCAATACTGTAGCTCCCAAAATATCGATTTCTTTTTCCACATGGGTACGTGCCCGTCAACTCCCAGCGGAACTTATTGCCCGCCAGGACCCTTTCCAAAGATGACTTTCAAATCCTTGACCATATCAAATATCTCAGCTCCAGTACGTTCCGCAGGCTTAGGCCGGTGATCTGCCTTGCCGTTGAAATGATTGCCTTTCTTTCTTACATTATGATTTCGGGGAAGAAATCGACGATGACCCAGGTACACGTTATTCCTACAATTATCAAAAAATACACTTTCAGTCTCATGTAAGCAGTGCGTGCATGCTTTGTATCCCTTATTTGACTGTCCCGAAAGGTTACTCAGAGCAGGTCAATCGTTGATGGTTACAAAAAGCAACACTCGTAGGTTAAATTCCTCTTCTTTAAGCTCATCCCACACAGGTACACAAGGTCTACCCCACAACTGTAAAAGTTCATCAACTAATGGCCTTAGGTACACATCGATGTCGTTGCCGGGTTTCTTTGGACCTTGGATGAGCACTGGCATCATAATGAACTTCCGCTTCATGCACAACCAAGGAGGAAGGTTGTAGATGCATAGAGTCACGGGCCAGGTGCTATGGCTGGAGCTCTGCTCGCCAAAAGGATTCATGCCATCAGTACTTAGACCAAATCTTATGTTCCTTGCATCAGCTGCAAAATCTTTGAACTCTCTGTCGATCTTTCTCCATTGCGTTCCATCAGCGGGGTGTCTCAACTCCCCGTCGGACTTACGGTCCTCTTTGTGCCATCGCAACAACTTGGCATGCTCTTTGTTCCTGAACAGGCGTTTCAGCCGAGGTATTATAGGAGCATACCACATCACCTTGGCGGGAACCCTCTTCCTGGGTTTCTCGCCCTCAACATCGTCACCAGGGTCATCGCCTATGATCTTATAACGCAATGCAGTGCATACAGGGCATTCATCCAAATTCTCATATGCACCACGGTAGAAGATGCAGTCGTTAATGCATGCATGTATCTTCAGAACCTCTAAACCTAGAGGGAAGACAACCTTCTTTGCTTCGTACGTACTGGCGGGCAACTCGTTATTCTTCGGAACATATTCTTCAACATTTTCAGCAAATTTTCAAATGATGAGTCAGCTACACCTTCCCGTGCCTTCCATTTCAGCAAATCCAGTGTGCAGCCCAGCTTTTTCAGACTATTGTCGCATCCTGGGTACAGCGACTTCGTGTGATCCTCTAACATGCGATCCAAATTCTCCCTCTCCTTGTCAGTTTCGCAGCGTCTCCGTGCATCAGCAATGGTCTGACCAAGATCATCAGCGGGCTCATCATGTGCCTCTTCTTCACCTTCACCAAACCCTTCCCCACCTTCAGCATCATCGTCCATGAAAGTATCACCGAAAGCGTCATGATAGTTGAAATCGATATCATCCTCTTCTTCATCTTCTTCCATTCTAACCCCTTTTTCTCCATGCTTGGTCCAACAATTATAGCTTCGCATGAAACCGTGCCGAAGCAGGTGCATGTGAACGACTTTTGAGGAGGAGTGACCCTTCTCATTCTTACATTCAGCACATGGACAGATAATAAAACCTCGTTGCTTGTTCGCATTTGCCACTACGAGGAAATCTTTCAAACCCGTAGTGAACTTGCCGGAGAGTCGGTTACCGTACATCCATTGCCGATTCATCTGCATTATTATTATATAAAGTATATATTTAACCATCATGCATTTGTTAAACTAGCTAGCTGGAAATAATACAAATCATGAAAGGTTCAAGTTGCTAACCGTGATCGTGGAGGTAAAATAAATGAAAACCCACCATATCTTGTGTGTTTCATGCTCTCGGGCATTTCATCACACCTTGTGTGCATAGGAGGAACAAAAATTAAACCACCACCCCTTGTGAATATTGTGAGTAGAAGTGACACCAAATGTGGCTAAGTGCAGCCACCTGAGCCCTATATATAGGGATGGGCCTTTAGTCCCGGTTCACCTGGACAACCGCGACTAAAGGCCTTGGGGACCTATTAGTCCCGGTTGGCCTGGCCAACCGGGACTAAAGCCACTCCCGTCCGCCAGCTGTGGACCGAGCGCGCTGGGCCCAGACTGTTGGTCGCGGGTCTCCTCCCGAACCGCGACTAGAGACCCCTATAGTCGCGTGTCGATACTTTTGGGGACTAATGGGGGCGTATGGAAGGCCTATTTTCTACCAGTGTTATCTTCATCGCTTGAACCTTAAACACAAGTTCCCACTCCTTTTTTCATACAATACTAATTTTGAGATTCGTTCTTTGGTATCTCCATGCCTAGTACGATCTTGTTACAAACAAACTCATCTACTCATTACCATTTTGTTGCATCCTTGTGACATAGTCACATGTTTGCAAGCTTTAATCGATGTAACACCGCTGAGTGGGCCCAGCGTATCTATCCTTTATGTGGATTGACAAATCCCTCTCTCGATGCATATGTCTCAATGTATCCCTCTAGTTACTTGACATACACCTTTATAATTACTCATTTAAGTTAGTGATAGTGGGTGTAGTAAAAACAAACTCAAAGACAGTGATTAAATATATTCTCACGGTCAGAGGTTTGGATACTATGTTTTCTAGATATTTATAAGTTGGAGGTGTTTCCATCACATCATTCATCTAATGAAATGACTCCAGTGTCAAAGACTTCCCATGATTAGGAAATCTTGATCATTCGTTGCCTAATTGACTAGTTAAATAGAGGCTTACTAGGGACCTGTTTGATTTTATACCACACGTGTATTAATGTTTCCGCTTAATATAGTTATATCATGATATAAAATATATTATGAACACATGATATATGATAAATAACATCTTTATTAATTGTGTCTAGGCATATCTCCTTCACAAACATGGTGGTCAATGACAACGAGGATGGCCCTCCAACATGGCGGCGAACGATGAGGAGGAGGACGGCCTGACAGATGTCTCGGATAGCTAGTTTTTAATTTCCCGCTGTAGTTTAAATTTGAATATAAGGGCCGATCTATGAATCTATGAATGGTAAAGTGTAGTTTAAATTTCAATGTATGATATAAGTTGTTTCATTATGCACTCAAGGTGTTTGTTGTTTTGACTGAAATTTTGTGGTTTTTTTTTCAAGAGTGCCGTTGTGGGCACCACCCATCAAATAATTGGACATATCTCCGACGCCCCCCAAAAAGGGCACAAGTGGGGGGCCGGACACAAATAAATTGGTTGCCGGTGGAGATTCTCTTAGCAAACACAAATGGAATTTTAAGACTAATCTTAACCTAATAATAAAATCATTAAGACTGACTTGGTTGGTTGGTTGGTACGTTGTTTAAACTGTCCCAAAGTTGACACAAATTACCCACCTATGCCACCATAAGTACAAAAACGTTTCAATTTCCCTTAGACCTTTCGTATCATGTGTGCTTTTTTACGCCCGTTTATTTTTCTTCCATACGTCGTTTCCTTTTCTATGTTGCTTTTCTTTCCTAATATCGCTCGCCCCGTTCTTCTTGTCGTCACGGGATCCGTCCACCAATTTTACTCATTGTTTAGTAAATCGTTAACTGGTAACTACCCGGCTGGCTGGCGAGTAGGGGATTAATAGGCTATTCGGCAAGTTAATCGTCCATTTAATCAATTAATCATCCGATTTATCAATTAATCGGCTACCCGGGGACCCTACGAGTAGGGATTAATCAGCAAGTTAACAGGTTAACTGACTGAATTCTTTAACTGTGATTTTACTGCCAGCTCACTTTTCCCATCCCATGTCTGTTTCAGTTTGAAACATGTGGGACACACGAGATCAAAATCGATCCATGAGCTCCCACCTATATATCCTGGTGGCCTCCTCTCGAAATCAGATCGAATCTCATCAAACCAATCCATAACACGCCCCCACCTCGATCCCAACCGGAAACACTAGCGTAGGAGTAAATAAAACTCTTGCGCCGGGGTAGGTAGGGTGTGGGGGGGCCGTTCCACATTAAAAATCCCATGTACCCTTTCGGTTTGATCTCCTTTGTTCATCGTTTATTTTACCGATTATATCATATATGGTAACACTTTGTGAATCATGTAATTTGCTCATTAAGATTCTGTGACAGAGCAAACATATACTTAACAAACAATGAAATTTAAGGTGCAAATGGGATGCGTACCCGGAGGCCCACTTCCGTCCAGTTTTGCTCACATAGATTACGACGTGCGACAACGAAAACACACATCTAACCAGGTAATACCCTGCGCATTGCTGCCGAAATTATATATGATTTTCATATAAGGAAAAGGTGATATAAATCATGTTCAAATGCACTTTTTTAGAACGAAACAAAAAAACTGGTGCAAGCTTTATGCTTGCAGATGGCATGCGCTGATAGATGACATGGATATTCTATGTGAAAATTTTCAAACATCAAGACTCGCATGCACTTTTCCAAAAAAATAAATCCATCAATCCATGCACTTTGTCAAGGAAAAAAAAACATACATGCATAAAGTTGATCACGATGTGGACACTTTGTATGTGACCTTGCAATATTAAATGAACAAAGTAAGGATAAATTTTATAGACATTATAGATTTTTACAGATAAGTGGGATAGGTGAGAATGTGCTTAATCTGTTCCACAAACTTTGCCGGCGAGTCCGGTCCAAGGGCGTGGAGCGGGACCATAGTCGAAGGAGTCGTACATGCGGCACAATCACAGATGAAGAAAGTAAAAGGAGACAAAGTATAGGCGGAACTGATCTTTATTAATCAACTGAGTGAAGAAGGCTACTCTTCCTTTTTTGACATCATGGATTAACTCCATCTCCTAGACTTTGTAAATATTGTAAATAACTTTTTTATTCTTTAATAAAGTGGGGGCTGCGGGGGATTCCCCCACAGTAATGGTGTCAAAAAAAATCAATTGAATGTCTCTCTCCATAAAATGCCTGAGTATATATAGGGGAGAGGGGTAGTTTGGGAGGACCAAAACCTAGAGGGAAAGCCCCCACCTAAGAAAGGCGGGGCCGTACATTGCAACGTATGTTGGTTTCCCAATACTCCCCCTTGGTCCGACTCCCGTATTGTCTATTTCTCAAAAACTCCAAAAAAAAGCAGTGGGAAAAATATGGAGAAAGAGCTCATAGAATATGTCTCCTCATGTTGCATGAATTGCCTCATCAAAAACTTTGTTGTGAGAAACATATGTAAAACTCACATAAGGGAAAAAGAGTACAATCCAGTCAACATCAGGTTGAGTACTCTATCATCTGGATCAAGATTTACATATAGGGTTGTGAAGAATCTCCCCCGGAGTCTGGCATTTCTCTAAGTCTCATCATACCGATTCCACGAACACACCTCTCAAAACATAATACCGGTAATGATTTAGTGAACAAATCAGTCAGATTGTCACACGACTTAGTATGCAAGATTCTCACCTCGTTCATCTTCTGCAGCTCATGCACATAGAAGAAGTTGGGGTTGATATGCCTTGTGGGATTACTCTTCACATACCCTGACTGCACTTGTGCAACACAAGCTGCATTATCTTCAAAGATAATGATGCAGGTCTGTACGATATTCAGCCCATATGTGTGCTGAATCTGGCGAATCATTTTTCGAAGCCATTCAAACTCTCGTGATGCCTCGTACATGCTATGATTTCTGAGTGGTTCGTCGAAGTAGATACCAGACTTTTCTTAGACGATTTCCAGGAAATTGCTTTTCCACCACAAAGAAAAACATATCCAGTCTCTTACTTCGAGGTGTGCGGGTCCGACAGGTACCCTTCATCAGCATAGCCTATCAGTGATAGGTCTTGATTCCTCCCATAAAACAGTCCAAGATCTTAAGTCCCTTACAGGTATCAGAAGACGTCATTGATGCCTTTGCAATGTGTATTGGTAGGCTCGGAATTGTACCTAGCAAGCAAATTTACGTCGAATACAATATCCGGACGTGTTCAATTCGCTAGGTACATGAGTTCTCCAACAACGCTCAAGAAGGGGAATTCTGGTCTCAGAATTTCCTCCCCCTCTTTCTTAGGCCTAAACAGGTCCTTATCTTGCTGTAAAGGCCTCCCGATCATCAGGGTCTTAGAAGGATATGCCTTATCAAATCCAAATCTCTCCAACACCTTCTGGGTGTAGGAAGACTGGTGCACTAGAATCCCAGCAGGGGAATGTTCAAGTTGCAGACCGAGACAGAACTTAGTTTTACCCAAATTATTCATCTCGAATTCCGACATCAGGTAGAAACTCGCTTCCTCAATATCTCCAGGTGTACCGATTATATTCAAATCGTCCATATACACCGAGATTACACAGAATCCATCCTGGGATCGCCGTATAAAGACACATGAGAATTCCTCGTTGCTCGTGTAGCCCTTCTGATCAAGGAAATCACTTAAGCGATTATACCACATCCTATTATACTGTTTAAGTCTGTACGATGAATTCTTGAGAAGAACACTGTATAGACCCCGATTTGCTCTATCTTGGTTCAAAACGGGGATACTTTCGGGTACCTTCATGTAAATATCCGAATCCAGATTACCATCCATCAATTTCATTAAGTCTATATTTACCGGCATTGAGATCAAGTATCTAAAGGTTATACCATACATAACTAAGGAGTAAGTTTCCTCAAAATCAACATCTCGTTGTTTAGTGAACCCTTGAGCAACGAGCCTTGCTTTTGTACCGAACCACCTCATTCCTTTCATTTCTCTTACGAACAAAAACCTACTTATGGACAATAGGGCGCACGTGGGGAGGAGTTAGGCTGCGTGGTCCAAACACCTTCCGATTGTTAAGAGATAGTAATTCTGAGGTAACTGCCTTTTGTGAATCTTTCCAGTCCGACCTATCTTTACAATTAGTGAGACTGTTAGGTTCTGGGTCAGGATCTATGACTGAGGCAATTTTCTCAACAAAGTTAACGTGGCAATTTCCATTGATCGGTTCATTGACTCTCCCGGATTTATATAATTTATAGCCATTTCGTCATGGGGCGCATCTAGTCCTACCTCTTGCTCTAGTGTATTTCCCATTACAGGAGCGAGGTCCTTAATTTTTCTGCACCGATGTGTGTACTTACATCTCCGCTGGATGTTCCCTCAATAGGGACGTTCAAGTCCGAAATCCTGTGCACAGGACTTTCTGTACTTGTGCCAGGTCTCAACTGGCTCCCCTTTTGCTTACTAGGGGATATAGTGATTGTCTGTGATAAATCTCTCTTATCCTTCTTCGCCAGGCGTCCCCGAGTACTTGAGATTTGATAATACGGATTTCGCATCCTCTTAGGCCTTTGGACGGGAGAGGGCGTACCATTAGTTAACTTCGGTATCTCAACCCTTTCCGGTGCATTGCGCGCATGCACATGCGATTTTGTCATAGTTTTCAAGTCACTAAAGTGATCAGGCAGTTGATTTGCTAATGTATGCATATCTATTATATTTTGGACTTCTTTATTTGTCTCATCAGTGCGTGGGTCATGAGTGTGGATCCCCGTGACTTGCAAAGTGAATTCTCGACTTTTATCATCAAGGGGTTGATTTTATCCCCCTAAAGTCGGAAATAGATCCTCGTCAAATATGGAATCAGCAAAGCGGGCCGTATGACAGTCACATGTCATGGGTCCAAATACCTGATTATGGACACGGTCTCATAACCAACGTATACCCCCAACTTACAGAGCGGACCCAACGCTGACCGTTGGCGTGGTGGTATTCGTACATACACTTGGCAATCGAACCTGCAAAGTTGGTAAATTTTCGGTGCCGACCCTTGCGCAAGCTGCATAGAAGAATGGGTGTTGTATGCAGATGGTCAAAAATTGATGAGTTTAGCAGCGTGTGACACAACATGTTCCCAACATGTAGTTAGTAATTTAGAACCCTGAAGGAGTGCTCTGGAAATGAATTTAATCCTTTTGATCAAAGCCTCTTCAAGTCCATTTTACGTATGGACATGCGGTACTAAATGCTCGACCACAATTCCCATTGCCATGCAATAATCATCGCATGCATTTGAAGTAAATTCTCTAGCATTATCCATTCTGATGGACTTAATACGATAATCAGGGAATCTATTCCTCATTTGTATGATCCGAGATATCAACTTTGCAAATGCATGGTTCTGTGTTGACAGCAGGCAAACATGGGACCATTTAGAGTAAGCGTCGATGAGTACCATGAAATACCAAAACGGCCCTAAAAGGGGCTGAATCGGACCGCATATGTGCCCTTGGATGCGCTCCAAGATCGCGGGAATTTCATCCTTCACTTTCAAGGGGGATGGTCTAATGATTAAATTCCCCGTAGCACATGCAGTGCACACGAAGTCATCATGATTCGGGAAGTTTTTCACATTAACATTATGACCATTTGAGTTGTTAATAATGTTAGTCGTCATTCTTAGACCGGGTGGCCTAATCTATCATGCAATAGGAAAAACAGTTTAGAGCTTCGAAAAACAGTCTTTAAGATAGTGTACACAGGCGGTGCTACAATTTTCGTGTAGTATAGCCCCGTGTCCTATGAAGGAAGCCTTTCTAGGACATGGGTACCATATTCATCGCGCCATGTGATGAAGAGGTATTCCTTACCACCCTCGTCATCGGTCCCAATGTGGAAACCATTGGCGCAAATATCTTTGAAGCTCAAGAGAGTGTGAGTAGCCTCTTGGCACACCAATCCGTCATCAATGACCAAAGTTATTACCATGGGAAGTACACTAGTGGATCTTCTGGAGCCTACTATTTTTGGACTGGCGATCGTCATGATACTACCCGGAGACTTTTAAATTGACTCGAAGTACTTATCATCTCTCAGGATAGTATTTGTCGATCCACTATCCGCAAGGCATGTTTCCTCCATTGGGGACACCACACATCTTATTAAATATTTGCATGTAGTCAAAATAATGAAGCGAGGAAGTAGCGACATTACGGAACCAATGCATAAATATCTTAGAACATAACATGCCATCATATTTAAATAGAGGAATTAATGAACGATAAACAAATGCCATTGAATCGTCAAAATAATGAATATGTCTTGCTCTTATAGAGCTTACAAAACCAAATTTATCTCAAATAGCCTAAGAAATCATGATAAATGAATGAGTGGAAGTTTAGACGGGCCTAGCGAATGCACCATACACTTCAGACTCAATCTCCAACTGAGAAAAATGCTCCTCGATGAGTATAGAATCATGAAAAGTGCCGACCCTCGTTACATTTGGGAGCACGAAGTGCTCGACCTCCATAGAGATGCCGATCTCTGTTGAGACCGTCGGGACTATCTCCATGGGCACATCTGTGGGTGCAGCCATAGGCAAGGGTGGAAGCGGTGGGAGGAGCTCATGCGCCACCATAGGTGCTGTTGGAGACTCCCACTATGCTAATGCGAGGTGCTATTCATGCGCCTTCTTAGACTTTATACGCTGCCACAATATCTTTAGCTGCACGACACTGGTGTGAGAAGTGTTCTTTAGAGCTGCACCGGTAGCAGTCTTTGGGCCTGATACGTCCGAAACGTATCTACTTTTTCGAACACTTTTGTTGTTGTTTTCCTCTAAACTTCTGAGTTTTAGAATTATCCTGATGTCTCGTTTTTGTGCAGAAAATCAACTTTCAGGAAAATGCCCAGAAAAGGTCCTAACGTTCTTATTTTACCCGAAAACCCCTTGAGCCAAAAGAAGAGCCAGAGAGGGGCCAGGAGGGGCCCACACCACCTGGTGGCGCACCCCCTAGGCTGCGCCACCACATGGTGTGGCCACCCCCTCAGTCCCCCCTTTCGACTACATAAGCCCCGTGCCCAAAACCCCGAGGGGGTTCGTCATATTCCATAGAAAAATAACAGAGCGCCGCCACCACCTCGAAACCCATTTCTAGGATCAGAAATTCCTGTTCTGGCACCATGCCGGGACGGGGATTCGTAGGAGATCATTTCCATCGTCATTGGCACCACTTCGCCATCAACCATTCATGATTCCCCCATCTACGTGTGAGTAATCCCCGCTTTAGGCTGAGAGGAATGGTAGGGATTGGATGAGATCGTTCATGTTATAATGTCAGATTGCTAGGGCATGGTGCTCAGTATCCGTTGTTAGTGATATATTGTTGTTGCAAGTTGTGATGCTTAATTCTTGTCACTAGGGCCCAAGTGTCATGATCTTAGACTTGAACATGTTGTTGTTTCAAGAGCATAATTACGTTTTTTTCATACCTATAAGTTGTTTACATATATGGGTGTCCAGAACCCGAGGCCCCAAAGTGACATAAATGTAATAGGTTTGTTTTCTTGCATGAGCACACCACCAATACCAATACCACTTGCATCACACTCAATTTCGAATTGTTTGTTGAAATTAGGCAATATTAACAATGGGGCCGAAATTAGGTTGTTCTTTATCTCATCAAAAGAAATATCTTGTTCTACCCCCCATGTAAAATCAACACCCTTCTTAGTTAAATCATTTAATGGTGCAGCAAGAGTACTAAAATCTTTGACAAATCTTCTATAGAAACCAGCCAATCCATTAAAACTTCTTACTTGACTAACATTAGTTGGAATAGGCCAATTTTTAATATCTTCAATTTTAGATTCATCAACTTCAATGCCATGTTTAGATACAACATATCCCAGAAAATGACCTTATCTTTGCAAAAAGAACATTTAGCAAGACTACCATATAATTGATTTGCTCTTAACACATGCAAGACTTGTCTAATGTGATCAACATGCTCATTTTCATTGTGGCTATATATGAGAATATCATCAAAATAAACTACCACAAATTTTCCAATAAACTCTCTCAAAACATGGTTCATAAGTCTCATGAAAGTACTAGGTGCATTAGTTAAACCAAAAGGCATCACTAGCCATTCATATAAACCAAATTTAGTTTTGAAAGCAGTTTTCCATTCATCCCCTTCTTTCATTCTTATTTGATGGTAACCACTACGCAAATTAATTTTAGAGAAAACAGCAGCACCACTTAATTCATCTAACATGTCCTCCAAACGAGGTATAGGATGACGATAACGAATAGTGATGTTGTTAATTGCTCTACAATCAACACACATGCGCCAAGTACCATCTTTCTTAGGCACTAAAATAACAGGAACATCACATGGGGATAAGCTAATGCGAATATAACCTTTGTCGAGTAGCTCCTGCACTTGTTTCTGAATTTCCTTGGTTTCTTGGGGATTAGTCCTGTAAGGGGCTCGGTTTGGTAATGTACCTCCAGGGATCAAGTCAATCTGATGCTCAATGCCACGCAATGGTGACAGCCCTGCTGGTACTTCCTCTGGAAAAACAT
Organism: Alopecurus myosuroides; assembly: GCA_028641055.1. Taxonomy (NCBI): domain Eukaryota; kingdom Viridiplantae; phylum Streptophyta; class Magnoliopsida; order Poales; family Poaceae; genus Alopecurus; species Alopecurus myosuroides. The sequence goes on from CM054063.1 coordinate 142,800,103, forward strand.
CATCAAAATCCTGCAAAACATGAGAGACACCAAGAGGAATAGGGGTCATGTCAGAAGAAACCATAATTTCTCCCTTGTGCATAAGCACTATAGGAAGCATACTAGGGTCCTCACTAAACTCTCTCAAATCCTCTTTGGTGGCTAGCATACATAATAAGCTCACTCCCTCACTTTTAGTTTTACCACTCAGTTTATTTTTTTCACTCATAGAAGGATTACTCTCTTGTTTTTCTTTCTCACTATCCTTATCTACATTCACTTCAGTTTTTTGAGGAGACTCATTTACAATTTGCTGTGGTGTCATAGGTCTCAAAATAATATCCTTCCCATGCCAATTCAACTGGCATGTGTTAGCTCTCCCATTATGTGTAACATTCCTGTCAAACTGCCATGGTCTTCCAAGCAAGATGTGACAAACAGACATGGGCACAACATCACACTCAATGGTATCAGTATAGGGCCCAATTTGGAACTACACTCTCACCATGTAGCTCACCTTCATCTCTCCTTTATCACTCAGCCACTGTATATAATAAGGATGACGGTGTGGAATATATTTCAATTTCAGTTTGGCACATAGCTCTTTACTAGCAAGATTTCTGCAACTCCCTCCATCAATAATAACTTTGCAAGTCATTTTGGGGCCTACAATTGCTTTGGTTTGGAAAAGATTGCACCTCTGATTTTCTGGAGAAGGAATAACACTCAAAGCAGCAGTATTTTGTGAGCAAACAATAGTGGGGTAATGTGTAGCATAAGCATCAAGTGGACCTCCTTGCTCTTCACAATCATCCTCCTCATTAGGATCATCATCATCTCCAGTCTCATACTCATTATCCTCATTAACAAGCATGGTCTTTTTATTTGGGCATTCTCTCTTAAAGTGGCCTTTTCCACCACATGTATGACATGACATGTCCCTATTTCGTGCTGTGGAAGAAGTGGATACACTAGCACTTGCTGATGGTTGCACTTGCCTCATAGAAGTGGAAGGCGTGCTCTCGGCCTTGGGTGTAGATACCCCACGGCTAGGTGCTGGTTGTGGTAATGGAGAAGAAAAATTGTTATTTCAAGGTGGAAACAACCTTCTAGCACTCAATTTTGCCTCCTCGGCTAGCTGTGATTCTGCCTCCCTTGCATGATGTAGCAATTCATTCATATCATTATATTGGAGGTGCCTCACAATGCTTCTGATTTTAAATTGCAAACCTGAAAGAAAACGCTGCATAGTATGTTCTGGTTCTTCTCTCACCTTGGCCCTTTGAATAATCAACTCCATCTCTCTATAATAAGCATCAACAGACAATGTACCTTGCTTCAATTGTTGCAATTTATCATATAATGTTCTCACATAATTCTTTGGCACAAATCTGATCCTCATGAGTTGCTTCATAATAGCCCAAGTAACCACTTCAGGTTCACCATTTTCTGCTCTCTTTTGTGTAATATTATCCCACCACAATAGAGCATAACCATCAAAACTAGAAGATGCCAATTTAATTTTTCTATCTTCATTATAATCATGCAATCTCCATAGCTTTTCAATTTTAAGCTCCCACATTAAATACTCCTCTACATCATCAGTATCAAAAGTGAAAGGAGGAATAGAAAATTTTGGCTTGCCCAAACCATCATCTTCTCTATGATTCTCAGGAGCTTGTACTCTTCTAGCATGAAAACCACCACGGCCATTATAAGCTTGGGCTCGGCCTGGTTCCCAATCATCATCATGAGCTCTTTGCTCTAATTGAGTAGACAATTGTGTGATTTGCCTAGTCAAATTGGTGAGAGATTCTTGCATAATATCAACAGATTCTTGAGAAGCAGCTTTCTCAATTTTAATATCCATCTGCTGTAAATCCTTCCTCAAATTCTCATCATAAGCATGAAGCTTCTTATCCATTCGGGTGGCTACCACTTCATCATATTCATCAAGTTTTTTATCAATTCTTGAGCTGATCATATCTCTAAATTTGGAGAGATCTCCCCAAGTGAGAGGATCATCAAAAGTCTTCTTAGAAGTAGCCTCAGCAGTTTTCCCACCATTTTTATCCACCTGCACATTACTATCCAAAGAAGACTCCATAGATTAAGGTGTTAGTGAAAACAAAAATATGGGATGTGGTGTTCTCTCACAACTCACTCAAAACAGCAGAGCAATGAGGTTAACTTACTGTTCCAAAGTGAATAGCAATACTTACCACAAGTAAACAGTAGTACTATGACTTGGTGTGAATAAAAGAATACCCAGGTATTTTAGCTAACACAAGGCAAAGCAGGATATATAGTGGGGCTTGGTATGGATACCTAACAACACCAATAACAAGTCCTATTTGCTGTTTGTGATGACTGAAAAATAACACCTAGGAAACACACACCAAAGTGGAGACAAAAGTGGCAATGCAATTATATGTATGGAAATATTGCAATGCTCTCGAAAGACAATAGCTATGCTCCAAAATATCACAGGCACAAGATTGCTCTATGGAAAGTGTCAATATTGTAGTGTGAAAACAGCTCCAAGAACAATATAGCAATAGATCACAAGGACTTTTTCCCTTTTCACAATTTTGTTTTTCTCTTTTTCTATTTTCTGTTTTTTTTGATACTTCCATAACTGGCCAAACTAGCTATGAGCAAAAATAAGCACACAATTATCAATGTGACACAATATATATGATAAGGAGCAGCCTGGAAAGAGCAACAAGTAGCTATTCTTTTGGGAAAGGTACCTAATAATTGCTGTAGACAGGCAGTAGCTATGGCTCACAAAGAGAGGAAAAGAAATCCTAAAGAAAATGTAAAGGAAAAACTAAACCGAAAATAACTAGACTAGAGAATTACCTCACGGCAGCAATTTGGTACCGCGGTAGAGAATTGCACCAAAGTGGTGCCACGGCAACGCAAAAGTGCAGCAAAACAGGCCCAAAACGCGCGCGACCAAGTACAGACGCTGTTTGTGGTTTTGCGCGGGCAGTAGTGTACGCGCACGGCAGGGCAGTGTCTCGCGGCATAGAAAATCGCCGTTTCCGTACCGCGGCAGCGCGCCGTGCGCGGATTGGTAAGCGCGAGACGGGGCTCGGGGGCGGATTGGTAAGGATGCTGCGGGCGGATTTCGACTCCGGTTAGGATACGGCTACAGCAGGAAACTGCACGTTTTTGTGCCGCGGCAGAAAAACCGAATCCCACTCAAACTCGATGACAACCACATATCGGATAGGGGTTTTGGTGGGGATTTTTGTGGACACCGCGGAAGGAAACAAGAACATCTAGAACCCTAGACCTAAACCAAAAACAAGGACTCAAAAGAACAAAGAGGAACACGAAAATCAAACACAAAACAACAACTAGGGTATGGAATTGGTGATGATCTACGGCTAGGCAAGAACTAATCTTGTTTTTTGTGGATTTTTCGGTGGATAGGTAATGAAAACAAAACTAATCTACTAGAACACGATAGCTCACCGAGTTAACCTGTAAATTTGATACCAAGATGATAAGGGGTTGCCCGATCTTCTCGATGAACTCACACGATAACAAGGATCTGATAACTTGTGTCTCTCCACGAACTCTCCGGCTAATTCCTGATGCCAATTGCAGCAGCAACCAATCCCTTGGATATTCGTAAATCCACACACTTGCACGAGCAGCCACTGACTACTAGTGGTCCTGTATTAACTAATTCCCAGTGGAATAGCAAATAACACGCAAAACTTGCAATATGATCAATTCCTGATGAATGCTTCAAGCAGTCAACAATGGAGTCTAGGGTTTATGAATAAAGGTAGTCTAACTAGTTCACACGCAGGTGAAAGGGTATAAGAGAGGGGAAGGGGGTGCGGCCACAACCTGGTTGCGCAAGCACAGCCCAAACCTGACTAGGACTCGAACCACATTATGTTTGGACTCGGACTAGGGATACAAACCGACCCATAGAAGGGGTGCGGACAACTAGGCATGCAAGCCTTTTATTCCACACGTGTGGGAGGACCTAGGACCTTGATGGGGGGATAGTAACCCGGTAGGCCAACCTCAAGGTGTAACTCGGCCCAAGGTGCGCTGTACAGGATCCGGCTAAGGGCAAAGAAACTTCTGGAAGGCCCAAAGTTTGTAGGCTTCGTAACCCGGATTGTGGGTTGCGATAAGGAAAGTTAGGGTTTGTAAGCAGAATTCAAATAGGACTCGAGATGTACCTTGGAGGCTAAGCCAGGGGGGGTACGGGTGCTTTATAAACCGGCCCCTAGGTTTGGCCTAAGAGAGATTCAAGTTATAGTTGTATCACCAATTATTGAGTATCCAGTATAGTTCATATTCGAGATCCGGCGAGTTGTTTTCCGGTTCTTAGATCGCTTTTCACCATGTCTTCCTTCGAGCTAAACCCTCTCCCGAATACCTGTGTCGACTTGCCCCAAGACCAGTTACCCCAGGTAACATCTGCCGTGATTATCCCACGACAGTTGGCGCCCACCGTGGGGGCCTGCGTCCAAAGGTGTTTACATCACGGGAGAAGCTCGGAAGAGCATGAAGAACTTCATCGTCGGCGAGATCTACACCAATGGCGAAGGAGAAAAGATAGTGGACGATTCCGGCTGGGAGCTAGAGCCGGGTCACCTCGAATCCGGATCTACTGTGACGATCGGCCAAATCAGTATCTTCATCGGTATGGTACGTACGCTTGATTTAAAAGGACAATATCATGTGCATGTTACAGGGACTTCTAGCAGGGACAAAGAAGCATTAAAGCAAACAGTGAATTCAGTTTCCTCGGCCGTTCCGGGATACCTGAGATGGGCGGAGCAAGAGGTAACGTGGAGCAGAAGGGATCACCCGGGAGGAATAGAGCGCCCCGGAATCTTGGCGTTGGTGGTCGCGCCGCAGGTCAATGGTTATGAATTGAAAAAGGTCTTGATGGACGGAGGGAGCAGCATCAATATCCTATATTGGGAAACCTTCTTGCGCATGAACCTCAAAGAATCTCAGCTACAAAAAAGTTCGACAGTTTTTCATGGAATCGTGCCGGGTCATTCGGCGCGCCCCGAAGGAAAGATTACATTGGAAGTGGCCTTCGGAGAGTCGGTGGATAATTATCGAGTGGAGTGGCTCACGTTTGAGGTGGTCAAGTTGCATAGTCCTTATCATGCGCTATTCGGAAGGCCGGCTTACGCTAAATTCATGGCTAGGCCATGCTATGTATATTTGCAGCTAAAGATTCCGGGCCCCAAGCAGACCATCACTATCCATGGGAGTCGGGATATAGCAGCGGAGTGCGATGAAGGAGATTCAGTGATGGCTGAGCAAGCTTGCAGAAAAGAAGAACTCAAATACTACCGGTCTCAGGTAGATCCGGATGATGGCACAGCATTGAGAAGGCCGGACTCCGAGGACGAAAGAGTGAAATTCAAGGCGGCACATGACACCAAGAAAGTAGATTTCGTGGAAGGAGACCCCACCAAGCAGTTCACTATAGGGTCCAACTTGAAAAGTGAGCAAGAAAAGGCTCTTGTGGAGTTCATTCGTTCGAATGCGGATGTATTTGCTTGGACACCCAGCGACATGACGTGTATCCCCACCGAGTTGGCAGAGCATAGTTTGCATGTGGATCCCAAGGCTAGGCCTGTCAAGCAAGGTTTGAGAAAGATGAATGAAGAAAGAAGAAGAGCCATAGGTGAAGAAATCGCACGGCTATTAACTGCAGGTTTTATCATGGAAGTATTTCACCCGGACTGGCTAGCAAATCCGGTACTTGTGATGAAAAAGACAAATGAGTGGAGGATGTGCATCGATTTCACAAGCCTCAACAAGCATTGCCCAAAGGACCCGTTCGCGCTACCAAGGATAGACCAAATCATAGACGCGGTAGCCGGGAGTGACTTGCTGTGTTTCCTGGACGCATATTCGGGATATCACCAGATTAAACTCAAAAGGGAGGACTGGGAGAAAACGTCGTTCATAACCCCTTTTGGGGCCTTCTGCTACAAAACCATGACGTTTGGATTGAAGAACGCAGGCGCAACTTACCAGCGGTGTATTCAGAAATGTTTCGAAGACCAAATTGGGCGCAATGTGCATGCTTATGTGGATGATGTGGTCATTAAGACCCGGAAGGCAGAGACATTTATAGACGATCTAAAGGAAACGTTCAAAAACCTAAGGAGATACCAGATGAAGCTCAACCCGACAAAGTGTGTGTTCGGGGTTCCAGCTGGGAAGCTGCTCGGTTTTTATCGTCTCCGAGAGAGGAATCGAAGCAAACCCGGACAAGATCAAAGCTATCCAAAATCTGAGAAAGCCGGAAAATTTGAAGCAGGTTCAAAAGCTTACGGGCTGCGTGGCGGCCTTGAGCCGGTTTATATCCAGACTCGGGGAGAAGGCAATACCCTTGTACCGGCTCCTAAGGAAATCCGATAAGTTCGTATGGAATCAAGAGGCTGATGAGGCGTTCGAAGCACTAAAAAAGCAGTTATCTGAGGCACCGGTGCTAGCAGCCCCGGGTCCCAAAGAACCTATGTTGTTATACGTGGCAGCTGGCCCCCGAGCTGTCAGCGCGGTAGTGGTGGTGGAACGCAAGGAGGACGGAAAAGGTTATCCAGTCCAGAGGCCGGTTTACTACGTCAGCGAGGTATTATCCGAGGCAAAGCAGCGATACCCGCACTGGCAGAAGCTGGTTTTCGGAGTCTTTATGGCCAGCCGGAAATTGAAGCCGTACTTCCAGGAGCATCCTATAACAGTGGTCAGCTCAATACCGATGTCAGATATCATCAGAAACTCGGACGCGACCGGAAGAATAGCCAAATGGGCGATAGAGATGGGGGATTATCACATCAGCTACGAGCCCAGATCAGCAATCAAGTCCCAGGCCTTGGTCGATTTCGTTAACGACTGGACGCACACTGGGATGGCCACCATAGTCCCAAATTCCGAGTCATGGATCATGCACTTCGATGGGTCAAAGCAATACGAAGGATCAGGAGCTGGAGTGGTGCTAACATCACCCAAGGGAGACAAATTGAGTTACGTACTGCAAATCCACTTTGACTGTTCAAACAACGTGGCCGAGTATGAGGCCCTATTGCATGGCTTAAAGGTAGCCAAGGAAATGAACATTAGAAGGATACGATGCTTTGGAGATTCGGACCTTGTGGTACAACAAGTATCAGGAACTTGGGATAGAAAGGATGCAACCATGGCAGCATACCGCAGGGAGGTTGACAGGGTTGCGGGATGTTTTTCCGGGTATGAGGTGGAGCATATAGATAGAAGAAAGAATGAAGCGGCAGACGCCCTCGCTAGGCTCGGCTCGCGCAGAGAGCCGGTCCCACCTAACGTTTTCCTGGACGAATTATGGCGACCGTCAGTTAAAACCGAGTCAGAGGAGGAACTGGCAAATCAAGACCCGGATGTAGCGCTCGTGGCCGCTGCGCGCATTATTCCCGAATGGACAGAACCGTTTTTGGCCTACCTGTCACGGGGCGAGTTACCACAGCAGGAGGTGTTAGCAAGGCAGATTTTACGGCGAGCAAAGTGGTATTCTATCATCAACGGGGAATTATACAAGAGAAGCGCCGCGGGGGTCTTTTTGCGCTGCGTGGCACCAGAAGAAGGCCGACAGATTCTCAAGGAAATCCATGAAGGTGATTGCGGGCATCATGCATCCACGAGATCCCTTGCGGCCAAGGCCTATCGGCATGGATTCTTCTGGCTCACGGCTTTAACAGATGCGGAAAGGTTAGTGGCAAGGTGCGACGGATGTCAAAGGTACGCTCGCCGAACTCACGTGCCGGCTATGGAACTACGGACCATCCCGTTAACTTGGCCATTCGCTGTCTGGGGTATGGACATGGTTGGCCCCTTCCATATGTCACCTTGCAAGAAGACACATCTTTTAGTGGCTATTGATAAGTTTACCAAATGGGTCGAGGTTATGCCAGTTACTAATTGCGAAGCAGCTACAGCAGTCAAGTTCCTAAAAAGAATTATTTGCCGATTCGGGTACCCCCACAGCATAATTACCGACAATGGAACCAACATGTCCCTTGGAGAGATGGAAAAATTTTGTGGCAGCAATGGAATCCGGCTTGACGTGGCATCAGTGGCACACCCACAAGCCAATGGGCAAGTGGAGAGAGCAAATCAAGAGTTACTTCGCGGATTAAAACCGCGACTGAGAGTTCCTTGTATCAGGGCCGCTGGAGCATGGGTCGAAGAACTTCCTTCCGTGGTCTGGGGTATCAACACTACACCTAACCGATCCACCCAGATGACACCCTTCTTCATGGTCTATGGCGCAGAAGCGGTATTACCAAGCGATATCATTCATGATTCACCAAGAGTGGCAGCCTATGTCGAAGTGGAGAACGAGAAGACCCGGCAGGACGCTGTGGATATGTTAGAAGAACAAAGGGAGCAAGCCTTAGAAAGGTCCGCCATATATCAGCAGGATTTACGGAGGTATCATAGCCGGCGTGTGAAAACCCGGGTCTTCCAGGAAGGAGACATGGTCCTGCGCTTGGTTCAGACAAACGAGGGAAAACACAAGCTATCACCACCATGGGAAGGACCTTTCATCGTGAGCCGGAATCTGCATAATGGGTCATATTACTTGATAGACGCAAGGGAAGAATCGGCCACAGTTAACGACACTGCTCATACCACTGCACCTATGCAAGAAAGAGATAGACCATGGAACGTGGCTCAGCTACACCCGTATTATACTTAGCAAAGACTATGTTGGCACGTGGAAGTAAACGATGTAACAGGCAGCAGGTTTCAGACGTACTCTTTTCCTATCCAGGGTACCTTAGGGGACTGGACGGGTTTTTAATGAGGCGGCCTGCTGACCTAATTTTCTCATATCAAATAAAGAGGTGATTATCAAGAAAAGAGGCAATTATCGTTTGAACGGCGTGTATCTTTAGGTCTTGAGGGCTGGTCGCTCATATAAGCACAGCTGCAAACTCAAAAAGACCCGGCCTTGATGCCAATGAGTTATAGGAGCTGGTTACTCGAAAGCGGGTGCGGCTACAATCTTATAACCGGACAAAGAAGTCCAAATTTCTCGGCTATTCTTACTTAAGCTCGATGTGACTCGCAACAAAGTGGCGTGATTTGTTCGCTTACGATTACTGTCAGCCAGGAAGCCCAATGGGACTTGCCTGACCCCGTTTTCATATTGATGTAACAACATGGTATCCACGCGAAAGCCGGCTTATAGTACAAGATAGTCGAAAGGGTCATCTAAACCACAGGTTATGCAAAGTATAAGGCTGACAGCCGGAAACTCAACGATTATTAAGCATAACTTCAAATCCTGTACAAAACTGTCCTGGGGTCCTTGAGAATCTAGTGGCAGGCAATTCATTCTCTTTTAAAAATCGCGTGTCCTAGGCGCGGAAATCGTGAGTTTTGAAAGAGAAAAAGTGTTGTTCAGCCGTTCAAATTCCAAGGAGCCAAGCATCCGGGTCTTGGGGGCTTGGGGACTTTGAAATAAGTCCGTTCGCCAAACACCCATGAAACCCGGAAGCCGGGTCTCACAAAAGGAAAAATAAAGAAATACGGGTATCAAGAATAAAGCAAGTCGGATATCAAGAACAAGTGGGTGCAAAAGCATATAAATCAAAAGCCCAAGGAGGCGCAAAGTGCATCGGGAGTTTAGAATGTATTACAAAGCCTTACTAAAATATCAAAGGAGCACATGCGCTCCATTCAAAAAATAAGTTGTCTCAATGGTGCTTCGCCGACTGATGTATATGAAGTAAATAGACGACACTCGATACTCTAAGCCACAGGATCCATCTTGGCCTTGCCCCTGCCGTCGCTCGTGGTGGCAGCACCACTCGGATCAGTAGCAATCCCGACTCGCGCAGGTGGAGGGACGACAGGAGTAGAAGTGGCAGGAGCAGAGTCGGCTTCGGCCTTCTTGGCAGCTTCTTCCCTTAGCTTGGTCGCTTCTTCTTTCCACCGGGCAAGCATGTCGTATGGCTTGGGGCAGTCCTCCTTGATGATCTTGTCGTTGGCATAATATGCAGGAAGAATGACATCAATCTCCAAGCTATCAGCAATAACGCTAGCCGGATGACGGATTTCCTTCTGAATAGCCTTGAAGTCCTTAAGCGAAAACTTGGATCCATCCAAGTTGAACTCCGGAAACCCGGCCATCAGCTTGGCCGGCTCTAGCTTAGGGAAATAAGCTTTGGCCAGCGCGAGTCCTCGGGTCACCCCAAATCGGCAGGAGGAACGCTTCCAGTGCCAAATCCACTCAGGGATGGTGGAGCAAAACTCTAGCAATCTCTTCATGTTGCTTGGCCTGATACCCGGTAATCGCAATTCATCAAGAATCCAGCCAACTCCGGCACTAAGCTGCCGGAGAGTATCCTTGATAAATTTCAGCTTGGCAGCATCATCTTCTTCAGGGGCTACGTCACACGGGCCTGCTAAATAGACAAGCAAAAATAAGTAATAGGTACAGAGATATGGTTGTACATCTAAAGAGAATCCGGGTCATGAGAGTTAAGGTTCAAAAATCATACCAGTTGCGGCGCGATAAACATCGGCAATTTGAACAGAGAGTGCTGTTAACCTGTCCTCAGCCTCGTGAGCCCTTTTCCTATATTTCTTCGTGATTTTTTGGCTCTTACGAGCTTCAGTTTCAGCGGCTTCGCGAAGGGCCGTCTCCTTTTCGATGCGTTTGGTGGCTTTGGCTAGCTTCTTCTCATATTTCGCAATATAGTCCTACGAGGAAACACGAAGAAGGGTCAGTCGGAAATATTATGCAAAGTTCCAAGCAAATTACTTAGTAAATCACTTGGAACTTGGGGACTATATGAGGAAACAGATGGTATTACTTGGGCTTACCTTGTGTTTGGTTATCAAGGCGTCTAGGATGTTCTCTTCGTCGGCCTTCAAAGTGAAGAGGGCATCGAGCATTTGGGCAAACGTCATGTCTTCAGGGTGAAGTCTTGAAGGGCCGGAAGATTGGCCTTCCTGTTGAAGGACTGTTCCGGGTCTTGGGGTGGAAACCCGGACCGTCTGAGCATCCGGGTTAGGAGAACCCGACTTGGTTTCCAAGATGATATCTTCGTCTACCTCTTCAGAAGACTTGGGCGATGCGGTTTCCGGTGGAGTTGGATCCTTAAAGGGATCTTGTTCCTTTTCGTCCTCAGCCTCGTCATCAGCAGTAACATCCATATTATTGTTCGGCTCCTCCTCTCCTTGCTTTTCCGCTTCAGGAATATCCGGGTCACTGATGGTAACTTGGACCCTGAAAAGAAAGAAGAAGATAGTGGTTAGTAGTGCGTATATATAAAAAAAAGAGGAGGTTAGTAAGGGTGAAAGAATATCGAGTAAAGGTCGCTTACCCGGTGTTCACGGCATAGTCCGGGGGGAGCTCGCAGCTGGAGGCGGATGATGTTGGCAGAGGTACCGGCTGCGGTACCCGGAATTGCCCGGCAAGTGGATGGCTAGGAGATGGATGACGTTGAGGAGATTGGGGAGGCTGAGGTGGAGGAGTGCTAGCTCGGTGAGCAGGTGAAGTGGAAATACCCGGGTTAAGGGGATCATCCCCCGGGGAACTCCGGGTCACCCTGCGCTTTGCTGGGAGGGGATCCTTCAAGAATGATGAATGTGATAATCGTTCATTAAGTTTATGCATAGTGTCAAAGGAGTAAGGCGCAGAAGACATGGAGGAGAAGGGAACCTTTGCGACTACCCCTCTGGACTTCCTCTTGGCTCCGACTGTGGGTTCTTGGTCGGATTCGGTGGCTTCCGGGTCATCTTCTTCTTTTTCCTCCTCGTCTTCTAACCCTGAAAGCCGAGTATGCATCAGACGGGGAAAGATGGGTGATAAGAAAGATAGCACAGATAAAAGGCGGATATAAGATCAAGGAAAATACCTTCGTCGTCATCAACTGGCTCGTTTTCCTCTTCGGGGTCTTGGGAAGGAGGAGAGGTTTCAACCCTCCAGAAGGGATCGTCAGCCTGTGAACAAAGGGATGAAAGCAAGGATTAGAAACTATAACAGGTAAAAGCGCTGAAGCGAGCAAAAAGAATCAGGTCTCACCGCTGGAGCTGGATTCTCCCGAGTAAACGGGGGTAACCCGGCAATGTTCCTTATCACCTCTAGCTTCTCCGTCAGGAAGCCTTTGATGGTCTTGTTGGTGTCACCAGCGGCGAAGTTCTTGGTGGAGTACCGGAGAGAGTCCGTGATGTGCCCCGAGTATTCATGTAGCAATTTGGAACGGATGGAGTTGGGCTGAACCCGGAAATCTACCCAGGTTTTTACTAGGTTAAGCCCAAGAAGGCCTTGGGCCGAGAGGGCAGCTAATTTAGCTAGCAAAGGCTGAATCGCCTCCCTGTCAGGGTCAGGGGCAAAGGCGCTGAAAGACTCGGAGGGTTCAAGGAGACTCTCCGAATAACCCGGCAACTTCCTCTCGCCATCCGGGGAAGTGTCATGGCAATAAAAGAAAGATAATTGCCAGTTTTTGACGTGGGAGTTCAGGTTAAGAGTGGGCATCGGTGAGTGCTTGCGGCGTTGGATAGAAACCCCGCCGCAAGTAAGAAGTGCTCCGTCACCACTCTCGCGGCACGGTTTGCACTGGAATAATTCGGTAAAAAGAGCCAGACTTGGCGGAACGCACAAGTAAGACTCGGATAAAACTATGAAGTGGGTGATGTTCAACATAGAGTTAGGCCCTATGTCGAACACCCGGAGGCCGTAGTGGCTTAAGAATTCCCGGAAGAAAGGGTGACCCGGAGGACGGAATCCCCGGGTCACGTGCTCGGTGAAGCAAATTACCTCATTTCCGGCAGGAGTGGGCCGGGTCTCATCGCCTGGTGCCCTCCAATGTATATCCTTTTGAGAAGGGAGGATTCCTAACTCGGCCATCCCATCCAGCTTGGCCTTAGTTGCTGTAGACCGACCCCAGTTTGCAGAAATGGTTTGGGTAGCCTTTGCTGGGGCCGGCTGTTTCCCTTGTCTTTTTGGAGCCATAGAGTTGACCTGCAGGGCACAAGTAAGAGGTACAAAGAATAAGACTCGAAATATCGGATTATCCGAGTTTGGAATATTAAGACGGTATGAAGACTAAAAAATATCCGGGTAACGCCTTACGGTGCCAAAGATTGTGAGTTGTCCGGGTGATAAATGCGGTTGAGGAAATCACTAGTTACTTACGTATTGAGGTGAGTTGGGTGAGCACGGATGGTTGCCCATGCTTCTATTGCAAGTAAAATAGCTGGAAAAGGAGGATTTTCCGGGTGTTAATGCGATGAGCGGAAAATCGAGGAGGAACGGATCTAGATGGGAAAACTTGCGAGTGATCCTACAGAAGATTTGATGGTTAATAATGGCAAAGGGATGAGTTGTGACTATATAGCAGGTGCTTAAAAGAGTTGGGGAGTGTCGAATCGATCCAATTTGATGACATCGGAAAAATGATTTACGGGTTGACTTAGATCCGATCCTGATTAAATTGAAGAAATTGCGAGGCTAAATTGGACAACTGTGAGAGGCTTACTAAAGGGATTGAAGTCTGGGGCGAAGTGTCGTGTGGTGTGGCTTGAATGCCCATTCACGATTCTTGGCGCAAGAAATGAAGATGCGACGGTGACGCTTGATGGCGGCGCAGGATGGCTCGAGGGCGAGCGCGGCCGGCAACGATCTCGCTTTTGATGGTGTGCACGAGTCTCTGGCGGCGGTGCTGCAAGGAAGTAAGGAGCAAGGGGAGGAAGGGAATGCTGAGGCGAAGTGAAGGGCCTAGGGTTACCCACCGGCCATTATTTATAAGAAGGGGGTGAGCCTATCTTAACGGCCGGAAGCCGGAAATTATGGAATAGTAATTATCCACGTAGATTTCGCGATGTGTGCGCCAAATGCGGAGTAAAGTATTCTGTTGACAGAGGAGGTGCAATTTACCCCGGGATATCAGGGACCAATATCGAGTGTAGAATCTTAACGTCTCGGGATTCAGATCTGGAAAAACAAGTTAGATACCCGGAGAAAGGTCGGGTTACTATATGGCCGCCATGGAGCTGTGCCTAGCTGTTTATCAAGGCAATCTAACCCGGCCCCCATGAGCTCGTGTGTTTTATATTTTTTCAGGGAATAGCAAGCGCTTCAAGGAGGAATCCGTGAAACCCATGCTATTCTGGGGACTACTGATGGGGGGATAGTAACCCGGTAGGCCAACCTCAAGGTGTAACTCGGCCCAAGGTGCGCTGTACAGGATCCGGCTAAGGGCAAAGAAACTTCTGGAAGGCCCAAAGTTTGTAGGCTTCGTAACCCGGATTGTGGGTTGCGAAAAGGAAAGTTAGGGTTTGTAAGCAGAATTCAAATAGGACTCGAGATGTACCTTGGAGGCTAAGCCAGGGGGGGTACGGGTGCTTTATAAACCGGCCCCTAGGTTTGGCCTAAGAGAGATTCAAGTTATAGTTGTATCACCAATTATTGAGTATCCAGTATAGTTCATATTCGAGATCCGGCGAGTTGTTTTCCGGTTCTTAGATCGCTTTTCACCATGTCTTCCTTCGAGCTAAACCCTCTCCCGAATACCTGTGTCGACTTGCCCCAAGATCAGTTACCCCAGGTAACATCTGCCGTGATTATCCCACGACAGACCTGTCCTTGGTGCCCCCATAACACATAATGCGCAGCACAATTAATTTGTGGGCTGGTGCAACATAGGACATGTCCTCAATGCCTCCAACTCCATCCAAATCAGCTCCTGGCTTCTCCTCCTTGCTTGTGCTGCCATGATCAACTCTCTCCTTGCCTCCAATAATGTTTATGTTATCAATAACCTGAATCATACATAAATGCAGGGATTTAGGTAGTATAAAATTCTCATAAGAACAAACATCATAATTTAATAGGAGTGAGTTCCCCTGCTGTTCTAATAGTTTGGTTCTTGATCTTGTCATTGGACCAATCCTTACTTCATCATGCTTTTCTTCAACAGCAACATCATCATCAATAGGACGAATAATAAATGTACTAGGGATGTCCTCGTCAGGATGGCTGTGATGTGAGTATCCATGGAGTGTTAATGCTTTGCTCCAGTTCTTTATTAAAACGAGCACCTTAATTAACAGTAGTTTCCCTTGAGGCCCCGCTGCAACGAGCTGGTAGGATAGAAGGTGTTGTGCAACTTTCTCACTGCGAGCACATACGACTAAATATGGAACACATGCATATGATTTACCTAG
Source organism: Alopecurus myosuroides (assembly GCA_028641055.1). Taxonomy (NCBI): domain Eukaryota; kingdom Viridiplantae; phylum Streptophyta; class Magnoliopsida; order Poales; family Poaceae; genus Alopecurus; species Alopecurus myosuroides. The sequence continues at coordinate 142,815,301 of CM054063.1, forward strand.
TACATGGATGTTTTTTTATTATATATCTGCAATTGACCATGTTTTGATTATTATATGAACTATCTTATCCATGCAACACTCGTTCATCCGTCCCTATGCCTACATTATTTTAATCATGTCGTCTCCCACAATTACTACTGCTGTTTCTATTGTATTCCTGGTGTTATTTTACTACTAATTCTATAAAACTGTTAGTACTAATAAACTGTTGCGAGCAAGTGGTGCACCTGAACTGACAACTCATCTGTTAAGTCCTATAAATATTATTTGGCTCCTCTTGTGTCGATTTAATAAATTTGGGTTTTACATCCCTCCAAGACTGTTGTGATCCCCTATACTTGTGGGTCATCAAGACTATTTTCTGGCGCCATTGCCAGGGATCATAGCTTTATTTATAAGCTCACTTTAACGTGATATTGTTCGCTGCAAATTTTTCATCATGAGTAAAACTTGTGATGGGAACGTTCCTATATTACCATCCACTACAAGGAGAGGTACAACTCTGAACACCTATGTTGCTCCGTATTCATCATCTGTAATGAGTAAACTTCTTACACCACCACATACACATGCTACACACACTACTACTTCTCCTGAGTCTGAAAATGCTTCTAATACTTTTGATGATGCTTCTATTATGCCTCATGATACTTGTTCACTAGGTCCTTTCCTAGATGCTACAATTGCTAGATCTAAACGAAAATACTGAAATTCCTGATGAAAATACTGGTACACCTGTTAATTCACCTGAGTCTAGAGATAGTCCTAGTGATGATCTTCAGGAAACATACATTGAACTTGATGATGAATTTATTGAAGAAGTTCATGCTACTACTAGTGCAAGTTATATTAAGAGTGTTCTTGTAAGACGCGCTGTTATATATAAACCGTCTTATGATGCTAAGTTTGCTACATCTCCCATACACATTCAAGATAAGGATTATGATTTCTCTCTAGATTTATCTTACATATCTATTGTTGAGGGAGAACCTTTTTGTGGTACTGAAAACGAAAGTGCTATAGAACATATGAATGAGCTCTCATCTTTGAGTAGTTTATTTTCTAATGATATTAAGAAACGCAGTTACTTTGTTGCTAAAATTCTCCTTTTATCATTGAAAGATGAAGGTAAAACTTGGTTTAATAATTTGTCACCTGGATCTATTGATAGTCCTATTGGTTTGTTTAATGTTTTCTTTCAGAAATATTTTCCTGGTAGTGCTCAACATGTTGCTTTGCAAAGAATCTTTAATTTTAAGAAAATTTAAGGAGAGAAAATGCCTGAATCTCGGGCAAGATTTTGTTCTTTACTAAGAGCTAGCCCTGGACATCAATTACCTAAAAATGAACTACTAGATATATTTTATATTGGACTAACTATTGAATCTATGACATACCTGGATAGTTGTGCTGGTTGTGTTTTTAGGAAAAGAACTCCTGAAGAAGCTGAGAAATTATTGGCCAAGATAAGCAAAATCATGATGATTGAACTATACCTGAACCTACCCCAACACCAATACCAAAGAAGAGGGGAATGATTGAATTAACTGATGAAGTGATGCGGGAAGTGATATCCCACAAGTATAGGGGATCGTGTGTATCCTTCTTGATAAGTAAGAGTGTTGAACCCAACAAGGACCTAAAGGTAGGATAAATGTTCTATCAAGTTCTAGCAACCAAGGATACAACTCTACTCACACTACACGTTTACTTTATATAGGAAATAATACTATATCAATAATACGGGTATGAGAGGTAGCTTTGCAAGATAATAAACACAAGAAAGTAAATGTTAGTGCTGCAGCAATAAAATATACTAAGTAACCATAAACTAATAGTACCACGAGTGTGGATAAGTGGTGGTAATTGTGATGGATTTGTCCATGATTAAATAGTCGAATACAAGGTTGATATTCATCTTTTATGTGGGAGAGGCAAAGATAACAAGCTCTCACTATTAAATGATTGCAAGTACTTATGATTGGAACTCTAGAAAACATCCGTAACTACTAGAAGACACATTAAGGTAAAAATACACAACCATAGCATTGAGATCAAAATGTCGTCTTTATCCTATATGCTTTAATCACTAGATTGGGGCTCATGTTTCTGTCACTCAAGCAGCCCTCCCTCTAGATTTCTCCATATACTACAAACCCTATGATGTGATCGATGCGCACATAAACATATGCTAGGCACCATAGGACTTTAACAAAATAAATATATAGCTCAAACCATCCATAGAGATTCAACAATCAATCATATGACAAAAGGGAACTACACAAACATGACATAGATGCAATAGATCATCTGCAAATAATTTATAATGTCAAACACCATGTTTACATAGGGAGGTACAGAGGCGTGTGGGAGGATGAACCACTATATACAAGGAGGAATTGGCGATGGAGATGGCAGTGAAAACGGTGGAGAAAACAGTGCGGGGCGGCGCCGATGGTGGCACAGGGACTCCTTCCCTCCGTCGTCGGCATCATGGGGGAGCGCCACCCCTTAGCCCTCTTTCTTCATGGAATATTGGGATCCCTCCTCCATGGAGACGGGATCCATGGGGGAGGCAAAAAAGTGGTTTTGGTGGCTGGAAATTCGTGATATGAGGTGTCTCCCACGACCTAGGTTTGCTTCCTTTATATAGTCTCACGGATTTCCGTGATCCCATCTAAGTCTGCGGTAAATCAGGCTTTCTTGGCCGTCCGGACTCGGATTGGGCCAAACTTTATGTCTACGACGTTCACCGCAAAATTTATGACAACTTTCAAGACCGCACTTTTTCCATTTGACATCGTCTTCGGGCGGTAACGTGGCAATATTTCAAAAGACTTTTCAGAATTTGACTCCAATAAGGTTTGCTCTTGTATTTTTCATAATTCCTACACATCAAAGTGTAAAACAAGAACATTGTTAACTTTTGCAACTATTAGTAGGTTAGTAAAAGGAAATCATAAACTTAATATAAAAACAATTATCAAATGCATAAAAGTAGCATGAAACCATAAAAAATTGTAGATACGTTTTGGACGTATCAACATCCCCGAGCTTAGTTCCTACTCGTCCTCGAGTAGGTAAAACGATACAAAGTTAATTATTTAGGTGACATGCTACCAACACAATCTTGATCATCATTATTTGTAAAAGCATTGCAATCTGAGATCAAAGGTCTCTAAACATATGCATGCTAGATATAATTCTAACAATGAAACTTAGCAACCATGTTGCAACATGAAAAGTAACACAAACAAAAGATCATGAATAATAATGCACTTGAAAGTTATACGTATTTAACCACTTGAAAATAAATACCAGGACACCTTCAAAGTTCAAGTGGTGACTAGAAACGAATAATTTGAGAATGGGTAATAACATATCATTAATCAATCAATAATAATCTTTGGGACTGATGCACATTAAACTCAAAATGACAACTATGCTTTCTTAATTGTGCATAAAGTTAGAATATGAATACTCAACATAAAAGTAAAAGATAGGACCTTCGGAGAGGGAAGCAGGGATTAACATGTGTCAGAGCTTTTTATTTTATTAAACACAGAAGTAAAATGATTTAGGAGGTGATTGTTCATGTCAACGAATGGTAATAGAGTTCTTGTTATCTTCCATAATAAGCAAGTTGAGAGCGGTTCTGAATTATTTATATTAGGCATTTATAGCATGTACTTTATATAGTATGAAACTCCTCCCCACCTTGCTTTCGCAAACCATGGATAACCGAATCCTCGGGTGCCTGCCAACTATCTCATACCATGGAGGAGTGCCTATTTATTTATTTAGCTTTTTGATGTTATAATGGTCTGACTAGCTCTTTGCAAAATTAATGATGAGAGAATGAAGCATGCAAGTTGGGGTACTTAATTAGTATGGAAGATAACAAACCCAACTACTACTTCCTCATGAGCTAAAACAGTGTCACAAAATGAGAAGTATTTTGAAGGTTTTAAAGGTAGCACATGAAAATTTACTTGGAGTGGCGGTGAAATACCACATATAGGTAGGTATGGTGGACACATTTGGAAAACTTTGGTTTTTTAGGAATTGTATGCAAGACTAGAACTCATACTCAGTACAAGTGAAGACTAGCAATAGACTGGGAGCGACAAATTAAGAGAGCAATAATGGCCATAATCATGCATAGAGACGAAAACATTATTAATCAAAGCATAAATGGTATTACAAGTCAAAAACTAAATGATCACAGAGGCTAAAGGTGACTGGTTTGTAGTCATAACATGGTGTAAGCATGCGTCAAGTCAACCAAATAAAGCATTCGAAGGAGAATACCACAATATTATGCTTTGATGTGATAAAAACAACTCATGATTCTTTCAATGGAACATTAAGCACTCTTAGATGTTTGATACAAGTCATGCTACATCAATTACTATTAATGATAGAATTAAAATGATATCCAACATGCCATGATAAGTCTAGCCACAGTCTAAACAAGCTTTTGTTTTCCACCGTTATAAGGATGAAATATTTTATTACTTTCCAACACCATCACTTTATTTTAAAAAAAACTCTCCAAATGATATATCAATGAAAAAAGAGAGTAACACTACTCTACAAGAACTAACCGGTCTGAATAAGAGATGCATGCAAAACAAGAGCTAAAAAGAGGAGGAGTTGCAGTAGCTAGAAGAAAAACAAAGAATATGAGTATGATAGGAATACGGGTATTTATATGAAAAAGTGGAGAGTGTCTCTCTCCCACACAAGAATGCTAGGTTCCAACTAAGTTTATTGCATCAAGGGAAAAAATAAAAGCAAACAAACGCTCCATGTAAAGTTCATATGATGTGACCGAATAAAAATATAGTTTCACTAGAAGTGACCTGATAAGTCGCTGATGAAGAAGGGGATGCCTTGGGCATCCCCAATCTTAGACGCTTGAGTCTTCTTGAAATTTGCTAGGATGAACCACAGGGGCTTCTTGAAATTTTTCTGGGATGAACCACGGGGACATCCCCAAGCTTAGGCTTTTCACTCTTCTTGATCATATTATATTATACTCTTTTCTTGACCCTTGAAAACTTCCTTCACACCAAACTCAAAATAATTCTCATTAGAGGGTTAGTACATAATCAAAAAACTCACATGTTATCCATATACACAAGCATTATTAATACTTTTTCAACATTAGCTATAGCCACTGACGTTTTATGGAGCAATGAAATCCACTCAACATAGTAAAAGAGAGAATGCAAGTAACAAAGCAGAATCTATCAAAACCAGAATAGTCTGTAATAGCTGAGGATTAAGCACACAAGAATTTAGGTCATTTTGATCTTTCTGTGAATTTGTACGAATTTAATAGTGGACAGCAGAAATTTGTTCCTACGTAGAAATCAAAATCTAACTTCAACTTTTCACTAGAAGACTTTACTTGGCACAACAAAAACGAGTAAATAAAGATACAAAGGAGTTTCTACATAAGTAAAAAAACACCTTGAATAAAAAAAAATCAGAAGAAAAAATTGCAAAAATAGAACATGGGTTATCTCCCATGAAGTGCTTTTCTTTAACGCCTTTTAGCTAGGCCCGATAATATTCCTAAAGTCCCTCTATCAAACCAATTTTTTTTGAATTACAAAAAGGTTTCTTAAGTGACAAAATTATAAATGAAAGGTAATACCCAAAAATAATCAAATGAAAACGCAAAGAGGCCACTCTTACAACAGTCAGAATGTGTCCAGAAAAACAACAGCTGGAAAACGTATTTATTAGATGCACTTAAACATGTCATAATTTTTTTTCAATTTTTGCGCATGCATAGGGTTAGATGATACATAACTAGTTGAATATTTGTGACTTTTTTAGTTTTTAGTGAAATATAAAAAATCATACAGTGAGCAGCAAATGCTGAAAACAGAAAAAATTCTTAAATATGCATCAACTAAAACTAAATGCGTAAAACTTGGTACTTTATTTTTTTAGAAACTAAACTAATAGAGGTTAAACAAGAACTAAACTTCGTAGTAACAGCAAAGAAACCTAAAATAGATGAAAGAAAATTAAAATACATGTTAAGACAATACATATCAGGTGAAAAGGGTAATATAGATCATGAACGATACAACCTCATTTTTTTTATGGATAGGGGGGTGACTCAAGCATCCCCAAGCTTAGCCGATTGTATCTTCTTGAATATGTTCTTGGGATGCACCTAAATATTCTCAAGCTTGAGCTCTTGCGTCCTTTTGTTCATCTCATATCACCATATTGAGTAGATATTATAAGCTATATCTACATAAAACTTCACAAAATTCATTAGTACCTTTAGTAATCATTAATTAAAATCCACTCATGTTCAAGTATCGACTGTTTTTAGTTTCAGAATAGTTGTTCTCGGAATTGGAAAATTCGAAGGCCGGAAGTCTTAGAAATCCCGGAGGTTCCAAGGAGTCCCCGGAGGGGGGCCTCAGGGGGCCCACACCATAGGGAGCCCCCCACCACCACCCCTCTGCCCTTTCGCCTATTTATTCCCATCGAGACAAAAAAACCTAAAGATATACCACTTTTACCAGAGAAACACCAAAGGCTACCGTCACCGTCATCCCGAGATTAGGAGTGTTCTGGATCTCTCCCGGGTACCCTCCCAGAGAGGAAAATCATCACCGGAGGGGTCTACACCACTATGCCCTCCTTCAAAGTGATGTGTGAGTAGTTCATCCCTGGACTACGGGCCATAGAAGTAGCTAGATGGTTGTTCTCTCCACTTTGTACCACATGTTTAGATCTTGTGAACTGCCTAACATGATCAAGATCATCTTTATGTAATGCTACATGTTGTGTTTGCTGGGATCCGAGGAATGTTGAATGCTATGTCTTTTGATTATCAATCTATCATATTATCTACATGCTTATGTTATTTATGATCTTGCATGCTCTTCGTTATTAGTAGATGCTCTGGCCAAGTAGATGCTAGTAACTCCAAGAGGGACTATTTATGCTCGATAGTGGGTTCATGCCTCCTTTGCATCTGTGCTCGAGTGACAGAAACGTGACAAATGGAGGATGTGTTGTTTCCATTAGGGAGAAAACAACAATGCTTTCTCTAAGGATGATGTTATTGTTTACATTACACACTTTTCTTACTGCAATTATCTGTTTCTTGCCACTTAAAACCCAACATTTGTTCGAATGATATTCGGAGGGTGGATTATTAGTCATAGATGAAGTTGGATAACGGTCTATGTATCTTGTTGTAATGCCTGCATGAATCACATAGTAATCTTTATGTCTTGCATATGCACTACGATGCAGCCTTCATTTCTGTCAATTGCCCAGCTGTAATTTGTTCACCACACATGTTATTTATCTTTCACGGAGAGACACCACTAGTGAATTGTGGACCCCGGTCCTTTTTCCTCATAATGATAAATCACATACTGCTTTCATACTGCTCTCATACTATTCCTGCTGTTTTCCACACATACGTTTAATCTCTTTGTGTTCAGCAAAACCGGTGAGATTGACAACCTCACTTCTACGTTGGGGCAAATTAATTTGATTGTGTTGTGTAGGTTCCACGTTGCTGCTGAACCGGTAGTGTGCCCTGCCAGATCAGCTGCATTAGCCTTCAGAGATTGCTTGTCCTCCTACTTGTCGATTCAACATTGGTTTCATTTCTAAGGGAAAACTTGCTACTGCACTCTTCACACCTTGCACTTGGGGTCTACCAACGTTAGTCATCAACAAAGTTTTCGGGCGTCGTTGCCAGGGATTTCAAAGACATCAAGAAGCACCCACTTCCTCGTCAACTCTGTCATCAACAAGTTTTCTGGCGCCGTTGCCGGGGAGGAAGAGAATTTCTGCAAGGGGAGACTCTCACTTCCAATCTCTTTACTTTGTTTTAGTTTTTCTTGTTTTATTTTATTTTGTCTTGTTTGCTTCTCATATAAAACACAAAAATATTAGTTATTATTCTAGTTGTTATTTTTTCTTTATCATGCTTGCTATCAATGGTTGATGTCTTTGAAACTAGATCTTATAGGAAAGGTGAGTTCACGGATGAACAACAAAATTATTATAAGTAACACCGCTTGTCACAAAAAGGGGTACACTTATGGGAGCAAATTAATAAATTGCAGGACTATGCTAGAAACCTGTGCTCTACTTATAATGTTACTTATTTCTTTGATAAATCTCATCGCTGTAGGAGGTATAAACACCTCCCTTTTCAATGTGAGTATAATGATAATGTTACCATATCTTGTTATGTTAAGGGAAATTATGAATTTTATGATGTGGAACAAATTGAAGAATTTTTTGCTTGGAAGGGTGCATTCGAAATTGCCTGTTCGCTTGAAAGTATTAATGATGCACCTTATAAATGCGAGATTTGTGCTATACCTGAATATTTCTTTGATAATTACAAGGATTGTAATTACTACATAATGGAATATCTTAATAAATGCTCTCAACTTAAGGAAGAGACTAATGCTTTTCAGGAACCTATGGAAGAACAAATTATTGAAACTGGAAGCTCATGGGATGAAAAAGAGGAGGAGAGTGATGACCAAGAGGAGGAAGAATGGAACTTCGCATGTCTACCTCCAAATGAGAGTAACTCTTTAACTCATAATTGTGATGATCCTATTGATTCTTTTGAAATATCCCTTTTTATTGAACTTGATACTTGCTATACTTGTGATCTTGATACTACTATGAATGAAACTTGTGAGAATGATATTGCTACTGTTATATATGATAATCCATGCTACTTTGATAAATCCTATGATAATCCTCTATTTATTCCAACTATTTATATGCATGATAATGAGGAAGTTTGTTTAGAAAATTTATATTATAATGCTCTAGATGATGGTCCTATGTTACTTGATGTTATAAATTATAATAGGTACTGAAAATAGGATTGCTATAATGTGTCTTATACCTTTAATGAGTGATAAATAATCTTGTTTTGTTATTTCTAAAAGTGGGGAAAAAGAGGAGCTGATTTAATTTTTATCCCACTGTTTTGGAGCTTGATATGAATTATGTGCTTTTAGACCATGACAAACATGCTTTATGTGAGAATTATGTTGTTGAGTTTGTTCATGATGCTATTGAAAATTATTATGAGAGAGGAAAATATGGTTGTAGGAATTTTGATGTTACCAAAACACCTCTCTTTTTGTTGAATTTTTTTAAGTTGCTCTTATTCTACCTTTCCATGATTTCTAGTTTGAGCTTCTTTAATTTATTTCTTTACAAGATTCCTATGCATAGGAAGTGGGTTAGAGTTAAATTTGTTTTAGACTTTATTCTTGATGCTCTATTTTGCTTTAATTCATATTTCTTATGTGAGCATCTTCTTCACTTGAAAACACTCGAATCCACTTTTCTAGGCCTAGCTAAAAGGCGTTAAAGAAAAGCACTTCTTGGGAGATAACCCATGTTTTTTTTTGCTTTGTTTTTCTCTGTTTTCTTTGAGTCAAGGGATTATATTATTCTGTATTAACTCCTTTGTATCTTTATTTTCATGTTTTAGTAGTGCCATGTAAAGTTTCTGACGAGAGTTGGAGTTGGTTTTCGGAGTTCTGCGCAGAAAACAAATTTCTGCTGTCCACTGTAAAAAATCGTATAAAATCCTGGAAGATCAGAATGATCTGAATTGTTTTGTGCTTATTCCTGGTCTAATTCCGCAACTTTCTAGTTCTCTGGGTTTTTCAATTTGAGAAACTTAAGTGCCTCAATAAATTCGTCTATATAGACTATTCTGGTTTTGACAGATTGTGCCATTTTTCTTGCATTGGCTCTTCTGCGATGTCAAGTGGATTTCTTAGCTTCACGAAACATCATAGGCTGTAGCTAATGTTTAAAAGTATCAATAGCACTTGTTCCATACAGAACCCATGGATTTTTATTTGTTGCACTAACCCCTCTAATGTGAATTACTGTCTGAGTATGGTGTGAAGGAAGTTTTCAAGGTTCAAGAGAAGAGGTGATATATGTGATCAAAAGAGTGCAAGGTCAAAGATTGGGGATTCCACCGTGGTTCATACAAGCATATTTTTAGAATACTCAAGAATCTAAGCTTGGTTATTCCCAAGGCATCCCCTTGTTCATCAACTATCTATCAGGTCACTCCTCGTGAGGCTATATTTTTATTCAGTCACATCATATGAAATTTTCTTGGAGCGGCTGTTTGTTTTTATTTTGTTTTATTTTGTTTTCCTTGCTGAAATAATATCATTGGACCTAGCATCCTTGTTTGGGATAGATACACGCTCCCCTTTTTCATTTGAATACTCTCTAAGCTAGTATTCTTAGTTTTTCTTCTAGTTACTGTACAAATTCATGTTCAGCTCTTGTTTTCATTGTATCTCTTAATCAGATTTGTTAGTTTTAGTAGGTATATGTGATTAATCTCATGTTTTCTTGCTGTATCATGTAGATAATTTTTGGTAAAACATATTTTGTATGGTGCTTGTTGGGAAAAGAAACTGCTGCTTGATGTAGAATTTTCTAACGGTGCAAGTAGAAGCTTGTATAGTGTGGCTAGAAATTTTTCATATCATGCTAGATGTTATTTTAGTTTTAAAGCCTTGTGGTTATTTATTAGCATGATTAGTCTCAAATAGATGATAGTGTTTAATGTGCCATTGAAAGAATCATGAGTTGTTCTTGTCATATGGAAGCATAAATTTGCGGTATTCTCCTTTGAATGTTTTATTTGGTTGACTTGGCGCATGATCACACCATGTTTATGACTATGAACCAGCCACTAATAGATTCTATGATCATTTATTTTTAGAACTTGTGGTACCACTTATGCTTTGATTAATGATGTTTATGTCGCTATGCATGATTATGCCTCTTATGCTCTCTTGATTTGCCGCTCCCAGTATTTTGCTAGCCTCCACCTGTACTGATTATGGAATTCTACTCATGCATCCAACTCCCTAAAACAAAAGTTTTGCCATTGTGTCCACCATACGTACCTACATGTGGTATTTAATTGCCACTCCAAGTAAATTTCTCATGTGTTACCTTTAAAACCTTCAAAATTATTCCTGCTTTGTGTTCCTGTTTTTGCTCATGAGGACGTAAATAGAGAATATTTATCTCACTTGTTAATTGGATTTCACACCCTGGACTAGTGGCCTTCATCCGCTTATCCAAAATATAGAAGAGCTGGCAGCAGGGTGCCCAGCCCCAAATTTATATACACAAAATCTCTTCACTATTTTTGCCCCTGATTTATCAGTCAAAGCATAATTGTGTAAACAAAAGAGAAAGAGGGATGACCTTCTACACCAGTCGCGTCCTTCATATGGGAGCCGCTCTTGTGAAATCTAGTTGGATTGTGACGTACTATATTTTCTGTTTACCATTCGTTGACATTAGCATACATCTCCCAAAATATAGACACTCCTCCATGGTATGTGATTGTTGGCAGCCACCCGAGAGTTCGGTTAGCCATTGTTTGTGTAAGATGTATGGGAGGAGTGTCAAACTTTTTATACCGTTGTTTAATAAAATAAAAGCTCTAGCACATGAGTGATCTATGCTTCCCTCTGCGAAGGGCCTTTCTTTTACTTTTATGTTGAGTCTCCATCTTCTAACTTTATGCACAGTTGAGAGAGCATTTTTGCCATTCTGAGTTTTATGTGCATTTGTCCCAGAAACATTATTAATTGATTCATGATGTGTTATTGCTAGTTCTCTAATTATTTGTTCTAGTCTTCCTCATGAACTTTGAAGGTGTCCTGGCATTTATGTTTTCCCCACTCTTAAGGACTAGCGAAATATCACTTTGCCATGCTTTCTTTATACTTGAAACAAACGTATATCTTTCTTTTCATTGTTATTCATGATCTTTTATTTGATTTACTTATCATGCTTGAAAGTGATTGCCATGCTTTATTACGAAAGTTCTATTTATCATGTTTGTGTAAAAGTTCTATGATCTCAGCTTACATATGCTTTTACATTACTTTGATGATCAAGTTTATGTTAGTAGCATGTCACCTCACAAATTATTTGTCCTTATCGTTTACCTACTCGAGGACGAGTAGGAACTAAGCTTGGGGATGTTGATACGTTATAAACGTATCCCTAATTTCTGATGTTCCATGTTTGTTTTCATGTTATTTCCCACATGTTTGCTATACACTTTATGTAATTTTTATCAATTTTCCATACTAACCTATTGACAAGATGCCACCGAGCCACTTCCCTATTTTCTGTTGTTTTTAGTTTCAAAAAAGTTGTTCTGGAAATATTCTCGGAATTGGAAAATTCGAACGCCGGAAGCCTTAGAAATCCCAGAGGTTCCACGGAGTCCCAAAGAGACCCAGAGGGGTGGCCTAAGGTGGCCCATATTAGGGCGGCGCACCCCCCTTGGCCGCGCCGGAGGGTGGTGTGGGCCCCCCAGGCCTCCACGGCCTCTGCCCTTTCGCCTATTTATTCCCCCCGAGGTAAAAACCCTAAAGATATACCACTTTTACCCGAGAAACACCCGAGGCCGCTGTCACCGTCATCCCGAGATCGGGAGGGTTCTGGAGCTCTCTCCGGCACCCTGACGGAGGGGGAAATCATCACCGGAGGGGTCTACACCACCATGCCCTCCTTCGAAGTGATGCGTGAGTAGTTCATCCCTGGATGGTTGTTCTCTCCACTTTGTACCTCATGTTTAGATCTTGTGAGCTGCCTAACATGATCAAGATCATCTTTATGTAATGATACATGTTGTGTTTGCTGGGATCCGATGAATGTTGAATGATATGTCTTTTGATTATCAATATATCACGTTATGTTCATGCTTATGTTATCTATGATCTTGCATTTTCTCCGTTATTAGTAGATGCTCTGGCCAAGTAGATGCTGGTAACTCCAAGAAGGAGTATTTATGCTCGATAGTGGGTTCATGCCTTCTTTGCATCCGTGCTCGAGTGACAGAAATGTGACAGATGGAGGATGTGTTGTTGCCATTAGGGAGAAAACAACAATGCTTTGTCTAAGGATGATGTTATTGTTTATATCACACACTTTGCTTACTGCAATTATCTGTTGCTTGCAACTTAATACCAAACGTTTGTTCAAATGATATTCGGAGGGTGGAGTATTAGTCATAGATGCAGTTGGATAGCGGTCTATGTATCTTGTTGTAATGCCCGCATTAATCACATAGTAATTTTTATGTCTTGCATATGCAATACGGCGCAGCCTTCATTTCTGTCAATTGCCCAGCTGTAAATTGTTCACCACCCATGTTATTTATCTTTCACGGAGAGGAACCACTAGTGAACTGTGGACACCGGTCCTTTTTCCCATACTGATAAATCACCTACCGCTTTCATACTGCTCTCATAATGTTCCTACTTTTTTCCATACATACGTTTAATCTCTTTGTGTTCAGCAAAACCGGTGAGATTGATTACCTCATCGCTACGTTGGGGCAAAGTAATTTGATTGTGTTATGTAGGTTCCACGTTGCAACTGAACCAGTAGTGCACCCTGCCACCTCAGCTGCATCAACCTTCAGAGATTGCTTGTCCTCCTACTGGTCGATTCAACCTTGGTTTCTTTTCTGAGGGAAAACTTGCTGCTACACTCTTAACACCTTGCACTTGGGGTCTACCAACGTTAGTCATCAAAAAAGTTTTCTGGCGCCGTTGCCGGGGATTTGAAAGTCATCAAGAAGCACCCACTCCCTCGTCAACTCTGCCATCAAATGGTAAGGTCCCAAAGAAGCTTGGAGATCCTAGCATACCGACTATTCCTTGCTCCATTAAAAATAATTATGTTAGAACTGCTTTATGTGACTTGGGAGCATGAGTTAGTGTAATGCCTTTTTCTCTCTATAAGAGACTCATCCTGGAAAAATTAATACCAACTGATAGATCCTTGCAAATGGCTGATAAATTTACTGCTATTCCTGTTGGTATATGTGAGAATGTTCCTATTCAAGTAGCTACTAATTGTATGATATTAATTGACTTTGTTGTGTTGGAAATTATTGAAGATGATAATATGTCTATTATTCTTGGGAGACCTTATTTAACACTGCAGGGGCTGTTATTTATTGCAATCAAGGAAAAGTAACTTTTGATGTTAATGATAAAGAGCACACGGTTTATTTTCCCAAGAAGATTGATAGGAAACATGGTCTAAATTCAATTGAAAATATTGAGACCATCGAGATTGGAGAAATCTATTGTCCTAATCCAATGCCACAGAATGAATATGAAATTGTCATGGTTGGGACTATGACTATCAAGGTTGAGGTAACATAATCATTTAGTGATATGCAAAGTTTTGCTTCATGTAAAAACTGTTTTGGTAACAAAAATTGATCAACCTTGTTAAAGAAGAGATTGTGAATGAAGAAAACAATGTTTTCACTATGTTTTCACTTTCCCCAATTATGTGTTCACCATGTTCTCACCATGCTACTTTAGTTTACCTATGTTTTCACCATCCACATTTATGTTTTCACTATGTTTCCTTATATTTCCTATGGTTATTTTCTTGTTGGAGTGTCTTTGAACTTCTGTATCTTTGGTTTTGAATTTGTTTTCCATCGTTCCATGATCATTTTCCTTCGTTTTAATCACTTATCCAATTCTGGAAATGACCCGAAAATAAAGTTTCTCTAAAAATTCCATAGAAATTATATTAAATTTTTTATGTTGAAAATGGGGCAGAGAGGCACCTGGGCGACCCCAGGGGACCCACCATACATCCACACCACCTAGTGGTGCGTGCAGGTCCCAGGGCGCGCCAGCACATAGTGTGGAGCTGCACCATTTAGACCTTCAGTTTCCCGTAGAGAGGCTTGATCTTAATTCAATGATAAAACTTAATTTTGATTCCACCTGTGCTAACTTGAACAACTTATCCTATGAAATAACCTTTTTCAAGAAACCAGGATAGAGAGTAACTAAGTCAGATAGAGCACTTCCTTTGTTTAACCTTGATGTCACGGAAGGATGGTCACCCTCAGAGAGTGAATTTGATGCATACATGGAGGATCATCTCCAACACGTAGAGGACGCTAGAGAGGGGGACGAAAATGATTTCGTCCAGCCCTCTGACACTGTGGGGTATCCGTACCAGCACCATGGTTATGATTATGCGTCTGCTGTTTCATCTTCGTCATGGGCGCATGATTACGATCATGCTAGGGACGACCCACCAGCATGGGGTTTCTACCCGCTCCGTGATTGGTCTCCACTTAGGCCAAAAGCCTAAGATTGGGGGGAGGTATGCCGACATCACACTCATTTACATATCATGTTTCTTTCGGTTCTTTGGATATCCATGTTACTGTTTATTTCGCTTTCAGTGTTTTTATTATTTTGTTTCTGCTTTCCAAAACGCAAAAAGACCAAAAATATTGTTGTTGTTTCCCTTTATTTGTGTATTCAGTTACTTTTATTAGTTTGCTTTACTTTCCAGTTTCAATTTAATATTCAAAAATTCAAAAAAAATTTGCTTTGTTTGCTTGTTTTCCTTATGTTCTTGTTTTAAATTCTAAAACCCCAAAACATTTGTTGTTCTTCTTTGGTTTTGTAAAGTTTGCTAGAGAGTTCAACAGTCTTTGGTGACTCCATTGGAGCTTGGTTATCATTTTATACCATTCAATCCAGACAAGTGAAGAGCAATAATGACAATTTACGACAATTCAAGTTGTGGTTAGAGGTTGGTATGAACTCTATATGATTTCATTTTTGTACATATACTCATCCATGTGGACATGCTTAGTTTGTTCGTGTAAGGTGTATGTTATTTAATGGATGCTTAGTAGTCCGTGCTCTGTCACGATCAATTCCAATTTACTAATATTAGATAGCATGTCGTATAAATGTTTGCTTGCATTGTTGTATTCATAGAAGGGTGTGACATTGTGGTATCCCCCTCTGAAAGTTTCACTTGTATTGACTTGGCACATTCTCACGCATGCATCAGACTCAAAACAAAAAGTCAATTAAGCCTTGATGATTTATTTTTCCTCAGAGTATTTGTATCACTTTTATGCCCCCGTTAATTTTGTTTTGTCGCAAGCATGATTATGACAGTTGTTGCCCTCTTGATTGTCGCTTTCAGTATATTGCTAGCCTTCACTTGTGCCGAGTATGAGCTCTACTTGTGCATTCAACGCCCAAAAACTAAATTTTTCCAAATGTGTCCACCATACCTACCTATATGTGGTATTTCACCGCCACTCCAAGTAAATTTTCATGTGCTACCTTTAACACCGTAAAAATACTTCTTATTTTGTGACACAGTTTTAGCTCATCAGGAAGTAGTAGTTGGGTTTGTTATCTTCCATACTAATTGAGTACCCCGACTTGCATGCTTCATCTGCTCGTCATTAATTTTGCAAAGATCTGGTTAGACCATTATAATATCAAAAAGCTAAACAAATGAATAGGCACTCTTCCACGGTATGAGATTGTTGGCAGGCACACGAGGATTCGGTTAGCCATGGTTTGCGAAAGCAAGGTGGGGAAGAGTGTCATACTATATAAAGAGCATGCTATAAATGCTTAAGATAAATAATTCGGAACCGCTCTCAACTTGTTTAGTATGGAAGATAACAATAACTCTATTACCATTCGTTGACATGAACAATCACCTCCCAAAATCATTTTTTACTTCTGTTTTTAATAAAATAAAAAGCTCTAGCACATGTAAATCCATGCTTCCCTCTACGAAGGGCCAATCTTTTACTTTTATGTTGAGTCTTCACCTTCCAACTTTATGCACCTTCTCGAGAGCGTAGTTGTCATTCTTAGTGTAATGTTCTTGTCCCAGAACCCGGATGATTATGATATAACTTCGATGCTTCTATCTTTGATATCTTTACCTCTAGTCTTCACTTGAACCTTATAGGTGCCCTGGCATTTATGTTTTTCTCCACTATTAAGGGCAAGAAAGATACCACTTTATCATATCTTATTATGAGCATTGCAATCCTGCAGATTGATATCTTTCATGTTGCTTGTTATTAGAGTGTTGGTATCTCTTCGTGGTTTGCATAACTATTAGATGACCTTATTTGCATACTTCTTATTATGAACTACCTAAGCACTTGATCATATAGTGAGAATATTTACATCATATGAAACAAATGTGTTCGTAGAAGTTCGTTTATCGCACTCAATTGTTAACTGAATTGCTTGAGGACAAGCAATAAGCTAAGCTTGGGGACAGCTGATATGTCCAAAACGTATCTACTTTCCCAAAAACTTTTGCTATTGTTTTCCTCTAAACTTGTGAGTTTTGAATGTAACTAACACGGACTAACACTGTTTTCAACAAAATTACCCTCGTGTCTTGTTTTTTGTGTAGAAAATCAACTTTAAGGAAAATGCTCGGAAAAGGTCCCGAAGTTCTTATTTTACCCGAAGACCCCTGGAGCCAGAAGAAGAGTTGGAGAGTGTCACATACCAATTTTCGAATACCTGATAACACAGTTGTTTTGCTAATTGCTTGACAAATACACTTTGGTTGTGTTTGTTTAAGTGCAACTAAACAAACAAATTATGTAAACTTGCAAACTTAAAAAGATAGCAAAGAAGTGAACTAAAAATATTCAACATATTGTTCCAATGACCTTGGCAATATTTTATAAAGTAAATATTGATCAAAGAGTTTTCCAAAACTATCTTATGAATCCCATACTTGTTGAATATTATTCCAAGGCCTAAATCAAGAAAGAGGAAACACATAATAAATTTCCCTAAAAGATTATCAGGAAAAAGGAGGCATTCTTAAATGCTTCACCAAAATCTTATCAAATGTTTTTCCAACCTTGAAAGCTTAAAAACAAAAGTATTGGAGAGAATTGACTTGCTATCTCTAGTCACATAAATATTTTGGCAAAGCATTGTTAAAGAAAAGCCAAGTGCCTTATTAAATTGAATTTCCAATATTTCCAGAAACAGGAAACTCAAACAAGTTACCATTGGAAACTTTCTTCAAATGATCTGAAATTAATACCATTGCTTCCTTATATCAAATAAGGAACACACACAAGAGGATACCAAAAATTGAATCCATTAAAGGCCTGAAAACATGCATTTTCTCCACAGCAACATTTAGAATTTTGAACAAGTTTGTTCTACAAACTTTTTCAAAATGACATGAAATAAATACCACATGATCTATAACATAAATAAGGATGTAAACCAAAAGGGCACAAGTTGTTGAATTATTTAAGTTGCCAAAAACCCCTGTTTTCTAGACAACACCTTTTAGAAATTTGAACAAGTTTGTTCTATGAAGTAACTCAACATGACTTGAATTTTCTACCACATGAGGAAAACATCAAATAAGGAATGTGTGCCAAACATTATCATTTTTGGAAGCTCCTAAGTAGGTTAATAAATTCAATGTCCATTTATGTAAGAATTGAAATTTGAACAACTTTGAACTACCAAGTTTATCCAATTGAGCCAATTTTCACATATGTTGTGCATCTCAACTAATAAGAATTTTGGGAAATGGGATTTTAATTTAGACTTTGTTTTCCTAGTCAAAATAACATTTTTCAGAGAGGGAAAAGAGAGAAAAGGATGTATTTGTAAATTGGCCAGTGACCTAGTTGTAAGCTGAGTCACCTTCTTCTTCCTAGCACCTCTGTAGCTGCAGTGCCCTATCCATTGCTTCGAGTAGAAGGTATCAAGGTGGATAAGAACTCCCCCCAATGTGCTCTTGTCTCCCACTTGCCTCCTCTCTCTCCCCCTCAAGTTTTCCCTCTCTCTCTCTCTCTCTATGAAAATCCCAAATCGGAACCCTAGCTAGATGACCTCGCCGTCGTTGCGGCCGTTTCCGAGCTCGCCGCTGGTCGCCGTAGAGCTCATCGTCTCCGCATCGTCGTGGTTGTGCTCGGTGCCGAAGGAATCGAGGCGGAAGGGCTCGAGGTGCCCGCGCCGTCCGTTTTCCTCTTCGGGCCCGGCGCACTCCGGCGAGCTATCTCCGCGGCCTCGCCCCTCCTCTGCCTTCTCCGAGCGTCCTCTCGAGTTCAGGGTGAGCAGGCTCTCCTCTCCGACCTTCCCCCCCCCTCTCCCTCTAGATCGTGGCCGCGCCGTGGTCTCTTTCCGGCCACCGTGCACCGTCGACGCCGGCTGACCTCCGTCCAATCCCAGGAAACGAGCCCCCGCTCGGTTGCTTCCCCGTGTCATAAGCAAAGTGTAGGTACTTTCGATTCGAAGAATGATGGCCGTTTGCGCCAAAATTTTGCCTCGCCGGAGATCCTCCCGCCGGCGATGACGCGCGCTGGCGTCAGCCGCGCCTTGACCCCGCGCGCTTGAGGTCAAACCTGCCCGTGGGGCAGCACTTGCCTGCGTGGCTGCCTGCGTGGCCGCCTGGCCCGCGGGTCAGCCACAACGGCTAGGTCTGCCCGCGGTGCAGAAGGATCTGGCCGGCCCAAAACTGGATCTGGCCCATCCACTAGTTTTTCTTTTTAAATTTTTGCAGAAACATTGCATGTTTACTTTTGGACTTAAAAACCTATCTAAAAGACGAATTTGACCAAGACAAAATTCACAGTGGTAAATAAACAAAATCTAAACCATCTCCAACTTGTAGATCTACATTTAGATGAATATTTTGGAAATGAAAAATGTTTTGGCAACAGGTACCAGAAATAGAAAAATGAGCACCATTTTAATTTCACAACTCCAAATGAGGTGTATCCAATTGCATTGGAAAGCCCTTTAAATTGCCTAAGATGAGAAATTAACCTTGATTCCAAATGAATATTATTTTTGAAATGGCATGCAATTTGGTAAAACACCAGAGAGCACTTTGGTGATTTTTATAAAATTATTAAAAATGATTTTTGATGCAAACTCAACTGGATGGTCTTGTGTATGTTTAGGGCTATCCAAACCTAGATGGGTTTAATTTTTTTTTAGCATCATAGAAACTTTGGTGGACAGATCTTTAATTTGCTTGTTTCTGCCATTTTGGCATTTTAATTAATTAATTTGTGTGAAGTTATTTTTGTGTTGCAATATTGTTTTCTAGCATGTACAAGTTGTGTGAACTTGTTTCCTAAGGTTTACTTAGCTATTTTATCATGTTAGATTGTGTGGACTTGAGTGGAGAAGAAATAGGATTTTTGTTAATAGCATATGTTTTATTCTCTAGTTAATACTTGCATAGAATTTTTGATTGATTAATTTGTGTGCAAGCACTTGGATTGTTGTGTTGAGATATTAGGTCCAGTACCAAATTAGTACTTATATTTTGTTGGTATCACCTCTGCTAGCTTTCATTTGAGTTGGTAGAAAGCATGAGTAGCTTTGTCATGACTATGAAAAGGTTGGAAAAATTCTCTCATGTGTAGAATTTTTGGCATAAGAATTTGTGGTTGTGTAGCCACATATTTTTGTGTTGTATTCATAGGACCAGTAGCATTTTGATGATGTTTTTATGAGTACTTGACCCCTAGATTTTTCACTTGTGTGAAAATAATAGCATGAGTAGCATTACCTTGTTTATGTTAGCATCCTATTATTTTCTACCAGTATGATTATTGCACTAGATGCTAGTTTAGTTTTTTGTTAATTTTTAGCAAGTATGACCAGAGGCTTTGTGACCTCTTAATTCTTTGTTATGCTAGTGGAACACCCACTGGTGTCATTGCATTTTTGGTGGAAACATTATTTCCCGCACACTAGATGTGTTTCTTTTATATAGTTCTCTAACTAATAAGTGCCTAGTATATTTGCTTTGGGATTTTAAGTGCTAAGGGAAAATGTGTATGCTTCTGTTTGTAAGTGGTTGTAATCATGTGTGGATTGCTAGGAAAAATCCATCTTTGGAGTGTTGTTTGATTCCTCTAGTAATGCCCCTTTTATTACCACTAGTATGTAGGAGTTGCCCTGCAAATTGATGCATTGTTTTGTTAAATGGGATATTTTTGTTATAGCAAGTATAGATGTTTTTCACTCATGTTTTTATGACATGGACCCTCTGGTTGTATTTCAGTTACTTTATTGAAATGCATCCATTGATTCTTCATGTGTGAGTAGTACTAGTTTCCCTAGCATTTTTGTATTGAATTATTTTTCCTGCCAACTTATGTTTGGTAGATATTTGTGTATCCTTGCACGAGGACATGTTTTCATTTCCCATTATTATAACATGGTTCCTTGTTTACATTTTAGTACTTTACTTGTTATGCATGCTTGCATAGCAAACCCTTAGTAGAAGCATGTCTATAGGATTCCTCCTTTTTAGTCCTTGTTTCTATTGTTCTCACTATGAGAATTGTGTGTTTTGTGATGAGTATATTTCCTTGTTGCACTTGTGTAGGCTCACTGATTTGTAAATTTCACTTATGCAAATCATTTGTCCTATTTATTCTTGATGTGAAGTTAGACTTAGTAGGATAGCTACTTTGTTCTTTTTGTGGTTTGGTTGATAGACCCATTGCAATGATTATTATTGTGCATGTTTTATATACTTTTAGTAGTCTCACCTTAGTGAAACTAAGTGTATTTTGGGTTTATTAATATCTTGGTATGAGAGTGGCACACCCACTGAATCCATGATATTAAGGTTGTGAGATATGCTCCTCCAACCTTAAGATGTCTTATTAAATGGCATTTCTGCCAAGTGTGTTTGTTTGATTGTTTGCCTCCATTAATAATTGTGTGGTTGATTATTATTAGTTTCTTGCTGTATGTATTGTTAGGTATAGTTGCTTGCCTTGATTGGTTCTGAATGTGTGTCCTTTATTCTTTTTACGACGTTAGAAAACGAAGAGGAAGGAAGTGTCGGGAAGCTCTGTTTCAAGTTCCAGTCACTCCAAAACCAGGGACACAAGGAGATACCAGGCAAGCCATCCTGATTGCTTGCTGATACAATACTTACCATTATTTATCATGCATGTTTTACCTCTGAAGTTTTACCAAAACTTGATTATCAAAACTATTTTTGATGTGGCTATTACTACTATACTAGTATATAGGTTACTATTATGCCAGTAGTTAAACTTGGTAATACCAAGCCCATAAGCCACCATATGGTATTTATTACCATCGAATACACTAGTCCCTAAGTGGACACCCTAAAATTGTGATTCTACAAAACAAAGGCTTTACGGAAAAACCCGGAGAAAAGGTAGATCCTTGTTCTCCGGAGGAATGTGGAAGTGGTCATTTTTGAGAAAGTGGTGTTTTCAAAAATGACACATAACCTAGTCTTCGCCGGACAACCTTTACCGTACTGCCACCCTACCCCAACATGGGCACGGGGCTTAACTTGAAGTTTGTTCTTATTAGTGTGTGCTATCTCACTTGCTATAAGGGGCGTCGTACCCTCGAACCGAATGTCGTGGAGACATAAAATTGTGGGATTCATTTTCCCTCCGCATGCAGCAGTTGGGGTTCCTGGCTTGGCGGGGATTAGCTCGGTGCTGGGGAGCGGACACTCGACTGAGAGATAGACATATACTAGCTTGAACATAGTGAATGGTTATTATCAGATACCTGATGTTTACATACTGTTGTTACAGTCCATGGTTGTTCACGGTAGGTGTACTGGATCTGGTGGATGAGTACACCTCTGCAGAGTACAACTTTTTTGAAGAAGCCGCGTCCTCGGATATGGATATTTGAATGGCCATGTAGCTAGCATTGTGTCAATGTTTTCAAAAAGGAGTTTTTGAAAGGGAATTTTTGAAGGGAAGTGTTGAACTTGTGAAGTTCTGAAAGGAAGGAAAACATATACCGTGGAGGTAACGTCGATGATGAAAAGCCAGATGCTGTTATACAGAACAAAATGTTTTGCAAAGAAAACCTTTTCTACTCTAAGCAAGAATTCTGGAAACTGATTCCAAGAAGTTTTGCAAAGAGAAAATATTCTTTAACAAAGCTTTACAAAACCTCTTGTACATGTGATATCTACAAGAGAAATAAAACTATATTATTTTTCTTCTGAAGTATCTTCTTCAACGAAGATACAGATTAACCTGACTACAACTGTGGTGTCATCATATATGAACACCATTGATAGTGAACCCTATTTATAGCCTACCTATTGCACCATATAAGCATATTTGCATGTTGGTAAGTGATATGATGGATGTATTGCTGAGTACATTCAAACGTACTCATTATGGTTTCGCCCCTGGTATCTACTCATCAGAATTCGAGAAGGAACCTCCGAAGGATATCTATGAAGAGAAGTACGGAGCTGACGGCTTTGCGAACTAGCATCGTCTCCGGGTCAGCAACCTGTAGGTTAAGGCGTGACTTGGGCTCATCTACGTTGTGTTTTAATTGTCTTCCGCTGTGTTTGTTAAGTTGCCTGCCCTTGTGGCAGTTGTGTTAGACTTGATCATGTGATCATTTGTGTAATACCTTTTGTATTCGTGTAATGGATGATGTATTTCTGTGTGCCAACTTTGTATGTTGTTCACGACTGATCTTTCTGGGATCGTGAATGTATGCATACGGAGGGTTTCAGATTGCCGGTCTGGGGTCCTTACAGAGAGGGGCCAGGAGGGGCCCACACCACCTGGTGGCACGCCCCCCTAGGCCGCGCCACCACATGTTGTGACCGCCTCTAGCGCCCCTTCAGTCTCCCCTTTCGACTACATAAGCCCCGTGACCTAAAACCCCGAGGGGGTTCGTCATATTCTAGAGAAAAACACCAGAACACCGACGCCACCGCGAAACCCAATTCGGGGATCAGAAGTTCCTGTTCTGGCACCCTGCCGGGATGGGGATTCGGAGGAGATCATCGCCATCATCATCACCACCACTTCTCCATCAACCATCCATGATTACCCCATCCATGTGTGAGTAATCCCCGCTAAAGGCTGAGAGGGATGGTAGGGATCGTATGAGATCGTTCATGTAATAATGCCATATTGTTAGGGCATGGTGCCAAGTATACGTTGTTAGTGCTATATATCGTTGTTGCAACTTGTTATGCTTAATGCTTGTCACTAGGGTCCGAGTGCCTTGATCTTAGATTTGAACATGTTATTGTTTCTTGAGGATGATTATGTTTTTGATCATACCTGCAAGTTTTTTACACATATCGTTGTCCGGAACCCGAGGCCCCAAAGTGACAGAAATTGGGATAACGGGAGGGGATGGCTGTGATGTGAGTATCACATGTGTTCACGAAGTGTTAATTCTTTGATCCGGTGCTTATTAAAAGGAGCACCTTAAGTACCAGTAGTTTCCCTTGAGGCCCCGCTGTAATGGGCTAGTAGGACAGAAGATGTTGTGAAAGTTTCTCATTGCGAACACGTACGACTAAATATGGAACACATGCCTATGGTTTACCTAGTACTTGGATGTTTTATTATTATCTATCTGCAATTGCCCATGTTTTGACTATTATATGAACTATTTTAACCATGCAACGTTAGTTCATCCGTCCATATGCCTACAATATTTTAATCCCGCTGTCTCCCACAATTATTACCGTTGTTTCTATTTTATTCCTGCCGTTATTTTACTACTAATGCTATCAAAACTGTTAATACTGATAAACTGTTGCAAGCAAGTCTACTTCCAGGTGCAACTGAACTGACAACTCATCTGTTAAGTCTTATAAATATTCTTTGGCTCACCTTGTGTCGAATTAATAAATTTGGATTTTACTTCCCTCGATGATTGTTGCGATCCCCTATACTTGTGGGTTATTAGGGCCTCTGCCCCCTGGCCTAGCTGATGCTGCTGAGCTTGGTGAGGAGGGCAAGGCGTCGTTTTTTCCTTCTGCCCCTCTTCTTCTTGAGAGGCACCCGAACTTTGTAGGCATTAGCATGATCCTCATGACGCAAGCTTGCTCTGAGTGGTTGCGCGAGAGAGTTCTTTGGCAAGACCTCATCCCGCGCCTCCTCCACGTGGAGTATGTCCACAAGCTCTACATACTGCGTGTACTTCCCTTGGCGGTAATTCCGCGAGGACTGTACAGCTGTAGGGTGGAACGTTGAGAGAGTCTTATCAATCTTCTGGAAGTCGATGATGGTAACATCGCACATCTGAAGAGTGGTACAAATCTGGTGCAATTTTGAATTGTAGTCTCCCACCGTATTCAAGTTTTGAAACCTTAGATGGGTCCACTCCGCCTCTACCCGCGGGCAAAGAGTGTACTTTAGTCGCTCAAACGCTGTTTGAGAGCATTCCAGAGGTCCAAAGCATTCCATTCAGCCATGTACTCATTTGGCATAGTACTGCAGAGGTGGTGGCGCAGAAAGTGCAGAACTTGGGCATTCTGAGAGGCGGTGACAACACCAGAGTCCGTTTGGGACCCAAGGACAATCGCATTTGTCAGGTCCTTGGACGTGATAAAGATCTCCACATACGATGCCCACGTCAGGTAGTTTAGCCCATTTTGGGCTAGTTCGGTGAACTCACG
The DNA here is from genome assembly GCA_028641055.1 of Alopecurus myosuroides. NCBI lineage: Eukaryota > Viridiplantae > Streptophyta > Magnoliopsida > Poales > Poaceae > Alopecurus > Alopecurus myosuroides. The sequence continues at coordinate 142,840,678 of CM054063.1, forward strand.
GTTGACGATTCCGGCAATCTGCAATTTATACAAAGTGTATTAGATTACAGCGGGTAATCCGTATTACAACAAGTAATCCATTGCATAAATACATATGTTCATTAACATGACGTTACAATATTTAAAAACATGCTATTAATGGTTTCAGAGCGATTAAAAGTAATTAAACAATTAAATCTAGCAATGAAAACATATGATATAAGAATGATAATGACACAAACATGTTAAATGTATCACAAATATGGAAAATAACTATAAAATTGACTTTCCGATGGTATTTTAGGCATCGTTTAAAATAGCGGGTTATAGCGACGCTATATCAGCGCTATAGCATTTCAAGGAGGGTCGCACTAAATTGTGTCTACGTACAATTTACCTAATTTAGCGGCATAAAGCACAATTTAAGCATGCTATAGCATTGATTTAGCTAAATTTGAGGCTGCCGCTATATGTCATAGCCTGCTATTTAAAACATTGATTTTAGGTCTACACATGCAATTTCAGCGAAACTAGATAATTTCAGAAATTTATACATGAAATAATTCAACATGTATTAAAGTACGTAAAACATGAAAACTGATGATTAAAACGCAAAAATCTGTGCCAATAATACAAGGGCGCGCGGACGACGTCAAGCGCATGACCGGCGGCGGCAACCACCTCGCTAGGCAGTGCGCCCGCGGGTGCGACCAACAGGTAGGTGCGCCGCGCGCTTCCAGGCAGAGCGGCCATGGCGCACGGCCACTTCCACATGACGCACAGGCCGGCGGGGGGGGGGGGGGGGGGGTACCACGCGATTTGCGCGGTTTCGGCCAGCAGGGCCGTCGCGCTTGCGCAAGGTGCTCACGGACTTCAATGTGGACGAAAACGACGCGGTCATATGTACCGTCAACTCGCGTAAAATCCGACGACGGAGCCTCGTAGTACGGGGCTTGACATCTGGCATGGCGGATCGACCGACCTTTGCAACTTGCAGCGAGCAACTCTACGACAGCCGACATCGTTTTTTTTTTGTCAAGAATGAATACTCAGATGACAATTTTCATCGTGCGTTCAAGTGGAATCGTACGACACGTGGCACAAGTGGTGCATCGTGGCGGTACCGTGATCATCTGGATCACGTTCATGCACCGACTCTCTATGGTGTAGTCAACAAATCCCCCGTTTATCCGAAAACATCGACATTGGTCGACGACAGCGGGCCAACTCGGTTCTCGGGAGGGAAATCCACACCATAGGTCTAAAATAATCAAATAAAAATGACTTGCAAGAACGGGACCATACAAATATGTTAAAACCGTTGTTGCGATTGGATCTTGATTATACCTCTACGATCAACGACGCGTGCCTGCTTGACGGAGGCTCGATGGAGATCAGTTGGCAGAGCAATACGTGCTGATAACCTGTTCCACAACCTTTGCCGGCGAGTCCAGTAGAAGAGCGTGGAGGGAGAGCTTAGTCGAAGGATTCGTACACACGACACAATCACAAATGCAGAAAGTAAAATGAGACAGAATATATAGGCGGAACTGATCTTTATTAATCAATTGTGGTGTCTCTCTCCATACAATCATGAGTATATATAGGGAAGAGTGGTAGATAGAGAGGACCAAAACCTAGAGGGAACCCCCCACTCAATAGAGTGGGGCCGTACGTTACAACTTACATCGGTTTCCCAACAAAAACCATGAACTGGCATCTGTGCTCGACGACTGGGGCTCGCTGGATCCTCATGCTTATATTTTTGGAATGATATAATCACAGTATGGGATTTATGGTACGTGATAAATCACATTGATTTACACAATAAATTGCATTTATGGACATGCACTCTATCCCTCTATATATTTCTTACGAAATGCTTTGCGTACGATGTTTTGCATCCGACGGACGTCTGACACCAAATCGGACGGACAGCTACTGATGTCGTACGTGTTTGATTTAGCAGTTTGGAAATCCGACGGGCATCGAAGGATGTCGTACGAACTTCGGACGTGAAGTGTCGTACGTGTAGCACTTCTCATATTTCTCTCCTCCGTTTCGTCTTTTGTTCTATATGCATCACAAATTCTGAAAGCAATATCTGTGATAAGAGGTCATGGCAAAACCTGCCCAAATCTTTGCCGCCCTTATGATCATTTCATTTCTCTTCATCAGCCTCCATTTCCAAGGTATGCATGAATATCTCATCCATTTGACTGTACATATCGTCTTTTTGCTCGCAAGATCATTCGCCTAAAGTTTTTTCTTTGCGAATATGTTTTATTTAAAGACACGCTCATGCATAAGGCGAAATTTCAATATTCACCATCTTATTTTTTTTCATTCATGTGACTTGTTCATGTCCATGGTACCAAATTTTATTTCTCACGCGATAGAATATATGACTTGTCCTCGATTATTCCATTGCACAAAATGATTCGTGTTTGCCTTGTATGTGTATAGGATCATCGGGAGCCGACGTCACAAGAGACGTCCCGGTACCATCAACGACGAGGATATTACATACGCGTTATTCGCCGCAGACAACTGAAACAAAGCGGTGCGACCTGTGTCACTGTTGTCCAGAGAACAATGACAAGAGTTGTTACGTTACACATGTTGCTATAGAACTTTTTACAACGATTCAGGCTAGCCACGTGGTATTTATACAAGCGAGAGGCTCTTCTACGGCTGCGATGCGAAAACATGCCATTAATCAACTTGGTTGTCTTATCGTGAAAAATAAATGCCCATAGAGTGATAAATCCAAATAATTATTGGCTTCACACCACATAATCTATGTATGCAGGAAAAGGGGAAATAAAGGTGTTCGATTTCCCGATTGACCGTGAATCGTGTGTTTTAGGGAAAATATCATATGAGACTCCTTGTCATATAAAATGGATTTTTTTCCGATATGGACGATTTTATTACTCATGGATTGTGAACACTATTGGAAAGTCTCTGCATAGTAACGATACGCGAGGCTAGAACAATCCAAACATAAACAAAACATGCACATGGCAGACGTTTATGGAGGAAGTATTATATGTGTACTTATGTTAATGTTGTTAAGAGTTGCCGCTAGTGAAAGTATGATCCCCCAGGTCTTGTTTTCCACCAATGCTATATCATTTTATTTCAGTTTTAGTACTTGTTTTTTTGCTGACATTTTTACTATGGATTTAGTACACCTTGTTTTTTTTGACACCACCTTGTTTTACCATCCATATTACCCATATTTTATCATCTCTTCGCCGAATTGGTGCACCTATACAACTGACAATTGTATTGGGTGTGTTGGGGAGACAAGAGACTTCTTGTATCTTAATTACAGGGTTGCTTGAGAGGGATACATTCAAACTATACCTCTCTAAGTTCGATAAATCTTGGGCTACTCACTTGAGGGAAATTTGTTGTTGTCCTACAAACCTCTACGCTTGGAGACCCAACATAGTTTATAAGAGTAGTAACATGAGAGTAGAAATCAGTGTCCTCTCCCAATTATATCTAACTTCTAATTACTTTATCTCTATCATGTGTTGAGAACTCCATCTTCATATACACATGCGGTATCTAGTTCTGAACAGTGAAGCGCTACAAAATTTGCCCCGACGTGTGTGCATACTCTCAGAGGGGGTAACTCGTGAGACCCTCACTCTTTTGGATCAAAGTGCTGGATACGGGGAGTCAGCAACATCCTCACCCACTGGCTTGTGCGTGAGGATCTCTTACATACTTCATCGACATCGTCACCAACATCTCTTTTGTTACTATGGTGTCTGGTACACGATCCCAGGAATTAGATATTGAAATTAATATTCAGTTGTATATGCATAGCAAGGTTTTTGTTGTTGCGTAGCATGCATGGCGAAAAATTACACTAGCTATTTTACTAACATTTTTAATGTATAGGTTATAAATCTATATGTGAACGTTATAAACAAAGGTTAAGCCGACTGTTAACCATGGGATGAACAATGCTCTATGTGCACCATACAGGAGGGAAGAGGTTAAGATGACAATTTTCAACATTAGGGATCTCAAAGCCCTATGGCTGGATGGGATCCATGCTATATTCTACAAGAAGTATTGCAACCTGATGGGTGAGGAGCTAACAAATTAGGTAGTGCAGGCCGTCAACTCGGGAATAATTCCATAGGGCTGGAATAACACAAAAATAGTCAACGATTCCCAAAGTGGATAGCCTGAATAAAGTCAACAATTCCGAAACGCAAGTCGATGTAACGTAATTTATAAAGTGATCTCGAAGGTGCTAGCCACAAGACTGAAAATGATCCCCCGAAGATTAGTTAACTGACTCAGAGTGCATTTGTCGCGGGGAGATTAATTATCGATAATGTTCTTATTGCTTTTTAGTCTTACTATGCAATCAACAACAAGAAGGTGGGAAAGTATGAGACATCTGCCATAAAAATAGATATGCATAAAGCATGTGATAGAGTGGAATGGAGTTTTTTTGAAGAGATATTAGCACACATGGGTTTTGATCGAGGATGGATCAAATTTATCATGGAATGTGTCCGCTCGGTTAAGTATAAATTTATCATGGCATATGAGTGTTTGCATTTTATGAAGAGGAATAAGCCGGTGAAACACCGTTTCTGTGCTCTCAAGCTTGATATGCGGAAGGCCTATGACAGGGTGGAGTGGGACTACCTGTCAGCGATTATGAGGAGACTGGGTTTTCATAGGTGATGGATTGAGATGGTTATGAGGATGGTCACTATGGTGTTTTTCTCAGTTTTGTTCAATGGAGAATGCATGGAGGAGTTTAAGCCTTTCCGTGGAATTTTTCAGGGCGGTCCTATATCGCCATATTTGTTCTTGATAGCAGTAGAGGGCCTGTCGTGCATGTTAAAAGTAAGAAGTGAATCATCGAACCTACAAGGACTCATGGTGGCTCCAACTGCACCAGTGGTAAACCACCTACTATTTTCGAATGATAGCCTATTGTTTTTCAAAGCAAGTGGTGAAAGTTCCTGAGATGCTTGGGACACGTTGGATGCCTACTGTCGAGCATCGGGACAACGGGTGAATTCGGACAAGTCTTCCATCTTTTTTAGCAAACGCTGCCCCGTTTTGATCAAGGAGGAGCTAAAGGCTATCCTAGAGGTGCAGAATGAATCTCTGAGTGAGGAATACCTAGGAATTCCTTCTGATGTTGGAAGGGCCCCAATGGTGCCTTTATGTACTTAAAGGACAGGATTTGGAAGAGGATCCAAGGTTAGATTGAATAATGCCTGTCACCTGGAGGTAAAGATGTTCTCATTAAATCAGTTGTGCGGGCAATTCCAACCTTCTCTATGTCTTTTTTCAAATTGCCTCAAGGTTTATGCCAGCATATTAACTCGAAGATAAGGAAGTTCTGGTGGGGAAGCACACAGGGGAAGATAAAGACATGCTGGGTTGCATGGGAGGAGATTACTAAGCAGAAATTTCTCAGAGGCTTAGGGTTTCGTGATATTGAACTCTTTAACCTCGCCTTGTTAGCTCGGAAGGGGTGGCGCAACTTGCAACACCCAGATACGTTAAGTGCAAGGCTTTTAAAGGCAATTTACTTCCCGAGATCGAAGTTCTTAGAAGCTCAACTTGGGTCTCACCCATCTAAAATTTGGCGTTCTATTCTGGAAGGAAGAGAGGTTTTACTACAGGGTTTGATTCACCTAATTGGTACTGGAGCGGACTCGAACGCCTGGAACGACAACTGGATACCGCGTGATGGTGCTCTACGGTCAATTTCCACCACAGCTGGTATCGGATTTCATTGACCAAAAACTAAAGCAATGGTATGTCGCTAGACTGCACAGCTTCTTCCTCCCGACGGATGTGCAGGTTATTCGGATGATTCCGATTAGTATGAGGGCGCAACCCGATTTTCGGGCATGACATTATGATAAGAAATGAATCTTCACGGTGCAATCGGCGTATATAATGTTGTCAAGTGCAAGGGAGAGACGTTTGGCCTGGCTAGATGAGACGGTAGCAAGCTCGAACCAAAATATCATCCAGAGGAGTTGGGAAAACCTATGGCATATCCGTGTCCCTGCAAAATTAAAGGTCTTTCTTTGGAGGCTGGCAAAAACCTCATTACCGACGGCATATCTAACACACCGGCGCCATATTTCGTCTACAAGCCTATGCGTCATCCGCGGGGCCGCAGGTTCATGGAGACATTCACTTATTGACTACAGAATGGCGCACTCGGTCTTGGCATTAGCGGATAAAGATCTACTTGAGCATATGAGTAAAACGCAGAAACCAGATGCTAGGAGATGGTTATTCACCATGTTTGATTCAGTTTCGCATGATCAACTAACACGTATGTGCGTCATGTTGTGGGCAATCTGGCATGCTATACAAAAGGCGATCCACGAGGACACATTCGAGAGACCTCTCAGCACATAGATGTTTGTTAAAAATTCTTTTCGGGCCTCTCTCAGATGCAACCTAAAGAGAAGAGGGGGAGGAGACTACCTACAACTGCTCATCCAAGCTGGATTCCACCAGCGCGTGGAGCAGTGAAGATTAATGTTGATGTATGGGTGGGGAAGACAATGGTTATAGGCTCGGCGGCAACAGTGGAGCGAGAGATGATGTTATCTACCTGGAAGCATCAACTTTGTGCTTCCCAGGAATTGCTGACCCAGAGACACTCGAGGCGCTTGTCGTGAGGGAGGGGCTGAATCTAGCTCAGGACCTTTACCCGACAAGGATATGTGTGGCTAGTGATTGCAGCAACGTGATCAAAGCTTTAAAGGAAGACTATTGGGGCAGTTACAGTCATGTTCCGCAAGAGATTAAGAGTTGTGCAAGGGGTTTTGAGGCGATTTCCTTCGTTCATGAAAATCGTGCATCTAACAAGGAGCCTCATGAGTGTGTTATCAAGGCGTTTGTATTCCGACTATTATGACAGTTCAATAAAAGACCGGCAGAATTCTCAAAAAAAAAGCACATCTAACCAGGTAATACCTTGCGTGTTGCTGTCTAAATTAAATATGATTTTCATATAAGGAAAAGGTGACATAAATCATGTTGAAATGCACTTTTTGAAAGGAAAACAAAAATCGTGCAAGCCTATGCTTGTGGATGACATGCGGTGGCACATGAGAGGGCTATTCTACGTTGCATTTTGCAAACACTAGACTCCGCATGCACTTTTCCAAAAAAAAGGTGCAAGCATGCATAGTCATATCCGTCAATCCATGCACTTTGTCAAGAAAAAGAACTCATGTATGCATAATGTTGATTACGATGTGGACACTTTGCATACTAAGACCTTGCAAAATATTAGATGAAAAAAGTACGGATTAATTTAATAGACATTATAGTAGATTTTTACAAATAAGTGTGATACGTGAGAATGTGCTTGGCATCTGGATCCACGTGGTTATATTTTTTGGAATGGTATAATCACGGTATGGGTTTTTATGGTACATGATAAATGACATTGATTTACACAATAAATTGCTTTAATGGACATGCAATGTATTTCTCTATATAATCCCCTCCTCTGTTTCGTATTTTTACCGCATCACAAATTGTGAAAGCAATATCCGTGAGAAGAGGTCATGGCAAAACCTACCCAAATCTTGGCCGCCCTTATGATTATTTTCTTTCTCTGCATCTGCCTTAATGTCCAAGGTATGCATGAATATCTCATCAATTTGATTGTACATATCGTTTTTTTGCTTGCAAGATCGGTCGTCTAGAGTTTATTCTTTGCGAATATGTTTTATTTAAAGATATGCTCCTGCATAAGGCGAAATTTTAATATTCACCATCTTCATTTTTTTTCATTCATGTGACTTGTTCATGTCCATGATACCAAATTTTATTTCTCACATGATGGAATATATGACTTTTCCTCGATTATTCTATTGCACACAATCATTCATGTTTGCCTTGTATGTGTTTAGGATCATCGGGAGCCGACATCACAAGAGACATCCCGGTACCATCAAGGACGAGGATATTACAGACGCGTTATTCGCCACAGACAACTGAAACAAAGCAGTGCGACCTGTGACACTGTTGTCCAACGAAAGATGTAAAGAGTTGTTATGTTGCGACGTGCTGCTATAGGATTTTTTGCAACGATCCATCCCAGCCACTTGGTAGTTGTACAGCCGAGAGGCTGTACTGCGGCTGCGATGAAAAAACATGCAAATAAGCAGAGTGGCTGTCTTATCATGAAAAATAAAACATAATCTCTGTATGCAGCAATTGGGGAAATAAAGGTGTTCAATTTCCCGATTGACCTTGGTGTGTTTTAGGGAAAATATGCTATGCAATTATTCCCTTCGTTTCTAAATATAAGATGTTGTAGCTATTACTCATATTGTCTAGATACATACTAACATTAATACGAGTGAACATATACCAAAAAAAGTTGTCTAGATACATATAGACATGTGTGAATGTGGAAAAGGGCTAAAACATCTTACATTTAGGAACGGAGGGGGTAAGTCCTTGTCATATAAAATGTGTTTTTTTCCGATATGGACGATTTTATTACTCATTTATCATGAACAGTATTGGACTGTCTCTACATAGTACCAATACGCACGGCTTGAAAAATCTAAACACAAACAAAAGGTACACATAGCGGAGTAGAATAATCAATCATTGAGCTCGTCAAAAGTCTATGGAGGTCCAATCCAGAGATTACAATATCACTCATATGGGATTAAAAAAATCACTCGTCGTATACAACGATAGATGACCGGGATAAAACGTATTGCAACTGTCCTCTACATAGCAACGATGCACACCTCTAGAACAATCTAAAATAAATAAAAGGTAAAGAAGATGGAGTAAATAATGAACCAGGGAGCTGGTAAAACGCCTATGGAGATGGAGGTCCAATTTGATGATATCGCTGCCACCCATGTGGGATAAAGAAATTCTTCCAATGTGTCTTCCAACCAAGAAGATACCTCCATAAATAGGTCGCGAAACTCCACACATTTTAGAGACGACCATGAACGACATGCATAAGTGTAACACCCCAGGTATAACCCTATCCCGCAATGCCACACAAACTTTTCATACTTCCCAAGACTGGGTGAAGACTATAAATTCAACGGTCTTATTTGTTTATGGAGACATTCATGACAACAAAAAGATGACGACATCAATTTTATCCATGCTTACAACTAAAAGGTTGAATATGACAGAGATAACTTTAATATCCAAGGCGTCTCACATGGACCAAATTGGTTGCCACATAATGTAAGTGTAACCTCAAAAATAAAAGATAAGCCAATAGAAAATTTGAGTTGTTAAACTAAACTATCTATAGATGGATGTAATTTGTGAAGGTAGTGTGTCGAAATAGATAGATGTGCTACTCCCGGTACCAAGCATGTTATCCTCAAAGGTACCAAAAAAATGGAATCCACAAGGGCGAGTACAAAATACTCAACAAGTACATGAAGAAATAATGAGCATTGCATAACACACAACCCCAAAGATTATCATGTAACCTTCTATTTCCAAATCATATTTTAATATAATCACACTCCTATTTATGCTCTTAAATAAAGACGATTAGTTAGCATCAAATTTGGGGCATTACATTCTTTCCCACTTAAACAGAATTCGACCCCGGGTCACATCTTAACCACGAAAAATTGTAGGTAGTTTCCACGCATGTCAGACTCAAGCCCCCAAGAATCTTCCTATGACTCATCACTAACTCAGACTCTACATTTATCCTCACACCATGAAACTCACAGGGTAAATCTTGTGCAATCGTAGTTGGTTCCATGGTCATCTACCATTCTAGGTCCCAGAAATGCTTCCGTAAACAAAATAAGCGAAGCACATTAAGCACACCATTATCGGCAAGGATAGCCTCCCCACTAGTACTAGTATCATGAAAGGTACATGTATATTGGACTCAAAATTTTGTTGATATTAACCTTGCAACCGCTTTAGTAGTCGATGCCCCTTAAAAGTACTTCCTCAGCTACGAGAAATTCCGGGTTCAACCTCTTGGAATCATTGTAGCTCTTTTCTCCTTTCTGCTCAACCAAACATGTGCATTTTAATCTCACAAAGACCCTATGCATGGGTTGCTGAACCCAATCTAGTCCTAGTAGTTCCATTTTTGCCATGACATGCGAAAAAAGGTGGAGAAATACGCGTTCTTCGAAAAAAAACATAGAAACACGCCATCATGTTAGTTACCATTAGAAGAAAACTTGGCAATTCAAAAGTTATTATTCTAGCTCCATTGCCAAGGTAGGATGGAACACCCAAACATATGTTCTCCATAGTTTGGATCGTACATTTATTTTTACTGTTCATCGGTCCCGAGGCGAAATGTTGTACTAAGACTCAATAATGCACCCAGTGCACCCTGCATTCTCTCATGGATCTTTGATACACACTTTACATTCCTATCAGAAGTAACATTTTGAAAACCCAAAGCAACCTTACGATTTCACGCAAATACAAGTGCCAAGTAATTTGGAGAGTCTATAGTGCGGATAGGAACAAAACAAGAAATTTTACTAAGTCGATCCACAACCACACAAATTGCACCCTTCCCTCCACGTGTACGCGGTAGGCCGACAACAAAATCCATGGCAAAGTCATCCCATGGTCATTCAGGAACCTTTGAGGATTGCAACTGTCCGGCTGTTCTCTTATGCAGGGACGGAACCAGCATGAAATTACAAGAGGGGCCAACTGCATATGAAATAACCTGGAGGGGGCCATATAGGTAAATTTGGACAAATTTAGGGGTCAAATCTACAAATTAACAAGGGGTATTTAGAAAAAAAAATCACCATGGGGGGAGCCATGGCCCCAGCTCGCACCCCCCGGTTCCGTCCCTGCTCTTATGCTTAGCCTTTACTGGTTGACAAACCTTGATAGGACGTCTCGTACTTGGCCACAACTTCTATTCTTTTTCATCAATGTCCTTATTGGTTCATGGTACAAACTTGTCTCGCAGGGATGAAAAGTATATGGGGTATTATGTGCCTCCATAAGGATATCCTCTATGACCTAAGATTTCATGGCACACAAAACGAGCATGAAACTATTCAGCTCTAGTTTTGTTTGTAGTAAAATCTCGAGTTCTACCTTCTAAATTGTGCTCTCATGTTTTTTGTACTAGTCAATCACTTTGTTGCGCCTCTCTTAATCTATCTGGACTAGCTGACTTAAGGATTAGTTGTGTCTCCTGACAAGTTTACACCATTGGAAAAAGATGTCCATCCGTTCAAACAACGAGACAATCTATGGATGGACGAATAGACTTGCAACTAAGAGGGTCTGAAAATCAAATTAGTCCTACATAGGCCGTACTGGATAGAGAGGTCATGGACTTTTATCAATTCTATCCATCGTCTTTGCCTCAAATTCAACTAATCTTGCGTGAAGAGGTATTTAAGACTCTTATAATGAGTGAAAATATCACAAGACTCTTCATAAAGATAAAGCTTCCACATATTAGTGCAAAGACCACAAGTGTGAGTCCAATGTTGAGTAGGATGGGTTTGGAGTTCTGGTCATGCATAAGGCAAATATTCACCATCTTATTTTTTCCATTCATGTGACTTGTTCATGTCCATGCTACCAAATTTTATTTCTCACGCGATAGAATATATGACTTGTCCTCGATTATTCTATGCACAAAATGATTCATGTTTGCCTTGTATGTGTATAGGATCATTGGGAGCCGACATCACAAGAGACGTCCCGGTACCATCAACGACGAGGATATTACAGACGCGTTATTCGCCGCAGACAACTGAAGAAAAGTCGTGCAACCTGTGCAACTGTTGTCCAACGAAAGATCTAAAGAGTTGTTACGTTGCGACGTGCTGCTTTAGGACTTTTTGCAACGATCCATCCCAGCCACTTGGTACTTGTACAGCCGAGAGGCTCTACTGCGGCTGCGATGAAAAAACATGCAAATAAGCAGAGTGGCTGTCTTATCATGAAAAATAAAACATAATCTCTGTATGCAGCAAATGGGGAAATAAAGGTGTTCAATTTCTCGATTGACCTTGGTGTGTTTTAGGGAAAATATGCTATGCAATTATTCCCTTCGTTTCTAAATATAAGATGTTGTAGCTATTACTCATATTGTCTAGATACATACTAACACTAATATGAGTGAACATATACCAAAAAAAGTTGTCTGGATACATATAGACATGTGTGAATGTGGAAAAGGGCTAAAACATCTTACATTTAGGAACGGAGGGGGTAAGTCCTTGTCATATGAAATGTGTTTTTTTTTCCGATATGGACGATTTTATTACTCAAGGATCATGAACAATATTGGAGCGTCTCTACATAGTACCAATACGCACGGCTTGAACAATCTAAACATAAACAAAAGGTACACATAGCGGAGTAGAATAATCAATCATTGAGCTCGTAAAACGTCTATGGAGGTCCAATCCAGAGATTACAATATCACTCATATGGGATTAAAAAATCACTCGTCGTATACAACGATAGATGACCGGGATACAACGTATTGCAACTGTCCTCTACATAGCAACTATGCACACCTCTAGAACAATCTAAAATAAATAAAAGGTAAAGAAGATGAAGTAAATAATGAACCAGGGAGCTGGTAAAACGCCTATGGAGATGGAGGTCCAATTTTATGATATCGCTGCCACCCATGTGGGATAAAAAAATTCTTCCACTGTGTCTTCCAACCAAGAAGATACCTCCATAAACAGGCCGCGAAACTCCACACATTTTAGAGACGACCATGAACGACCTGCATAAGTGTAACACCCTAGGTATAACCCTATCCGGCAATGCCACACAAACTTTTCATACTTCCCAAGACTGGGTGAATCCTATAAATTCAACGGTCTTATTTGTTTATGGAGACATTCGTGACAACAAAAAGATGACGACATCAATTTTATCCATGCTTACAACTAAAAGGTTGAATATGACAGAGATAACTTTAATATCCAAGACGTCTCTGTAGCGTTCCCACATTTAAATAATGTAAGGACACCTGTGTTATTGTGCTAGTCCCTGGATCAATTGCTAGCACCACAGTACAAAATGAAATACCATGCAAATGCATCAAAATCTATTACATCGCATGATCCAGTCTTTACAAAATAGTATTACAACTTGCATAGTCTTAGAAGACTAGCAGAAAACAAAGATATACAGCGGAAAACATAGTACACATTGATCCCATCTTCTTCATGTGCCACAGGCAAAACATGTTGGCGATAGTATCGAGATCCTAAACGAAATCCTCACTCGTCTTTAGAAATATCTGCAATATGGAATATGCAGCCACAAGGGAGTCAATACAATTTAATGTATTGGCAAGTAACACTATGGTGGATATAAATGGCAAGACTAATACTACATGCTTATTTGGCTGAGTGGAGTTTAGGCTAAGTTTGCATAAATCCAGTTTTCTCCTACATTTTTCATAAAACATTTTTGATCATAAGAGGTATCTCTGGATAGAGATTTGTGAACCAAGAGTCATCTTCAGAAATGTTGACATATTCATAGGTACAACCAAGAGAATGGTCCCCTACCATGCCAGAGATAAGAGCATTTTCATAGGTACAACCACCAAGGTGATCCCCTACCATGCTGGAGTAATAAGCATTTTCATAGGTACAACCACTAATGTGATCCCCTACCATGCTGGAGTAATAAGCATTTTCATAGGTACAACCACTAATGTGATCCCCTACCATGCTGGAGTAATAAGCATTTTCATAGGTACAACCACTAATGTGATCCCCTACCATGCTGGAGTAATAAGCATTTTCATAGGTACAACCACTAATGTGATCCCCTACCATGCTGGAGTAATAAGCATTTTCATAGGTACAACCACTAATGTGATCCCCTACCATGCTGAGTAATAAGCATTTTCATAGGTACAACCACTAATGTGATCCCCTACCATGCTGTTCATGTGAACATTTTCATAGGTTCAACCATGTAAATGGTCCCCTACCATGCCACACTTGTGAGTATCTAGTACTCCACCAAAAATATTTCATAAACCCCTTAGGGTAATCATTCAAAACATAGTTATACTTCCAGTCACATCAACTTCATCTACAAGCATAGCTAAGAAATCAACTACCAAATTTTGAGGCTGCTACACTATCAAGGTAATAAGGATGGCTACACACTACTTGGGATAATAGCATAGCATAATATTTTACCAAAGATTTTCCTATCATGCATACTACTCAAAATTTCTAATGCATATAGGAAATAATAGGTAGTTTATGACGTGTCACTTGCCTTGTTGAAGTTGGTGAAGATATCACACTCTCTTCACAAAAGATCGTTGCTCTCCGTACAATCTATTCATTGACAACACAAAACCAAATAAACAAGCATCCTAACAAACAAACATACAAGTGTAGAAAACATACATAGCAACTAACATATCAAAAGGGGCTTAACCAAGTTGGTTAGGACAAGGTCTAGGTTTTGAGTTGAAAGATTCATTCTCTAGTGGTCTCGTTCTTGTTAAGGAAATTCCAATGGTTTACTTGGGAAGGACTAGGTTGAGTTTGATGTGATCTAACTTTATTATGACCATACTTGTCGAGGAAGTTCCAAGAGTTCACTAAGAATAAACATATTACTTCTTCAGCTAAAGTAACACATGCAAACACTTGGTCATTCACCTTCAAAAATATTTGAGTGACTATGTTAGTATTTTCCATTGTGGTTAGGGTAGGTCTACTAACTTCATCATCAAAGGGAAGATATTACTAAGTCTTAGGTTTGCCATTTGGGCCAATGGTTGGACAAAAATAACTTGTTATTCTTCAACTTGTATGGATTGCTTCTAGTCCTCATGTGATTGACTTCTTGAAGATCATCATCATGCCATCTAAGTTGCTTCCTTCCTTGGTGTGGTGCTTCTCTTGGTCTTGATAGTCTTCATGGTTTTCACTTCACTAATTGGTTTGGGTATGGGATGGGCACAAATACCACTAAGTCAATTTGAAAAGAAGAAATGGAAGGGATAGGAAGAGAGAGGAAAATGTCTTCTCCTTGATTTTCTTCATACTCCTGTACTTCATTGAGTTTCTTCTTGTTGCTGTGGAGTCTATGTCCTTCCTTCAATTTCTTCAATGATATTCCTCATAGCTCTTCATGTTGCCACCAAGTTGATATTGAAGTTTCATTCTTGTTCTTGAGTCTTGATCTCCATTTTGCTGACTTGGTGAATTCTTGAAGCAAGAATGGGGGAGTGGAGAAGATAGAAAACTAAAGTTCACTACTTGGTACTATATTTGATTGACACATTCTAAGGACTGGCTTGGCTCCAATAGACATAACATCAAGGAATAACAGTTGAAAACAATTTCTAAGACATGGTGAAAATGGATGTATCACTATGTTGGGTTTTTGGTCAAATAATCATGGCCATGGTCCAAGGGTGTACAAAATGGTTGGGAAATTATGTTTCTGGTTCAAGGCTACCAAAAGGATCAACTTTGCCAAAGAAAACATTTTCTAATTATTTATAGAAATAATTCTATGTCAAAATACTCAAATAGACAACTTAATTCTAAACTGAATTTTAATTTGTTCAAATATTATTTTGCGACAGAGGATATGGAAGTACACATTCTAAGGTTTCCAAATATATTTTATTTGCAATTTTTGGATTTGTAGAATTTGAATTATGCCAAATTTCATCAAACAAGCATATTTGAATTTGAACAGATTTAAGTTTGTCAAATTTAAATTTGCCACGTGCCAAAAGATTCTAAATGTCAAGGGCTTTTCAAAAAGTCCAAGATTGCTAAATTTGGGCTTATGGATCAAAAGTTATGATAGATCTAAGGTGTAAGGGCTTTTCTGCAAAATTTACTATTTAATTTCTATTCCGGAAGAAAAACAGAAAATGGGCTGCTATTTGTTGTGCTGGGCGACAGATAAGGGCTAGGCCTGGGCCCGTTACGCTCTGCTCTGAGCGATGGATAGGAAGCTAACGCGCTGCTGACTGTGCGCCACGCGGCGCGCTGTAATTGGCTGCGCTAAATCACTTAAGTGATCAAATATGGACAGTTAGATCTCGATCCAACGCACCAGATCGTGTACCTCTTCGAATCTAATCGCAGCCGTTCAAAAAGGATCCGAGGGATTTTAGAGGGTCAGTTCACCTGGCCGAAGGGGACTGGCCGGAGTTGCTCCGGCGAGCTCGAAACGCGGCGGCGCTGCTCTCGGGCGTCGACGGCGGCTGCGATTCCGGGGGTCTTCGGCTTAACGAAGACCACCACGGGGCTCAGCGGAGCACGGATGTGCGAAGGGTGTCGACGGCGTCCACGGTCATGACCTCCCTTGATGGCGCGGTGTAGACCCGAGGCGGCGCAACTCCGATGGTCGTCGGGGACGTGGTTCCGCTGCGGGATAAATCGAAAAAAAGACATGAGGTGGTGCAGGGAGTTGAGGGGAAGTGAACGAGCACGAAATCAGCCACGGGTACATATTTCTATGGTCGGAAACAATGGAAAACGGCGGCGGCCAGTACGAACTCCGGCGAGCTATTCCGGTGGACTCGGGAAATAATTGGAAGAGGAGGGAGATGGGAAAAGACGAGGGGAGGCATGGCTTTAAGGAGAGTGCTCGGGGAGGAATTAAGGTGGCTTAAATCGCGAGGAATCAAGGCGCGAAGAAACGCCCTTAAACGGCCACGGCAGTTTCATCCCAGCGTTGAAGACGATGACGTCATTGATGATGTCATCAATGTTTTTTTTTTTTAAATTCATGTTTTCTTATTTATTTTGTATCTTTTGATTTATAAATCGAAAGCACCTCAAATAAATTTCTAAATTGTTGTAATCAAAATATCTATGAGATAGAAACCTAATTTTGTTGTTTCCAACACAAATTAATTTTTATATATTGCAATTATAAATAATTCATTAATAGTACTTAATGTTATAATAAAATTAGAAAATAATAAAATGATGTTATTGATTAAATAAAATTTTAAAGACATTATACATGTCAAATAAATATTTTGAAAGTCATTTTACCTCACTTTCATATTTTATAAATTTAATATTTCAGTGATTTATTAATAGTAACTTAATTCCATTATTAAAATAGAAAATTAAATAAATATGAAAGTGGCTTAGTAAAATTTGGAAAAAAAATCCCACAAGTCATAATATTGTTTCAAGGTCCTATTTTATGTTATTTTCAAAGCAATGCATTTTTTTGTTCACACCTTTATGTTTAAAACTTGGAATAACTATTAAGAATTATTATTAATATCTTTTGTTCTCATAAAATAATTTTGAGGCTTAGAACTTTATTAAGGGTTTATAAACCTTTGATTTTTTTGTTGCCATAAAACATTTCCAAAGTGGTAGTTGATTTGAAAACATGTTATAAAATAAGGATTTCTAAGAGAAAACAATTTCTTTGAATAATGAAAATTTTGAATGGGCTTTTAGGGTTTAGAAAAATAGAGGCCCACTGGATTCTTAATTTCAATATCATTGAAATGTGTATTGTTTTCTTTTGTTTCTTGCATCTCATTTGGTTTTTGGTGACTTACTAAACATGAAAACAAAAAGTTTCAATTTTTTGTGATTTTTGACTTTTCCAAAAATCAGGGATGTTACAGACTACCACCCTTAAAAGAAATCTCGTCCCGAGATTTGGGAAGGCGAGAAAGAAAGATTAGGTTTCGGTACGTGGGTTTCCAAAACAACTGGGTGGGCTACCACCCTTAAAGAAACTTTTGTGGGTAGTCTAAAATTCTTATCCAGTGGCTGCTGGGTTTATTATATCTTTAGTTGGATTCACACTTCATCATCCATTTTATTCTGGTATAGGATATATATCAACTCATTGTTGGTATTTAGGGAGTGTCTATACCCATGGATTTTCCACATAAATATTGCAAATGTTTCATAATACAATTATCATACCACATAACTCGTTTATTACAGTAAGAACATAGTCTAGGACACTTTATCTTTGAGATGAAACTAGTACAAGGCTCCAAGGTTTATGGCTGGCTCTAACTGCTGATTTTCTTCTCTGGGCAGTCTCGAACGTAGTGTCCTTTCTTCTTACACTTGAAGCATCCTACTTTGCTGATGTCCTTCCTAATGGTTTTGAGGCCATTGTTTTCTCCATTTTTATATTCTTTACTACCTCCATGACTGATGTGACTGCTTCGGCTATGGCCATGTTGTCTATTTCGTCCATCAAGGTTGTGTAAATAACCATTAGGATAGTTGTGTACATAACCATTTTGATACTGATGGTTATTGTCGGCATGCTTGTTGATATTGTAATTATTACTATCCTCATGGGCCTGGTGTGGTTTGTGGTGTGATCTTGAGGGTAACTTATCATGGCTGTGCTTCCTCTTCGTGTTTTCTTCTTTCCTAAGATTGTCGTCAAGAGTGATAGCTTGATCCAGCAAGGTTTGATAGTTTGGGGCATATGCTACTGACAATGGTATCTTCATTTCACCACTCAGTCCGCTGAGAAATTTTGTCGCACCCTGATTTCTAGGGGATACTCACCGTACGAACTGGATAGCAGATGCTTGGATTATGGGGCATAACTGCTCCCACGTCCCAGCTTCCTGGTAGGCCTGCGCTTATGTGCGACAACACAAGCCCTGCTATTCCATCGTCGATGTAAACTATCCACTAGAGATCAAAGGCACTTCCGTCGACGTACTTCAAACCATACACACATGGTACATCAACGGCGTTGAACAACTGATATCACAACAGATCTCTACGACACAAAAGATTGAAATAACTGGCACATGGCTCTCATTAGAGCAGAGATAGCAAATACAATCATTCAGAGGGCACATGCCCCAACAATACATCATTACAATACAGCGGAAGCATTCAACATGTCTGAGTACAGACAAGAACCAAATAGGCCTAAGAGGCCGGAAACGAAAAGACGGAGCCCATCCACGAAGTCTCGGATCCTGCCCGGGTCCGCTATCTACTCGTCAGCAGTCTTGTCGTCATACTCCACGTAGTAGCCACCATGTAGATCCTCGGAAACGTCGTCTGCGTAAACCACAGCCCCAAAGGGGTCAGTACATAAACGTACTGGCAAGCAAGACTCACAGTTCACCAAAGTGTAACCCGTCAACACCAAGCACAGATGCCTTGGGTTCAACGGAAGAGAGGGGATATAAAAGATGCTGCAACTGGCTGCGCTAACCATCTACAGAGATTCTACCACTTCCGGCTAACAGAAAGGAGATAAGATCGAGGATTGTAACCAACTGAAAGATAACTTCAAACAAACCCATCCTGGATCTCGCCCCTTATCCAAAGAAGCAATCCGAGGATAACTCACACAGTTGTATTAAAGGTGAATCAAGTTATGGTGTCATCCACCTATTACTAGTCAAGTTATTAATCATTGGGTGTAACATGTTTGATCATTATGTTTAAGTTGTCCTGAGTACTTGTTAGCCAGTACTTTCACCAAGTAATCCATAACCGCGGAAAACACGGCTTCTCGAGAAGATTATCCCTGCAGGTTTGCACCAATTTGGCCGTACACTCATGAATAACCCGCCAGATGGGATGCCTCCCACCAAGCGGGGCACTCAACACAACCAACCATTCTTCGCATAAAGCCCAAAGAACCTTGGGCGCACGGCTAATCGAGCCCCGAAGAAAAGGGACCCTCATAGCACTCTAAGACCGTGTCCCCCTATATGCCGACTACGAAAGTTCCACCCTGGCCTGGGCTCGCAAAAACATGCATGCGGCAAATGGAAAACACGAACTAAATGAGGCGATTTGGACGAGATGCGAATCAGGTCAAGTTGAGGGGGCGCCCATACTCGCTTCCCAAATGCGGGTAGTGCGCTCATCATGGATCAGTAGACAAGACCCTTTTCCTATTAGGGTCGACACCAGCAGGCTTCAAAACCTCTCATGGGCCTCCTGCCGGTGCCTTATCATCAAGTTATTATTTAACAATACCATTAGCATGATTGATTGATTAAACATCGAGCCCCCAGAACATAATGAAGTAATAACAGGAAGTAACGGGTAACAGACTCGAGCAAAACAACCAAACATGCTAGTAAGACACGGGCTCAAACAAAAGGTTATGGGTATGGAGGTGAGGCAGTATCAGGGTTAAAGGATTCATGTGATAGGTTCGTAACAGAAACAACTACTACTAAGACTAGCAGAAAAGAACAACGGAAAGTATCGGTAACCAATGTTGAAAGGAACACAGTGGTTCATGTGAGTGATAACTTGCCTGCAAAACCCAGTAGCCTGGTACTGAGCTAAATCCTTAGAAGGGATGTCGTAAGTATCGTCGGTCTCAACGTCGTCGTGTACCCGAGAAGAAGCAAACAAACAATGCAGAAAGATAAACAATCAATATAATGGCATAGGTGCACAAACATGGGATGATGCATGTCATGTTAATAGATGCATCAAAATAAACTACTTGACAAGATAACACAATTTAATTGGACCCATATGCAATGTGAATTGCATATGGATGCAAATGGTTAAGGTGGAAGCAATGATCTACATTTGATTAACAAGTGTAAGTGGTTAAACATGATGCATGCATGATGATAACAACAAAATAACAACAAATAACAATGATAGTTGCAAGTGAAAAAGGATTGGAACAAGTTTTGGAAATCATTGATTAAGTTTGGAAAATGTGGTTACTTAACCTTGCCACACAAGCAACTGTTGTTTTCATCAAGTTAAATTGTTGAAAATAGATAACAAAGTTTATAATTGAAAAGAACACAAGATTTTTTGTTGGAATACATGTTTCATTTGTCGAAAAAGGATTCCAAATAAATTATTTAGGAATTAAACAAGTTTAAACAAGGATTAAATGAATTTAATTCAAGCATGAACTTATTTGAATTTTTATTTGTTCAAAACATTAAGTGAGATTCATATTTGAAAATTTTATACTTTTGTGGTTTGAAAACATATTTTATATGCCCCAAAAGAATTTGTTTTGATCAAGTTATAAATTGAAAAATATTAAATGATTTAAACAAGGTTTAAGTCATTTAACCAATTTTAATTATTCAAAACATGAAACAAAATTTATATTTGGAAAGAGGGTTTAATTTTGCATGGAAAACATATTTCATTTGTGGAAATTGGATTTAAAATGAGCAAGTTATTATTTTGGCAATTTTAAATGCAATAATTAAGAAACAGTTGTTTTCAGCAATTTAAATTATTCAAAACAGCAAACAAAATTTATATTTGGAAAGTACATGAAAAATTGATTGGAAAACATATTTGGTTTGTGAAATTTGGAATTTTTATGAGCAAGTTATGAATTTTGCAAATTTAAGTGAATTTGACAAGTTTTCAAATTTTGCACCAATTTAAAATATTCAAAACAGTAAACAAATTTTATATTTGGATAGATTATTTAATTTGGTATTGAAAACATATAAAAAATGTTGGATTTGGAGTTAGGATGGTTTATTTATGCAATTTCCAAAAATGTAGTGCAAATCTGCCATTTTTTATGATCTAGGGACTTAGGAAAAAATATTTGCAGGGGCTAGATTAGATACCAGGGGCCTATGGGTGAATTCCAGAAAGTTTTGTGACCAAAAGCATGTAAAATAAAAAGGTGGGTTTTATTGCAGGAGGTGGGATTCGATCCTGGGACCTCCCACTGCGCCACAGGGGTGGAACCAGATGGGCTGACTTGTGTTTGTGATGGAAAGGGCAGTGGGGGGGGGGTATGTGGTGATGTTTCGGGGTTCTATTTCTCTGAACTGCAAACGAACAGGTACTGCACGTACTGGACAGGGCGGACAGAACAGATCGATGGCTGCAGTTGGGCTGCTCGCCGGAGGGCGCCATGGGCGAGGTGGTGTGCGTGTGGCCGTGGGGTGTGCTCGGTGCGCTCGCGGCCAAGGGAGAGAGGAGGGAGTGAGGCGGGAAGGAGGCGGCTCACCTTGAGCCAGGAGGAGGCGATCGAGGTTCAGGTGCAGTAGGTCGAGCAGAGGGCGGACAGAGGCGATGGTGGCGACGGGAGGCGACGGCGGCGGAGCTCCGGGACTCCTCGGGGCCGACCGAGGGCATGGCGAGGGAGAGGAACCCTCCCCGGTTCCATTCCCGGTCTCGGCACGGTCCGCCGGTGACCAAGGCGGCGGCGCTCGTCGGAGGAAAGGGGCTGCTCGAGTGGGGTGTGAGGTTCAGAGGTGTTGGGTTCAGAGAGAGAGGGAGGGAAAGATGGCGGCTGGGAGGATGGGGTCTAGGGTTAGGGCTAGGAGTGGGGAGAGGTGGAGCTTTATGGAGGGAGAGGAGGTAGTACGGCAAGCATCCTAGATGGGGAGGGGGGATCGGTTGGCTGTGCTGCTGTCGTACAGCAGGATGACCTCACGCGAGGAAGAAGACAACGACAGGGGTACTGGGCCAGGTGGGAAAAAAATTAGGTGGGCTTAAGTGAAAAGGGAAAATGGGCTTGGGGAAAGAAATAGATGGGGTGGGCTGATGTGCTCTCTCTCCCCTTTTGTTATTTTTATTTTTGTTTTACTGTTTTTTTTTTGTAGCCCTAGCTTTAGGAAGAAAATGATAGGTTTAAATTAATGAAAATTTTGGAAAAAATTTGGAGGAGTTACTTAGGCCAAAAACAACCAGTTGGTAACTTTTATTTTCAAAATTTTAAAGATTTGATTGCTGTTTGAAATTTAAACCAAATTGATTGAAATTTGCAATATTAGTTAATTTTAGAAAAACAAAGTATTTTTCAATAGGGTTACCCCTAAGTTTTGAAATTGATTTAAAGAGTACAAATGTGTGTTGAGATTCATGGATTAAAAAGAGGTACTGATTTTGAGAATTGGTTTGAATTGGAAAATGATTTAGGAATTATTTGATTGGATTAATTGATTGAAATAAAAGCACCATTTTATTAGTTGAACATTATGGGATAATTGGAAACAACTATTTGGATGTTGGTTTGGAATTTCAAATGGAAAGCAAATTGAATTTGAAAAGGGTTTGATTATTGGATGCATTTTTATAGAAATAAAACAATAGTTTGGAATCACCCTTTAATGGAAACAAATAATTGTTTTATTTTGAAATATCATTTTAGAAATTGTAACATCACAAGGATGAAACAAAGGGTTTGAATTTTGGTTTGGAATTCAAATAGAAAACAATGGAAAACAACTGAAAACAGTTGGAAAACAAATGACAACAGAGGAAAACAAATGCAATCAACATGATGCCATGATGCAAAACATAAAATAACAGATAGCAAACATTCTAATGGCTATTTTTCAGACTTGGGATGTTACAAATTTCTCCTTCCTCTTGGCATCAGTGTCAATATCCTCAGGTGCGTATCTTGAGAGTGAGCAGAAGTCATCTATGTATTCCTTCAGTGTTTTATCTCCCTGCTTCAGGCTTCGGAACTCATCTTTCTTCAGTTTCATTACGCTAGAGGAGATGTGAGCATTGCGAAATCCTTCCTTGAAGGCATCCCATGTCATTCCTTCCAAAGGATGGGTAATCTGATAGGTTTCCCACCAAAGTGATGCTGGTCCTTCAAGCAAATGAGCGGCAAATCTCACCTTCTCAGCATCAGTGCACTCACAAGTCACTAAGTCCTTGTTAATAGTGCGGAGCCAGTCGTCTGCCACAATTGGCTCAGACGAAATGGAGAACTTAGAGGGTTTAAGTCTCAGGAATCTAGCAAGTCTATCCACTTGGGGGTTTCGATTGTTGTTATTGTTGGCAATCGCAATAAACTGAGTCATCACTTGCATAAGCTGAGCTTGAGCAGTCAACATCTGCTGTAGTGCATCATTGTTATTGTCAGGGTCACGACGTGGAGGCATCTGTGGGTTTTTAGGATGGATGGGTAGATGTTAGAAAGATAGCTAAGGGAGGTTCCTATCCAAACATAACGTATCAATGAAACTCATCTTGCAAACAACACATAACAAACATATAGCAACACAAACATGACACCAAAAAAAACATTGTTTTTAGGAAACAAACTAATATTGTCATACCACACTCATTGGTATGATCAATACAGTAACATGTTAACGTTGTTCTAACAAAGTAACTAGATTGGTGGTCTCATCTATATCTTCTTGAGTTCTTCAAATTCTTCTCTCCATGTCTTGAGATGTTCTAGATTGTTGTGAAGTATTGGTGTATCTCCAAGTCTTCTTCAATTGTCTTGAGTGTAGGTCTTCATGTGGTGAAAATACTTCTTGCACTTCACGGTATGGTCATCAACATTCCTGTCTTGATGGTATTGAAGAGGTAGGTCATCTAGAAATTTTTGAAGGTGAATAATAGATGAGATGATATGAGAAGAATTAAGATGATTGTTTTGTTTCTAGAAAGTTTGAACATAGAAAATTTTCAATCCTAGGTTGATCAATGGGTTATTAACAACTTGTTGCAAATTGGATATTCACTATAGTGAGAGATACAGGCACCCGCAAGCCAATCAGGGAACGGTCTCGTGTCCGTGGACACGTAAAGTTGTCCGGGCCGCTTCAATCTCACTATGCCGCTAGGATCCAAAATACTCTAAGGAGATAATAACATGATCAAAAATGGTTTCCAAACCTAAGGGTCTCGAATACTATAGGCAACACAATGCTCTGATACCATTTTGTAGCGTTCCCACATTTAAATAATGTAAGGACACCTGTGTTATTGTGCTAGTCCCTGGATCAATTGCTAGCACCACAGTACAAAATGAAATACCATGCAAATGCATCAAAATCTATTACATCGCATGATCCAGTCTTTACAAAATAGTATTACAACTTGCATAGTCTTAGAAGACTAGCAGAAAACAAAGATATACAGCGGAAAACATAGTACACATTGATCCCATCTTCTTCATGTGCCAGAGGCAAAACATGTTGGCGATAGTCTCGAGATCCTAAACGAAATCCTCACTCGTCTTTAGAAATATCTGCAATATGGAATATGCAGCCACAAGGGAGTCAATACAATTTAATGTATTGGCAAGTAACACTATGGTGGATATAAATGGCAAGACTAATACTACATGCTTATTTGGCTGAGTGGAGTTTAGGCTAAGTTTGCATAAAGCCAGTTTTCTCCTACATTTTTCAAAAAACATTTTTGATCATAAGAGGTATCTCTGGATAGAGATTTGTGAACCAAGAGTCATCTTCAGAAATGTTGACATATTCATAGGTACAACCAAGAGAATGGTCCCCTACCATGCCAGAGATAAGAGCATTTTCATAGGTACAACCACCAATGTGATCCCCTACCATGCTGGAGTAATAAGCATTTTCATAGGTACAACCACTAATGTGATCCCCTACCATGCTGGAGTAATAAGCATTTTCATAGGTACAACCACTAATGTGATCCCCTACCATGCTGGAGTAATAAGCATTTTCATAGGTACAACCACTAATGTGATCCCCTACCATGCTGGAGTAATAAGCATTTTCATAGGTACAACCACTAATGTGATCCCCTACCATGCTGGAGTAATAAGCATTTTCATAGGTACAACCACTAATGTGATCCACTACCATGCTGAGTAATAAGCATTTTCATAGGTACAACCACTAATGTGATCCCCTACCATGCTGTTCATGTGAACATTTTCATAGGTTCAACCATGTAAATGGTCCCCTACCATGCCACACTTGTGAGTATCTAGTACTCCACCAAAAATATTTCATAAACCCCTTAGGGTAATCATTCAAAACATAGTTATACTTCGAGTCACATCAACTTCATCTACAAGCATAGCTAAGCAATCAACTACCAAATTTTGAGGCTGCTACACTATCAAGGTAATAAGGATGGCTACACACTACTTGGGATAATAGCATAGCATAATATTTTACCAAAGATTTTCCTATCATGCATACTACTCAAAATTTCTAATGCATATAGGAAATAATAGGTAGTTTATGACGTGTCACATGCCTTGTTGAAGTTGGTGAAGATATCACACTCTCTTCACAAAAGATCGTTGCTCTCCGTACAATCTATTCATTGACAACACAAAACCAAATAAACAAGCATCCTAACAAACAAACATACAAGTGTAGAAAACATACATAGCAACTAACATATCAAAAGGGGCTTAACCAAGTTGGTTAGGACAAGGTCTAGGTTTTGAGTTGAAAGATTCATTCTCTAGTGGTCTCATTCTTGTTAAGGAAATTCCAATGGTTTACTTGGGAAGGACTAGGTTGAGTTTAATGTGATCTAACTTTATTATGACCATACTTGTCGAGGAAGTTCCAAGAGTTCACTAAGAATAAACATATTACTTCTTCAGCTAAAGTAACACATGCAAACACTTGGTCATATTCACCTTCAAAAATATTTGAGTGACTATGTTAGTATTTTCCATTGTGGTTAGGGTAGGTCTACTAACTTCATCATCAAAGGGAAGATATTACTAAGTCTTAGGTTTGCCATTTGGGCCAATGGTTGGACAAAAATAACTTGTTATTCTTCAACTTGTATGGATTGCTTCTAGTCCTCATGTGATTGACTTCTTGAAGATCATCATCATGCCATCTAAGTTGCTTCCTTCCTTGGTGTGGTGCTTCTCTTGGTCTTGATAGTCTTCATGGTTTTCACTTCACTAATTGGTTTGGGTATGGGATGGGCACAAATACCACTAAGTCAATTTGAAAAGAAGAAATGGAAGGGATAGGAAGAGAGAGGAAAATGTCTTCTCCTTGATTTTCTTCATACTCCTGTACTTCATTGAGTTTCTTCTTGTTGCTGTGGAGTCTATGTCCTTCCTTCAATTTCTTCAATGATATTCCTCATAGCTCTTCATGTTGCCACCAAGTTGATATTGAAGTTTCATTCTTGTGCTTGAGTCTTGATCTCCATTTTGCTGACTTGGTGAATTCTTGAAGCAAGAATGGGGGAGTGGAGAAGATAGAAAACTAAAGTTCACTACTTGGTACTATATTTGATTGACACATTCTAAGGACTGGCTTGGCTCCAATAGACATAACATCAAGGAATAACAGTTGAAAACAATTTCTAAGACATGGTGAAAATGGATGTATCACTATGTTGGGTTTTTGGTCAAATAATCATGGCCATGGTCCAAGGGTGTACAAAATGGTTGGGAAATTATGTTTCTGGTTCAAGGCTACCAAAAGGATCAACTTTGCCAAAGAAAACATTTTCTAATTATTTATAGAAATAATTCTATGTCAAAATACTCAAATAGACAACTTAATTCTAAACTAAATTTTAATTTGTTCAAATATTATTTTGGGACAGAGGATATGGAAGTACACATTCTAAGGTTTCCAAATATATTTTATTTGCAATTTTTGGATTTGTAGAATTTGAATAATGCCAAATTTCATCAAACAAGCATATTTGAATTTGAACAGATTTAAGTTTCTCAAATTTAAATTTGGCACGTGCCAAAAGATTCTAAATGTCAAGGGCTTTTCAAAAAGTCCAAGATTGCTAAATTTGGGCTTATGGATCAAAAGTTATGATAGATCTAAGGTGTAAGGGCTTTTCTGCAAAATTTACTATTTAATTTCTATTCCGGAAGAAAAACAGAAAATGGGCTGCTATTTGTTGCGCTGGGCGACAGATAAGGGCTAGGCCTGGGCCCGTTACGCTCTGCTCTGAGCGATGGATAGGAAGCTAACGCGCTGCTGACTGTGCGCCACGCGACGCGCTGTAATTGGCTGCGCTAAATCACTTAAGTGATCAAATATGGACAGTTAGATCTCGATCCAACGCACCAGATAGTGTACCTCTTCGAATCTAATCGCAGCCGTTCAAAAAGGATCCGAGGGATTTGAGAGGGTCAGTTCACCTGGCCGAAGGGGACTGGCCGGAGTTGCTCCGGCGAGCTCGAAACGCGGCGGCGCTGCTCTCGGGCGTCGACG
The DNA here is from genome assembly GCA_028641055.1 of Alopecurus myosuroides. Classification (NCBI taxonomy): domain Eukaryota; kingdom Viridiplantae; phylum Streptophyta; class Magnoliopsida; order Poales; family Poaceae; genus Alopecurus; species Alopecurus myosuroides. The sequence continues at coordinate 142,868,612 of CM054063.1, forward strand.
GCGACTGCGACTCCGGGGGTCTCCGGCTTAACGAAGACCACCACGGGGCTCAGCGGAGCACGGATGTGCGAAGGGTGTCGACGGCGTCCACGGTCATGACCTCCCTTGATGGCGCGGTGTAGACCCGAGGCGGCGCAACTCCGGTGGTCGTCGGGGACGTGGTTCCGCTGCGGGATAAATCAAAAAAAAGACATGAGGTGGTGCAGGGAGTTGAGGGGAAGTGAACGAGCACGAAATCAGCCACGGGTACATATTTCTGTGGTCGGAAACAATGGAAAACGGCGGCGGCCAGTACGAACTCCGGCGAGCTATTCTGGTGGACTCGAGAAATAATTGGAAGAGGAGGGAGAGGGGAAAAGACGAGGGGAGGCATGGCTTTAAGGAGAGTGCTCGTGGAGGAATTAAGGTGGCTTAAATAGCGAGGAATCAAGGCGCGATGAAACGCCCTTAAACGGCCACGGCAGTTTCATCCCAGCGTTGAAGACGATGACGTCATTGATGACGTCATCAATGTTTTTTTTTAAATTCATGTTTTCTTATTTATTTTGTATCTTTTGATTTATAAATCGAAAGCACCTCAAATAAATTTCTAAATTCTTGTAATCAAAATATCTATGAGATAGAAACCTAATTTTGTTGTTTCCAACACAAATTAATTTTTATATATTGCAATTATAAATAATTCATTAATAGTACTTAATGTTATAATAAAATTAGAAAATAATAAAATGATGTTATTGATTAAATAAAATTTTAAAGACATTATACATGTCAAATAAATATTTTGAAAGTCATTTTACCTCACTTTCATATTTTATAAATTTAATATTTCAGTGATTTATTAATAGTAACTTAATTCCATTATTAAAATAGAAAATTAAATAAATATGAAAGTGGCTTAGTAAAATTTGGAAAAAAAATCCCACAAGTCATAATATTGTTTCAAGGTCCTATTTTATGTTATTTTCAAAGCAATGCATTTTTTTGTTCACACCTTTATGTTTAAAACTTGGAATAACTATTAAGAATTATTATTAATATCTTTTGTTCTCATAAAATAATTTTGAGGCTTAGAACTTTATTAAGGGTTTATAAACCTTTGATTTTTTTGTTGCCATAAAACATTTCCAAAGTGGTAGTTGATTTGAAAACATGTTATAAAATAAGGATTTCTAAGAGAAAACAATTTCTTTGAATAGTGAAAATTTTGAATGGGCTTTTAGGGTTTAGAAAAATAGAGGCCCACTGGATTCTTAATTTCAATATCATTGAAATGTGTATTGTTTTCTTTTGTTTCTTGCATCTCATTTGGTTTTTGGTGACTTACTAAACATGAAAACAAAAAGTTTCAATTTTTTGTGATTTTTGACTTTTCCAAAAATCAGGGATGTTACAGTCTCACATGGACCAAATTGGTTGCCACATAATGTAAGTGTAACCTCAAAATAAGAGATAAGCCAATAGCAAATTTGAGCGATGTTAAACTAAACTATCTATAGATGGATGTAATTTGTGAAGGTAGTGTGTCGAAATAGATAGATGTGCTACTCCCGGTACCAGGCATGTTATCCTCAAAGGTACCTAAAAAAATGGAATCCACAAGGGCGAGTACAACGTACTCAACAAGTACATGAAGAAATAATGAGCATTGCATAACACACGACCCCAAAGATTATCATGTAACCTTCTATTTCCAAATCATATTTTAATATAATCACACTCCTATTTATGCTCTTAAATATAGACGATTAGTTAGCATCAAATTTGGGGCATTACATTCTTTCCCACTTAAACAAAATTCGACCCCGGGTCACATCTTAACCATGAAAAATTGTAGGTAGTTTCCACGCATGTCAGACTCAAGCCCCCAAGAATCTTCCTATGACTCATCACTAACTCATACTCTACATTTATCCTCACACCATGAAACTCACAGGGTAAATCTTGTGCAATCGTAGTTGGTTCCATGGTCATCTACCATTCTAGGTCTCAGAAATGCTTCCGTAAACAAAATAAGCGAAGCACATTAAGCACACCCATTATCGGCTAGGATAGCCTCCCTACTAGTACTAGTATCATGAAAGGTACATGTATATTGGACTAAAAATTCCGTTGATATTAACCTTGCAACCGCTTTAGTAAGCGATGCCCCTTAAAAGTACTTCCTCACCTACGAGAGATTCCGGGTTCAACCTCTTGGAATCATTGTAGCTCTTTTCTCCTCTCTGCTCAACCAAACATGTGCATTTTAATCTCACAAAGACCCTATGCATAGGTTGCTGAACCCAATCTAGTCCTAGTAGTTCCATTTTTGCCATGACATGCGAAAAAAGGTGGAGAACTACGCGTTCTTCGAAAAAAAACATAGAAACACGCCATCATGTTAGTTACCATTAGTAGAAAACTCGGCAATTCAAAAATTATTATTCTAGATCCATTGCCGAGGTAGGACAGAACACCCCAAACATATCTTCTCCATAGTTTGGATCGTACATTTATTTTTACTGTTCATCGGTCCCGAGGTGAAATGTTGTACTAAGACTCAATAATGCACCCAGTGCACCCTGCATTCTCTCATGGATCTTTGATACACACGTAACATTCCTATCAGAAGTAACATTTTGAAAACCCAAAGCAACCTTACGATTTCACGCAAATACAAGTGCCAAGTAATTTGGAGAGTCTATAGTGCGGATAGGAACAAAACAAGAAATTTTACTAAGTCGATCCACAACCACACAAATTGCACCCTTCCCTCCGCGTGTACGCGGTAATCCCGACAACAAAATCCATGGCAAAGTCATCCCATGGTCATTCAGGAACCTTTGAGGATTGCAACTGTCCGGCTGTCCTCTTATGCAGGGACGGAACCAGCATGAAATTACAAGAGGGGCCAACTGCATATGAAATAAGCTGGAGGGGGCCATATAGGTACATTTGGACAAATTTAGGGGTCAAATGTACAAATTAACAAGGGGTATTTAGCAAAAAGAATTCACCATGGGGGCACTAGTAGAGAAATGCCATTCTATGGAATGGTTTCTGTGGCGCATCAGGATTGCGTGCGCCATAGAATTAAACTTTTGTGGCGCACGGTCACAGGTGCGCCACAGAAATGCCATATTCTGTGGCGCATGGACAAGTGGTGCGCCATAGAAACAATGTGGGCCCCACCACAATCAGTGGACTGTGTGTCAGAAGCCACATTATTATGGCGCACGCCACCTGGTGCGCCACAGAAAATGCCACTTTTGTGGCGCACTGAAGTGCTGCGCCACAGAAATGCCATATTATGTGGCGCATTTTGACACATGCGCCACAGAATATGGCATTTCTGTGGTGCAGCACTGCAATGCGCCACAGAATTATGTGCACTATGCACATAAAGATGGCAGCCCCCTCTATCTCCCTCACTCATTTCATTCCAAGTGTATGTTGCTCACTCGCCTCCCCCTTGTCTCCACTCCATTTTTACACATTTAATGCTCCTTTTTTGGAGGTGAACCTATTTATTCGATATATAATTGTTGTTGAAGTTTCTTGTTGTTGGGGGGGGGGGCTAATTACTTCCATCTATACTCCGATCCTCGCTCTTTTCGCGTCTCGGTATCGAATCTACTAGGTGAGTATAGTTGGAGGTGCATGTCTCGGGTGGCCATCGATCGATGTGTATGGGTGTTTGTCATGCATGTGCAGGTGGACCGATCGATCGATTGTCGCGCGCGTGTGGGAGGTCATGGTGCATGGATGTTTGCCGAAATGTTGATTCACTTCCATTTTGGCAAACTTTTGCACCCCATATGTCCTACTTATAGGAGAGGTCATGCCGAATTTTTTCGGCGACTATGCATGTTGTGGTTCTAATTTTCTGCTCTCTATGTGTGTGTGCAGGCAACCATGGTACTAGAAATGAGCTCTGCTCGAATCGCTAGATACAAGAAAGACGCGAAGGCGGACATGATTCGGTGCAACAGGCGGCAGATAAGATGTCTGTGTCGATCATGCAAACTCGTGCGCTGGATTGACCCTGATTCCGGACAATTGGAGGAGCACCTTCTCAGACGCGGTTTCTTTGATGACCGCAACCACGTGGCACCGCCGGCAGCAAAAGTTGTGCACAAAGAAGGGGGCGAGCGAGGTGACGAAGGAAATGACGGCGAAGAAGATCATCATGAAGAAGGATATGTCGGCGGAGAAGATCGACATGACGATGAAGGCGTGAACACGGAGACCCCGCTAATTTCGGCCTTGCGGGACTCTCATGTTCAGGATCTGCTGCTTAAGGAGACGAGCAACGACATAGCTGCAGCTAGGGAGAAAGCCAAGCTGACGCAAATGGAAATAGACGGGGTGACTCCGTTGTTTCCTGGGTGCCGCCCCGAGGATACGCGGTTGCATGTAACGCTTGCTGCTCTGAAGATGAAGACGCAAAACAAATGGACCGACTCGAGCTTCAGCAAGAACTTGAAATTCTGGCACGATCGCCTTCCCGAGGGGAACACATTGTCAAGCAGTATCAACGAGGCTAAGAAAGTCGTGTGCCCTCTTGACCTACCTCACAAAAAATTTCACGCCTGCATCAATGAATATGTAATTTATCGGGGGGAGTACAAGGACACAACCACATGTCCGAAGTGCGACCACGGACGATACAAGTGTGGAACCAACAACAAGAAAATTCCTCGAAAAGTGGTATGGTACTTTCCTATCACTCCCCGTCTTCAACGGTACTCCGTGGACCCTAAGGAAGCAAAGCTCATGCAATGGCACGCGAAAAGGGAGAAGCCGGAAGAAGATCCCGAGAAGGGCTATATCATGACACATCCTGCAGACGCTATCCAGTGGGAAGCATTGGACATAGATTTCCCGAGTTTTGGGGGCGACGCGAGGAACGTCAGGCTGGGTATGAGCACCGATGGACTCAATCCGTTCGGCAACCAGAGTAGCACACATAGCAGCTGGCCCGTGTTTGTATGGCCTTACAACCTACCCCCGTGGCTGTGCACCAAGCAAAAGTACATACACTTGAGTATTCTCATCCAGGGGCCAAAACAACCAGGTGTCGACATGCATTTGTATCTCGGGCTGCTGAAAGACGAGTTAGACACGTTGTGGAAGACGCCACCCCGTACGTGGGACGCGTACACTAGAGATTATTTCCATATGAGAGCCGCGTTGCTGACGACGGTCACAGACTATCCTGGTTACGCGTATGTATCTGCCCAGGTCGGCCACGGATTCTGCGGCTGCGTGAAGTGCATGGACGGGACCCCGCATCTCCAGCTACCAAGGGATCCTGGGTCTTCGAAAACCGTGTACCCAGGGGCTCGAAAGTGGCGTCGCCTGGATCACCCGTGGAGAAAACGTGGTGAGTTGTTCAATGTTAAAGACGAGCCCGATGGAGCCCCGCGCACGAGGAGCGGTGAAGAAATCGACGAGCTTCTGAAAATTGGGACGAATGCCCTTCGCCGGGAAAGAAGCGACCCAAGCCAGAGCCGCTGCTGGGTGTATGGAAAGCGAGGTCTGTTTTCCACGACTTGGAGTACTGGCCGGTCCTCCACGCGCCTCATATCCTTGATGTGATGCACATTACGAAGAATGTTACGGAGAGTCTGCTTGGCACTATTTGCAATTCGGAGAAGTCCAAGGATGGGCCGAAAGCAAGATACGATCTAAAACATTTTGGCATTAGGAACAATCTACAGGTCCCCGCCGATAGTGATGATGATGATGACGATGAGGAGAAGACGGAAGGGACTCAACGTCCTCCCCGCAAAAAGGCTAAGAAGAACACTGTAGTGCTTCCCGCTGCCTGCTTCACATTGAGTCCGCCGGAGCTTGAGCATTTTTTCAGGTGCCTCCTAGAAGTCAAAGTTCCTCACGGATACTCAGGGAGTATAAGCAGATATCTGGACTTAACGAAGAAGAGGTTCACCGGGATGAAGTCTCACGATTGTCATGTGCTCATGACACAAATACTTCCTGTTGCGATCCGAGGGATAATGGACGAGCATGTCCGTGATACGTTGTTTGGCCTTTGCAACTTTTTCGACGTTATCACCCGGATCGTGGTGATACTATGCGAGCTCGAGATTTACTTCCCGCCGGCATTCTGTGATATATGTGTACATCTCCTTCTCCATGTCGTTCATGACATCAGGCATCTCGGCCCGACATTTCTGCACTACATGATGCCGATGGAAAGGCAGAATGGTGTCCTGAAAGGATACGTTCGCAATAGGGCCCGTCCAGACGCAAGCATGGCCAAAGGATTTCTAACCAACGAGTGCATCTCTTTCTGCGACAATTACCTAAGCACCAAAGACGATCAGGATGTCGGTTTGTCCACCAGGACACACCTTGGCAGGCTCAACGGAGTCGGTCACCGCGAGGGCTGCCGCGACGTCCATGTCGGCATTCAAAAACGACGCGACGACTTTGAAAGGGCTCACCGGGTCGCTATACAACACTTAAAGTTGATCGAGCCTTTCGTGGAAGAGCACAAAACCTTAATCAATCAGAATTATATTGAAATGGGCAGGCCGAGGAAGATGGGAGATGTAACCAAAGAGCACAACTCCAGCTTCACGCGTTGGTTCAAGCAAAGTCAAGTGATTGAAGCACGGAGAAAAATGCCTTCTACGGAAGAGGAAAAACTCATATACATCTTATCACAGGGCCCCGGGCAGAACGTAAGGACCTATCAGGGGTACGACATCTCCGGTTACAGATTCTCCACCGAGGACAAGGACATGAGTAGTGAAAATCAAAACTCAGGAGTAACTATGCTATCATATGGCGATGCCGAGACTAATGTGGAAGAAAGATACTTCGGAAAGATCGAGGAGATATGGGAGCTCAACTACTGCGGAGAGACGGTGGTGCCAATGTTCCGTGTGAGATGGGCCAAGAATGTCAAGAAAGAAGGACGGTATTTCACCACAATGGTTATACCCGATGCCAAATCGAAGAACGCATCCGCGAAAAATGAGCCATGGGTACTCGCTAGCCAAGTTGACCAATGCTTCTTCATCACCGACCCGTCAAGGCCTAGCCGTTTTGTCGTGAGGAGGGGCAAGAGGAGCATCATCGGAATGGAAGGAGACGCCAACGAGGAAGACTTGGACAAGAACGGTGATCCGAAGATTGAGGAGGAGTTCGACAAGCACTTCGACATGCCTACTACTGGTAAAGTAAGAAGGAAGACATCCCTACCTACCCACGGTTGTCCGTTCACGCGAATAAATCTCAAGGTGGCCGGCATAAAGTATTCAGTCGCCAACAAAAAGGGCAAGAGACGCTAATTAAGCTAGATCGGAACCGATCGAGACAAATTAAGAAGATTTTTCTGTGTATATACATGCATGTGTATGTGTGTATGTGAGACAAGCACTTCTTTCTATATATATGTGCATGTGTATGTGAGACAATCACTTCTTTATATATATATATATGTGCATGTATGTATGTGGGACAAGCACTTATTTCTTTAATTAATTGTATTTTAATGTTTTCTTTTTTTAATTATAATTAAATAAAATATTAAAAAAATGTGGGCCAACCCAGGATTCGAACCCATACCCACTAGGCTTATTTACTTCACAGCTAAACCAATTGGGCTAGTAATAGATATCTTTCACAGTACAGCGTTTTGTTTTTTTTATTTATCTATCCACGCAATTATGTGGCGCACCAGTAATGCATGCGCCATAGGAATCCAAGAATTTTGTGGCGCACTGTCTTGGGGATGCGCCATAGAAATACCTATGGCCCAATGACATGTGGCCCCGCAAGCGTGGCACAGAATAGGCCCAAGCAATTCTGTGGCGCACCGCTAGAAGCATGCGCCGTAGAATTCTAATAGTTTTGTGGCGCAAGGGCTCGTGGTGCGCCACAGAATATGCCTCTCTGTATATGGCATGTGGCCCCGCGCGCAATCCTCCACACATAGGCAAAATTCTGTCCCCAGTTCATCGCGCGCGACGAACCCTAGCCCTCTTCGTGTTCGTGCTCGATCGAGCTCGTGCTCGTGCCGCGATCAAAGAACCCTAGCCCTCTCCGCCTTTGTGATCGTGCCGCCGTGGAGCAGCCATCGAGGAGGAGCCGCGCCGTTGCCGATCTACATCGACCGCGGCCGCTCGACACCGCGCCGTCTTCCTCGACGCCTTCCACCTACAGAGCAGGTAAGCCCCCTCTTCTCCCTCTCATGGTTCTCTCTCTCACGCACATGGACTTCGATCATACGAAGCATTGGGAACACAAGTGTTAGATTGTGGAAACCGTTTTCTATTTGATGGAGGGATGATAACCCGGTATGCTAATACCAGGGTGTAGTTCGGCCCAAAGGACACTGCACAAGACCCGGCTTAGGGAAAAGGAGCTTCTAGAAGGCCCAGGAGTGTAGGCCTCGTAACCCGGATTGTGGGTTCCGATAAGGAAGTTTAGGGTTTGTAAGTAGTGTCCGGGTAGGTCTCCGAACACGCCTTGGATAGTAAGCCAGGGGATCCAGGTACTATATAAACCGGTCCCTAGGGTTAGGATACACAAGTTGATGAGATAGAGGTTGTGAGATATCGAGCATCCTGTGTAACACGAGAGTTGAGATAATATATTCAGATCGGAGACTCGGCGACTTGATTGCCAGCTACCAGATCGCATATCACCATGGTTTCCCTTGAGCTAAACCCTCTCCCAAACACCAGAGTCGATTTGCCCCAAGACAAGTTACCCCCGGTAACGTCTTCCGTGATTATCCCACGACATTTGGCGCCCACCGTGGGGCCTATGTCCAAGGGTGTTTACATCACGGGAGAAGCTCGGGAGAACATGAAGAACCTCGTCGTCGGCGAGATCTACACCAACCCCGAAGGAGAGAAGATGGTGGACGATTTTGGCTGGGGGCCAGAGTCGGATCTGCTCGAATCCGGATCCGTCATCATAATCGTCCGGGTCAACGTCTTCTTTGGCATGGTACGTGCGTTTGGTTCAATCCCTAACGATTTTGGATTTGATTCTGTGTCAGGAGAGGCCATCCACGTTCAGTCGGACGGAGAAGAATCGGTCGGGATGGTTGATCCGACAGAGGAGCCCACCACGAAGAGGGAACAGCCGGAGGAGTCGACATGGACCCCGCGTGGCCGGGTCGTAAGAGAGGAGGATACCGAGTCTATCTTGCACCTGCTGGAGGACCGGTACGAGGGCGCCAGGGGCGGGTCCTTCGAATCCGAAACACCCGGCCCTGTTCAGTAACAATATTATCTTGGACCCAACAGTGTTAGCTACTGTGATAACGCCGGAAAACGCCGCGGCACGTGCCAGGGACTTGGAGGTAGCACGCCGCGCGCTAGAGCAACAAAGAAGAGATGTAGAAGCAGAAAAGCAAGGGGTAGCCACGAGCCAACCCGAACTGGACGCGCTGGAGAACCAGCTCCGAGCTGAGACAAGCAGGGTGCATCAGAGATACCAGACAAGATTACCGGCAATGTGTAACATCCCAAGTATGAAAACTCCCCTTAGAATGTATTGTTTCTTGTTTAATTAAAGTATTGCATCATGTCATCATATTGTTGCATTTGTTTCTATTTGTTTCCATCTGTTTTACTTTGTTTTCACAATGGAAATTCAAACAATATTCAACCTTTGTTTCATACTTGTCATGTTACAATCTTTTTTCAAATAAAGAGTTCAAATCAAAACCTTATTTGTTTCCAATTATTCCATAATATTCAACTATTAAAGTGGTGGCTTTTAATCAATCAATTAATTCCAATTTGCATTCAAAAATTCAAATCAAATCCCACACAGCACCCAATTTGAATTTATGAATATTATCAAAACAAATCAACTCATTGTTCTAATTAAACAATGGGGTTCACCCTATTAAGAAGTTTGTTTTCAATAGTAATCATTTAATAAGCAAATATCTTCCAAATTTGAATTAATTCACAAACAGCAACTTAATTTGAAAACTTTTGGAAATCAAAGTTAGCATTTAGTTGCTATTATAAAAACTAACTCAACCATAATTTTTCTAAATTTTTCCTAGCCCTAAAACCTAACTTTTTCTTCCAATTTCATTTTTGAAAAAAAAACAGAAGAACAAAAAAATAGAAAAAGGAAAAAAACGGCCAGAGGGGGGAAACCCACGCGGCCCAGCCCACCTTACCTTTTCCTGGCCCGGTACTGGTTCGATCTTCGTCAACCTGTACGGCTGATCATCCACAGTAGCCACGTCGCCGGCAGTATCGCGCCGACGGCCGTGCGCAGCTCCGCAGGCCTATAAACCCCTACCCTAGCCCCGCGCTGCAGCCCTAGCTAACCCTACCCCCTACCAACCTCGAGGCCGCCGCCAATTCCCTCTCCCTCGCCGCAATTTCTCCCTCTCTGCTACCTCACCGGAGCGCTTCTCTGAATCCATGGACGCCGCCGCCACCTCGACGCGCCACCTACCCACCTAGCTACTGGAACCAGACCACCACCTCTCCCTCTACCGATTGGACACCCTAGCACCCCCGGAGGCCTACTGGAACGCCGCCGCCGTCCACGACCACGTCGTTGTCGCCGTCGAGCTCGTCTGCCCCGAGCCGCTGCATCGCCTACACCGGAGGTGAGCAGGCGATTCCGTTCCCTCCTCTCTGCATCGTGACCACGGACACGCACTGCACCCCCCTTGCACACTGCAACACCCACCAGCACGGCAACAAGCACACCAACCACGGTTCGCCGCTGGCCACCGCGCCGCTTCCGTCAGGTTCAGAAACATTCGTTGTCAGTTAAAATTCAGAAACACGAACTGAACCTTACCTTGGCTGCGCGTCGTATACTGACAAGAGCGATTCGATTGCTGCACTGGTTGCAGCGTCACGCGCGCACCGGCAGCTCGTGGGTTCGAACCCTGGCGCCGCGGATTAAAATCCACTCTTTTGCGCAGCGCGCTGACAGGGTGGCCCCCCTGTCAGCTGCTGTGTGGCACTGTTGCCACGCATGCATGCCACGCTGGCCCAGGGCCCAGTGGCAGTGCCCTGGGTTAGATAGCAGTGCGGTACAAAAAGTTTCCAGCACTTTTCTGTTTTAAATCTAAGTCCTTTTAAATTGCAGAATGGTCCTCAAAATGAAATTGTTAATAACTTTCAAATTATAACTCCAAATAATAAAAGTAAAATATGTTTGTTGAACCAAATTAAATTATCTATCTAATTAAACCAATTGTTCTCTGTTTTTGAATAATCCAAATGCATCCAAATTTCAAATTCAAATAATTCATTTGTAATTTGCTAAATTGCATAACTAATTCATACTTAATCCAAATAATGCAAATAAAATATGTTTTCCATACCATTTTCAACCATCTTTTCAAATATAAATTTTGTTTCATGTTTTGGATAATTAAAATTGCCTAAATAATTTAAACCTTGTTTAAATCATTTAAATTTGCTAAATTCATAACTTGCTCAAATTAAATTATTTTTGAACATGTAAAATATGTTTTCAAACCAGAAAAACATAACCTTTTAAAATATGAACTTGGTTTAATATTTTGAACAAATAAATTCAATTAACATCCACACTTGAATTAATTCCAATTAAAACTTGTTTAATCTTGGTAAATTTCATCCCACTTGCATCTAATGTTGTTACCTTATTGTTTTCATCATGCATGCATCATGCTAATCAACTTCCACCTGATAATCAATTGTAGATCATTGCTTCAACCTTAACCATGTGCATCCATATGCAATTCACATTGCATATGGGTCCATTTAAATTGTGTTATCATGTCAACTAGTTTATTCTGATGCACCAATTAAATTGACATGCATCATCCCATCTTTGTGCACTATGCCATGATATTGATTGCCCGTCTTCCTTCATTGTTTGTTCTTGCTTCTTCTCGATTAGATGACGACGCTGAGACAGACGAGCCTTACGACACCACTACCCAGGACCTAGCTCAGTACCAGGCTGTTGAGCTTGCAGGCAAGTTATCACTCACATGAACCATCGAGTTCCTTTCCACACTTGTTACCGATACTATCCATTTGTCTATTCTTGCTAGCCCTATGTATCGTTGCTTGTTCTCCGAACCCATCACCTGATATCCTGAACCATGATATTGCCTTACCTCCACTCCTATAACCCCGTTGTTTGAGCCCGTGTCTTACTAGCATGCTTAGGTTGTTTTTTGGTCGAGTCTGCTGTCAGTTACTTTCTGTTATCATGTTCTACTTATGTTCTGGGGCTCGATGTTAATCAATCAACCTGTTAATGTTGGGTAATAATAATTTGATGATAAGGCACCGGCAGGAGGCCCGGCGTGGTTTTGAGGCCTGCTAGTGTCGACCCTAATAGGAAAAGGGTCTTGTCTACCGATCCATGATGAGCGCACTAACCGCATGTGGGAAGCGTGTATGGGCGCCCCCCTCAATTTGACTCGATTCGCATCTCGTCCAAATCGCCGCACTTAGTTCGGGCTTTCCATTTGCTGCACGCATATGCAGGTACGAACCCGAGGCCAGGGTGGAAATTTTGTAGTCGGCATTTAGGGCGGCGTGGTCTTCCAGTGCTATGAGGGTCCCCTTTTCTTCGGAGGCTCGATTAGCCGCGCACGCACAGCACACGGTGCTTTGGGCTTGATGCGAAGAAGGGTTGAGTTGTGTTGAGTGCCTCGCTTGGTGGGTTTGATTCCCGTCTGGCGGGATATTCTTACGTGTACGGCTACATTGGTGCATCCCTGCAGGGTTAAATCTTCTCGAGAAGCCGTGTCTTCCGCGGTTATGGTTGACTTGGTGAAAGTACTGGCTAACAAGTACTCAGAACAACTTACATCTAACTAATGCTAATCTTGACTAGTAATAGAATTATTGACACAATAACCTGAATCATCATTAATCCAACTGTGTGAGTTATCCTTGGGTTGCTTCCTTAGTAGGGGGTGACATTGGATGGGTTTGTTTGAAGTTATCTTTCAGTTGGTTACTATACGCGATCTTATCTTCTTTCTGTTAGCCGGAACTTGTAGTTTGTCTCTGTAGTTGGTTAGAGCAGCCCGCTGCAGCTTTTGTATTCCCTATTCTTCCGTTGAACCCAAAGCATCCGTGCTTGTGTTGACGGGTAACTCTTTGGTGAAGTGTGAGTCTTGCTTGCCAGTACTTGGATGTACTGACCCCTTTGGGGCTGTGGTTTACGCAGAATACGATTACGACGATCCCCAGGATGGCTACTTCGTGGAGTTCGACGAGACTGCAGACGGGTTGATAGCGGACCCGGGCAGGATCTGCGACTACGTGGATGGGCTTCGTCTTCTTTTCATTCTCGGCTTCTTAAGCCTATTTGGATTTTGTCTGTACTCAGACGCTTGATTGCTTCCGCTGTGATGTAATGAATGATATGTTGGGACAAGTGTCCTCTGGATGATTGCATTTGCTATTCTCTGCCCTAGTGAGGGCCAGTTGCAACTTATTTCCATCTTTTGTGTCTTAGAGATATGTTGTGGTATCATTCCGTTTAACGCCGTCGACGTACCATGTGTGAATGGTATGAAGTACGTCGATGGTAGTATCTTGATCTCTATGGGATAGTTTACATCGACGATGGAAAAGCAGAGTTTGGTTGTCGCACATAAGTGCTTGCCTACTCGGAAGAGGATGCGGGAGCAGATAGGCCCCGTAATCCAAGCATCTGCTTTCCAGTTCGGCCCGGTGAGTATCCCCTAGAAGTCAGGGTGCGACAAATGGTATCAGAGCCTGTCTGCCCGTAGGATCCCTTTTACTGGTCGCAGTTTGAGTCTAGAAACTATTTTGTAGCTATATAGGAAAAATGAAACGTGAGAGTAGGAATTATGTTCTTTTTTTTTTCTTTTCCCCACCCACCCTCCCTTTTTCTGGTAAGGAAGTGCAACGTTGATTTTCCCTTCTCATCTAAACTTTCAAGTTAGGATTTCACGTATCCTGGTTTCTCTAGGATGTTTATATCTACTAGACCATAGGAATGGAGGTGGTTGTGACATGATTTATCATGTTGCCTACTCACGATTGAGAACGGAGGCGTGTAAGCCCCGGAAGCAGATCCTCTGTTCCTTAAGCAGTACATATTGATCCTTTAGAAGCCCCGATGCGTTCTTCCGTAGTACCTTAGGAGTTTGGTCTCGAGTTTCCCGATGTTGCTTCAATATCATGTTCTTTTCAAGAACCTTTCGTCCAATGAACCTTGTTGTTGTTTTCCACTTCAACTCTTCTACCGGCGTCTAATCACAAGCTGTACTCCCATGCTCATAACTGAGTACCGATGTATCCATTCCTAGCTATGTTTAGTTATCCTTTCGTTTTCGAACCATTTATGGTGTTGGTTATTCTGATGTATTGGAACGTGTGATGATGTACCTGTTGGTTACCTATTCATGCGTCGGAATAATCTCTCTTTCGGTTGCTAAGTTTATCCCTTCCTATTATTGTGCTAAAATGCATTTCCATTCAGGATGCCTCCAACTAGGAACAACATGCCTGATCCACCGCCAATTGGGGAACTGTTGACTCAGATGACCCAAGTGATGACGCAGGTGGCCCAGATCCAGGCTAATCGGCAAGTCCACGAGGCTACTCAGCGAGTTGGCATCAAGGAGTTCCTCAGTCTGGGCCCTAGAGCGTTCGTGGCCACACGCGAGCCTCTGGATGCTGATGACTAGATCCGTGAGGTCGCCAGGGCTCTGGACATTGCACATGTAGCTGAGGAAGACAAAGTCAAGTATGCCTCCTACCTACTGAAGGGTTAGGCAGCTTCGTGGTGGGAAAACTACCAGGCTATGAGAGCTGGCATTCCTATCACCTGGGGCTGTTTCAAGGACGCATTCCTGAAGCACCACATTCCAGATGGTCTCATGGAAAGGATGCGTGAAGAGTTTTGCTCTCTCAAGCAAGGCAAGCTGGACGTCATCAGCTATCAGACCGAGTTCAATCGTCTCGCTCGATATGCTTGAGACGAGGTGTCCACAGAAGCTAAGAAGATGGCAAGGTTCCGCAGAGGTTTTAACCCGGAACTCAAGTACGCTCTCACAAATGTCAAGACCAAAGACTTCGAGGAGCTCGTGAACTCCGCGCTCAATGAGGAGAATGGGCGCAAGGCGTTCGAAGAGTCTCGCAAGCACTCGCGTGAGGGTGGTTCCTCCTCCAAAATGACCACCCCTCCGCAGAAGCGCCGCATCTGGGTGCCCAATGGTGCTGTCACTAGGGCTCCATACGCCCAAGCTTCTCCAGGCTTCGCTCCCCGCCCACCCAACCCAGCTCATATGCATGGGCAGAGGGTTCCAATGGGGCAGCCAAGGCCAGGTCCTCCTCGTGTCGTCACTTGCTTCAAGTGCAAGGAGACGGGACACTACGCTGATAAGTGCACGCAGAGGCAGCTACCTCCACCACCACCTCGCCCCAACACCAACCAGGCAATGGTGCGCGCTCCTCCGCATAAGGCCTTCAACACCAACAACAGGCCTGTCGGGAGGACCGCAAGGGTGAACCACGTCAAGGTTGACAAAGCTGAGGAAGCTACTGACGTCGTGCTCGGTACATTCCCCGTAAACTCTTATCCAGCTAGAGTGTTGTTTGATACCGGAGCATCACATTCTTTCGTATCAAAAATCTTTGCAACAACAAGTAAACTCCCCTTTGTTGGTTTGGGTTCCCCATTAGTAGTAAACTCTCCTGGAGCAGCTATGGAAACTTCTAAAATCAGTCACAGAAATCAAATTCTAATTAAAGGCCACACATTCCTTGCTTCCCTCATACTACTTGGCAGTTCTGACATTGATGTCATTCTTGGTATGGATTGGTTGAAGGCCAATGAAGCTAAAATTGACTGTGCTCAAAAGTCAATAACTCTCTTCCACCCTTCTGGCCAGATAGTCTATTCTCCACATGAATCAAGTTCCATCCAGCTATACACACTCGATGCAAAACCTCTACCTCTACTCGAAAATGTTCCGGTGGTTTGTGAATTCCCTGACGTCTTTCCAGAAGAATTGCCAGGAA
The DNA here is from genome assembly GCA_028641055.1 of Alopecurus myosuroides. Classification (NCBI taxonomy): domain Eukaryota; kingdom Viridiplantae; phylum Streptophyta; class Magnoliopsida; order Poales; family Poaceae; genus Alopecurus; species Alopecurus myosuroides. The sequence goes on from CM054063.1 coordinate 142,884,628, forward strand.
TGCCTCCGGACAGAGCAGTTGAGTTCGTGATCGAGCTTGAACCAGGTACTGCTCCAATCTCTAAGCATCCATACAAGATAGCTCCTCCTGAACTGAAGTTGTTGAAGGAGCAAATCGATATGTACATGGAGAAAGGTTACATTCAACCTAGTTCCTCCGCTTGGGGTTGCCCAACTCTGTTCGTTGCCAAGAAGGACCAAACAAAGAGACTCGTTGTTGACTATCGTCCTCTTAACGAGAAAACAATCAAGAACAAATATCCAATTCCTCGTATCGATGATCTTTTTGATCAACTTGCTGGAGCCTCAATATTCTCAAAGTTGGACTTGAGGATGGGTTACCATCAAATAAAGATCAGAAAGGAAGATATTCCAAAGACAGGCTTCACCACTCGCTACGGTATATATGAATACACCGTCATGTCCTTTGGTCTCACCAATGCACCGGCGACCTTCTCTCGACTCATGAATTCTGTCTTCCATGAATACCTCGACAAGTTCGTTGTGGTATATCTTGATGACATTCTTGTCTACTCAAAATCTGAGGAAGAGCATGAAGAACATCTTCGTCTCACTCTCATGAAACTTTGCGAGCATCGTCTCTATGCCAAGTTCTCCAAGTGTGAGTTCTGGATTTCAGAAGTGGTTTATCTTGGCCATGTCATCTCTGCCAAGGGCATAGCCATTGATCCAGAAAAGGTTAGAGCAATTGTTCATTGGAAACCTCCTAAGACGGTGAAGCAAGTAAGAAGTTTTCTTGGCTTGGCTAGCTATTGCCGTCGTTTCGTCCAAAACTTCTCCAAGATTGCCAAACCTCTCACTGATCTCACAAAGAAGGACAAGAAGTTCGTTTGGTCTCCACAATGTGATGAAATTTTCAATCTCCTAAAGACTAAACTCACTTATACACCAGTTCTGGTTGGCCCAGATCCTACCAAACCTTTCCAAATATTCTGTGATGCATCTCTCCAAGGCCTAGGAGCAGTTCTTATGCAAGAACGTCAAGTTGTGGCCTATTATTCACGTCAGTTGAACCCACATGAGCAAAATTATCCCACTCATGACCTTGAACTCGTAGCAGTTGTGTTTGCCCTCAAGAAATGGAGACAATACTTGTTGGGTAACCGCACTGAAATCTTCTCCGATCATAAGAGTCTGAAATACATCTTCACTCAACCAGATCTAAACCTCAGGCAAAGGAGATGGATTGAAAAGATCAAAGACTTCAATCTTACCATGTCTTACACTCCAGGCAAGGCTAATGTTATGGCCGATGCTCTCAGTCGCAAATCCTATTGCAATAATCTCATGATCATGGAAAGCCAACCTCCTCTTCATGACGAATTCCAGAAGTTGAACCTTGGTCTTGTTCCTCAAGGCTATCTTGCAAACTTGATAGCCATTCCAACTCTCGAGGACAAGATTCGTTCTGAACAACTTCGTGATGCTGAAATCAAGAAAATGGTAGAGCACATCAAAGAAGGCAAGGATAAATTCAAGTCCTTCTCAATTGATGACAAGGGAACTGTGTTCTTCGAAGGACACATTGCAGTTCCTCAAATTCAAAGTCTTAAAGATATCATTCTCAAGGAGGCTCATGAAACTCCTCTCTCCATACACCCTGGAAGTACAAATATGTACCAGGATCTCAAGACACTCTATTGGTGGCCTAGCATGAAACGTGAAATTGCTCAATACGTTTCTGAATGCGACGTTTGTCAACGTGTCAAGGCAGTTCATCAGAAAACAGCCGGTCTTCTCCAACCTCTGAAAATCCCTGAGTGGAAGTGGGACATGATTGAAATGGACTTTGTTACTGGTTTTCCAAAGTCCAAGAGAGGCAACGATGCAATCTTCGTTGTCATTGATCGTCTCACTAAAGTAGCTCACTTCTTTGCTGTCAAAGAGACAATATCAGCTAGCTAGTTAGCGGAGATCTACACAACAAAGATTGTTCCTCTTCATGGTGTTCCATTGGAAATAAGCTCAGACCGTGGAAGCATATTCACTTCTCATTTCTGGAAGAGTTTCCAAGATGCATTGGGCACCAAACTTCTGTTCAGCACAGCTTATCATCCTCAGTCTCAAGGGCAAGTCGAAAGAGTCAATCAGATTCTCGAGGATATGCTCAGAGCATGTGGTCTCTCCTTTGGCATGAAATGGGAGGATTGTCTTCCATATGCTGAATTCTCCTACAACAACAGTTTCCAGGCAAGCCTAGGCATGGCACCATTTGAAGCACTCTATGGCCGCAGATGCACGAGTCCAATCAATTGGTCTGGAGCTGGTGAACGTTCACTCTTAGGTCCTGACATTGTTAAAGAATCCGAAGAGAAAGTTCGCATCATTCGTGACAATCTCAAGATTGCTCAGTCTCGTCAAAAGAGCTACTATGACAGCAAGCACAGGGATATGATCTATGCACCTGGTGACAAAGCATATCTCCGTGTAACTCCCCTCAGAGGCACGCATCGTTTTGGTGTGAAAGGAAAGCTTGCACCAAGATACATTGGTCCTTTCAACATTCTCTCAAGACGTGCAGAAAATGCCTATCGTCTTGAACTTCCAGAAAAACTATCCAAGGTGCACGATGTGTTTCACGTGTCACAGCTCAAGAAGTGTTTCAAGGATCCAGATCGTGCAGTTGATCATGATTCAATTGAACTGCAAGATGATCTCTCTTATGAGAAACACCCTGTTCGTATTCTCGATGAGACCGAGCGTAAGACTCGCAACAAGAGCACCAAGTTCTTGAAAGTGCAATGGTCACATCATTCCGATAAAGAGGCAACGTGGGAGACCGAAGAGGATCTTCGCAAGAAGTATCCGGACCTTTTCATTTCTCAGTAGGAATCTCGGGGCGCAATTCCTTCAAGGGGGGCGTTTTGTAACATCCCAAGTATGAAAACTCCCCTTAGAATGTTTTGTTTCTTGTTTAATTAAAGTATTGCATCATGTCATCATATTATTGCATTTTTTCTATTTGTTTGCATCTGTTTTACTTTGTTTTCACAATGGAAATTCAAACAATATTCAACCTTTGTTTCATACTTGTCATGTTACAATCTTTTTCAAATAAAGAGTTCAAATCAAAACCTTATTTGTTTCCAATTATTCCATAATATTCAACTATTAAAGTGGTGGCTTTTAATCAATCAATTAATTCCAATTTGCATTCAAAAATTCAAATCAAATCCCACACAACACCCAATTTGAGTTTATGAATATTATCAAAACAAATCAACTCATTGTTCTAATTAAACAATGGGGTTCACCCTATTAAGAAGTTTGTTTTCAATAATAATCATTTAATAAGCAAATATCTTCCAAATTTGAATTAATTCACAAACAACAACTTAATTTGAAAACTTTTGGAAAACAAAGTTAGCATTTAGTTGCTATTATAAAAACTAACTCAACCATAATTTTTCTAAATTTTTCCTAGCCCTAAAACCTACCTTTTTCTTCCAATTTCATTTCTGCAAAAAAAAAACAGAAGAACAAAAAAATAGAAAAAGGAAAAAAAACGGCCAGAGGGAGGAAACCCACGCGGCCCAGCCCACCTTACCTTTTCCTGGCCCGGTACCGGTTCGATCTTCGTCAACCTGTACGGCTGATCATCCACAGTAGCCACGTCGCCGGCAGTATCGCGCCGACGGCCGTGCATAGCTCCGCAGGCCTATAAAACCCTACCCTAGCCCCGCGCTGCAGCCCTGGCTAACCCTACCCCCTACCTACCTCGAGGCTGCCGCCAATTCCCTCTCGCTCGCCGCAATTTCTCCCTCTCTGCTACCTCACCGGAGCGCTTCTCTGAATGCATGGACGCCACCGCCACCTCGACGCTCCACCTACCTACCTAGCTACTGGAACCAGACCACCACCTCTCCCTCTACCGATTGGACACCCTAGCACCCCCGGAGGCCTACTGGAACGCCGCCGCCGTCCACGACCACGTCGCTGTCGCCGTCGAGCTCGTCTGCCCCGAGCCGCTGCATCGCCTACACCGGAGGTGAGCAGGCGATTCCGTTCCCTCCTCTCTGCATCGTGACCACGGACACGCACTGCACCCCCCTTGCACACCGCAACACCCACCAGCACGGCAACGAGCACAGCAACCACGGTTCGCCGCCGGCCACCGCGCCGCTTCCGTCAGGTTCAGAAACATTCGTTGTCAGTAAAAATTCAGAAACGCGAACTGAACCTTACCTTGGATGCGCGTCGTATACTGACAAGAGCGATTCGATTGCTGCACTGGTTGCAGCGTTGCGCGCGCACGGGCAGCTCGCGGGTTCGAACCCTGGCGCCGCGGATTAAAATCCACTCTTTTGCGCAGCGCGCTGACAGGGTGGCCCCCCCTGTCAGCTGCTGTGTGGCACTGTTGCCACGCATGCATGCCACGCTGGCCCAGGGCCCAGTGGCAGTGCCCTGGGTTAGATAGCAGTGCGGTACAAAAAGTTTCCAGCACTTTTCTGTTTTAAATCTAAGTCCTTTTAAATTGCAGAATGGTCCTCAAAATGAAATTGTTAATTACTTTCAAATTATAACTCCAAATAATAAAAGTAAAATATGTTTGTTGAACCAAATTAAATTATCTATCTAATTAAACCAATTGTTCTCTGTTTTTGAATAATCCAAATGCATCCAAATTTCAAATTCAAATAATTCATTTGTAATTTGCTAAATTGCATAACTAATTCATACTTAATCCAAATAATGCAAATAAAATATGTTTTCCATACCATTTTGAACCATCTTTTCAAATATAAATTTTGTTTCATGTTTTGGATAATTAAAATTGCCTAAATAATTTAAACCTTGTTTAAATCATTTAAATTTGCTAAATTCATAACTTGCTCAAATTAAATTATTTTTGAACATGTAAAATATGTTTTCAAACCAGAAAAACATAACCTTTTCAAATATGAACTTGGTTTAATATTTTGAACAAAGAAAATTCAATTAACATCCACACTTGAATTAATTCCAATTAAAACTTGTTTAATCTTGGTAAATTTCATCCCACTTGCATCTAATGTTGTTACCTTATTGTTTTCATCATGCATGCATCATGCTAATCAACTTCCACCTGATAATCAATTGTAGATCATTGCTTCAACCTTAACCATGTGCATCCATATGCAATTCACATTGCATATGGGTCCATTTAAATTGTGTTATCATGTCAACTAGTTTATTCTGATGCACCAATTAAATTGACATGCATCATCCTATGTTTGTGCACTATGCCATGATATTGATTGCCCGTCTTCCTTCGTTGTTTGTTTTTTCTTCTTCTCGATTAGACGACGACGCTGAGACAGACGAGCCTTACGACACCACTACCCAGGACCTAGCTCAGTACCAGGCTGCTGAGCTTGCAGGCAAGTTATCACTCACACGAACCATCGAGTTCCTTTCCACACTTGTTACCGATACTATCCATTTGTCTATTCTTGCTAGCCCTATGTATCGTTGCTTGTTCTCTGAACCCATCACCTGATATCCTGAACCATGATATTGCCTTACCTCCACTCCTATAACCCCGTTGTTTGAGCCCGTGTCTTACTAGCATGCTTAGGTTGTTTTTTGCTCGAGTCTACTGTCAGTTACTTTCTGTTATCATGTTCTACTTATGTTCTGGGGCTCGATGTTAATCAATCAACGTATTAATGTTGGGTAATAATAATTTGATGATAAGGCACCGGCAGGAGGCCCGGCGTGGTTTTGAGGCCTGCTAGTGTCGACCCTAATAGGAAAAGGGTCTTGTCTACCGATCCATGATGAGCGTACTAACCGCATGTGGGAAGCGTGTATGGGCGCCCCCCTCAATTTGACTCGATTCGCATCTCGTCCAAATCGCCGCACTTAGTTCGGGCTTTCCATTTGCTGCACGCATATGCAGGTACGAACCCGAGGATAGGGTGGAAATTTTGTAGTCGGCATTTAGGGCGGCGTGGTCTTCAAGTGCTATGAGGGTCCCCTTTTCTTCGGGGGCTCGATTAGCCGCGCACGCACAGCACGCGGTGCTTTGGGCTTGATGCGAAGAAGGGTTGAGTTGTGTTGAGTGCCTCGCTTGGTGGGTTTGATTCCCGTCTGGCGGGATATTCTTACGTGTACGGCTACATTGGTGCATCCCTGCAGGGTTAAATCTTCTCGAGAAGCCGTGTCTTCCGCGGTTATGGTTGACTTGGTGAAAGTACTGGCTAACAAGTACTCAGAACAACTTACATCTAACTAATGCTAATCTTGAATAGTAATAGAATTATTGACACAATAACCTGAATCATCATTAATCCAACTGTGTGAGTTATCCTTGGGTTGCTTCCTTAGTAGGGGGTGACATTGGATGGGTTTGTTTGAAGTTATCTTTTAGTTGGTTACTATACGCGATCTTATCTTCTTTCTGTTAGCCGGAACTTGTAGTTTGTCTCTGTAGTTGGTTAGAGCAGCCCGCTGCAGCTTTTATATTCCCTATTCTTCCGTTGAACCCAAAGCATCCGTGCTTGTGTTGACGGGTAACTCTTTGGTGAAGTGTGAGTCTTGCTTGCCAGTACTTGGATGTACTGACCCCTTTGGGGCTGTGGTTTACGCAGACTACGATTACTAGGATCCCCAGGATGGCTACTTCGTGGAGTTCGACGAGACTGCAGACGAGTAGATAGCGGACCCGGGCAGGATCTGCGACTACGTGGATGGGCTTCGTCTTCTTTTCATTCTCGGCTTCTTAAGCCTATTTGGATTTTGTCTGTACTCAGACGCTTGATTGCTTCCGCTGTGATGTAATGAATGATATGTTGGGACAAGTGTCCTCTGGATGATTGCATTTGCTATTCTCTGCCCTAGTGAGGGCCAGTTGCAACTTATTTCCATCTTTTGTGTCTTAGAGATATGTTGTGGTATCATTCCGTTTAACGCCGTCGACGTACCATGTGTGAATGGTATGAAGTACGTCGATGGTAGTATCTTGATCTCTATGGGATAGTTTACATCGACGATGGAAAAGCAGAGTTTGGTTGTCGCACATAAGTGCTGGCCTACTCGGAAGAGGATGCGGGAGCAGATAGGCCCCATAATCCAAGCATCTTCTTTCTAGTTCGGCCCGGTGAGTATCCCCTAGAAGTCAGGGTGCGACACAATGGGTGGAGTCGTAAACCGTAACGCACTATTCATCACACACCAGGATCAGCCGATTCCGGCTGTGAATCAGGAAACTGTGCACCAACCGGCAACTGGAGCAGGATTGCCGGCAAACGTGCAGGCCGGGTTACCCAGACTACAGACTGGGGCCCCTGTCGGCAACACAGCGCCACCACCACCACCATCACGATTTCGTACGCCCCAGGTCACTTTAATAACCCCATGGATAACGTATATGCCGCAACGTTAGCATTGAATCAGATCCTCGTAAGAGAATCACCCCATGCGAAGCAGACCCGACGGGCGATCGATTTGCTGCATAAGGTAGTGGCTCAGCAGGTTAATTACCCGGATGATAGGAGTGAAATGCATGGAACGCCTTATATCAGCCAGCAACATGGCAATGCTGGCAATATGCAAACAAGTTCAGCGTGACGGAGGGCAGAGCAACAGCAAATGACGCCTCCTCCCCGCGTGCAAGTAGCACCAGCAGTATCAGCAGCCCAAGCTATTGTGGATAGTTCCAGAGCTAGGAGAGCCGCGGCCGGGTCTGCGGTGCACGGACCAGCAGTAGCGCCACGTCCGGCGGTACCCCCCGCAGGATCCCATGTTTCCCGGGTGAGGCCAGTACCGACTAATCTCGCTGGGCCCAAATGTCTGACGGATAACATCAGCGCTGAGCCTTACCCGGATAAGTTCAAGGAACCGGGTAAAGTAGTGAATTATGAGCCGACTATGGATCCAGAAACATGGTTGAGCAGTTATGAGATGGCCATGTCGATTCGCAACGCATCTAAAAATCTTCAAGCCAAGTTCATGTATTTAATGATGTCGGAAGGAGCAACAAAGTTGTGGTTCAACAATCTACCGGAAGGATCTATCAAGTCATGGGGTGAGTTGAAAACTGCGTTTATCAAGCACTTTCACGGAACATGCAGGAAGTTGTTTACTATCGACGATCTACAACGGTGTGTGCAAAAGAAGGGAGAGTCGGCGCGCAGCTGGGTGCGCCGGGTTATGGAGATATTGCATTCATCTACAGATATTCAGCCGAAGGACGCGTTGCAAGCTATGGCCAAAACATGCAAGTATACACCTTTAGTGCAGAAATTAACTCGCATGAAATCCAGTCGGAATGCTTCAGAGGTTACCATGGGAGAGCTAATGGATGCGTGCAACAAGCACGCTGCAATGGATACCACGGAAGAGGACGTTGATGACAAGAAAGTAAAAGCAAATACATGCAATAATGGAAGAACCGGCAATGGATCTACGCCGGGTAACCATGGAGGTAACAACGGAAACAACCAGAACAAGCGCTCGTTCGAAGGGAATTCCGAGTTTGTCGCCAGCACAGAAGCCGGGTCTTCAAGGCCCATAGAGAAGGAAATTTCAACACAGGAAATCATAACGGAGGAAATTATCATGGGCCACCAAGGCCGGGTAACAACTGGGATATCTTCAGAATGGCGTGCCCGAAACACAGCAGGAACGGGAGGCCGGCTAACCACTCATTGGAGCAATGTGCGGATTTGCAGAGATGGAAGAATGAGGAAGTGAACAAGGCTATGCGAGGTGTAGGCCGGGGAGGAGGACCGGGTCCGGGTGGAAACCCGGGCAACGGCCCACCCCCAGCAGGTAACCCGGGAGTTGGGAATCCGGGCAATAACCAGGGAGGAGCTGGAGGTTTCCAAGCCAACCCCAAGCAATTGGGCCAATACCACGTTCACACCACAGGAATTTCTAACAAGGATAGAAAGATACTAAAGAAGGCAGTAAACTCGGTTTCCTTGGCTGTCCCGAGATACCTGAGGTGGTCCGAGCAGGATGTAACGTGGAGCAGAAGAGATCACCCGGAAAGAATAGAACACCCGGGAGTCCTAGCATTGGTGGTTGCGCCACAGGTTAATGGTTATGAGCTGAAAAAGGTCTTAATGGACGGTGGAAGCAGCATCAACATCCTATATTGGGAAACTTTCTTACGCATGGGTCTCAAGGAGTCTTATCTACAGAAAAGTTCAACAGTTTTTCACGGAATAGTGCCGGGTCACTCAGCGTGCCCTGAAGGAAAGATTACCTTGGAGGTTGCTTTTGGAGAATCAAAGGATAATTTCCGGGTGGAGTGGCTCACGTTCGAAGTGGTGAAGTTGCGCAGTCCTTATCACGCGCTATTTGGGAGGCCGGCTTACGCCAAGTTCATGGCCAGGCCGTGTTACGTGTACCTACAGCTAAAAATCCCGGGTCCTAAGCAGACCATCACCATACATGGGAGCCGGGATATAGCGGCTGAGTGTGATGAAGGAGATGCGGCAATGGCAGAACAATCATGTAGAAAGGAGGAGCTTAAGTATTACCGGTCTCAAGTAGATCCGGATGACAGGACAGCACTGAAGAGGCCAAACACCGAGGATGAGAGAGCAAAATTCAAAGCAGCGCAAGATACCAAGATGGTGGCCTTCGTCGAAGGTGATCCCTCCAAGCAATTTGCCATAGGATCTAATTTGGACAATGAGCAGGAAAAAGCACTTGTGGAATTTATCCCTTCAAATCAGGATGTGTTCGCTTGGACGCCTAGCGATATGCCGGGTATCCCTACAGAGCTGGCAGAGCACAGTTTGCACGTTGATCCCAAGTCCAGGCCCATGAAGCAGGGACTGAGAAAGATGAATGAGGAAAGAAGAAGGGCTACTGGTGAAGAAATTGCTCGGCTGTTGACAACCGGCTTTATCATGGAAGTATTTCACCCGGAATGGTTAGCAAATCTGGTTCTCGTGATGAAAAAGACCAATGAGTGGAAGATGTGCATTGATTCCTGGATGCACTCATGGCCAGCTGGAAATTGAAGCCTTATTTTCAGGTACACCCCATAACAGTGGTTAGCTCTATACCAATGTCGGATATCATCAGAAACTCGGACGCAACAGGTAGAATAGCCAAGTGGGCGATCGAGATGGGAGATTATCACATCAACTACGAGCCTAGGTCAGCAATCAAATCTCAAGCTCTAGTTGATTTCATTAACGATTGGACTCACACAGGCATGCCTACAATGACTCCAAGTTCCGAGTCTTGGATAATGCACTTTGATGGTTCCAAGCAATACGAGGGACCAGGAGCTGGAGTGGTGCTCACATCACCTAAAGGAGACAAATTGAGGTACGTATTGCAGATTCACTTTGATTGTTCCAACAACGTGGCCGAGTATGAGGCATTATTGCATGGATTGAAGATTGCCAAGGAGATGAACATTAAGAGGATACGATGCTGTGGGGACTTGGATCTTGTGGTACAGCAGGTCTCGGGAACTTGGGATAGAAAAGATGCAACTATGGCAGCATACCGCAGAGAGGTGGACCGGGTTGCCGGGTGTTTTTCCGGGTATAGGTGGAGCATGTAGACAGAAGAAAAAACAAGGCAGCAGATACACTCGCCAGACTCGGCTCGCGCAGAGAGCCGGTTGCACCCAATGTGTTCCTGGACGAGCTATGGCGGCCGTCAGTTAAAACCGAGTCTGAGGAAGAACTGGCTAACAAAGACCCGGATTTGGAGCTCGTGGCCACAGTACGCACTGTTCCCGAGTGGACAGAGCCGTTTCTGGCTTACCTATCACGGGGCGAGTTACCACAGCCAGAGGTACTCGCAAGGAAAATTCTGAGGCGAGCAAAAGGGTATTCCATCATCAATGGGGAGTTATATAAAAGGAGTGCCGCAGGAGTATTTTTGCGTTGTGTAGCACCAGAAGAAGGCCGGCAAATCTTGAAAGAGATCCACGAAGGCGACTGTGGGCATCACGCATCCACAAGGTCCCTTGTGGCCAAAGCATATAGGCACGGTTTCTTCTGGCTCACAGCTTTAGCAGATGCGGAACGCTTGGTGGCAAGGTGCGACGGATGCCAAAGGTACGCCCGCCAAATCCATGTGCCGGCTATGGAGTTGCAAACAATTCCTTTGACCTGGCCTTTTGCCGTTTGGGGTATGGACATGGTCGGCCCCTTTCACATGTCACCTTGCAAAACGACACATCTCCTGGTGGCTATCGATAAATTTACCAAGTGGGTTGAAGTCATGCCAGTTACCAATTGTGAAGCGATTACGGCAGTTAAGTTCCTGAAAAGGATTATCTACCGGTTCGGGTATCCTCACAGCATAATTACCGACAATGGAACCAACATGTCCCTCGGCGAGATGGAGAAGTTTTGTGGCAATAACAGAATCCGGCTTGATATAGCCTCCGTAGCTCATCCACAAGCCAATGGACAAGTGGAGAGGGCAAATCAGGAGTTACTTCGTGGATTGAAGCCACGATTGCGAGTCCCATGTATCAGAGCTGCCGGAGCATGGGTTGAGGAGTTACCTTTAGTGGTTTGGGGTATCAGCACTACACCTAACAGATCTACTCAGATGACACCGTTTTTCATGGTTTATGATGCAGAAGCGGTGCTGCCGAGTGATATCATCCATGACTCGCCTCGAGTATCGGCTTACGTTGAGGTGGAGAACGAGAAGACCTGGCAGGACGCCGTGGATATGTTAGAAGAACACAGGGAACAAGCTTTGGAGAGATCAGCCATATACCAACAGGATCTGAGGAGATATCATAGCCGGAGAGTCAAAACCCGAGTCTTCCAGGAAGGAGACCTGGTTCTGCGCCTGGTACAGTCAAAGGAAGGAAAACACAAGTTATCCCCACCATGGGAGGGACCGTTCATCATACGCCGGAATCTGCATAATGGATCATATTACTTGATAGATGCAAGGGAAGAGTCGTTCACGGTTAATAACACCGCTCACACCACTTCATCTATGCAAGAGAGAGAAAGACCATGGAACGTGGCTCAGCTACGTCCCTACTATACATAGTTTAGACTAGATTTACAAGTGGAATTACACGATGTAACAGGCAGCAGGTTTCAGACGCACTCTTTTCCTATCCAGGGTACCTAAGGGGACTGGAGGGTTTTTAATGAGGCGTCTTGCTGGCCTAACTTTTCTCATATCAATAAAGAGATGGTTAAACAATATATTGTTTCCTTTTCATGTGTTTTTTATCAAGTTTTGTATCTCTGTTGTGTTTTTATTTTTTCTTCCAGGTAAGTATTATTTATTGTTCTTAGTACATTAGTTTCTTTAGTAAATTGCATATATTTAGGTCTTGGGGGCTGATTGCTTGAATAGCACAGTTACAAACTCAAAGACCCGGCCACGATGCCTATGAGTTATAAGGGCCGATTACTTGCAAACAAGTACGGCTTCGAGCTTATAACCGGACAAAGGAGCCAAACTTTCTTGACTTTTCTTACTTAAGCTCGATGTGACTCGCACTAAAGTGGCATGCTTCGCTAGCGTATGATTACAATCAGTCATGATGCCCAATGGGACTTTCCTGACCCTGTCTTCATACAGCTGTAGCAACATGATTATCCACGCGAAAGCCGACTTACAGTACAAGAGAGTCAAAAGGGTCATCTAAACCACAAGTTATGCAGAGTACAAGGTTAATAACCGGAAACTCAAAGTTTATTAAGCATAACTTCAAAACCTATGTGAAACGGCTCTAGGTTTTGGGCTTAGCATGCAACAATTTGTTCCTTTTGAAAGACCCAATACCCAGACTCGGAATTTCTGGCCTTGGGGACTCGGGAATTTGAAAATAGAAACAAATTATCCAGCTATTCAGCTGAAAAACCCAAAAATCCGAGTCTTGGGGACTTGGAGACTTAGAAAAAAGTCCACTAGTCAAAAACCCACGAGACCCGGAAACCGAGTCTCACAATAGGAACCATAGCAGAAAGTCAGAAAATCAAGGGTGAAAAAGCTCAAAGTTAAGAAATATCAAATTCAAGCAAAAGTCCAGAAGGGCCACGAAACATATTAAGGTATTAAAGCGTATTACAAGCCACGATAGTAGTATCATAAAGCGCACAGGCGCGCAATCAAAAGAATAACTGTTTTTAAAAGGCCCATTGGCCGGATAAAGTGCCTAAGACGGTTGCCGATAAAAATTTCACTCAGCATCTTGGGCCGAGTCGTCCATCTTGCCCTTGCCCTTGGCAGCCGGGTCTTGCTCCTTGCCTTGTTCTTCAGCATTCTTGATGGCGGCAGCACCCGGGTCAGCAGTAGTGCCGGCCCGTGCGGGAGGAGGAACGACTGGCGTGGAGGTAGCAGGCGCAGAATCGGCCTCAGCCTTCTTCTTCGTGGTCCTCTTTTCTCGCGTAAGCAGCCTCTGCCTTCCATCAAGCCAGCATATCGTATGGCTTGGGAAGATCCGACTTAATCGCCTTGTCATCAGCATCATACGCTGGGGTAATTGCACTGACATCCAAACCATCGGCAATTACGCTGGCCGAGTGACGAACCTCCTTCTGGATGGCCTTGGAATTCTTCACTGAGAACTTGGACCCGTCGTGGTTGAACTCTGGAAACCCGCCTACAAGCTTGGCCGGCTCGAGTTTGGGAAAATATGCCTTAGCCAGCGCAAGCCCCCGGGTTACTCCAACCCGGCAGGACGAGCGTTTCCAGTGCTCAATCCACTCGGGGATAGTGGAGCACGCGTCAAGCAGCATCTTCAGGTTGCCATGCCCGACACCCGGCCACTTCAGATCCTGAAGAATCCATTTGGTTCCGGCACAGAGCTGCCGGATCGTGCTCTTGATGGTTTTCAGCTTTGTGATATCATCCTCATCCGGACTCACATCATCTGGACCTGCAGAAAATAGATAAAAGCAGTGAGCAAGGAAATCCGACTATTTATCAGAATGAGAAACCGGGTTATAATTATTAAGTTAGGAATCGTACCAGTCAAAGCACGATATGTGTCGGCAATCTGAACGGAAAGCTTGGTCAGTTCATCTTCTGCTGCATGAGCCCTCTTTCTATATTTCCTTGTGATTTTCCCGCTCCTCTTAGCATCAGCTTCAGCCGACTCACGCAGAGTCGCCTCCTTCTCGAGGAGTTTGGTGGCCTTCGCCAATGCTTTCTCAGAATGGGTCACGAAGGCCTGCGTGGAAACACAAGGAAGGGTTAGCCGGATAAAAAGCAAGCTGTCAGTCGGATATACTACGAAGTTCCAAGCAAATTATCAATAAGTTCACTTGGAACTTGGGGACTAGACAAGGATACAGACAATATTATTCGGATTTACCTCATGTTTGGCTATCAAAGCTTCTAGGACATTTTCTTCGTCAGCCCTCAAGGTGTGCAGGGCGTCAAGCATTTGGGAAAAAGTCATGTCCTCGGGCCTGATACCGGAAGAGCCGGCGGCCTGATCACCCGTAGGGCGAACCTTCTCCGACTTTGGGGTCGAGACCCGGGTTGTCTGGGTGTCCGGATTGGGAGAGCCCATCCTTGTGTCCAGGATCTCGATGTCATCGTCCTCAGCCTCTTCAGATGGCTTGGGAGACCCGGCTTCCTGCCGGGCTGGGTCAGTCAGGGGATCTTGTTCTTGATTCTCTTCACCACCACCGCCAGTCGCGGTGTCCATATCGTCAACCGGCCCTTCAGTCTCCCGGTTGTTTGTGTCCATATTATCCGGGTCACTGATCGTGACCTGGGCGCTAAGGAAAGGAAAGAGAAGAGATTAGCAACAAAAATTGAAGGTTATCAAAAGGACTGGTATATTGCTTAGACGGAAATATAACTTACCCGACATTCACCACGAAATCTGCAGGAAGTGAACTGCTAGACGCGGACGAGGCTGCCACAGAATCGGAGAGTGAGACCTGGAGCTGTCCGGCTAATGGGTGATTGGGGGAAGGATGATTTCGAGGTGAGTTGGAGGGATGAGATGGAGAAGTACCAGTACGGCGAGCCGGGGACGTGGGAATACCCGGGTTAAGGGGATCATCACCCGGGGAATTCCGGGTTACCCTGCGCTTGGTCGGAGGCGAATCCTTCAAGTGTGGCGAATTGGATAACAGATGGTTAAGTTCGCGCATATTATCAAAAGAATAGGGTTTGGAGGACATGGAAGAGTAGGGAACCTTGAAGACGTCCCCCCGGGTTTTCCTCTTGGTTCCGATCTCGACTTCCGGCTCGAGCTCGCTTTTGTTGCTCTCGATCTCCTCCGGGTCTCCCTGGTCATCCTTGTTACCCTTATCATCCATCCCTGAAAGGCGCAAGCATACAGTTGGAAAAAGAGAAAAAATGGGAAAGGAAAGCAATAGAGGTTGAGGTGATTGAAATTCATCTTCTTCTTCCTCCGGGTTCCCGGAGTTGGGAGGGGTCTCGATGTTCCAGAAAGCATTGCCGGCCTGAGATAAAAGCATGAAAGTGAGAGTTAGTAGTTGTATCAAGTCAAAGTACAAGAATAAGTGGATAAGTATCGGATTTTACCGCTGGAGCCGGGTTATCCCGGGTGAACGACGCTAACCCGGCTATATTCTTGATCACCTCTAGCTTCTCAATCAGGAAGCCCTTGATGGTCTTGTTGGTATCGCCAGCCGGATAGTTCTTCGAGGAATAGCGGAGCGTGTCCGTGACGTGCCCCGAGTATTCGCACATTAGATTTGGGCGGATAGAGTTGGGCTGGATGCGAAAATCTACCCAAGTCTTAACCAAGTTAAGCCCAGCAAGACCATGGGCGAAAAGGATGGCTATCTTGGCCAGGTGGGGCTGCATGGATTCTCGTTCCGATTCAGAGGCGAAAGCATTGAAGGTGTCGGAAAGATCTAAAAGACCCTCCGAGTAACCCGGCAATTTCCTCTCGCCTGGTGGGGAGGTGTCCCGGCAATAAAAGAAAGTTAGTTTCCAATGCTTAACGTGAGAGTTAAGACTGAGAGTCGGCATGGGTGAATTCTTGCGGCGCTGGATAGAAACCCCGCCGCAGGCCAAGAGGGCCCCGTCACCGCTTTCGTGGCACGGTTTGCATTGGAAAAGTTCAATAAATAAGACGAGATTTGGTGGGATGCATAAGTAAGATTCGCAAAGGACTATGAAATGGGTTATATTCAACATAGAGTTAGGCCCTATGTCGAATACCCGGAGGCCATAATGGCTAAGAACTTCGCGGAAGAAGGAGTGACCCGGGGGGCGAAAACCCCGGATCACGTGTTCAACAAAGCATATTACCTCTTCAGAATTGGGGGTAGGCCGGGTCTCGTCACCCGGAACCCTCCAATGAATCTCCTTCTGAGGAGGGAGGACGCCTGACTCGGCCAGCTCCTCTAGCTTGGCCAGGGTCACGGAGGATCGCGCCCAGTTGGCGGAAATGGACTAGGTTGAGTTTGCCTTGGCTGGCTGTTTTCCCTTGTGCTTTGGATCCATTTGCTCAGTCTGCAAAATACAAGATGAAGAGGTGTAAAGAATTAGACTCGGAAGCTATGAGTTGTCCGAGTATATATAAGCAGTATGAAAACTACGAACTATCCGGGTATCGACGAGCAGTACAGAAGTTGTGGGATATCTAAGTATCAGTGAGCAATTATGAAAAGAGGTTGATTGCCCGTTATTTAGTGTGTGGACAAAAGAATCGTAAGTGGTGGACTGTCCGGGTATCGAAGAACAGCCGCGGAAATTTGGGCGAGCTACACCTAGATTGGAAAATTGGCGGATGATTTCGCGGAGAAATTAACGATTGCAAGCGATAGGAAAGAACTGTGGGGGTCAACAATTGAGCAATTGAACGAACTAGAGTGAAGATGAGTGATCTAATTCGGCGTGGGACAGGAAACGGCCCGCGGGCGGATCTAGATCCACTCTAGGTCAAATGGAGAAATTAGAAGCTAAATCAATGAAAATAGGAGGCTTACCGGTGTGGATTGGAGAAGGGCGCGACGGCGGCAGATGGCGCAGTCGTGGTGTCCCCTTGCGACTACCGGCGGGCAGTTCGAGGGCGCGGCGGCGGAAACTGGCGTTGGCGTGGAGCGAACAGTGGATGAGCGTAGCCGACGGCGGCTTTGCTCCGGCGGTGTGTCCGAGGTCTCCGTGGCGGTGCTGCGCGAGCTCGGGGGAGAGAGCGCCAGTGAGGAAGAAGAAGGTGGAAGAAATGAGCCATTAGGTTTAGGTCACCCCCTAGGCACCTATTTATAGGTACGGGTGGGGAAACCTAGGCCGGCGAGCGGGAACCAAAAATTTCGGGATTAGGGATACCCGTCCTGATATTTTGGGAAACGCGTTAAGTGCTGGGACGAGATATCCGGAATGGATAGGAAGCAAATCTCTTCCGTGATATCCGGATCAATTAACGAGTGAAATAAGCCGGTTCTTCTGCATTTTCCTCGGAACATTGACCCGGAAAAGTAAGGATGGACTCAGAGAAAACCGGGTTATTATATGGACCACCAACGGAGTAAGGCCTAGCTGTTTATTAAAGCAACCTAACCCGGTCTCTGTGAACTTGTGTGTTTATTATTTTTGCAGGGAATAGCGTGCGCTTCAAGGAGGATCCCGTGAAGCCCAAGCTATTCTGGGGACTACTGATGGAGGGATGATAACCCAGTATGCTAATACCAGGGTGTAGTTCGGCCCAAAGGACACTGCAAAGGACCCGGCTTAGGGAAAAGGAGCTTCTAGAAGGCCCAGGAGTGTAGGCCTCGTAACCCGGATTGCGGGTTTCCGATAAGGAAGTTTAGGGTTTGTAAGTAGTGTCCGGGTAGGACTCCGAACACGCCTTGGATAGTAAGCCAGGGGATCCGGGTACTATATAAACCGGTCCCTAGGGTTAGGATACACAAGTTGACGAGATAGAGGTTGTGAGATATCGAGCATCCCGTGTAACACGAGAGTTGAGATAATATATTCAGATCGGAGACTCGGCGACTTGATTGCTGGCTACCAGATCGCATATCACCATGGTTTCCCTTGAGCTAAACCCTCTCCCAAACACCAGAGTCGATTTGCCCCAAGACAAGTTACCCCCGGTAACGTCTGTCGTGATTATCCCACGACACTATTGCAGGAACTTGTAGATGAGAGAATTGGTTCCTCATTTGTTTGTTTTTGTGCTTTTAGAATTGGTTCCTCACTTGTAGAGGAGAGAATTGGACTGGACTGAATTAGGAGACACTTCCCTGTAAGCGCTACTGAATGTATTGCAAGATTATGATATTTTCTTCAGGGTTCCAGAGCTCAGATCTTGCAGCACTTGCATTTTGTTGTTGTTGAAGTAAATAGCAGTTATACTGCCAACACATTTCAGAGGATAGAAAATATCTGATGCAGAGAAAAGATTAGAATTTTGTGCAGGTTTTTCTTTTGAGATGCCAAAGTTTCGCGAGGAAGTTGATTAATTTCCTTCCGAGCGAATTTCTGGCACTCTTAGACATAGGAAAATTAGCAAAGGTCATGCCCAATTTTTTTATGAATTTTATACTTAGTAGCTTTGTCTGTTCCAAATATTCATGTTTGATCATTTGGTTGTGTAACAATTATTATGATGTTGCTAGCTATTCTGTAAAAAAAATATCATAGAAACAAGCCAACAGTACCACCTACCCACATTTTCCCATTTTATAACACAAGGAAGAAAGAATAAAATGTCTACTGATTTAAAGCATCTATCTAGTGTACTGGATAAGCTACTGATTTGCAGTCTTATAGAGTTTATTTGTTTTCCCAATCGATAAGCACAAGAAATTCCCTAACATGGGTTGTTTATTCAATACAGTGAACAACTGTATCTTTGCTGAAAATTACATTATTTTTATCTCCAATAAATCCAAAAGTACAATTGGGAATAAGCCTTTTTTATAAAGAATTGGGAATAAGCCTGTCATTATTTCGGTTGCCCATTGCTGCATCAAGCATGGCTCAGGAACAAGGCATTGCCCAAGCACATTGGTGATCAGTGTGCAGCATATAGCACACCTTCTGTAATTGTGGCCAGATAGCAATCAACGTGTATAAATAAGTGTTTTTTTTTATAAAGAACAGGTAAATATAACCGTAATATTTTTTGCCATAATTCGGTTTCTAGTCGGGGGCTTTGGTTTAGTACAGTGCACTGTCTGCAGATGGCAAGTGCGTTCCTCCCGGTCCTGCTACTTGCTGCTGCTAATGATGGCAGTGGGTCACAATTAGGGTACCCTCTACCCTCTCTAATTCAACAAAATGAACTAAGTTTTCTAAAATGGTGATGTCATCAAAAAATTAGTTCAATTTTTTGAACTAGGGAAAATAGAGGGTACCCTAATGGTACCCAAAGTGCCATCACTAGCTGCTGCCACCTAGCTACCAAGCATACGTGGTATACGTACCGTTGTTGAGTAGGAATTTTATACAGTATAGAATACTTGTAGGGCTTTCCGGTAGGAGTGAAGGAAAGCGTGGTGCTGTAGTGTCGTATGGCCCGGGTCGTCCCTACATCGGGAAGGGGGCTCCAAGTCACTTGCAATGGCAGGAGTACAGGCTGTGAGCCAGCTTATCCAAGGCTGGCTGGCTCGTGTGCTCCTTGCGTCTTCTCGCTCACTTTGCACTTCCACGGCACATGCAAGGTCAATCTTCCACACATACTTTAATTATGTTACCACAAGCGCGCTCTCCCTGCTAATCCGTCAGCTAGTTGCAACAAGTTGCTTGTTTGACAAATATTTAATCCTTGTTTGACACTGCTAACCCCTCTTCCAGCGGGGTGTGCGTAAGTGATAATGCAAGCTATGTACAGTAAGATCGAAGTCTTTGATCTTTTCAATCCATCTCCTTTGCCTTAGGTTTAGATCTGGCTGAGTGAAGATGTATTTCAGACTCTTATGATCGGAAAAGATTTCAGTGCTGTTACCCAACAAGTATTGTCTCCATTTCTTGAGGGCAAACACAACTGCTGCGAGTTCTAGGTCATGAGTGGGATAATTTTTCTCATGGGTGTTCAACTGACGTGAAGCATAAGCCACAACTTGACGTTCTTGCATAAGAACTGCTCCTAGACCTTGGAGAGATGCATCACAGAATATTTGGAAAGGTTTGGTAGGATCTGGGCCAACCAGAACTGGTGTAGAAGTGAGTTTAGTCTTGAGGAGATTGAAACTTTCATCACATTGTGGAGACCAAACGAACTTCTTGTCCTTCTTTGTGAGATCAGTGAGAGGTTTGGCAATCTTGGAGAAGTTTTGGACGAAACGACGGCAATAGCTAGCCAAGCCAAGAAAACTTCTTACTTGCTTCACCGTCTTAGGAGGTTTCCAATGAACAATTGCTCTAACCTTTTCTGGATCAATGGCTATGCCCTTGGAAGAGATGACATGGCCAAGATAAACCACTTCTGAAATCCAGAACTCACACTTGGAGAACTTGGCATAGAGACGATGCTCGCGAAGTTTCATGAGAGTGATACGAAGATGTTCTTCATGCTCTTCCTCAGATTTTGAGTAGACAAGAATGTCATCAAGATATACCACAACGAACTTGTCGAGGTATTCATGGAAGACAGAATTCATGAGTCGAGAGAAGGTCGCCGGTGCATTGGTGAGACCAAAGGACATGACGGTGTATTCATATAGACCGTAGCGAGTGGTGAAGGCTGTCTTTGGAATATCTTCCTTTCTGATCTTTATTTGATGGTAACCCATTCTCAAGTCCAACTTGGAGAATATTGAGGCTCCAGCAAGTTGACCAAAAAGATCATCGATACGAGGAATTGGATACTTATTTTTGATGGTTTTCTCGTTAAGAGGACGATAGTCAACAACGAGTCTCTTTGTTTGATCCTTCTTCGCAACGAACAGAGTTGGGCAACCCCAAGCCGAGGAACTAGGTTGAATGTAACCTTTCTCCATGTACATATCGATTTGCTCCTTCAACAACTTCAGTTCAGGAGGAGCTATCTTGTATGGATGCTTAGGGATTGGAGCAGTACCTGCTTCAAGCTCGATCACGAACTCAACTGCTCTGTCCGGAGGCATTCCTGGCAATTCTTCTGGAAAGACGTCAGGGAATTCACAAACCACCGGAACATTTTCAAGTAGAGGTAGAGGTTTTGCATCGAGTGTGTAAAGCTGAGTGGAACTTGATTAATTTGGAGAATAGACTATCTGGCCAGAAGGGTGGAAGAGAGTTATTGACTTTTGAGCACAGTCAATTTTAGCTTTATTGGCCTTCAACCAATCCATACCAAGAATGACATCAATGTCAGAATTTCCCAGCAACATGAGTGAAGCAAGGAATATGCGACCTCCAATTAGGATTTGATTGTCCTTACTTATCTTGGAAGTCAACATTTGAGATCCCGGGGAGTGAACGGTGATTTTATTCTTAGTGGAACCACACTTAAGTTGTTTGTTGCGGCAAAGATCTTTGACACAAACTAATGCGATGCTCCGGTATCAAACAACACCTTAGCTGGAATAAAGTTTACGGGGAATATACCGAGAACGACGTCAGGAGCTTCCTCAGCTTTGTCGATCTTGACGTGATTCACCCTTGCGGTCCTCCCGACAGGCCTGTTGTTGGAGTTGAAGGCCTTAGACGGGGGAGCGCGCACCATTGTCTGGTTGGTGTTGGGACGAGGTGGTGGTGGAGGTAGCTGCCTCTGAGTGCACTTGTCGGCGTAGTGTCCCGTCTCCTTGCACTTGAAGCAAGTGACGACACGAGGAGGACCTGGCCTTGGCTGCCCCATTGAAGCCCTCTGACCATGCATCTGACCTGGGTTGGGTGGGCGGGGAGCGAAGCCTGGAGAAGTTTGGGCATATGGAGCCTTAGTGACAGCACCATTTGGCACCCAGATGCGGCTCTTCTGCGTAGGGGTGGTCATGTTGGAGGAGGAACCACCCTGACGCGAGTGCTTGCGAGACTCCTCGAACGCCTTGCGCCCATTTTCTTCATTGAGCGCGGTGTTAACGAGCTCCTCGAAATATTTGGTCTTGACATTGGTGAGGGCATACTTGAGCTCCGGGTTAAAACCTCTGCGGAACCTTGCCATCTTCTTAGCTTCGGTGGACACCTCATCTCCAGCGTAACGAGCGAAGCGATTGAACTCACTCTGATAGCTGATGGCGTCCAGCTTGCCTTGCTTGAGAGAGCAAAACTCTTCACGCATCATTTCCATGAGACCATCTGGAATGTGGTGCTTCAGGAATGCTTCCTTGAAACAACCCCAGGTGATAGGAATGCCAGCTCTCATAGCCTGGTAGTTTTCCCACCACGAAGCTGCCCGACCCTTCAGCAGATAGGAGGCATACTTGACTTTGTCTTCCTCAGCTACATGTGCAATCTCCAGAGCCCTGGCTATCTCACGGATCCAGTCATCGGCGTCCAGAGGCTCGTGTGTGGCCACGAACGCTCTTGGGCCCAGACTGAGGAACTCCTTGATACCAACTCGCTGAGTAGTCTGGTGGATTTACTGATTAGCCTGGAACTGGGCCATCTGCGTCATCACTTGGGTCATCTGAGTCAACAGTTCCCCGATTGGCGGTGGCTCAGGCATGTTGTTCCTTGTTGGAGGCTTCCTGAGTGGAAATGCATTTTAGCACAACAATAGGAAGGAATAGACTTAGCAACCGAAATAGAGATTATTCCGACGCATGAATAGATAACCAACAGGTACACCATAACATGTTCTATTACATCAGAATATCCAACACACCATAAATGGTTCGAATACGAAAGGATAACTAAAAATCCCTAGGAATGGATACATCGGGGAAGTTTTTATTAGACGCCGGTAGAAGAACTGAAGTGGAAAGCAACAACAAGGTTTCAACGGACGAAAAGGTTCTTGAGAAGAACAGGATATCGAAGCAACATTCGGGAAACACGAGACCAAAACTCCTGAGGGACTACGGAAAACCCATCCGGGCTTCTAAAGGATCAATATCTACTGCTTAAGGAATAGAGCATCTGCTTCCGGGGCTTACACGCCTCTGTTCTCAATCGTGAGTAGGCAACATGATAAATCATGTCACAACCACCTCCATTCCTATGGTCTAGTAGATATAACTATCCTAGAGAAACCAGGATACGTGAAATCCTAACTTGAAAGTTTAGATGAGAAGGGAAAAACAACGTTGCACTTCCTTACCAAAAAAAGGGAGGGTGGGTGGGGAAAAGAAGAAAAAGAACAGAATTCCTACTCTCACGTTTCATTTTTCCTATATAGCTACAAAATAGTTTCTAGACTCAAACTGCGACCAGTAAAAGGGATCCTACAGGTAGACAGGCTCTGATACAATTTGTCGCACCCTGACTTCTATAGGATACTCACCGGGCCGAACTGGATAGTAGATGATTGGATTACGGGGCCTACCTGCACCCGCATCCTCTTACGAGTAGGCCAACACTTATGTGTGACAACCAAACTCTACTATCCATCGTCGATGTAAACTATCCCATAGAGATCAAGATACTACCATTGACGTACTTCATACCATTCACACATGGTACGTCAACGGCGTTAAACGAAATGATACCACAACAGATCTCTAAGACACAAAAGATGGAAATAAGTTGCAACTGTCTCTCACTAGAGCAGAGAATAGCAAATACAATCATCCAGAGGACACATGTCCCAACATATCATCATTACATCACAGCGGAAGCACTCAAAGCGTCTGAGTACAGACAAATCCAAATAGGCCTAAGAGGCCGGGAAAGAAAAGAAGACGGAGCCCATCCACGTAGTCTCGGATCCTGCCCGGGTTCGCTATCTACTCGTCTGCAGTCTCGTCGTACTCCACGTAGTAGCCGCCATGGGGATCCTCGGAATCGTAGTCTGCGTAAACCACAGCCCCAAAGGGGTCAGTACATACAAGTACTGGCAAGCAAGACTCACACTTCACCAAAGAGTTACCCGTCAACACAAGCACGGATGCTTTGGGTTCAACGGAAGAATAGGTGATATAGAAGATGCTGCAGCGGGCTGCTCTAACCAACTACAGAAACACGCTACAACTCTCGGCTAACAGAAAGAAGATAAGATCGCGTAACGTAACCAACTGAAATTAACTTCAAACCAACCCATCCAATGTTACCCCCTACTAAGGAAGCAACCCAAGGATAACTCACACAGTCTGATTAAGGATGTTCAAGTTGTTGTGTCAATAATCCTATTACTAGTCAGATTTAGCATTAGTTAGGTGTAAGTTGTTCTGAGTACTTGTTAGCCAGTACTTTCACCAAGTCATCCATAACCGCGGACAACACGGCTTCTCGAGAAGATTTAACCCTGCAGGGATGCACCAATGTAGCCGTACACGTAAGAATAACCCGCCAGATGGAATGCCTCCCACCAAGCGGGGCACTCAACACAACTCAACTCTTCTTCGCATCAAGCCCAAAGCACCTTGAGCGCACGGCTAATCGAGCCCCACGAAGAAAAGGGGACCCTCATAGCACTCTAAGAACGTGTCTCCCTATATGCCGACTACAAAAGTTCCACCCTGGCCTGGGTTCGCAATATATTATGCATGCGGCAAATGGAAAACCCGAACTAAATGAGGCGATTTGGACGAGATGCGAATCGAATCAAATTGAGGGGGGCGCCCATACACGCTTCCCACATGCGGGTAGTGCGCTCATCATGGATCAATAGACAAGACCCTTTTCCTAATTAGGGTCGACACTAGCAGGCCTCAAAACCACGCCGGGCCTCCTGCCGGTGCCTTATCATCAAATTATTATTACCCATAACATTAACAGGTTGATTGCTTAACATCAAGCCCCAGAACATAAATAAGTATAGTAAAAGAAGTAACGGACAGCAGACTCGAGCACAAGCAACCCTAAGCATGCTAGGTAAGACTAAGGCAACAAACAAGGGGTTATAGGTGTGGAGGTGAGGCAATATCAGGGTTATATGATAACATGTGATAGGATTGGGACACAAGCAACGAGTCATAGGGCTAGCAGAAATAGACAATGGAGAGTATCGGTATCCAGTGTGGAAAGGAACACAATGGTTCATGTGAGTGAATACTTTCCTGCAAGCTCAGCAGCCTGGTACTGAGCTAACTCCTCTGAAGTGGTGTCGTAAACCTCGTCTGTCTCAACGTCGTCGTCTAATCGAGAAAAAGCAAAACAAATAACGAAGAGGGACGGGCAATCAATAACATTGCATAGTGCACAAACATGGGATGATGCATGGCAATTTAATTGGTGCATCAAAGTAAACTAGTTGACATGGTAACATGTTTAAATGGACCCATATGCAATTTGGATTGCATATGGAAGCCCATGAGTTAAGGTTGAAACAAATGATCTACAAATAATTACCATGTGGAAGTTGATTAGCATGATGCATGCATGATGAAAAAAAAGAAAACAACAATAGAAGCAATTTGAAATAAGGTTTACCAATGTTTGGAATTTTACTTAACAAGTTAAGAATTTTGTCTTCTTAATGAGTTACGCAAGCATTGTTTGTTTTCATCAAGTTTAATTGTTCAAAACAGATAACAAAGTTCATATTTGAAAAGAGCACACAATTTTAGGTGGATTACATGTTTCAATTATTCAAAAAGGAATTAGAATGAATTACTTATGAAATAAACAAGTTTCAACAAGATTTAAATGAAATTAATTCAAGTGTGGATATTATTTGAATTTTATTTGTTCAAAACGTTGAACCAAATTCATATTTGAAAAGTCTATGTTTTTCTGGTTTGAAAACATATTTTATAGGTTCAAAAAATAATTTAATTTGAGCAAGTTATGAATTTAGCAAATTTAAATGATTTAAACAAGGTTTAAATTATTTAAGCAATTTTAATTATTCAAAACATGAAACAAAATTTATATTTGAAAAGGTGGATTAAAATAGCATGGAAAACATATTTTATTTGTGTTATTTGAATCAAGTTTGAATTAGTTATGCATTTAATCAAATTTAAAAGGAGTTGTTTGAATTTGAAATTTGAATACATTTGAATTGTTCAAAACAGGAAACAAATGATGTAATCATGTAGAGAATTTAATTTGGTTCAGCAAACATATTTTATTTGCATTATTTGGATTTAGAAAATAAAAGTTATTAGCATTTT
Source organism: Alopecurus myosuroides (assembly GCA_028641055.1). Lineage (NCBI taxonomy): Eukaryota > Viridiplantae > Streptophyta > Magnoliopsida > Poales > Poaceae > Alopecurus > Alopecurus myosuroides. The sequence continues at coordinate 142,910,666 of CM054063.1, forward strand.
AAAATTAGGGACCAATCTGTAAATGCATTGGACTTAAATAAAAGAAAACTGGGCAGAATATCATTTTTCACTCCGCAGTGGCTAGCTACAGCCACTGACAGAGGGGCCCCTGGGCTGCGTGGCGCTTGCGTGGCCGCAGGGTCGCTGACAGGGGGGGCCTGCCTGTCAGCACCTGCGCGAAAAAGTGGGTGGATTTAATCCGCGCCGAGGGGGATCGAACCCACGACCTGGGGCGCGCGCGCAGTGCAGAACCACTGCGCTGCTGTTCGTTCGCTTGTCAGTAGAGGATGCGCGGATAGGTTATGGTTTAGTTTGCGTTAACTGAACTTTTGTCAGTTAACTGAAACTGAACTTGGTCGCGCTTGTAACGCTCGCCGGCGGTGATCTGCGTGGCTGCTGCTGCGTGCTGGCGTTGCCGTGGATGCGCGCGTTCGCGTGGTGACCGTGCACGCTCGCAGCAAGGAGGGAGAGGGAAGGGATGTCCGTGATGCTCACCTCCGGTGGAGGCGTAGCAGAGGCCCGGGGAGGAGGCGACGGTGGCGACAGCGACGAGGACGGCGGCGGCGATGTAGGGGTTCCCTGGCGTCGTGTAGGTGTCGATGAGGTCTAGGAGGCTACGGTGGTCTGATCCCCGTGGTTAGCCAGCGAGGTGGAGTATGGGAACGGCGGCGATCGCCATGGATTCAGAGGTGGGTGGCGTGGTGGTGTTGCGGTGTGAGATTCAGAGAGGGAAAACGCCGACAGAGAGAGGGTAGCGACGGCGGAGATAGAGGGAGAGGGTGGAGTAGGGTTCGGGCTAGCTCGGGGAGGCAGCGGTAGGGTTTATAGGGTGTAGGGGCGAGCGCTGGCCGTCCCATCACGATGGCGGTGACGTGGGCAGCGCGGATGCACTATCGTACGTGGTGAAGATGACCCCGAAGGGGTATCGGGCCGTGGGGGTGTGGTGGGCTGGCCCAACTGGGCTGGCCTGCCCACCCCTCTCTGTTTCTTTTATTATTATTTTCTTTGTTTCTTCTTTTTTTTTGCTGAATAGAAATAGGAAGAAAAAGAAAGGTTTTGGGGTTTAGAAAAATTAGGGCAAAATTTTATATTGCTTATTTATGGTTACAGCACAAAGTGCAACTTTTGTTTTACAAAATGATTTGAATTTAAGTGCTGTTTGCAAATTGTTTGAAATTTGAATGAAATTAATATTAATTGAAATAATTGAACTTAAGCAAATAAGTTTTTAAATTCAAGTTTCTTTGAAACAAGTGATTGATTGGTTTTGTAAGTTTCATAACTTTCCAATGGTTGCTGTTTGGAATTGGATTTGAAATTTGAATGGAAAAGAACTTAAGTGAAATATTAAAAGGAATAAATCACTAGTTTGAGCTTTCCATTTTCATGGAAACAAGTGGATGTTTTATTTGAACTTTTTATTTGGAAAATTGTAACATAACAAGTATGAACAATTTGATTTGGAAATTGGTTTGAATTTGAAATAGAAAACAATTGAAATCAGATGCAAAACAAATGCAAAACAAATGCAAACAAAAGTAATGGGTATGATGACATGATGCAAAACATTAATAAAACAAGAAACAAACATTCTAAAGGAGATTTTCATACTTGGGATGTTACACCATCCCGGCGGGAATTGCCTTGGAGCATTTGAGAAAGCCATCCATCAAGCCATCCCCCAACTCTGAATCCATATTCGTTCCTTCTCTGCCAAATGAAGATGTTGTTCCCATGGAGATTGACTGGGAGAATGCAACAGAGAACCCGGGGACTGCAGTCTCCATCCCGGGGACTGGTGCCTGCAACCCGGGGACTGCCCCTCTCTACTCGGGGACTGTCCTTCCCTACTCGGGGACTGCCCCTCTCAACCCGGGGACTGTCTCATTCATTGAGGAAGTTCTTGCCAATCGCTCAGGGCTTCAAAGAAGTGCTCCCAACTCTAAAGAGCAGACAGTGGTGCCTGTTCCAATGGAAGTGGACGAACCAGTGTTTCCCACGCGGGAGACACCGAGTTGGGCTATGCCCATATTATCCTTTCTAAAGGACGGCACCCTGCCATAAGATGAGGTTGCTGCGAGGCAAATTCAGAGAAGATCCAAGGGCTACATCATATTCAGAGAAGTGCTACACAAGAGAAGTTCCACTGGCGTGCTGCAATGCTGTGTGGAGCCGGAAGAAGGAGAAGAGATTCTGGTGGAAATACACCAAGGAGAATGCGGGCACCATGCCTCTTCCCGGGCTTTGGTCAAGAAGGCTTTTCGGCATGGTTTCTTTTGGCTCACTGCCTTGAAGCAAGCTGAAGATATTGTGAGGAAGTGCAATGGCTGCCAGAGATTCGCAAGTAAGATCCACTTGCCTGCTTCCGAGTTGAAAACCATCCCCATTACTTGGCCATTTGCCGTTTGGTGCTTGGATATGGTTGGTCCCTTCAAACCGGCTAGAGGCAACATGACTCACATCTTGGTCATGGTTGATAAGTTCACCAAGTGGATAGAAATGAAGCCTATTCGGAAGTGTGATGGAGCCATAGCTGTGAGTTTCCTGAAGGATGTGATCCTGAGATACGGCTATCCGCACAGCATCATCACGGATAACGGCACAAATTTTGCTGAGGGCGCAATGGTGCGATTCTGCAGAGATAAACATATCAGGCTAGATGTGGCGTCTGTCGCGCATCCCGCCTCCAATGGGAAAGTTGAAAGAGCAAATGGCATGGTGCTGGCAGGCATAAAGCCAAGGCTGATTGAGCCGCTGCTGAAAACACCTGGGTGTTGGCTAGATGAGTTGCCAGCGGTGTTGTGGAGTCTAAGGACTACACCTAACCGATCAACCGGCTACACGCCATTCTTCTTGGTTTACGGGGCTGAGGCCGTGTTGCCAATAGACCTAGAGCATGACTCCCCCCGGGTAACCCTCTACACTGAGGTGGAGGCGAGAGAAGCTCGAGAAGATGACGTTGACCTGCTAGAAGAAGCAAGAGAGCTTACTCCGTCACGTTCAACTATTTACCAGCAAAACTTGAGGCGTTATCATAGCCGAAAAGTGAGCCCAAGGGTTTTCCGAGAAGGAGACATGGTCCTTAGGCTTGTGCAATGCACAGCCGGGATGCACAAGCTATCCCCTCCGTGGGAAGGGCCTTTCATTGTGAGCAAGGCTCTGCACAATGATGCTTATTACCTGGTAGACGTGCAGCCATCACAGAAGAACAGGGCGGATAAAGCTGGAGAGGAATCTAAGCGCCCCTGGAATGTAGCTCTACTTCGTCGCTTTCATTCATGAGCAAAGATGTGTATGTACTCTCCTACCCGAGTTAAACTTCTACTCTGCAATTTGAAATTGAACTCGGGGACTGCCCTCGTCCAAAATTGCTCTATGTGTTTCTACTCGGCTCTACTCTTGTCTACCCGGTTGCTCTGCTTAAAATTTCATAAGTACATCTAGTACTGTGTTTAAACCTACATGCCAAATCTTCGACTCTGCTGCTGTCCGGAACCCGGCTTCATGGCAAGCAAGAGAACAAGCTAAAGGTCAATGAGCACAGGAAAAATTACTAAGGAAAATAAGAGTGCAGGAACCGAGTAGAGTGCCTTTTACTACTTTTTTTGTTAACTTTTCGGCTAAGTGGTGGGTAGCGTTACTATGATTGTTTCTAAGTGGCTAAGTATTTGAAACTCCAACTTTGAACTCTTGTGACTCGAATACCAAAAAAGCAACAAGTTGCAGGTAAGAGCTGAGATAAAAAGGAAGAGTGAATGAGAAATGCAACTCAGGGACTTTCATGATAACGCAACCCGGCATCGAGCCAAGGCTGCTCAAATTACTAAGAATAAAACGTCAAGTGGGAATAAAAACTGAGTGGCAACGAGAAAGTCAATTGTTTGATACATCTGCACCCGGCATCCCGGGGATTTGATAAAAGTTTTTGAGCATGAGTGTTGCAGGAGATAATCAAGTAGAGGCAGTAGTGTTTTCTGTGTTGGCCTTGGCAGCATCGACTTCAGTGTTGGCAGCATCAGTATCAGTCTTGGCAGCATCCACTTCTGAGTTGGTGGTAGCTTGATCAGAGGTGGCTGTGGCCACCGAGATGGGGTCCGTCGCCGAGGTGGAGGCAGTAGATTGGGTGCGGAGTAGAGCCGCATCGTCGAGTGCCGCGCCAGATGAACAGCCCAACTCGGGAGCAGCAGCGTCGATCACCATCTTGGTGGTGATGGTGGCATCATGGCTGTCGATCTCCTCGTCGCTGTCCGCGACGACCGCGCCCTTCCCCTTCCCGGACTTATCATCAGCGCCAGGGCCATCAAAGAAAGACAAGCCGTCTGACTCAGTGGCCTCCTCGTCATCTTCCTCCTCCTCTTCACCTTCGCTTTCCGGCTCGGTATCGGGCTCGGTGAGGCCGTCGATGAAGCGAGCAGTATCCGCGTAGGAGGCGACCTCGTACGCGACTAACTGGCGGCGAGCCACGCAGTCGGGATCTGTCTCCAATTTGAGTCCCGGCGCATCTCGAGGATGGTGTTGAGGTTAAGGTTTTCATACCAGCTGCAGATGAAGAGGAGCAGCATATCGGTGCCTGCCCAAGCTCCGGATGCTCGCCACTTCTTCAGCTCGGCTTTAACACCATTCAGCTTCTCGGCGAGAGCGCGGACGGTCTTGGGCACATGGTCTTGGGGCCAAAACAAAGCATGAAGCTTGAAGGCAGTGGACACCAAGTCGGTGCCCAAGCCCCTAAGATGCTTGAGCTGGGTCTACATGCTCGAGAGATTGTCTTCAATCGAAGACTTGGTGTCCGTGGACAAACCCTTCTCAGCTCAGAGTTCTTGTGCCTTGGTGAGGCCTGGCTTGCAAGTCGAGCATAGATCGGGGAAAATCTCTGAAAATGATATCAGAAAAAATTAGAAACGGAGGCAGAGAAGGGATGCAAACCGAGTAAAGAAGAAGAGGAAGAAAATAAGCAAAGGCAGAGAAGAAAGAACTTACTGTTCAGCTCGTAGAGTAGCGATTCCAGCTTCCGCCTCCAAGACTCCTCGTCAACAACGTGCTTCTCCTCAATCTTCCGAAATTGGGCCAGTTGGAGCATGAGATCCGAGTTGCTCTTCTTCAGCGTCTCGCTCTCCAACTCGAGGGTCCTCTGCTTAGCCTTGAAAGCTGCCTCCATCTTGTCCTTCTCGGCAGCTATATCTATGGCGTCCTGAAGAGCAACCCTTAATTGGACCTGCAGCGGCTCCAGCTCGGTGACGTGTTTGTTCTTGAGCTCTATTGCTTGGCTTTCCAATTGCTGGTTCACCTCGGCGGGTTTCAAGCAGTCGAGGTGCTTTTCAACAAACCTATTACGATCTTCTGCGGAGAGAAGAGCACGGTCAGCAAGAGTAGCAAAGACAAAAGAAGGAAGACAAGCCGAAAAGACGACAACTCACTTTCCAGCTTCTTAATCGTGGTTTCAGCGTTGGCAACAAAGATATGGCAGTGCTTGTGTTCCTCTGCCATTTCCTCAAACTTGCCTGCAGAGTAGAATCAGTTAGAGCAGAAAGCAAAAGCGGGCGTAAACACAAAACGCATGAACCGCGTAGCTAGAAGCTTACTATCGAGCTCAAAAAGTTTAAGAGTACGATCCAGGGCCTCCTTCTCCGTCACGGCATCACTTTTGCGTTCTGCTTCTAGGGCCTCAAGGCGCCTTTTTTGCAATGGTGTGATTCCAGAGAAGATGCCGGTAATGGATCGTTCTCTTCAAGAGGCTATTCTAAGAAGCGGAAAGAAAGGGAGTTAGACAATATTTTGAAGATTTGACCCGAGAAGACGGCAACTCGGTTGAGTACCCGTCTACTCGGCCCGAATCTCGGGGACTGGATAAAGGATAAGGAGAAGAAGAAGAATAGAAGAGAAGAAAAGCGCAACTCGGAACAGGCAAGCAAAACTTACAGCGTAGGTTTGGTCGAGGTCCTCTGCAGCTTTGCGGTGGACGAACAGCTTCGCGGCAAGCGTGCTAGTGGCGGACGAGATGGTCATGGGATTGTAGCCCATGTCCGCCTTATTCCAATCAATGCGCCAGTGGTCCAGCTTGCCCAAGGCCAGGCCATGCCAGGGCTCGTTGCCAAGGACCTCGCTATTCCACTCAGCTTCAATGAAGCCTACCCGGTCGATCATTTGCTCGAGCCCCTTAGACACCACCTCTGTGTCCTGGATCTCGTGCGAGAAGATCGAAAGGGCCTTGTCCTTGGCTGGCAACTTGGAATCCACTGTCGTGGCCTGTTTTCCCTTGGTAATAGCAAGCTGCTTCTCGGTCTTGTTCATCTTGATGCCATATTGTTTGCCCATCTGCACCATGTAGGGAGGTTAGACAGGCGGGTCTTGAGCGCTTGACCCTGCAGCTGCTCCAGCGGCGCTGCCGGAAGCACCAATGGAGAGCTGCCCGGTCTTCGCGGCAGGTTTTGCAGTTGGTTTAGGCGGCGGCATCGTGGCAGAATCTTGTGCAGCGCCGCGCGAGGGATTCCTGTGGACGGCGGCATCAGGCTGGGTAGCTTGCTTCTCGGCAGCTTGCTTCTCGGTAGTTTTCTTCTCGCCAGCCTTCTTCTCGGGAGCATCTTTTTTGCCAGCTGCATCGGAAGCAGCTTTCTTGGTGTTCTCCTTGGCGGGAGGGCTTGCTGCGGTCTTGGTCTGCTTCGTGGGGGAGCTTGGAGCGGTGGGTGGAGCAGCCTGCTGGGTAGGCGGCACCAAGGGCTGGCTACCCGGCGCAGCGTCAGGCTGCGCTTGGCTCGGCAGGTTCTCCTCCACCGCAACTATCTCAACCCGCTGCTCGGCAGCGGGATCTGGTCGTGCTTCTTCTTGTCCTTCTACCCGCGGCTGGGTCGCGGGGTTATCTTGATCAACAACCTCAGTTTCCGGCTGCTCCTGGTTCTCTTCCTGCCGCTCAAGGGCGGCACGGTCTTGGTACTCGGTGTTCTGTTCAGTATTCTCCCCAGCAGAGGTAGCTGGGGGAGAGGGGGGGTATCATCTTGAGCAGCATCCTGCGCGTTTTCTTCTGCGCGGGCATGCTGCTCCGTGTCCATATCTTCGACACCAGCGCTCGTGTTGTCAGCGTTGGTGACCTCATCTTCCTCCTTCGCGGGAGAGGACGCACGCGTCTTATCCCGTGGTGCGGTCTCATCCTCATTAGAGAGATCGATGAGCTCCTCGAGGTCGATGGTGGATTTCCTCTTGGATTTGGTGGGAGCGCCAGCAGCATCAGCGTCCAAGGGAGCGCTGCAGAGAAAAGGAAGTTCAGAAAAGGAAGAGGGAAAGAAAAAATCGAGAAGCAGCGGCAGGATATAACTTAGAAGAAAATCACTCACCCGCTGCGGGAAGGGGTTGGCCGTCTCCCGGAAACCCGCTTGGTATTTTTACCGCCCTTCTTGGCCTTCTTGGCAGTGGGCTCCTGAGCGCCGCTACCCGTCCTCTTCCGAGTGGTGGGAGCAGCCACACCAACTGGATCGACATCGAGGATGTCCTCGTCCTCTTCGTCAACATCAGCATCATCTGCAGAGTAGAGGAGAAGAAAAGGGTTGAGAAGCGGAAAGGAAAATTAGATTGCGCTACTCGCGACTAAGGAGGTGAACTCAGTCACCTTCTTTGTCGTCTTTGGACCAGTCCCGAATGGACGCGTCGACATAATGCTTACCCTGCTGCTCGGCGTGAGGGATACAGAGGGTATCCGCAGTGTCGTAGGAGACCTCGTCATCCTCCTTTCGATCTTCGCTCCAGTTGGCCTCGAAGCGCTCCTCGCTCTCAGTGAGCTGGCGTGCAAGGAGCTGTAAATATAAGAAAGCAACACAAATCAGTTGAGCAGTATAAGGCATTCTACCCGGTACGGGATGCAAGCACAAAGCATAATGCACTAGTAGAAAAAGGCCTTTCTGTGGCGCACCAAAATGGGATTCTGTGGCGCACCTAGGGGCCAGAGGGGTGCGCCACAGAATTCACGCCACAGAATTTTTTTCTGTGGCGCACCGAGGCCGTGCGCCACAGAATTTTTTTTTGAATTTCAAAAAAAAAGGCGGCCAGATCTGGCCGCGGGAAATTTTTCGAAATTTCGAAATTTCGCCGGATTTCGTCGGATGCTCGCCGGAGTTGGTCGGTGGAGGATGGGGGTCACCGGAGTTGGTGGGGAGGAGAAGGAGAAGCTCGCCGGAGGTGGTGATGGTGGTGGTGGAGGAGGAGGAGGAGGAGGAGGAGGAGGAGAGGTGGTGGTGGAGGAGGAGGAGGAGAAAGAGGAGGAGGAGAGGTGGTGGTGGAGGAGGAGGAGGAGCTCGCCGGAGGTGGTGGTGGTGGTGGTGGTGGAGGAGGAGGAGCTCGCCAGAGGTGGTGGTGGTGGTGGTGGAGGAGGAGGAGAGGTGGTGGTGGTGGTGGTGGAGAAGGAGAGGTGGAGGAGAGGAGAGGTAGAAGATGAGAAGTGGAGGAGAAGTGGAGGGGAGAATGGAAGAAGTGGAGGGGAGAAGGGAAGAAGAGGAAGAAGAAGAGGGGAATTTCGAATCCTGCCTCCCAATTCTGTGGCGCACCCCCCCTTGGTGCGCCACCGATTTTTTTTTTCTAGTCAAAATCTTAAAACGGCCATAACTTTTGTTCCTTTTGGAATTTGGCGATTCTAAAAAAAGCTCACAGGCCGAAGGCGAGTGAGGTTGGGTTCCTTTTTCTCTCTAGTTTTTTTTAATATCTTGATCATTTTTTTTCGACATCGTATGCAAAAATTATGCCCATTTTACTTTTTTATAAAACTTTTGCTCAGAAAGTCGAAATTCATATTTCAAAATTTGATAAAAAAAGTAGACCTTAAACTCTCTGTGCATCTATAAGGGATTTATTTTTTGATGATTTTTAGACCGCCAACTCTTCCGTCAAAAACTAGAAAAGGCGTTCCCGGGGGGGGGGTGGAGTTGGTGCGTGTGGACAGAATTTTTTCGGATGGGAATTCTGTGGCGCACGGGGCAGAGGTGCGCCACAGAAATGTCATATTTCTGTGGCGCACTAACCACCATGCGCCACAAAATAGGAGTGTACCAATCATTGGTGTGGGCCCCGAGCTTATTTCTGTGGCGCACCACTGCCCCGTGCGCCACAGAATTCCTATTTTCTGTGGCGCACCACGGTCCCGTGCGCCACAGAATGCCTCTTTTCTGTGGCGCATGCCCACCCGTGCGCCACAAAAATATAATTCTGTGGCGCACCAAAAGGCCATGCGCCACAGAATCTGATCCATAGAAAGGCACTTCTCTACTAGTGATGGAGTAAGTGCCCTACTCGACATGGCGTGCAGACACAAAGCACATAAGGCCTAACATATGTTAGCGAGTGCCCTACTCGACGTGGTGTGCAAACACAAAGCACATGAAGCCTAAACAGATATTAGCAAGTACACTACTCAACATGGCGTGCAAACATAAAGCACATGAAGCCTAAGAGATACTGCTAAGTGTTCTACTCGGTACAGAGTGCGAATACTAAGCATACCAAGCTAGAAGGCTATCTACTCGGTATCACTATGCAGGAAACAAGATGTGAAGTACTAACCCGCTTAATTGGCTTCGTGCGGCTATACGGCACGAAGCCGTATTGCCAGTTGTCGGTGAGGCCAGTGCTCATAATGGAGCGCGCCCAGACGGCCACATCCGCGTTGCTCAGCTCGAACATGGTCGTCCTTGTGCAGTCTCTGTTTCCCCCCATGTAGCACATGAGGTGCGAACGGCGCTGCAGCGGGAGCACTCGCCTAGAAATCCAGCAGACGATGGGTTCGTCGCTCTTGAGCCCCAATTCCTTCAGCTGGGCAAGGCGCTTGTTGACTTGCTTGAGGTCGGCTTCTAGCGGAGGCTTGTACCCCCAATTCTGCCCAGTAGGAGCCGTGTTGGTCCACTTGGGGAGATTGATCTGGTCCACGGGGGGCACTCCTTCCTTGATAGAGATGTTCTTCACGTAGAAGAAGGACCTCTGCCACTTGCGAACGGAGTCGAGGCCCTTGATGCGCGGATGGTTGGTACCGCTGCGCTGCACCATCATAGCGCTGCCGGTCTCGGTCATGCCACGACCGCTCTCCGTGCTACCCGGCTTGGGCACGCTCTGCTTCCTGAAGAAGAAGTAACAGCCCCAGGTCATCGGCGTGGGGCGCACACCCAAGAACGCCTCGCACACCACGGCGTGGTATGCGAGCATCACCATAGCGTTCGGCGGCAGGTGGTGCGGCTGGATCCCGAAGTGGTTGAGGAAGGAGTGGAAGAAATCCGATACGGGCAACCCGAATCCTCGCTTGAACTGAGCGAGGAACACGACAAACTCGCCCGCCTACGGGGTGGGGGACGAGCTCGCCGTCGGGGTGCCGGCAGCGGACACCGGGAGGAACTCGCCGGGTGCGCACCAGCCACTGGCGGTCGTCTGCCGTGACTTCGGATCCAGCCCACCCAGCGCGGGCATCATCATCGCGGGCCATCGAGAAGGATAGGAAATTCGGTGTAAGATTTGCGGGAAGTTTGGTGGAAATCGCTAGCCTTTCGGCGGCGCAGTGAGATGCATGGCGGAGACGAGCTTGGTGGCGGAGGAGATGTGAAGGGGCAGGGAGAGAATGAAGGCAGGAAGGGGAAAATGCAGTTACCGAGGGGGTATTTATACCTCCCCTCGGGTTGCCGTTACAGTCGAGGTTAGTGGGATCAGTCGTGGCGAAAATCATGCGACGTGGGGTGTGTGGGCCGGTTAGAAACGCACACAGCGTAGGATGCCAGTGGCCCCAGGCCGTGGAAAGTGGGGGCGTGGCCTGTCAGATCCCGGGCACCGAGGCGTCGGGGGTGTGATAGCGTGACACGTGACCGAGGCGTCGGGGGTGTGAAATTTCGCTAAATCCTTTTACTTGGCGACAGAGAAGAGAAGTGGTTCTATTCGGAAGAGAAGAAACTCAAAACGAGATTGAGGGCTACTCGGAGGTTTTACTCGGCATCCTAAGGTTCAAAGGCAAGATTGGTTTTAAGCTGGAAGAGCCCAGTGAACAAGTTCGCAGGACTCTACCAGCTTCGGGGACTAATGTCGGGGGGGTTACCCCCGAGTAGGGTAAAGGCAAGTGCTAAGGGCAAGATCATAAGGGATGTTTGGATGAGTAGCTGGCTACCCGGTACTTGCTACCCGGTCGATTGCTATTCAGTCGTACATATTGATGGCCAGAAGGAAGAATCAAGGAAGTTAGAATCCTCCGAGTAGAAGAAGTGGTCCGAGTAGAAATGGCGGTTTCCTACTCGGGCCAGAAGTCAAATGAGCCGTTCTGACACAGGATCCCGCGTATCCTGGGTCCGTACTGCGGCACTGTTCATCTGCAGAGAGCGTGCCTGACAGCGCCAGGGTGTCAGCAGGGCGTCGCAGGATAGGGAGGGCCTACTCTGTGTTCGTGGCAGTGATAACAGATCAGCTTCTTGGTTTTGCACAACGACTTTCCACACAAGACAAATTAGGAAGCCAAAGCTGTCAGCGGGAAGCCGGAAGTATGCAGTGTGCACACTATGTCGACATCTGTTTGTACTTTTCCCGGTTGGCTGTATCCGGCTGGGCACCAGTATATAAGGTGCCCTGCCCCCTCCTGCGCGAGGGATCCCAGAATCAGTTCACATTCTTGACCAAGTTCATCACATAGAGAGAAGGGTGGCTACTCGGCTGTAGGCCTAACTTGTACTGTGGCTACTCGGTGAGACACAAATATTCAGAGAGCAAGGCAGGAGTAGGGGTTTTACCTCCACACGAGGGCCCTGAACCTTGGTAGATCTTGTTGTTTGCAGTGATTGATTCACACTACACGCGGCTATTCGCTGCGTGATCCCTCCCCGAGCACCTCCACCGTCCATCGTCCCCACATCTTTAGCCATCCTATGGCATCTGCCGTGACACCACCACGACAAACACCCTGCGCATTGCTGCCGAAATTATATATGATTTTTCATATAAGGAAAAGGTGATATAAATCATGTTCAAATGCACTTTTTTAGAACGAAACAAAAAAACTAGTGCAAGCTTTATGCTTGCGGATGGCATGCGCTGACAGATGACACGAATATTTTATGTGAAATTTTTCAAACATCAAGACTCGCATGCACTTTTCCAAAAAAATAAATCCATCAATCCATGCACTTTGTCAAGGAAAAAAAACATACATGCATAATGTTGATCACGATGTGGACACTTTGTATGTGACCTTGCAATATTAAATGAACAAAGTAAGGATAAATTTTATAGACATTATAGATTTTTACAGATAAGTGGGATAGGTGAGAATGTGCTTAACCTGTTCCACAAACTTTGCCGGCGAGTCCGGTCCAAGGGCGTGGAGCGGGACCATAGTCGAAGGAGTCGTACATGCGGCACAATCACATATGCAGAAAGTAAAAGGAGACAAAGTATATAGGCGGAACTGATCTTTATTAATCAATTCAGTGAAGAAGGCTACTCTTCCTTTTTTGACATCATGGATTAACTCCATCTACTAGACTTTGTAAATATTGTAAATAACTTTTTTATTCTTTAATAAAGTGGGGGCTGTGGTGGATTCCCCCACAGTAATGGTGTAAAAAAAAATCAATTGAATGTCTCTCTCCATAAAATGCCTAAGTATATATAGGGGAGAGGGGTAGTTTGGGAGGACCAAAACCTAGAGGGAAAACCCCCACCTAAGAAAGGGTGGGGCCGTACATTGCAACATATGTTGGTTTCCCAATACTCCCCCTTGGTCTGACTCCCGTATTGTTTATTTCTCAAAAACTCCAAAAAAAGCAGTGGGAAAAATATGGAGAAAGAGCTCATAGAATATGTCTCCTCATGTTGCATGAATTGCCTCATCAAAAACTTTGTTGTGAGAAACATCTATAAAACTCACATAAGGGAAACAGAGTACAATCCAGTCAACATCAGGTTGAGTACTCTATCATGTGGATCAAGATTTACATATAGGGGTGTGAAGAATCTCCCCCCGAGTCTAGCATTTCTCTAAGTCTCATCATACCGATTCCACAAACACACCTCTCAAAACATAATACCGGTAATGATTTAGTGAACAAATCAGTCAGATTGTCACACGACTTAGTATGCAAGATTCTCACCTCGTTCATCTTCTGCAGCTCATGCACATAGAAGAAGTTGGGGTTGATATGCTTTGTGGGATTACTCTTCACATACCCTGACTACACTTGTGCAACACAAGCTGCATTATCTTCATAGATAATGATGGGGGTCTGTACGATATTCAGCCCATATGTGTGCTGAATCTGGCGAATCATTTTTCGAAGCCATACAAACTCTTGTGATGCCTCATACAATGCTATGATTTGTGAGTGGTTCGTCGAAGTAGATACCAGGCTTTTCTTAGACGATTTCCAGGAAATTGCTTTTCCATCACAAAGAAAAACATATCCAGTCTCTTACTTCGAGGTGTGCGGGTCCGACAGGTACCCTGCATCAGCATAGCCTACCAGTGATAGGTCTTGATTCCTCCCATAAAACAGTTCAAGATCTTAAGTCCCTTACAGGTATCGGAAGACGTCATTGATGCCTTTCCAATGTGTATTGGTAGGCTCAGAATTGTACCTAGCAAGCAAATTTACATCGAATACAATATCCGGACGTGTTCAATTCGCGAGGTACATGAGTGCTCCAACAACGCTCAAGAAGGGGAATTCTGGTCCCAGAATTTCCTCCCCCTCTTTCTTAGGACTAAACATGTAACATCCCAAGTCTGAAAAATAGCTATTAGAATGTTTGGTCTCTGTTATTTTATGTTTTGCATCATGGCATCATGTTCATTGCATTTGTTTTGCTTGTTTTCCTTTGTTTCCTTTGTTTTCTATTTGAATTTCAAACCAAAATTCAAACCTTTTGTTTCATCCTTGTGATGTTACAATTTCCAAAATGTTATTTCAAATAAAAACAACCAATTGTTTCCATTAATCTATAAGGTTCAACTATTTAAATTTGTGGCTTCTAATCTTTCACTTATTTAAAATGTTAACTAAAAGGTTATTCAAATCCAATTGCATTGTACAAACAGCACCCAATTGGAAAATTATGAAAATTACCAAAACAATCTAATCTTTTGTTTCCATTTATTCCATGTTTGATCAACTAATAAAATGGTGGTTTTATTTCAATTAAACAATTCTAAATTGCATTCATTCAAATCAGAAACATTCAAACAGCACCCCAATTTGAAATTATAAAAATAACCAAAACAAAGGTGCTCATTTCTTTCCAATTAGAATCATATGATCACCCTAATTAATTTCTTGTCTTAAATATTTCAATCAATATCCAAATTAACTCAATTTTGAAACCTATCCAAACAGCACCAAAAAAATGAAAATGTTTTTGAATTCCACACTTGGCTTTTGGTTGTGTTTGACCTAAATAGGCTACCCTAATTTTTCTGAAATTTTTGCTAACTCAAAAATCCTCTTTTTCTTCCAAATCCTTTTTCTGCAAAAAAAAATATAAAACAGAACAATTAATAAAAAGAAAACGGCTGGGGGAGAAGCAGACTGGGCCAAGCCCAGCCCACCACCCCACCACAACCACGCGCGCGCAGGCCTGCTGGCCTTTCTTCCAGCTCCGTACAGCTGACGTCACCCGACGCCAGCTCTCAACCACCCGAGCTCCACCTGCTCCTCCAGGGCCTATATCTACCCCCTATTCCCACCAAACCCTAGCCCTGGGTCTCTGTTCCCCTCCTGCCGCCGCCAGCCATCATCTCCTTCCTTCTTCCTCTCCAATTTTTGCCGGAGTTTTCGGGGGGGTGGAAGAACTGCGGAGGAGCTCGCCGTCGATAGGTCGCCATGGACCTCCACCGTCCACGCTGAGGCCACCTACGCCACCGCCTGAACATCTACGTCCTCTACGGCAACAGCAGCAGGGCCCACAGGATGGTGATCGACACCGACGAGCTCGACGCCGCCGCTGCTGTTCTGAATTTCTCCACCGCGCTGTCGCCATCGTCCGTTTCCCGTCCTCCTCTCGTCTCCAACCAACGCACGGTGAGCTCCCGCAGCGTTTCCGCTCTCTGTAACGCTCGCTCGTTTCCAGCACGCGCACATGCATTTATGAATCGCCGACGGCATCCACCACCGTGCCGCCATGGTTGCGATCGAGGTCGTGTCCGTGCACGAGTAGTCCATCCAAGCACGCGCACTTGTTCACCTACCTGCTGCACGCACCCACACCTGCTCAGCGCCGCCCGAACGTGGTCACCGCGCCGGCAGCCCTCCGTTTCCCTCCGCCGTTGACAGTTGCAGTCGCAAGACTGAAACTTGTTTCAGTTCGTCAGTTAACTTTGGATCTGAACATTAACCTCTCTGCGCGTGGTATACTGACAAGCGAACGAATCTCACTGCACTGGTTACAGCGTTAGCTATCAAGCGTTTGGTCGTGGGTTCGAGTCCCCGCAGCGCCACACTTTTTGGGAATTTTCCCCCCGCACAGAGGCCCACCTGTAAGCCACTCTGGTTTCCACGCGTGCAGCTGCGTGGGCCACGTTGGCCCTAGGCCAACGGGCAGTGGCTAGTGCAGGTTCCAGTGCGGTAACAAAATAATTTCAGCACGTTTTCTTCTAAAAACAAATTCTTTTATTTAACAGATTGGTCCCTAATTTGGAAATGCACATAACTTTCGTTTTATAAACTCTAATAATAAGAATAAAATATGTGCACTGGTCTAAATTTAATTCTCTACCTTTTGGTACCATTTGTTTCCTGTTTTGAATTTTCCAAATGCAATTCAAATTTGAATTCAAATAATTCAATTGCAATTTGCTAAAATCCATAACTAATTCATTCTTAATCCAATAAATGCAAATAAAATATGTTTTCCATGCTATTTCAAATAATATTTTCAAATATAATTTTTGTTTCCTGTTTCGAATAATTAAAATTGCTTAAATAATTTAAACCTTGTTTAATTCATTTAAAATTGCTAAATTCATAAATTAATCAAATTAAATTATTTTTGAACATGTAAAATATGTTGTCAAACCAGAAAAACATAACCTTTCCAAATATGAACTTGGTTTAATATTTTGCACACATAAAATTCAATTAATATTCCTATTTGAATTAATTCCAATTTAACTCTTGTTTAAACTGTTTAACTCATAACTAATTCATAGTAATTCCTTTTCTAATAATTGAAACATGTAATCCACCTAAAATGTTTTGCTCTTTTCAAACATGAACTTTGTCATCTGTTTTGCACAATTTAACTTGATGAAAACAACAACTATTTGTGAAACATCATTAAGTAACCAAAATTTCCAAACTTAATAAATAAATTCTTAACTTGTTAACTATCATTCCAATTGCATCTAATGTTGTTACCTTATTGTTTTCATCATGCATGCATCATGCTAAACAACTTACACGTGGTAATTAATTGTAGATCATGTGTTTCCACTTTAATTCATGGACTCTTTCCATATGCAATTCTATTGCATATGGGTCCATTTAAATTGTGTTATCTTGTCAAGTAGTTTACTTTGATGCATCCCTTAAGTTGACATGCATCATCCCATGTTTGTGCACTATGCCATGTTATTGATTGCCCTTCTTCCTTCGTTGTGTGTTTTGCTTCTTCTCGATTAGACGACGACGTTGAGACAGACGAGCTTTACGACACCACTACCCAGGACTTAGCTCAGTACCAGGCTACTGGGTTTGCCGGCAAGTTATCACTCACATGAACCATCGAGTTCCTTTCCACACTTGTTACAGATACTATCCATTGTCTACTATTGCTAGCCCTATGTATCGTTGCTTGTTCTCCAAACCCATCACATGATATCCGGAACCCTGATATTGCCTCACCTCCACACCTATAGCCCTTGCTTGTTGCCTTATTTCCACTAGCATGCTTAGAGTTGCTTGTTCTCGAGTCTGTTGTCGGTTACTTCTGTTATCGTCCTTACTTATGTTCCTTTGGGCTCGGGTTAACTCAATCAACCTGTTAATGCTATGATTAATAATAACTTGATGATAAGGCACCGGCAGGAGGCCCTAAGTGGTTTTGAGGCCTGCTAGTGTCGACCCCTAATTTAGGAAAAGAGTCTTGTCTACTGATCCATGATGAGCGCACTACCCGCATGTGGGAAGCGAGTATGGGCGTCCCCCTCAACTTGACTCGATTCGCATCTCGTCCAAATCGCCGCACTTAGTTCGGGCTTTCCATTTGCTGCACGCATATGCAGGTACGAACCCGAGGCCAGGGTGGAGATTTTTGTAGTCGGCATTTAGGGCGGCGTGGTCTTCCAATGCTATGAAGGTCCCCTTTTCTTCGAGGGCTGGATTAGCCGCGCACGCACAGCACGCGGTGCTTTGGGCTTGATGCGAAGAACAGTTGGGTTGTGTTGAGTGCCCCGCTTGGTGGAACGGCCGTTCCATCTGGAGGGTTATTCATACGTGTACGGCTAAATTGGTGCATCCCTGTAGGATTAAATCTGCTCGAGAAGCCGTGTTTTCCACGGTTATGGTTGACTTGGTGAAAGTACTGGCTAACAAGTACTCAGAACAACTTTAACCTAACTAATGTTAATCACCCAACTAATACTAATCTTGACTAGTAATAGCATTATTGACACAATAACTTGAATCACCCTTAATCCAACTGTGTGAGTTATCCTCGGATTGCTTCTTCGGATAAGGGGCGAGATCCAGGATGGGTTTGATTGAAGTTATCTTTCAGTTGGTTACAATACTCGATCTTATCTTCTATCTGTTAGCCGGAACTTGTAGTATCTCTGTAGTTGGTTAGAGCAGCCCGCTGCAGCTTTTATATCACCCATCTCCTCCGTTGATCCCAAGCATCCGTGCTTGTGTTGACGGGTAACTCTTTGGTGAAGTGTGAGTCTTGCTTGCCAGTACTTAAATGTACTGACCCCGTTGGGGCTGTGGTTTACGCAGACTACGACTACGACTACAATGATCACCAGGATGGCTACTTCGTGGAGTTCGATGAGAATGCAGACGAGTAGATAGCGGACCCAGGAAGGATCCGAAGACTACGTGGATGGGCTTCGCTTTCTTTTATTTCTCGGCTTCTTAAGCCTATTTGGATTTTGTCTGTACTCAGACGGTTGATTGCTTCCGTTGTGATGTAATGAATGCTATGTTGGGACAAGTGTCCTCTGGATGATTGTATTTGATATTCTCTGCCTTAGTGAAGGCCAATTGCAACTTTATTTCAATATTTTGTGTCTTAGAGATGTGTTGTGGTATCATTCCGTTTAACGCTGTTGACGTACCATGTGTGATTGTTATGAAGTACGTCGACAGTAGTACCTTTGATCTCTAGTGGATAGTTTACATCGACGATGGAATAGCAGAGCTTGTGTTGTCGCACATAAGTGCTGGCCTACTCGGAAGCGAGGACGTGGGAGCAGATAGGCCCCATAATCCAAGCATCTGCTATCCAGTTCGGCCCGATGAGTATCCCCTAGAAGTCAGGGTGCGACAAATGGTATCAGAGCCTGTCTGCCCGTAGGATCCCTTTTTACTGGTCGCAGTTGAGTCTAGAAACTATTTTGTAGCTATATAGGAAATATGAAACGTGAGAGTAGGAATTCTGTTCTTTTTCTTCTTTTCCCCACCCTCCCTCCCTTTTTCTGGTAAGGAAGTGCAACGTTGATTTCTCCCTTCTCATCTAAACTTTCGAGTTAGGATTTCACGTGTTCTGGGTTCTTCCGTAGTATCTTAGGAGTTTTGGTCGCGAGTTTCCCGATGTTGCTTCAATATCATGTTCTTCTCAACATTCCCTTTCATCCGTTGAAATCTTGTGTTGTTTTCCACTTCAATTCTTCTACCGGCGTCTAATCAAAGTTTCCCCGTTCATCTGCTAAACTCTATTCCAGCTAAAGTGTTGTTTGATACCGGAGCATCACATTCTTTGGTGTCAAAGATCTTTGCCACAACAAACAACCTAGATGTGGTTCCACTAAGCAATCAAATCACTGTTCACTACCCGGGATCTCAAATGTTGACTTCCAACATAAGTAAGGACAATGCAATTCTAATGGGAGGCCACATATTCCTCGCTTCTCTCATGTTGCTGGGAAATTCTGACATCGATGTCATTCTTAGTATTGGATTGATGTCAATAACTCTGTTCCACCATTCTAGCCAGATAATCTATTCTCCAAATGAATCAAGTTCTATCCAGCTATACACCCTCAATGCAAAACCTCTACCTGTACTCGAAAATGTTCCGGTGGTTTCCAAATTCCCTGACATCTTTCCAGAAGAGTTGCCAAGAATGCCTATCGTTTTGAACTTCCAGAAAAACTATGCAAGGTGCACGATGTGTTTCACGTGTCACAGCTCAAGAGGATCTTCGCAAGAATTATCCGGACCTTTTCTTTTCTCAGTAGGAATCTCGGGGCGTGATTTCTTCAAGGGGGGCGTTTTGTAACATCCCAAGTCTGAAAAATAGCCATTAGAATGTTTGCTCTCTGTTATTTTATGTTTTGCATCATGGCATCATGTTCATTGCATTTGTTTTGCTTGTTTTCCTTTGTTTTCTTTGTTTTCTATTTGAATTTCAAACCAAAATTCAAACCTTTTGTTTCATCCTTGTGATGTTACAATTTCCAAAATGTTATTTCAAATAAAAACAACCAATTGTTTCCATTAATCTATAAGGTTCAACTATTTAAATTTGTGGCTTCTAATCTTTCACTTATTTAAAATGTTAACTAAAAGGTTATTCAAATCCAATTGCATTGTACAAACAGCACCCAATTGGAAAATTATGAAAATTACCAAAACAATCTAATCTTTTGTTTCCATTTATTCCATGTTTGATCAACTAATAAAATGCTGGTTTTATTTCAATTAAACAATTCTAAATTGCATTCCAAACTCAAATTCAAATCAGAAACATTCAAACAGCACCCCAATTTGAAATTATAAAAATAACCAAAACAAAGGTGCTCATTTGTTTCCAATTAGAATCATATGATCACCCTAATTAATTTCTAGTCTTAAATATTTCAATCAATATCCAAATTAACTCAATTTTGAAACCTATCCAAACAGCACCAAAAAATACAAATGTTTTTGAATTCCACACTTGGCTTTTGGTTGTGTTTGACCTAAATAGGCTACCCTAATTTTTCTGAAATTTTTGCTAACTCAAAAATCCTCTTTTTCTACCAAATCCTTTTTCTGCAAAAAAAAATATAAAACAGAACAATTAATAAAAAGAAAACGGCTGGGGGAGAAGCAGACTGGGCCAAGCCCAGCCCACCACCCCAGCACAACCACGCGCGCGCAGGCCTACTGGCCTTTCTTCCAGCTCCGTACAGCTGACGTCACCCGACGCCAGCTCTCAACCACCCGAGCTCCACCTGCTCCTCCAGGGCCTATATCTACCCCCTATTCCCACCAAACCCTAGCCCTAGGTCTCTGTTCCCCTCCTGCCGCCGCCAGCCATCATCTCCTTCCTTCTTCCTCTCCAATTTCTGCCGGAGTTTTCGGGGGGTGGAAGAACTGCGGAGGAGCTCGCCGTCGACAGGTCACCATGGACCTCCACCGTCCACGCTGAGGCCACCTACGCCACCGCCTGAACATCTACGTCCTCTACGGCAACAGCAGCATGGCCCACGGGACGGTGATCGACGCCGACGAGCTCGACGCCGCCGCTGCTGTTCTGAATTTCTCCACCGCGCCGTCGCCATCGTCCGTTTCCCGTCCTCATCTCGTCTCCGACCAACGCACGGTGAGCTCCCACAGCGTTTCCGCTCTCTGTAACGCTCGCTCCTTTCCAGCACGCGCGCATGCATTTCTGAATCGCCGGCGGCATCCACCACCGTGCCGCCATGGTTGCGATCGAGGTCGTGTCCGTGCACGAGTAGTCCATCCAAGCACGTGCACTTGTTCACCTACCTGCTGCACGCACCCACACCTGCTCAACGCCGCCCGAACATGGTCACCGCGCCGGCAGCCCTCCGTTTCCCTCAGCCGTTGACAGTTGCAGTCGCAAGACTGAAACTTGTTTCAGTTCGTCAGTTAACTTTGGATCTGAACATTAACCTCTCTGCGCGTGGTATACTGACAAGCGAACGAATCTCACTGCACTTGTTACAGCGTTAGCTATCAAGCGTTTGGTCGTGGGTTCGAGTCCCCGCAACGCCACACTTTTTGGGAATTTTTCCCCCGCACAGAGGCCCACCTGTAAGCCACTCTGGTTGCCACGCGTGCAGCTGCGTGGGCCACGTTGGCCCTAGGCCCACGGGCAGTGGCTAGTGTAGGTTCCAGTGCGGTAACAAAAGAATTTCCAGCACGTTTTCTTCTAAAAACAAATTCTTTTATTTAACAGATTGGTCCCTAATTTGGAAATGCACATAACTTTAATTTTATAAACTCAAATAATAAGAATAAAATATTTGCACTGGTCTAAATTTAATTCTCTACCTTTTGGTACCATTTGTTTCCTGTTTTGAATTTTCCAAATGCAATTCAAATTTGAACTCAAATAATTCAATTGGAATTTGCTAAAATTCATAACTAATTCATTATTAATCCAATAAATGCAAATAAAATATGTTTTCCATGCTATTTCAAATAATCTTTTCAAACATAATTTTTGTTTCCTGTTTTGAATAATTAAAATTGCTTAAATAATTTAAACTTTGTTTAATTCATTTAAAATTCCTAAATTCATAAATTAATCAAATTAAATTATTTTTGAACATGTAAAATATGTTGTCAAACCAGAAAAACATAAACTTTCCAAATATGAACTTGGTTTAATATTTTGCACACATAAAATTCAATTAATATTCCTATTTGAATTAATTCCAATTTAACTCTTGTTTAAACTGTTTAACTCATAACTAATTCATAGTAATTCCTTTTCTAATAATTGAAACATGTAATCCACCTAAAATGTTTTGCTCTTTTCAAACATGAACTTTGTCATCTGTTTTGCACAATTTAACTTGATGAAAACAACAACTATTTGTGTAACATCATTAAGTAACCAAAATTTCCAAACTTAATAAATAAATTCTTAACTTGTTAACTATCATTCCAATTGCATCTAATGTTGTTACCTTATTGTTTTCATCATGCATGCATCATGCTAAACAACTTACACATGGTAATTAATTGTAGATCATGTGTTTCCACTTTAATTCATGGACTCTTTCCATATGCAATTCTATTGCATATGGGTCCATTTAAATTGTGTTATCTTGTCAAGTAGTTTACTTTGATGCATCCCTTAAGTTGACATGCATCATCCCATGTTTGTGCACTATGCCATGTTATTGATTGTCCATCTTCCTTCGTTGTGTGTTTTGATTCTTCTCGATTAGACGATGACGTTGAGACAGACGAGCTTTACGACACCACTACCCAGGACTTAGCTCAGTACCAGGCTACTGGGTTTGCAGGCAAGTTATCACTCACATGAACCATCGAGTTCCTTTCCACACTTGTTACAGATACTATCCATTGTCTACTATTGCTAGCCCTATGTATCGTTGCTTGTTCTCCGAACCCATCACATGATATCCGGAACCCTGATATTGCCTCACCTCCACACCTATAGCCCTTGCTTGTTGCCTTAGTTCCACTAGCATGCTTAGAGTTGCTTATTCTCGAGTCTGTTGTCAGTTACTTCTGTTATCGTACTTACTTATGTTCCTTTGGGCTCGGGTTAACTCAATCAACCTGTTAATGCTATGATTAATAATAACTTGATGATAAGGCACCGACAGGAGGCCCTAAGTGGTTTTGAGGCCTGCTAGTGTCGACCCCTATTTTAGGAAAAGAATCTTGTCTACTGATCCATGATGAGCGCACTACCCGCATGTGGGAAGCGAGTATGGGCGCCCCCCTCAACTTGACTCGATTCGCATCTCGTCCAAATCGCCGCACTTAGTTCGGGCTTTCCATTTGCTGCACGCATATGCAGGGGCCAGGGTGGAGATTTTTGTAGTCGGCATTTAGGGCGGCGTGGTCTTCCAGTGCTATGAAGGTCCCCTTTTCTTCGGGGGCTTGATTAGCCGCGCACGCACAGCACGCGGTGCTTTGGGCTTGATGCGAAGAACAGTTGGGTTGTGTTGAGTGCCCCGCTTGGTGGAACGGCCGTTCCATCTGGCGGGTTATTCATACGTGTACGGCTAAATTGGTGCATCCCTGCAGGGTTAAATCTTCTCGAGAAGCCGTGTTTTCCGCGGTTATGGTTGACTTGGTGAAAGTACTGGCTAACAAGTACTCAGAACAACTTTAACCTAACTAATGTTAATCACCCAACTAATACTAATCTTGACTAGTAATAGCATTATTGACACAATAACTTGAATCACCCTTAATCCAACTGTGTGAGTTATCCTCGGATTGCTTCTTCGGATAAGGAGCGAGATCCAGGATGGGTTTGATTGAAGTTATCTTTCAGTTGGTTACAATACTCGATCTTATCTTCTATCTGTTAGCCGGAACTTGTAGTATCTCTGTAGTTGGTTAGAGCAGCCCGCTGCAGCTTTTATATAACCCATCTCCTCCGTTGATCCCAAGCATCCGTGCTTGTGTTGACGGGTAACTCTTTGGTGAAGTGTGAGTCTTGCTTGCCAGTACTTAAATGTACTGACCCCGTTGGGGCTGTGGTTTACGCAGACTACGACTACGACTACGATGATCACCAGGATGGCTACTTCGTGGAGTTCGACGAGAATGCAGACGAGTAGATAGCGGACCTAGGCAGGATCCGAAGACTACGTGGATGGGCTTCACTTTCTTTTATTTCTCGGCTTCTTAAGCCTATTTGGATTTTGTCTGTACTCAGACGGTTGATTGCTTTCGTTGTGATGTAATGAATGCTATGTTGGGACAAGTGTCCTTTGGATGATTGTATTTGATATTCTCTGCCTTAGTGAAGGCCAATTGCAACTTTATTTCAATCTTTTGTGTCTTAGAGATGTGTTGTGGTATCATTCCGTTTAACGCTGTTGACGTACCATGTGTGATTATTATGAAGTATGTCGAGAGTAGTACCTTTGATATCTAGTGGATAGTTTACATCGACGATGGAATAGCAGAGCTTGTGTTGTCGCACATAAGTGCTGGCCTACTCGGAAGCGAGGACGTGGGAGCAGATAGGCCCCATAATCCAAGCATCTGCTATCCAGTTCGGCCCGATGAGTATCCCCTAGAAGTCAGGGTGCGACAAAACAGGTCCTTATCTTGCTGTAAAGGCCTCCCGATCATCAGGGTCTTAGAAGGATATGCCTTATCAAATCCAAATCTCTCCAACACCTTCTGGGTGTAGGAAGACTGGTGTATTAGAATCCCAGCAGGGGAATGTTCAAGTTGCAGACCGAGACAGAACTTAGTTTTACCCAAATTATTCATCTTGAATCCCGACATCAGGTAGAAACTCGCTTCCTCAATATCTCCAGGTGTACCGATTATATTCCAATCGTCCATATACACCAAGATTACACAGAATCCATCCTGGGATCGCCGTATAAAGACACATGAGAAATCCTCATTACTCGTGTAGCCCTTCTGATGAAGGAAATCACTTAAGCGATTATACCACATCCTATTATATTGTTTAAGTCCGTACAATGACTTCTTGAGAAGAACACTGTATAGAGCCCGATTTGCTCTATCTTGGTTCAAAACGGGGATACCTTCGGGTACCTTCATGTAAATATCCGAATCCAGATTACCATCCATCAATTCCATTAAGTCTATATTTCCTGGCATTGAGATCAAGTATCTAAAGGTTATACCATACATAACTAGGGAGTAAGTTTCCTCAAAATCGATATCTCATCGTTGAGTGAACCCTTGAGCAACGAGCCTTGATTTTGTACCGAACCACCTCATTCCTTTCATTTCTCTTACGAACAAAAACCTACTTATGGCCAACAGGGCGCACGTGGGGAGGAGTTAGGCTGACAGGTCCAAACACCTTCCGATTGTGAAGAGATAGTAATTCTGAGGTAACTGCCTTTTCTCAATCTTTCCAGTCCGACCTATCTTTACAATTAGTGGGACTGTTAGGTTCTGGGTCAGGATCTATGACTGAGGCAATTTTCTCAACAAAGTTAACGTGGACAATTGCCATTGCTCGGTTCATTGACTCTCCCAGATTTATATAATTGATAGCCATTTTGTCATGGGGCGCATCTAGTCCTACCTCTTGCTCTAGTGTATTTCCCATTACAGGAGCGAGGTCCTTAATTTTTCTGCGCCGATGTGTGTACTCACATCTCCGCTGGATGTTCCCTCAATAGGGACGTTCAAGTCCGAAATCCCGTGCACAGGACTTTCTGTACTTGTGCCAGGTCTCAACGGGCTCCCCTTTTGCTTACTAGAGGATATAGTGATTGTCCGTGATAAATCTCTCTTATCCTTCTTCGCCAGGCGTCCCGGAGTACTTGAGATTTGATAATCCGTATTTCGCATCCTCTTGGGCCTTTGGACGGGAGCGGGCGTACCATTAGTTAACTTCGGTATCTCAACCCTTTCCGGTGCATTGCACGCATGCACATGCGATTTTGTCATAGTTTTAAAGTCACTAAAGTGATCAGGAAGTTGATTTTCTAATGTATGCATATCTATTATATTTTGGACTTCTTTATTTGTCTCATCAGTGCGTGGGTCATGAGTGTGGTTCATTGTGGCTTGCAAAGTGAATTCTCGACTTTTATCATCAAGGGGTTGATTTTATCCCCCTAAAGTCGGAAATAGATCCTCGTCAAATATGGAATCAGCAAAGCGGGCCGTATGAGAGTCACATGTCATGGGTCCAAATACCTGATTATGGAAAGGGTCTCATAACCAACGTATACCCCCAACTTACAGAGCGGACCCAACGCTGACCGTTGGCGTGGTGGTATTCGTACATACACTTGGCAATCGAACCTGCAAAGGTGGTAAATTTTCGGTGCCGACCCTTGCGCAAGCTGCATAGAAGAATGGGTGTTGTAGGCAGATGGTAAAAAATTGATGAGTTTAGCAGCGTGTGACACAACATGTCCCCAACATGTAGTTAGTAATTTAGAACCCTAAAGGAGCGCTCTGTCAATGAATTTAATCCTTTTGATCAAAGCCTCTTCAAGTCCATTTTACGTATGGACATGCGGTACTAAATGCTCGACGATAATCAGGGAATCTATTCCTCATTTGTATGATCCGGGATATCAGCTTTGCAAATGCATGGTTCTCTGTTGACAGCAGGCAAACATGGGACCATTTAGAGTAAGCGTCGATGAGTACCATGAAATACCAAAACAGCCCTAAAAGGGGCTGAATCGGACCGCATATGTGCCCTTGGATGCGCTCCAAGATCGCGGGAATTTCATCCTTCACTTTCAAGGGGGGTGGTCTAATGATTAAATTCCCCATAGCGCATGCAGTGCACACGAAGTCATTATGATTCGGGAAGTTTTTCACATTAACATTATGACCATTTGAGTTGTTAATAATGTTAGTCGTCATTCTTAGACCGGGGTGGCCTAATCTATCATGCCATAGGAAAAACAGTTTAGAGCTTCAAAAAACAGTCTTTAAGATAGTGTACACAGGCGGTGCTACAATTTTCGTGTAGTATAGCCCCGTGTCCCATGAAGGAAGCCTTTCTAGGACATGGGTACCATATTCATCGCGCCATGTGATGAAGAGGTATTCCTTACCACCCTCGTCATCGGTCCCAATGTGGAAACCATTGGCGCGAATATCTTTGAAGATCAAGAGAGTGCAAGTAGCCTCTTGGCACACCAATGCGTCATCAATGACCAAAGTTATTACCATGGGAAGTACACTAGTGGATCTTTTGGAGCCTACTATTTTTGGACCGCAGCTGGCAATCGTCATGATACTACCCGGAGACTTTTGAATTGACTCGAAGTACTTATCATCTCTCAGGATAGTATTTGTCGATCCACTGTCCTCAAGGCATGTTTCCTCCATTGGGGACGCCACACGTCTTATAAAATATTTGCATGTAGTCAAAATAATGAAGCAAGGAAGTAGCGACATTACGGAACCAATGCATAAATATCTTAGAACATAACATGCCATCATATTTAAATAGAGGAATTAATGAACGATAAACAAATTCCATTATATCGTCAAAATAATGAATATTTCTTGCTCTTATAGAGCTTACAAAACCAATTTTATCTCAAATAGCCTAAGAAATCATGATAAATGAATGAGTGGAAGTTTAGACGGGCATAGCGAATGCACCATACACTTCAGACTCAATCTCCAACTGAGAAAACTGCTCCTTGATGAGTATAGGATCATCAAAAGTGCCGACCCTTGTTGCATTTGGGAGCACGAAGTGCTCGACATCCATAGAGATGCCGATCTCTGTTGAGACCGTCGGGACTATCTCCATGGGCACATCTGTGGGTGCAGCCATAGGAAAGGGTGGAAGCGGTGGGAGGAGCTCATGCGCTACCATAGGTGCTGTTGGAGACTCCCACTATGCTAATGCGAGGTGCTATTCATGCGCCTTCTTAGACTTTATACACTGCCACAATATCCTTAGCTGCACGACACTGGCGCCAGAAGTGTTCTTTAGAGCCGCACCGTTAGCAGTCTTGGGGCCTGATACGTCCGAAACGTATCTACTTTTTCGAACACTTTTTTTTTCCTCTAAACTTCTGAGTTTTGAATGCAACTAACACGGACTAACGCTGTTTTCAGCAGAAATATCCTGATGTCTCGTTTTTGTGCAGAAAATCAACTTTCAGGAAAATGCCCAGAAAAGGTCCTAACGTTCTTATTTTACCCGAAAACCCCTCGAGCCAAAAGAAGAGCCAGAGAGGGGCCAGGAGGGGACCACACCACCTGGTGGCGCACCCCCTAGGCGACGCCACCACATGGTGTGGCCACCCCCTCAGTCTCCCCTTTCGACTACATAAGCTCCGTGCCCAAAACCCCGAGGGGGTTCGTCATATTCCAGAGAATAATACCAGAGCGCCGCCACCACCTCGAAACCCAATTCTGGGATCAGAAATTCCTGTTCTGGCACCATGCCGGGACGGGGATTCGTAGGAGATCATTTCCATCATCATTGGCACCACTTCGCCATCAACCATTCGTGATTCCCCCATCTACGTGTGAGTAATCGCCGCTATAGGCTGAGAGGGATGGTAGGGATTGGATGAGATCGTTCATGTAATAATGTCAGATTGCTAGGGCATGGTGCTCAGTATCCATTGTTAGTGATATATTGTTGCTGCAAGTTGTTATGCTTAATTCTTGTCACTAGGGCCCGAGTGCCATGATCTTAGATTTGAACATGTTGTTGTTTCAAGAGCATAATTACGTTTTTTTTTGTCATACCTATAAGTTGTTTACATATATGGGTGTCCAGAACCCGAGGCCCCAAAGTGACATAAATTGGGATAACCGGAGGGGATGGCTGTGATGTGAGTATCCATGGAGTGTTAATGCTTTGCTCCAGTGATTTATTAAAACGAGCACCTTAATTACCAGTAGTTTCCCTTGAGGCCCCGCTGCATCGAGCTGGTAGGAGAGAAGGTGTTGTGCAACTTTCTCACTGCGAGCACATACGACTAAATAAGGAACACATGCCTATGATTTACCTAGTACATGGATGCTTTTTTATTATATATCTGCAATTGACCATGTTTTGATTATTATATGAACTATCTTATCCATGCAACACCCGTTCATCCGTCCCTATGCCTACATTATTTTAATCATGTCATCTCCCACAATTACTACCGCTGTTTCTATTGTATTCCTGGTGTTATTTTACTACTAATTCTATAAAACTGTTAGTACCGATAAACTGTTGCGAGCAAGTGGTGCACCTGAACTGATAACTCATCTATTAAGTCCTATAAATATTATTTGGCTCCTTTTGTGTCGATTTAATAAATTTGGGTTTTACATCCTTCCAAGACTGTTGTGATCCCCTATACTTGTGGGTCATCAAGACTATTTTCTGGCGCCATTGCCTGGGATCATAGCTTTATTTATAAGCTCACTTTAACGTGATATTGTTCGCTGCAAATTCTTCATCATGAGTAAAACTTCTGATGGGAACGTTCCTATATTACCATCCACTACAAGGAGAGGTATAACTCTGAACACCTCTGTTGCTCTTGATTCATCATCTGTAATGAGTAAACTTCTTACACCACCACATACACATGCTACACACACTACTACTTCTCCCGAGTCTGAAAATGCTTCTGATACTTTTGATGATGCTTCTATTATGCCTCATGATACTTGTTCACTAGGTCCTTTCCTAGATGCTACAATTGCTAGATCTAAACGAAAATACTGAAATTCCTGATGAAAATACTGGTACACGTGTTAATTCACCTGAGTCTAGAGATAGTCCCAGTGATGATCTTCAGGAAACATACATTGAACTTGATGATGAATTTATTGAAGAAGTTCATGCTACTACTAGTGCAAGTTATATTAAGAGTCTTCTTGCAAGACACGTTGTTATATATAAACCGTCTTATGATGCTAAGTTTGCTACATCTCCCATACACATTCAAGATAAGGATTATGATTTCTCTCTAGATTTATCTTACATATCTATTGTTGAGGGAGAACCTTTTTGTGGTACTGAAAACAAAAGTGCTATAGAACATATGAATGAGCTCTCATCTTTGAGTAGTTTATTTTCTAATGATATTAAGAAACGCAGTTACTTTGTTGCTAAAATTATCCTTTTATCATGAAAGATGAAGCTAAAACTTGGTTTAATAATTTGTCACCAGGATCTATTGATAGTCCTATTGGTTTGTTTAATGTTTTATTTCAGAAATATTTTCCTGATAGTGCTCAACATGTTGCTTTGCAAAGAATCTTTAATTTTAAGAAAATTTAAGGAGAGAAGATGCCTGAATCTCGGGCAAGATTTTGTTCTTTACCAAGAGCTAGCCCTGGACATCAATTACCTAAAAATGAACTACTAGATATATTTTATATTGGACTAACTGTTGAATCTAGGACATACCTGGATAGTTGTGCTGGTTGTGTTTTTAGGAAAAGAACTCATGAAGAAGCTGAGAAACTATTTGCCAAGATAAGCAAAAATCATGATGATTGAACTATACCTGAACCTACCCCAACACCAATACCAAAGAAGAGGGGAATGATTGAATTAACTGATGAAGTGATGCGGGAAGTGATATCCCACAAGTATAGGGGATCGTGTGTAGCCTTTTCGATAAGTAAGAGTGTTGAACCCCAACAATGAGCTAAAGGTAGGATAAATGTTCTATCAAGTTCTAGCAACCAAGGATACAACTCTACTCACACTACATGTTTACTTTATATAGGAAATAATACTATAGCAGTAATACGGGTATGAGAGGTAGCTTTGCAAGATAATAAACACAAGAAAGTAAATGTTAGTGCTGTAGCAATGAAATATACTAAGTAACCATAAACTAATAGTACCATGAGTGTGGAAAAGTGGTGGTAATTGTGATGGACTTGTCCATGATCAAATAGTCGAATACAAGGTTTATATTCATCTTTTATGTGGGAGAGGCAAAGCTAACAAGCTCTCACTATTCAATGATTGCAAGTACTTATGATTGGAACTCTAGCAAAAATCCGTAACTACTAGAAGACACATTAAGGTAAAAATACACAACCATAGCATTAAGATCAAAATGTTGTCTTTATCCTATATGCTTTAATCACTAGATTGGGGCTCATGTTTCTGTCACTCAAGCAGCCCTCCCTTTAGATTTCTCCATATACTACAAACCCTATGATGTGATCTATGCGCGCATAAACATATGTTGGGCACCATAGGACTTTAACAAAATAAATATATAGCTCAAACCATCCATAGAGATTCAACAATCAATCATATGACAAAAGGGAACTACACAAACATGACATAGATGCAATAGATCATCTGCAAATAATTGATAATGTCAAACACCATGTTTACATAGGGAGGTACAGAGGCGTGTGGGAGGATGAACCACTATATACAAGGAGGAATTGGCGATGGAGATGGCAGTGAAAACGGTGGAGAGAACAGTGCGGGGCGGCGCCGATGGTGGCACAGGGACTCCTTCCCTCCGTCGTCGACATCATGGGGGAGCGCCACCCCTTAGCCTTCTTCCTTCATGGAATATTGGGAGCCCTCCTCCATGGAGATGGGATCCATGCGGGAGGCAAATAAGTGGTTTTGGTGGCTGGAAATTCGTGATATGAGGTGTCTCCCACGACCTAGGTTTGCTTCCTTTATATAGTCTCACGGATTTCCATGATCCCATCTAAGTCTGCGGTAAATCGGGCTTTCTCGGCCGTTCGGACTCGGATTGGGACAAACTTTATGTCTACGACGTTCACCGCAAAATTTATGACAACTTTCAAGACCGCACTTTTTCCATTTTACATCGTCTTTGGGCGGTAACGTGGCAATATTTAAAAAGACTTTTCAGAATTCGACTCCAATAAGGTTTGCTCTTATATTTTTGATAATTCCTACAAATCAAAGTGTAAAACAAGAACATTGTTAACTTTCGCAACTATTAGTAGGTTAGTAAAAATAAATCATAAACTTAATATAAAAACAATTATCAAATGCATAAAAGTAGCATGAAACCATAAAAAATTATAGATACGTTTTGGACGTATCAACATCCCCGAGCTTAGTTCCTACTCGTCCTTGAGCAGGTAAGACGATACAAAGTTAATTATTTAGGTGACAAGCTACCAATAAAATCTTGATCATCATTATTTGTAAAAGCATTGCAAGCTTAGATCAAAGTACTCTAAACATATGCATGCTAGATATAATTCTAACAATGAAACTTAGCAACCATGTTGCAACATGAAAAGTAACACAAACAAAAGATCATGAATAATAATGCACTTGAAAGTTATACGTATTTAACCACTAGAACATAAATACCAGGACACCTTCAAAGTTCAAGTGGTGACTAGAAACAAATATTTTGATAACGGGTAATAACATATCATTAATCAATCAATAATAATCTTTGGGACTGATGCACATTAAACTCAAAATGACAACTATGCTTTCTTAATCGTGCATAAAGTTAGAATATGAATACTCAACATAAAGGTAAAAGATAGGCCCTTCGGAGAGGGAAGCAGGGATTAACATGTGTCAGAGCTTTTTAATTTATTAAACACAGAAGTAAAATGATTTTAGGAGGTTATTGTTCATGTCAACGAATGGTAATAGAGTTCTTGTTATCTTCCATACTAAGCAAGTTGAGAGCGGTTCTGAATTATTTATATTAGGCATTTATAGCATGTACTTTATATAGTATGAAACTCCTCCCCACCTTGCTTTCACAAACCATGGATAACCGAATCCTCGGGCGCCTGCCAACTATCTCATACCATGGAGGAGTGCCTATTTATTTATTTAGCTTTTTGATGTTATAATGGTCTGACTAGCTCTTTGCAAAATTAATGATGAGAGAATGAAGCATGCAAGTTGGGGTACTTAATTAGTATGGAAGATAACAAACCCAACTACTACTTCCTCATGAGCTAAAACAGTGTCACAAAATGAGAAGTATTTTGAAGGTTTTAAAGGTAGCACATGAAAATTTACTTGGAGTGGCGGTGAAATACCACATATAGGTAGGTATGGTGGATACATTTGGAAAACTTTGGTTTTTTAGGAATTGTATGCACGACTAGAGCTCATACTCAGTACAAGTGAAGACTAGCAATAGACTGGGAGCGTCAAATTAAGAGAGCAATAATGGCCATAATCATGCATAGAGACGAAAACATTATTAATCAAAGCATAAATGGTATTAAAAGTCAAAAACTAAATGATCACAGAGGCTAAAGGTGACTGGTTTGTAGTCATAACATGGTGTAAGCATGCGTCAAGTCAACCAAATAAAGCATTCGAAGGAGAATACCACAATATTATGCTTTGATGTGATAAAAACAACTCATGATTCTTTCAATGGCACATTAAGCACTCTCAGATGTTTGATACAAGTCATGCTACATCAATTACTACTAATTATAGAATTAAAACAATATCCAACATGCCATGGTAACGTCTAGCCACAGTCTAAACAAGCTTTGTTTTTTCACCGTTATAAGGATGAAATATTTTATTACTTTCCAACACCATCACTTTATTTAAAAAAAACTCTCCAAATGATATATCAATGAAAAAAGAGAGTAACACTACCCTACAAGAACTAACCGATCTGAATAAGAGATGCATGCAAAACAAGAGCTAAAAAGAGGAGGAGTTGTAGTAGCTAGAAGAAAAACAAAGAATATGAGTATGATAGGAATAAGGTATTCATATGAAAAAGTGGAGAGTGTCTCTCTCCCACACAAGAATGCTAGGTTCCAACTAAGTTTATTGCATCAAGGGAAAAAATAAAAGCAAACAAACGCTCCAAGTAAAGTTCATATGATGTGACCGAATAAAAATATAGTTTCATTAGAAGTGACCTGATAAGTCGCTGATGAAGAAGGGATGCCTTGGGCATCCCCAATCTTAGACGCTTGAGTCTTCTTGAAATTTGTTGGGATGAACCACAGGGGCTTCTTGAAATTTTTCTGGGATGAACCACGGGGACATCCCCAAGCTTATGCTTTTCACTCTTCTTGATCATATTATATTATCCTCTTTTCTTGACCCTTGAAAACTTCCTTCATACCAAACTCAAAACAATTTTAATTAGAGGGTTAGTACATAATAAAAAAACTCACATGTTATCCATATACACAAGCATTATTAATACTTTTTCAACATTAGCTATAGCCACTGACGTTTTATGGAGCAAACAAATCCACTCAACATAGTAAAAGAGAGAATGCAAGTAACAGAGCAGAATCTGTCAAAACCAGAACAGTCTGTAATAGCTGAGGATTAAGCACAAAAAAATTTAGGTCATATTGATCTTTCTGTGAATTTGTACGAATTTAATAGTGGACAGCAGAAATCTGTTCCTACGCAGAAATCAAAATCTAACTTCAACTTTTCACTAGAAGACTTTACTTGGCACAACAAAAACGAGTAAATAAAGATACAAAGGAGTTTCTACATAAGTAAAAAAAACACCTTGAATCAAAGAAAACATAAGAAAAAATTGCAAAAAAATAAAACATGGGTTATCTCCCAAGAAGTGCTTTTCTTTAACGCCTTTCAGCTAGGCCCGATAATATTCCCAAAGTCCCTCTATCAAACCCATTTTTTTTTGAATTACAGAAAGGTTGCTTAAGTCAAAAAAATTATAAATGAAAGGTAATACCTAAAAATAATCAAATGAAAATGCAAAGAGGCCACTCTTACAATAGTCAGAATGTGTCCAGAAAAACAGCAGCTGGAAAACGTATTTATTAGATGCACTTAAACATGTCATAATTTTTTTCCAATTTTTGCGCATGCATAGGGTTAGATGATACATAACTAGTTGAATATTCGTGACTTTTTGAGTTTTGAGTAAAATATAAAAAATCATACAGTGAGCAGCAAATGCCGAAAACAGAAAAAATTCTTAAATATGCATCAACTAAAACTAAATGCGTAAAACTTGGTACTTTATTTTTTTAGAAACTAAAATAATAGAGATTAAACAAGAACTAAACTTCGTAGTAACAACAAAGAAACCTAAAATAGATTAAAGAAAATTAAAATACATGTTAAGACAATACATATCAGGTGAAAAGGGTAATATAGATCATGAACGATACAACCTCATTTTTTTTATAGATAGGGGGGTGACTCAGGCATCCCCAAGCTTAGACGATTGTATCTTTTTGAATATGTTCTTGGGATGCACCAAAATATCCTCAAGCTTGAGCTCTTGCATCCTTTTGTTCAGCTCATATCACCATATTGATTAGATATTATAAGCTATATCTACATAAAACTTCACAAAATTCATTAGTACGGTTAGTAATCATTAATTAAAATCCACTCATGTTCAAGTATCGACTGTTTTTAGTTTCAGAAAAGTTGTTCTAGAAATATTCTTGGAATTGGAAAATTCGAAGGCCGGAAGTCTTAGAAATCCCGGAGGTTCCAAGGAGTCCCCGGAGGGGGGCCTCAGGGGGCCCACACCATAGGGAGCCCCACACCACCACCCCTCTGCCCTTTCGCCTATTTATTGCCACCGAGGTAAAAACCCTAAAGATATACCACTTTTACCAGAGAAACACCAAAGGCCGCCGTCACCGTCATCCCGAGATCAGGAGTGTTCTGGAGCTCTCCCGGGTACCCTGACGGAGGGGAAAATCATCACCAGAGGGGTCTACACCACTATGCCCTCCTTCAAAGTGATGCGTGAGTAGTTCATCCCTGGACTACGGGTCCATAGAAGTAGCTAGATGGTTGTTCTCTCCACTTTGTACCTCATGTTTACATCTTGTGGGCTGCCTAACATGATCAAGATCATCTTTATGTAATGCTACATGTTGTGTTTGCTGGGATCCGAGGAATGTTGAATGCTATGTCTTTTGATTATCAATCTATCATAATATCTCCATGCTTATGTTATTTATGATCTTGCATTGATGGAGGGATGATAACCCAGTAGGTTAACGTCAAGGTGTAACTCGGCCCAAAGGGAGCTGCGCAAGACCCGGCTTAAGGAAAAGGAGTTTCTAGAAGGCCCTAGAGTGTAGGCCTCATAACCCGGATTGTGGGTTTTGATAAGGAAACTTAGGGTTTGTAAGCGGTGACCGGGTAGGACTCCGGGTGTGCCTTGGATAGGAAGCCAGGGGTGCCGGATATTATATAAGCCGGCTCCGCGGGTTAGATTAGGGACGAGTTTTACTAGCTATTCGAGTATCCCTTGTAACACGAGAGTTGAGCTTGTGAATATAGATCGGAGACTCGGCGACTTGATTGCCAGAGCTACCAGCATGATTTCCCCTGAGCAAAACCCTCTCCCAAACACCAGAGTCGAATTGTCCCAAGATAAGTTACCCATGGTAACGTCTGCCGTGATTATCCCACAACAGTTGGTGGCCACCGTGGGGCCTACGTCTAAGGGTGTTTACATCACGGGAGAAGCTCGGGAGAACATGAAGAACCTCGTCATTGGCGAGATCCTCACCCGCCCCGAAGGAGAGAAGATGGTGGACGATTCTGGCTGGGGGCCAGAGTCGGATCTGCTTGAATCTGGATCAACGTCTTCATCGGCATGGTACGTACGTCCGGTTCAATCCCTGATGATTTTGAATGTGATTCTGTATCAGGAGAAGCGAGCTGCATTCAGTCGGATGGAGAAGAATCGGTCGGAATGGTAGATCCGATAGAAGAGCCCACCACGAAGAGGGAACAGCCGGAGGAGCCGGCATGGACCCCGTGTGGCCAGGTCATGAGAGAAGATGATACCGAGTCTATCCTGCACCTGCTGGAGGACCGGTACGGGGAGGATAGCTGTGATGAGGAGGAATATGAGTCTTCGCCAGGCATCGCGCGCCAGGTCGCGGTCTACACGGCCCCTGCAACCAATCTCAATCAGGGGGACGTGACTACGGCCGCGGTCAGAGCGGCGCGAGCGCTGGCCCAACAGCAAAACCCGGCCGATGGGAACCCGGTTCTGACCTGGGTCGACGGAGAATCGGCTTTGGTCACTAGCCGGGCGGCGGATAGCGAGTTGCAAGCGAATATGTTCGGATTTATGGCAAACAGGATGCCAGGGGCGGGTCCTTCAAACCCACAATACCCGGCTCTGTTCAGTAACAATCTGATCTTGGATCCACGGTCCTAGCTACTGTGGTAACCCCGGAAAACGCCGCGGCGTGTGCCAGGGATCTGGATGTAGCACGCCGTGCATTGGAGCAGCAAAGGAGAGATGTGGAAGCAGAAAAGCAAGGGATAGCCACACGCCAACGTGAGCTGGATGCATTGGAGAACCGGCTCCGGGTTGAGACAACTAGGGCGCATCAAAGATACCAGACGAGATTACCGGCAACCGGTGGAGTCATAAACCCGGCTGCGCTATTCATCACACCCCAGGATCAGCCAATTCCGGCCGCGAATCAAGAAACTGTACATCAGCCTGCGATCGGAGGAGGACAGCCGGCAAACGTATATGCCGGGTTACCCACATTGCAGACTGGGGTCGCTGTTGGCAACACAGCACCACCACCACCACCATCACGATTTCGCACGCCTCCAGGTCAGTTCAACAACCCCATGAATAATGTATATGCAGCAACAATAGCATTGGATCGCATCCCCGTAAGAGAGTCACCCCATGCGGATGAGACCCGGTGGGCGATAGATTGATTGCGCACGGCAGTGGCTCAGCAAGTCAATTACCTGGATAATAGGAGTGGAATGCATGGAACACCGTATATTTGTCGGCAACATGGCAATATCGGCAATATTCAAACAAGTTCAGCACGACGGAGGGCAGAGCAGCAGCAAATGCCGCCTCCTCCCCGCATTCAGGCCGCACCAGCAGCGTCAGCAGCACAAGATATTGTGGATAGTTCCAGAGCCAGGCGAGCCGCGGCCGGGTCTGCAATACACGGGCCCGCAGCAGCGCCACGCCCAGCCGTACCCCCGCAGGATCACATGTTTCCCGAGTGAGGCCAGCACTGACTAATCTCGCTGGGCCTAAGTGTCTGACGGATAACATCAGGGTTGTGCCTTACCCGGATAAATTCAAGGAACCGGGTAAAGTAGTAAACTATGAGCCGACTATGGACCCAGAAACATGGTTGAGCAGCTATAAGATGGCAATGTCGATTCGCAACGCATCCGAAAATCTTCAAGCCAAGTTCATGTACTTAACGATG
Organism: Alopecurus myosuroides; assembly: GCA_028641055.1. Taxonomy (NCBI): domain Eukaryota; kingdom Viridiplantae; phylum Streptophyta; class Magnoliopsida; order Poales; family Poaceae; genus Alopecurus; species Alopecurus myosuroides. Next base: position 142,948,438 of record CM054063.1, read on the forward strand.
TCAGAGGGAGCAGCAAAGTTGTGGTTCAACAATTTACCCAAAGGATCTATCAAGTCATGGAGTGAGTAGAAAACTGCGTTTATCAAGCACTTTCACGGAACATGCAGGAAGTTGTTTACTATCGATGATCTAGAACGGTGTGTACAAAAGAAGGGAGAGTCGGCGCGCAGCTGGGTGCGCCGGGTTATGGAGATACTTCACTCGTCCACGAATATTCAGCCAAAGGATGCGTTACAAGCTATGGCAAAGACATGAAAGTATATACCTTTAGTGCAAAAGCTAACACGCATGAAATCTAGTCGGAATGCTTCAGAGGTTACAATGGGAGAGTTAATGGACGCGTGCAACAAGCACGCTGCTACGGATACCACAGAAGAGGACGTCGATGATAAGAAAGCAAAAGAAAACACGAGCAATAATGGAAGAGCCTGCAATGGATCTACGCCGGGTAACAATGGAGGAAATAATGGAAACAACCAGAATAAACGCAGGATCCGTTTTCCCTTCCAAGGATAGATCAGATCATAGATGAAGTGGCTGGAAGTGACCTATTATGTTTCCTGGATGCGTATTCAGGGTATCATCATATCAAGCTCAAGAAGGAAGACTTGGAGATAACATCGTTCATAACCCCTTTTGGGGCTTTCTGTTACAAAACCATGACATTTGGGTTAAAGAACGCTGGCGCAACTTACCAGCGGTGCATTCAGAAGCGATTTGAGGATCAAATTGGACGCAACGTTCATGCCTGTGTGGATGATGTGGTGATCAAGACCAGGAAAGCGGAAACATTCATTGACGATCTAAAGGAAACATTCAAGAATCTGAGAAGATATCAGATGAAGCTTAACCCCACAAAGTGTGTATTTGGAGTTCCAGCAGGAAAGTTACTCGGTTTCATCGTCTCAAAAAGAGGGATTGAGGCAAACCCGGACAAAATCAAAGCCATCCAGAGTCTGAAAAAGCCGGAAAACCTGAAGCATGTTCAGAAGCTTACAGGGTGCATAGCAGCGTTGAGCCGATTTATATCCAGACTCGGAGAGAAATCAATACCCTTATACCGGCTCTTGAGAAAATCCGATAAATTCGTTTGGGAACAAGAGGCGGATGAGGCGTTCGAGGCATTAAAGAAGCAGTTATCTGAGGCACCAGTCTTAGCAGCCCCGGGTCCTAAAGAGCCCATGCTACTATACGTTGCGGCCGGGCCCCGGGGAGTTATTGCAGTGGTTGTTGTCGACCGCAAAGAGGATGGAAAAGATCACCCGGTTTAGAGGCCGGTTTATTACGTCAGCGAGGTACTATCAGAGGCGAAGCAGCGCTACCCACATTGGCAGAAGTTGGTTTTCGGGGTCTTCATGGCCAGCCGGAAATTGAAACCATATTTTCAGGAACACCCCATAACAGTGGTTAGCTCTATACCAATGTCGGATACCATCAGAAACTTGGATGCAACAGGTAGAATAGCCAAGTGGGCTGTCGGGGGGTTACCCCCGAGTAGGGTAAAGGCAAGTGGTAAAGGCAAAGGTCAGAGTAGAAGTTTGGTCGAGTAGCCGCCTACCCGGTAACTTGCTACCCGGTCGACTGCTACTCGGTCTTACTAAAAGATGCCCAGAAGAAGGAATCAACCAAGTTCTGCCCATTCGAGTAGAAGAGTTGGCCCGAGTAAAATTGGCGGGAATCTACTCGGGCCAGAAAGTCAAAGGAGCCGTTCTGACACAGGATCCCGCGTATCCTGGGTCCGTACTTGGCACTATTCGAACCACTGTTCATCTGGGACCGGCTAACTGACAGTGACAGTGTGGAAGCAGGCGGTCGCAGGATAAGGGGGCCCTACTCTGTGTTTGGCACAGTGATACCAGTCTGTCCCCTTGGTTTTGCCCAACGACTTTACGGATACAGCCAAGATTAGGAACCAAAGCTGTCAGCGAGAACTCGGAAGAAGGACGATGTGCACAATATGTCGACACTTGTCCATGTTTGGACGTATCCGGCTGGGCACCGTGTATATAAGGTGCGCCGCCGCCTCCTGCGCGAGGGATCGCATACCAGAACCCTAGAAACCCTAAGTTCTTGACCTAGTTCATCACATAGAGAGGAGAGTGGCTACTCGGTAGCAAGATCATTTGTACTGTGACTACTCGGAGAGACGTCGTAATACACAAAGAAAGGCAGGAGTAGGGGTTTTACCTCCTCACGAGGGCCCTGAACCTGGGTAGATCGTGTTGTCTGCGGTGCTTTGTTCTTACCTCACGCGGATACTCGTCGCGTGATCCCTCCCCGAATACCTCCAGCGTCCATCGTCCCCACATCTTTAGCCATCCTATGGCATCTGCCGTGACACCACCACGACAGTTGGCGCCCACCGTGGGGCAACCAGCGGCGCTGGCTGGAGTTTCTGTTCGGACGGGATCTTCTTCAGCGGAGCGCGTGGTCTGTGGCCTGGTCCACAGATTCGGCTCCTTCGACTTCGTCACTGACAACGCAGGTGATTTCGGCGGCAAGGCCATGCCGGAGGGCGGCACGGTGATCTCCTTCGGCTCGCACCTCGTCTACGTCGCCACCGCCGTCGTCAACGAGTTTCCGGAGGAGGTGTTGTTGGCAGAGGATCCTCCTGCCGTCATCGCTGCTCGCGGAAGGCCTACGCGCTTTTCCGCGGACAGCGTTGAGGTAATGGTGGCCGGCCAGGCTACGAACGCCGGCAAGGGTGCTGCTGGCGCTGCGACTGTCGTCGACGATCCTGCTGGCTCGAGCGCTGCCGGGAAGCAGCCCAAGCCCTACGAGAAGGAGAGCAACCGCATCCCTCCTCTCTCTACTACTCCAACCATCCCTGCGTCCGCGGGAAGAACTGGTATGCTGCCTCCCACCGACCTCGAGCTCTTGAACATGAAGGAGCAGCTCGATAGGGAGCGCCAGGCACTTCTTGCCGAGCAGGCAGAGTTTGAGAAGATTAGACTTGAGCTTAGTTTAGACCAGATCGAGTACAACAAGGCACACGGCTTCACGCCAGTCGCTAGGCGTGCTAGCAAAGTAGGTCCTACTCGGCGCAACTTAGGCGCCGAGATGGCGACAGTTGGAGAGGTTCCTAGTCAGTCTGCCACCGCAAACACTTCCACCAGGCCCAGATATAGCACCCCCGCAAAGACACTTAGAGCTGCAGAGGCCGTAGCCGCCGAGTTGCCTCGACTCGACGGCGACGCGCGCATTAGGCAGCAAGAACGGCTCAATGAGTTGGTGTTGGAGGCCGCGAGGCAGAACGAGGAGTTCCGGAAGGCAAACCCGGGTGCTGGCGGCTCGCAGGTGGTGCATTCGCATGCGGCTAGATCTATGGATCAGGCCTCATCTCCGCACCCCAGTCGCGAGAAGGACCGCAGTCGCACCTCGGGTGGAAACAGGCAACTGCAGGTGTACGACCCGACTGACGCCGCGAAACAGTTAGATGTGCCCCGTCAGTCCGGCCAGAAAAACAACTCTGCTGGAGCAGGCTTTCAAGCCCATAAAGCTCAAAGCCAAGCGCGAGGAGGAGATCGTCCGGGTACTTCACGGCAGCAGGCTGCTCAGCCTACTCGGCAGAGGCCTCGCCAGGCAGCTGCTGCTCAGCCGCGTGCGGTTGACCGAGTAGCCAACCTGGTGGAGCAGCCTGTGGCCATGGAGGAGGACAAATATGATGACGGCAACTCGGCTATGGGGCTGGCCGGATATGACATCCTGGACCGAGTAGGAGAGCGCGTGCTGGAGCCCGCTGATGTTCGTTACAAGCTGGATCGGATCAACCTGTCTGCGCGGCTAGAGAACACGGGGCCTCCCGGTCCTGCCTGTTTTGGCCCGCGCATCATGAACGAGCCTTCCGTGAAGAACTTCCAGCTCGCGAGGGGCACCAAGAGCTAAAACGGCAGCACCAAGCCAGAAGATTGGCTCAACGACTACGTCACTGCGGTTCACATCGCGAGTGGCAACAGAAGGTGGGCTGTGCGCTATGTGCCGCAAATGCTAGAGGGTCCAGCTCGCACTTGGCTCAATGGTTTGCCCAAGGGTAGCATTAACTGCTGGCTGGACTTCTCGGAGGCGTTCATCAGCAACTTCACCAGCACGTACAACAGGCCGAATAGGCCGCAGCAGCTGTCGGCTTGCCGGCAACGAGAAGACGAGACGGATCGCGAGTATCTTACTCGGTGGAGCACATTGCGGAACACCTGTGAGGGTGTGAACGAGGCGCATGCCATCACTTGGTTTGCGCAAGGGTGCAAGCATGGCAGCATGTTGTGGCAAAGGTTGCAGAGGGAGATGCCGAACACTCTGGCGGAGACCATCAAGATCGCGGATCAGTACGCGCTTGGTGATCCTACTCATCCACTGCTAGATTCCTCCGAGCCGAGAAGAAATTTCAAGCGCAATGAGTTCCGCAACAAGCGCAGGGGTGACCGACTAGATACTCGGTATGACCCTGAGGAGGTGAATGCTGTGGGAATTGGAGCCGGGAGTGGCCAAGGGCAAAAACCTGCTGGAGCCCAGTACGGGCGCAACCAGAACCAGGGCCAGGGCAACAAGAAGCCATACCGAGCTCCTCAATCGGGTAGCGGCAACTCGGAGCCGGCTAAGAAGCTTGTCTTTGATGACATGAAGGAGGGCCCGTGAAGTTTCCATACCCATCACCCTTCAAGGCCAGCAAACCACACTACTCGGCAGTGCGAATGGTGGGATCTGATCAGGAATGAGGGCTTACCTCCTCCTCCTCCTCTGCCAGCCGTGAATGCTCCTGTTCAGCTTGCTCGCGCACCCGCAGCTCGGCCTCCTGTCTTCCCGAGAAGAGAGAATGTGAACCAAGTGGCTTTAGGAGCCAATCGCAACTTCAACAACGAGCGTTACCGCAACAACAACAACCGCAACTTCAACAACAGAGGCAACAACAACAACTTCCAAGGCAACAACAATGGCAACAATGATGATGGGGGCCGCAACCAATACCAAGAGCACCACGAGAGCTACATGATCTTCACTTCCGAGCCTGTCGACAAGCAGTCGCAGCACAGGCGCGCTATGGAGGTGAATGCTGTGATCCCTGCCGTTCCTCACTACATGCACTGGTGCAACGTAGAGATCACGTGGTCTCGAGCTGATCATCCTAAGGTAATGCCCAATCCGGGTAGCTACGCCTTGGTGCTGGATCCTACCTTCCTGGGTCCCGAGAAGAATGTGAAGTTCAGCAAGGTGCTAATCGACAACGGCAGCAGCATCAACATCGTGTACAAGGATACACTCGAGAAGCTTGGCATCAGCGAGAACATGCTACTACCCAGCAAGACCACTTTCCACGGCATTGTGCCGGGGATCTCTTGCTCCCCAATGGGCCAAGTGTGGCTGGATGTGCTATTCGGAACCAGGGAGAATTGCCGCACAGAGAGGCTGAAGTTTGAGGTGGTTGACCACCAAAGCCCGTACCATGCTCTACTCGGCAGAACTGCTCTGAGCAAGTTCATGGATTCCACCCACACTGCGTACTTGAATATGAAGATTCCTGGTCCCAATGGCGTGATCACTATCGCTGGCGATTACAAGAAGTCCATGGAGTGTGCCTCTGCTGGTTCTCAGCTGGCAGAGTCAATGGTGATTGCTGCCGAGAAGAAGAAGATACATGAGGTGGTGGCTATGGCGCAGGCTGCGCAAGGTGTTGTGCCCGGGATGCCGAGCTCCCAGCACGGCACTGCTTTCTAGGCTTCTAAGGAGACGAAGAAGGTCCAGGTAGACCCCAAGTTCCCCGACCGAGTAGCCATCATTGGATCCGGGTTGTCGGAGAAATAGGAAGGCGAGCTCATCCACTTCCTCCGTGAGAATCGGGATGTGTTTGCCTGGTCCAATGAAGATCTGCTAGGTGTCCCGAGGGAGTTGGTTGAGCACTCTTTACATTTGCGTCCAGACGCCAAGCCGGTGAAGCAAGCTATGCGTCGTTTCGGAGATGAGAGGAGAAAAGCTATCGGTGATCAGATCACCAAGTTACTGGTCAGCAATTTCATCATGGAGGTTCTGCATCCGAATTGGCTAGCCAACCCGGTCATGGTCGAGAAGAAGAAGGAGGACCCCAAGGCTGCTACTGCATGGCGCATGTGCGTCGACTACACCGACCTGAACAAGGCCTGCCCCAAGGACCCTTTTCCGCTACCTCGCATCGATCAGGTTATCGATTCCACTGCTGGTTGTGAGCTTTTGTCTTTCATTGATGCCTACTCGGGCTTTCATCAGATCGCTCTCAACCCTACTGATCAAATAAAGACTGCTTTCATTACCCCGTACGGGGCTTATTGCTATCGTGTCATGTGTTTTAGCTTGAGGAATGCGGGTGCAACCTATCAGAGATGCATGCAGAAATGCTTGCATGATCAGCTCGGCAAGAATGTGCAGGTGTACGTAGATGACATTGTCATCAAAACGAATAAAACACATACTCTGCTTGCCGACCTTGAGGAAACCTTTGCTAACCTACGCAAGTAAAAAATGAAGCTGAATCCGCGTAAGTGTACCTTTGGTGTACCAGCTGGAAAGCTACTCGGTTTTCTGGTTTCTAGTCGGGGCATTGAGGCTAACCCTTCAAAGATAAAAGCTATTGAGAGCATGTCTTTGCCGAGATCCTTGAAGGATGTGCAAAAGTTTACTGGTTGTTTGGCATCTCTGAGCCGTTTTCTCGGCCGAATGGGCGAGAAGGCCCTGCCTCTCTACCAATTGATGAAGAAGAGTGATAAGTTCGTCTGGACTCCGCAAGCAGACGTGGCGTTCAATGAGCTGAAGGCAATGCTGGGTAGCGCTCCCATCTTGGCTAGTCCGCTACCCAAGGAGCCTATGCTGCTGTATATTGCTGCTACTAACCGAGTAGTCAGCGTGGTGATTGTGGTGGAGCGAGAAGAAGAAGGCAAAAGTTTGCAGCGCCCCGTGTACTATCTGAGTGAAGTGCTGTCGAGCTCCAAGCAAAACTACCCGCACTTTCAGAAGATGACCTACAGCGTGTACCTGGGCGCTAAGAAGCTGAAGCACTATTTCCAAGAGCATCCTATTACTGTGGTGAGCTCTGCTCCCATCTCTGATATCATGGGCAACAAGGAGGCGAGTGGCCGAGTAGCCAAATGGGCGATTGAGCTAGCCGCGTACGCTCCCGCGTATGCGAGAAGAGAAGCTATCAAGTCTCAAATTCTGGCGGAGTTTCTAGTGGACTGGGCCGAAGTGCAGTATGAACCTCCTGCTCCAGTTTCTAACTATTGGAAGATGCACTTTGATGGCTCGAAGGTGAAGGAAGGGCTCGGGGCTGGCGTAGTGCTTACGTCACCCAAGCGAGATCAGCTCAAGTACGTGCTGCAGATACACTTCAAGGCATCCAACAACGTTGCAGAGTACGAAGCCGTGGTACACGTCTTGCGAGTAGCCAAGGAGGTGGGTGTGCAGCGCATCATATGTTATGGCGATTCTGATCTGGTGGTGCAGCAAGTTTCTGGCACGTGGGATGCGTTGGATGCCAACATGGCATCGTATCGCTTCCTGGTGCAGTCTATGACTGGATTTTTTGAAGGCTGCGAGTTCCAGCACATCCACCGAGCAGAGAATGAAGCAGCAGACGAGCTGTCCAAGTTGGGATCTTCCCGGCAATACATCCCAGCGGGAATTGCTTTGGAGCATTTGAGGAAGCCATCTATCAAGCCCTCCCCCAACTCGGAGTCTATCTTTGTTCCTTCTCTGCCAAGCGAGGAAGCTGAGCCCATGGAAATTGACTGGGAGAGTGCAACACAGAACCCGGGGACTGCCGTTCCCTACTCGGGGACTGTCGTTCCCTAATCGGGGACTGCCACTCCCTACTCGGGGACTGCCACTCCCTACTCGGGGACTGTCCTTCCTTACTCGGGGACTGCCCCTCTCGACCCAGAAGCTGTTGCGTTCATTGAAGAAGTTCTCGCTAACCGATCAGGGCTTCAGAGGAGTGCTCCTAACCCTCCAGAGCAGCAGCAGATACCTGTTCCAATGGAAGTGGACGAACCAGTGTTTTCCTACACGGGAGACACCGAGTTGGGCAATGCCCATATTATCCTTTCTAAAGGACGGTACCGTGCCAGAAGACGAAGTTGCTGCAAGGCAGATTCAGAGGAGATCCAAGGGATACACCATATTACGAGATGAGCTGCACAAGAGAAGCGCTACTGGTGTGCTGCAACGCTGCGTGTCACCCGAGGAAGGAGAAGAAATTCTGGTGGAGATACACCAAGGAGAATGTGGGCATCACGCCTCTTCTCGGGCATTGGTCAAGAAGGCTTTTCGGCATGGATTCTATTGGCTCATGGCCTTGAAGCAAGCTGAAGATATCGTGAGGAAATGCAATGGCTGTCAAAGATTTGCAAGTAAGATTCATTTGCCTGCTTCCGAGTTGAAAACCATTCCCATTACTTGGCCCTTCGCCGTTTGGTGCTTGGATATGGTTGGTCCCTTCAAGCCGGCTAGAGGCAACATGACTCACATCTTGGTCATGGTTGACAAATTTACCAAGTGGATAGAAGTGAAGCCTATTCGGAAGTGCGATGGAGCCACAGCTGTGAGTTTCTTGAAGGATGTGATCCTAAGATACGGCTACCCGCACAACATCATCACGGATAATGGCACGAACTTTGCTGAGGGAGGAATGGTGCGATTCTGCAGAGATAAGCATATCCGACTAGACTTTGCGTCAGTCGCGCATCCGGCCTCGAATGGGCAAGTTGAAAGGGTTAACGGCATGGTGCTAGCCGGTATAAAGCCAAGGCTGATTGAGCCGCTGCTGAAAACACCTGGGTGTTGGCTAGACGAGTTGCCAGCGGTATTGTGGAGTCTAAGGACTACACCTAACCGGTCAACCGGCTACACGCCATTCTTCTTGGTATATGGGGCTGAGGCCGTATTACCGATAGACCTAGAGCATGACTCCCCCCGAGTAACCCTCTACACTGACGTGGAGGCGAGAGAAGCTCGAGAAGACGACGTTGACCTGCTTGAAGAAGCAAGAGAGCTGACTCTGTCACGTTCGGCTATCTACCAGCAAAACCTGCGGCGCTATCATAGCCGAAAGGTGAACCCAAGGGTTTTCCGAGAAGGAGACATGGTTCTTAGGCTCGTGCAGCGCACAGCCGGGATGCACAAGCTCTCTCCTCCTTGGGAGGGACCTTTCATCGCGAGGAAAGCTTTGCACAATGATGCATACTATCTAGTCGACGTACAGCCATCCCAGAAGAACAGGGTAGACAAAGCTGGAGAGGAATCCAAGCGTCCCTGGAATGTAGCTCTACTCCGTCGCTTTCATTCGTGAGCAAAATGTGTATGTACTCTCATTTCTACTTTGCAATCTGAAATTGAACTCGGGGACTGCCCTCGTCCAAATTGCTCTAAGTGTTTCTACTCGGTTTTACTCCTTGCCTACTCGGTTGCTCTGCTTCAAAGTTCATAAGTATATTGAGTAATGTGTTTAAACCTACATGCCAACTCTTCGACTCTGCTGCTGTCCGAAACCCGGCTTCATGGCAAGCAAGAGAACAAGCACAAGGTCAATGAGCACAAGAAAAATTGCTAAGGAAGGAGGGGGTGCAGGAGCCGAGTAGGGTGTCTTCTTACTGCTATTACTTGTCTTTTCTTTTCGGCTAACTGGTGGGCTGCGTTACTATGACTGTTTTCTAAGTGGCTAAGTATTTGCAACTCTGCCTTCGAATTCTTGTGACTCGAATACCAATAAAGCAGTAAACTGCGGGTAGAGCTAAGACGAGAAGAAAGAGTGAATAAGAAACGCAACTCGGGGACTTGCATGGAAACGCAACCCGGCATCGAGCCAGCGTTGCTCAAATTGACTAATTTCAAAATAAATAAAGTGGGGATAAAAATTGAGTAGCAAGCAAAACAAAAATAGTCTGATACATTTGCTCCCGGCATCCCGGGGATCTGATAAGTTTTTGGGAAGAAAGTTTGCAGATAAAATCATGACGAGGTAGCGGTGTTGTCGATGCTGGCTTTGGCTGCTTCATCTTCTGTGGCGATCTTGGTCGCGTCCGCCTCCGAGCTGGCATCTACAGTCTTGGTGGCTGCTTCTTCGGTGCTGGTGTTGGCTGCGTCCGTCTCCGAGTGGACGGGGACGGACTGCTCCATCTCGACATCACGCTCAGTGGCAACTGGGTCGGAAGTGGCCGTGGCCACCGAGAAGGTACCTGCTGCCGAGGAGGAGCCAGAAGCTTGGGCGTGGGGGTGCAGCGTGTCGTCGAGGGCGGCTCCTGATGAAGTGCCGAACCCGAGGGCGGCTGTGTCGATCTCCTCGATCTCTTCATCGCTACTCGCGACGGCGACGCCCTTCCCCTTCCCGGCTTTGCCTCCAGGGGATTCGAAGAAGCCCAAGTCCGAATCGGACTCTGCATCATCATCTTCCTCCTCGTCCTCCTCCACCTCGGTGTCGGGCTCGGTGAGGCCGTCGATGAAGGTGGCCGTGTCAGCATACTCCGCGACCTCATGCGCAATCAGCTTGCGCATGGTCACGCAGTTGGAATCCGTCTCCCACTTGGAATTGTCGCGCTTCCCGCGGATAATCTCCATGTTCAAATTCTCATACCAGGAGGCGACGCAGAGAAGCATCAAGTCAGCACCCGCCCGAGCTCCCGAGGCGCGCCATTTCTTCAGCTCGGCCTTCACGTTGCGCAACTTCAGAGCAAGGCCACGAATGGTGGTTGGCGCGGAGTCTTGGGGCCAGAATAGCTTGTGGAGCTCGAAGCCGACGCGCACTAGATCGGTGCCCACGCTGGCTAGGCATTCGAACTGTCCTCGCATCACCAGCAGGCTATCCTCGATCTCGGCTCTGGTGTCAGCTGCCTCGCCTTTCTCAACACGAGCTGCTTGGGCCTTGGCCAAAGCAGGCGCGCAAGAAGACACGATGTCAGGGAAGATTACTGCAACAGCAAGTGAGAAATTCAGAAACGGAATCAGAGAAGAGGTAGAACCGAGAAGAAAAGATGCAGAAAAGAGAAGACTTACGGTTCAACTCGTGGCGAAGCTCCTGCAGCTGGGTCTTCCACGTTTCTTCATTGGACACATGCCTCTCCTCGAGCAAGCGGAGCCCATTCAATTGAGTGAAGAGCCCTGCGTTAGCTTTCTTTAGTACTTCGCACTCCTGCTCAAGGGCCTTTATCTTGGCAATGGACGCGGTCTCGGCCTTTGTCTTCTCGGCAATTACTCCGTCCTTCTCGGCAGCAATGTCGATGGCATCTTGAAGCGCAGTGCGCAGCTGGAGTTGCAGTTTCTCCATCTCGGAGGCATGTTCACTCTGCAGGGCGGTAGCTTGGCTCGTCAGTCGCACCTCCACCTCAGCAGGTTTGATGCAGTCTTGATGTTCCTCGGCAAATTTCTTGTGATCTTCTGCGGAGAGGCAAGCAAGGTTAGCAGAGAAGCAGAAAAACAAAAGAAACAAATATCAGGCAGAGTAGACGGCAAATCACCTTCTAGTCTCTTGATGGTGGTCTCGGCGTTCTCAACAAATGTACGGCAGTGCTTGTCTTCTTCAGCCAGGGCTTTAAAGTTCGCTGCAGAGTAGGGACAGTTAACGCAAAAAGCAGAAGCGGGCGTAAACAAAAAACGCAAGAACCGCGTAGCTAGAAGCGTACCTTCCACTTCAGAAAGCTTCAGGGTGCTGTCCATCACATTCTTGTCGGCTGCCTCCGCAGCTACCTTCTCCCTCTCCAGAGCAGCAATTCGCCTCCTGGCGATAGCATGATTCCAGAGTAGCCGACGATGCAGGTCGGTCCGCTTCAGAACGCTATCCTGAGAAGCGAAAGGAAAACAAGTTAGACAAAGAAGTAAAGATTCAACCCGAGTAGGCGGCTACTCGGAGAGAGCATCCGGCTACTCGGCCAGAATCTCGGGGACTGGGTGATGGTAAAGAAAAATGAAGACGAATAGGAGAGAAGAAAAATGCAACTCGGAGAGGGCAAATTAAGACTTACCGCATAAGCCTGCTCGAGGTCCTCGGCGTTCTTGCGATGCAGAAACATCTTGGCAGCAAGAGTTGCAGTGTCGGTGGAGACGGTCATGGGTTTCTAACCCAAGTCCACCTTGTTCCAATCAATGCACATGTGGTCGATCGCGCCCAGCCCGAGGCCATCCCACTGGGTTGTGCCGAGAATCTTGCTGTCCCACTTGGCGTCAATGAAGCCAACCGTGTCGAGTACCTGCTCAAGGCTCTGTGACGTTATCGTCTGGTCCTGAACTCCGCGAGAAGCAATGGTGACGGACTTGTTTTGGTTTGGAGCTGGGGGCGGGGAGTTCACGGCCACGACCTTCCTTCCCTTCTGAAGGGCAAGTTTCTTATCCTTAGGGGTAAAGCCGATCTGGTTTTGTTGGCTAACCTGCACCATGTAGTCCGGGATCGGGGCTGAGCAGCGGCAGCAACGGCGGCAGCAGTCGCAGCAGCAACCGCGCCGGGCTCGCGAATCACCAACTGTCCAGTCGATGTTGGCGGCGGCATCTGCTCTGTAGCTCGCTTCATCGCCCTTTCTTTCTGAGCAGTTGACTTCTCGCTTTTCTGCTTCTCATGCTTCTTCCCCTCAGCCTTCGCCTTCGCCTTCTCGGCGGCCTTCTTCTCGGCTGCCTCCTTCTCGGCAGTATCTTGGGCATTCTTTCTGGTATTCGGCTTAGCCGGAGGGCTGGCTGTAGCCTGGGCTTGCTGTGCCGAGGAGGAGTCTGGTGGGGCGCTGCCTTGGTCAGTTGGCGGCGCCAGGGGCGCGCTAGCCAGTGCGCCATCTGGCTGGGCGCTACTCTGCGCGGCGCCTGATTGCGCGTCGCTCAGTGGATACTGATCCGTCATGGTAGCATCTTCTACCCGCTGCTCGGCAGCGGGATTTGCTTGTTCGGCAGCCTCTGAGGTTGGCTGCTCCTGTTCAACTTCTGGCCGCTCAAGGGCGGCGTTATCTTGCATCTCCTGGTCTTGAGTCTCCTCGGCGGTGTTGGCCGGAGGAGAAGGGGGTCTCTCCTGATGAGCAGCAGTATCCTGTGCTGCTGATTCCGCACGGGACTGCTGCTCCAACTCTGCTCCTTGAGCATCAGTGGTCTGTGCTTGCGCGCTAGCAGCGTTGGCCTCGTTGGCCTCGTCCTCGTCGAGGTTGATAACCGGGGCAGCTGGCTTCTTAGCCTGGTCGGGCGCGAGAGCAGCGTTCACATCCAAGGGAGGTCTGTAGAGAAAGGGAAATTCAGAAATCAGAAAAGGATCTATTATATACTAAAAGCACAATACGGGTGTCTAAAATAGAGCCACCTGGTTAATCCACATCACCTGAATTATTTTAAACCTTAGATAAAAAAATTACCGGTTAGGATTTAATGATGCAATCGGTCGTATTAGTTACGTAAAGTCAACACGTTACCTTTACTTATATAGATCCAACACGTTACCTATAGATCTGACATGATTATTTTTATATAATTTGATCCATTTATGGCTAGGATCTTTCTAATAAAAAAACAGTAGACATATACGATGAGGACCAATAGGGCAACACCCAAGATCGTGTCCATGCCCACCTCACGGTCGTTTCTTTGTGGCTTCGAGTTCTCTCTTAACTTTCATCTTAAGGAAAGAATTTCCATCGCAGTCGCAGTTAAAAAACAAAACCTTTCATCACGTTCCATCCCTCCACCATGATCGCACCCTACTATCTCCTCTTTAACTTTGATATGCCCCGCATCTCGAAAAAAAAAACCTTCATCACGCTCCGTTCCAACAATCGATCTCCTCCATGATCGTTGTGTGCCGGCCTTGATCTTCCTTCTGCCTGTTCGTCGGCTAGACCACGATGAAGACGGCAGAACGTCGCCAATGGTTGGCTCCAAGCCCTAGCAGTGTGGCCGCAGATTTTCCAATTGCGTTTAACCGAGAGTCCATCTAGGCATCTAGCCTTAATGCTTTTTTGTTGCCGACCGTCAGCATCGTGTATTCAAGCAGGACAGAAGCAACTGGTCACAGTAAGTTGGGCACTGCGGACGACCTGACACAACCAAAGGTAAACAATGTTTTTTTTCCTGGCGGGTAAATGCTAAACACCGTCGTGACTCTGGGTTTAGAACTCATGTGTATTTGCCCGTCTGGTACTAGGTTGATGTTGGGCCCTGCAAAATCAATGCCATTTAGGTGCTTCTTTTGGGGCTCAATGCAGACATCAATCTTTAGCCTCAAATCATGACCGCATCAATTGATTATCAGGTTTTGTGTATTCAGTTATAGGTTGTCAGACAATATTTTCTAGGTCACCTAGCCTGATTAATTAGCAAAAGAAGTCCTATATGTGTATATTGCCTACAATTCCAACTGGTACCATGCATGCGCCGAACTTACAACTTGATTTTTGTTGTCAATTAATTGCAGCAAAGCTAATGAGAATCTACGGACATGGAATTGAGATTCCACCTGTATCTTACATGGGTGAGACAATACACAGTTAATCATATACATGTGTCTAGCATAGCCGCCAAGAACAAGAGGCATGCGTCCATAAATATGGGAGAGAAAAACTAATGGTTCAAATTGCTCTATTGTGCAGTTTTAATTTTGCATATAAATATGAACTTTTTTCAGGTAATTTCTGTTACAGAAAAACTTCTGAGCAAAATTTCTCGCACACATCCATGAGGAAAGGAGGAAGCAAACCGTAACTCAAAATTCAAATGATCCAAATGGTATATTCAAAATAAGTAATACCTGATTTCTGTCCTAGGCTTAGGTATAGAACTAATTGCTTGGCAGACATCAATCTTGACTTGAGAACCCTAATTGGCATGCTTTGAGGTATAATATTTTTACATTATATGGAAAATACCATACATATCAAGTGATTGTGACATACGAAATAGATTACTAAGAGATCATTATTGATGTGATAATAAATATGGTAATTGTGCGGTTAGTAATTGTGTCGATCCTAAAATATTTGGTAACCAACGCATAGTTCACTTTTTAATAGTAGTTTCCTTTAGACTCCATATACTAAGTTTGAATACAGATAACCGCCCCTTTTTCCTTATTTGCCTTTCAAAACATTGTGCATATATGTGTGAAAATTGCTACGCTGTGATTTTTGAAATTCATATAAAAATGTGGATTATGTTTTTAGATAATTTTCTAACAAAAAACTATAAGCCAAGTTTTCGCAAACTCAAAATTCACAAGAACCCAATGGTACATTGAAAATTCACAAGTATAGATATTTCCATAAACAAATTTACTACATTTATATTCCAAGATTAGGTACAATATTTGTTATCAGCTAGCGATGTATAAACGTTAATCAATGAATCAGGAAAAATAATTCTTAAATAGTGTTGAATTTTCATATATCTTAATTTTATTATTGTATTAGTATAGAAAATAATGGTCAAAGTTTTACCATGCGGGCCGTGGTGTAAAATATTGTAAATTTTTAAAATTCACAAGTAGCTTTGAGGACGAAACATCTGAGGTAACAATACTAAAAGTTTTAATTTGTTCTACCTATTAATGATGACGCATAATTTTCCTTTAATTTCATAAACAAAATTATCAACTTTAATTAAATCGCATAGTGATCTAACATCATGCATAGTTCTACCATTGAGCTAATATTACTTACAAAGAAGACATATATGTGTTTTCATAGATGACGCAATACTCATAAGCCATAAATTTAGGTTGTTTAAATGTCTTACTCGCATATGTGACATTTTATTTACCATAACATTTTTATAGTATAACTTCAATATTTCTTATCATATAAATGGTTACTCTATTTCTCAGACCCTTTGAACCCACTAAAGATCATGCCCTCGCATTTGTGAGGGCCACCGTGCTAGTTGAGGGAAACAGCATACTGCGAGAGGGGAGCCAACCGAGAAGAAACTTACGCGTTGGTGGAGGGGATCTTTCGCTTCGGTCTCTTCACGACCGTCTTGGTCGTCTTCTTCTTCTCGGCTATTTTCTTCTTCTTGGCGGGGGGTTCTTGGGCGCCACTGCCTGTCCGCTTGCGGGTGACAGGAGCGGCGACAGATAGAGGGTTGACGTCAAGGGCTCTATCGCCCTCGTTCTCGTCCTCGTCCTCACCCTCGTTCTCTTCATCGACATCATCTATGGATTCAAGAAAGAAGAGGAGCGGATCAGAAACAACAAACAATGGATTAGTGCTTCTCGCAAACAAGCAAAGTAAGCGTGCAGTTACCTTCGAAGTCATCCTCAGACCACTCGCGAAGAGACGATTCTACGCGGTGCTTCTCCATCGTGGGGGAGTGAGGAAGGTTGATCTGATCTGCAGTCTCAAAAGAGGCCTCGTCGTCCTCCTCTCGGTCAGCAAACCAGTTGCCTTTGAAGCGTTCGCAGCTCTCAATAAGCTGGCGATTGAGGACCTGAAGAGCAGAGAAGTATCACAAGATTAGCCGAGTAGCAGGAAGGTATTCTACCCGGATAGGCGTGCAGACACAAAGCACACTAAGCCTAGGCAAACTTACTGAATATCCCACTCGGAAAGGCGTGCAGGCATCAAGCATATTAAGCCTAAGAATTGTTCCCGAGTGGGCTACCCGACAAGGCGTGCAGGCACAAAGCACACTAAGCCTAGGCAATTCTACTAAAGTACTCTACTCGGTACATAATGCGATTGCTAGTCGCAGCAAGGAGAGGAAGTTATCTACTCGGAATGCGTATGAAAAAAGCAGAGCAAGGAGAACATACCCGCGTAATCGGCTT
Source organism: Alopecurus myosuroides (assembly GCA_028641055.1). Lineage (NCBI taxonomy): Eukaryota > Viridiplantae > Streptophyta > Magnoliopsida > Poales > Poaceae > Alopecurus > Alopecurus myosuroides. The sequence continues at coordinate 142,965,170 of CM054063.1, forward strand.
CGTGCGGCTGTATGGGACGAACCCATACTGCCAATTGTCGCCGAGGCTCGTTGTCAGGATGGCCCTTGCGTGCGCGGGGACGTCCGCGTTGTCGAGCTCGATGGTGGTCGTTCGAGTGCAGTCGCGGGGGCCTCCCATATAGCACATAAGGTGGCAGCGCTCTTGCAGAGGCAGCACGCGGTTCTTGATCCAGCAAGCCACGGGATCATCGCTCTTGAGGCCCTGCTCAATCAGAACAGCGAGCCGGTCCTCCATCTCAATCGAGTTGAGGTTGTTGGAGGGCTTCGTCTTCCAATTCTTCCCGGATGGAGCACGGTTACTCCAAGCGGGCAGATTGATTCGGTCGGTTACCTTTCCTCCTTCCGTGGCGGGGATGTTCTTGACGTATAGGAATGTCTTCTGCCACATGCGGACGGATTCCAACCCCTTGATGCGAGGGTGATTGGTTCCCGACCGCTGTACCATCATGGCGCAGCCGGTATCGGTTGCGCGGCCGCCGGCGCCCGCGCCATCCTTCTTCCCGGTGGTCTGCTGGCGGAGATGGAAGTACTTCAGTCAGGTATCCGTCGTGGGATGGATACCGAGGAAGGCCTCACACACCACGACGTGGTAAGCGAGGAAGACGACGGCATTTGGTGGCAAGTGGTGCATCTGGAGACCGAAGTGATCCAGGAAGCGGCGGAGGAAGTCGGAGGCCGGCAGGCCGAATCCGCGCTCGAAGTGCGACATGAAGACGACGTGCTCGCCCGCCCGCGGGGTCGGCACAATCTCGCCCTCAGACGGCCGGCACTGAACACCGGGAGGAACCCTCCGAGTGGTCACGAGCCAGGAACAGTCCGCGGCGGTGACGTGCGAACCAGCCCAGCCGGCGCGAGACATGGTCACGAGGGGGAAAGTAGGAAAAGCTGGAAGGATTTGAGTAGGTTGGTGAGACCGCGGCGGCGCAAAAGGTTGCGCGGCGGCGGAGAGCTCGGCGGCAGAGAAGAACAGAGAGACAAAAGAGGAAAAGTGCGAAGGGAGGAGAAGAGGAAGTTACCGGTGGGGGTATTTATATCCTCTCCGCGGTTTACCGTTACCATCGGGGAAGTGGGATCGATCGTGGCGTGTGGTGGGGTCTGTGGCCGGCTGGAAACGCACACAAGCGCAGGACGCGCGCGTAACGGCCGCAATTGATCCCACCACCAGATCGTGGCCTATTATTACGCTTGATGGGACATGACGAGCTGGTGGGCCCACTGCCTGAAAACTGGGCGCGTGGCACGTCGTGTCCTGGGCAACGAGGCGACGGGGGCGTGGATGCTTGACACGTGTTCAGTCACTGCACGAAGGGCTGGATTGTGCTCTGCGCTGCAGAGGCTCAGTTTGAGAAAATTCTCCAAGTCTTTTTACTCGGCTGCAGAGTAGAATGCGGCTGCTACTCGGAAGAGAGGAAACTCACGGTACTTTCCAGAGAACTACTCGGAGGTTCTACTCGGCGTCTTGAGGATCAAGAGCTATGTTGCAAAGATTGGTTTTAAGCTGGCAGAGCCTAGTGAACGAGTTCGCAAGACTCTACCAGCTTCGGGGACTAATGTCGGGGGGTTACCCCCGAGTAGGGTAAAGGCAAGTGGTAAAGGCAAAGGTCAGAGTAGAAGTTTGGTCGAGTAGCCGCCTACCCGGTAACTTGCTACCCGGTCGACTGCTACTCGGTCTTACTAAAAGATGCCCAGAAGAAGGAATCAACCAAGTTCTGCCCATTCGAGTAGAAGAGTTGGCCCGAGTAAAATTGGCGGGAACCTACTCGGGCCAGAAAGTCAAAGGAGCCGTTCTGACACAGGATCCCGCGTATCCTGGGTCCGTACTTGGCACTATTCGAACCACTGTTCATCTGGGACCGGCTGACTGACAGTGACAGTGTGGAAGCAGGCGGTCGCAGGATAAGGGGGCCCTACTCTGTGTTTGGCACAGTGATACCAGTCTGTCCCCTTGGTTTTGCCCAACGACTTTACGGATACAGCCAAGATTAGGAACCAAAGCTGTCAGCGGGAACTCGGAAGAAGGACGATGTGCACACTATGTCGACACTTGTCCATGCTTGGACGTATCCGGCTGGGCACCGTTTATATAAGGTGCCCCGCCGCCTCCTGCGCGAGGGATCGCATACCAGAACCCTAGAAACCCTAAGTTCTTGACCTAGTTCATCACATAGAGAGGAGAGTGGCTACTCGGTAGCAAGATCATTTGTACTGTGACTACTCGGAGAGACGTCGTAATACACAAAGAAAGGCAGGAGTAGGGGTTTTACCTCCTCACGAGGGCCCTGAACCTGGGTAGATCGTGTTGTCTGCGGTGCTTTGTTCTTACCTCACGCGGCTACTCGTCGCGTGATCCCTCCCCGAATACCTCCAGCGTCCATCGTCCCCACATCTTTAGCCATCCCATGGCATATGCCGTGACACCACCACGACATGGGCCATCGAGATGGGAGATTATCACATAACCTACGAGCCCAGGTCAGCAATCAAGTCTCAAGCTTTAGTTGATTTCATTAATGATTGGACTCACACTAGCATGCCCACAATGACACCAAGTTCCGAGTCTTGGGTAATGCACTTTGATGGTTCCAAGCAATACGAGGGATCAGGAGCTGGAGTGGTACTTACATCACCCAAAGGAGACAAGTTGAGCTACGTGTTGCAAATCCACTTTGATTGTTCCAATAACGTGGCCGAGTATGAGTCATTATTGCATGGATTGAAAGTAGCCAAGGAGATGAACATCAAGCGGATACGATGCTATGGAGATTCGGATCTTGTGGTACAGCAGGTTTCAGGAACTTGGGATATAAAAGATGCAACTATGGCAGCATATCGCGGAGAGGTGGACAGGGTAGCCGGGTGTTTTTCCGGGTATGAGGTGGAGCATATAGACAGAAGAAAGAACGAGGCAGCAGATGCACTCGCCAGACTCGGCTCGCGCAGAGAGCCGGATCCACCCAATGCTTTCCTTGACGAGCTATGGCGGCCATCAGTTAAAACCGAGTCTGAGGAAGAGGTGTGATGGAGGGATGATAACCCGGTAGGCTAACGCCAAGGAGTAACTCGGCCCAAAGGACGCTGCGCAAAACCCGGCTTAAGATAAAGGAGCTTCTAGAAGGCCCAGGAGCATAGGCCTCGTAACCCTGATTGCGGGTTCCGGTATGGAAGTTTAGGGTTTGTAAGTAGAGTAAACCAAGGGGTCCGGATATTATATAAGCCGGCCCCTAGGTTAGGGTTAGACAAGCTTTTACGTGAACAACAACATAATCGCCGGATTGCGAGGTATCGAGTATCTATTGTAGTCCAAGAGTTGAGTTAATATATTTAGATCGGAGACTCGGCGACTTGATTGCCGGCTACCAGATCGCATATCACCATGATTTCCTTTGAGCTAAACCCTCTCCCAAACACTCGAGTCGATTTGCCCCAAGATAAGTTACCCCTGGTAACGTCTGCCGTGATTATCCCACGACAGTTGGCGCCCACCGTGGGGCCTACGTCCAAGGGTGTTTACATCACGGGAGAAGCTCGGGAGAACATGAAGAACCTTGTCATCGGCGAGATCTACACCAACCCTGAAGGAGAGAAGATGGTGGACGATTCCGGCTGGGGGCCAGAGTCGGATCTGCTCGAATCCGGATCTGTCGTGACAATCGGCCGGATCAACGTCTTCATTGGCATGGTACGTACGTCTGGTTCAATCCCTGACGATTTTGGATTTGATTCTGTGTCAGGGGAGGCCACCTGCGTTCAGTCCGATGGAGAAGAATCGGTCGGGACAGTAGATCCGACAGAAGAGCTCGCCACGAAGTGGGAACAGCCGGAGGAGCCGGCATGGACCCCGCGTGGCCGGGTTATGAGAGAAGATGATACCGAGTCTATCTTGCACCTTCTGGAGGACCGGTACGAGGAGAATAGCAGTGATGAGGAAGAGTACGAATCTGCGCCAAGCATTGTGCGCCAGGTCGCGGTCTACACGGCTCCTGCGACCAACCTTAATCAAGGGAACGTCACCGCGGCCGCAGTCGGAGCAGCACAAGCGTTGGCCCAGCAGCAAGGTCCGATTGACGGAAACCCGGTTCTGACCCGGGTTGATGGAGAATCGGCATCAGTTACCAGCCATGCGGCAGATAGTGAGTTGCAAGCAAACACGTTCGGATATCTGGCAAACCGGACGCCAGGGGCGGGTCCTTCAAACCCGCAACACCCGACCCTGTTCAACAACAACTTGATTCTAGATCCCACCGTTCTGGCCACAGTTATCACCCCGGAAAACGCGGCGGAACGTGTTAGAGATCTGGATATAGCCCGTCGTGCATTGGAGCAACAGAGAAGGCAAGTAGAAGCAGAAAGGCAAGGGATGGCCACGCGCCAACGTGAGCTGGATGCACTGGAAACCCGGCTCCGAGAAGAAACAACTAGGGTGCATCAAAGGCACCAAACCAGATTACCGGCAACGGGTGGAGTCATAAACCCGGCCGCGTTATTCATCACACCTCAGGATCAACCGATTCCAGCGGCGAACCAAGGAACTGTACATCAACCCGCAATTGCAGGAGCACAGCCGGTAAACACGCAGGCCGGGTTACCCATATTACAGACTGTAGTTACTACCGGCAATACACTACCACCACCACCACCATCACGATTTCGCACGCCAGCAGGTCATTACAACAACCCCATGGATAATGTGTACGCAGCAACACTCGCATTGAATCAAATCCCCGTGAGAGAGTCACCCCACGCAGAGGAGACCCGGCGGGCGATAAATCTATTGCGCACTACGGTGGCGCAACAAGTTAATTACCCGGATCACAGAAGTGGAATGCATGGGACACCATATATCAGCCAGCAATGAGGCAATACCAGCAATATCCAGACAAGTTCAGCGCGGCGGAGGGCAGAGCAGCAGAAAATGCCGCCTCCTCCCCGCGTTCAAGCAATACCAGCAGCATCAGCAGCGCAAGCTGTTGTGGATAGTTCCAGAGCCAGGAGAGCCGCCGCCGGGTCTGCGGTGCACGGACCAGCAGCAGTGCAGCGTCCAGCCGCACCCCCCGCAGGATCACACCTTTCCCGAGTAAGGCCAGTTCCGACTAATCTCGCTGGGCCTAAGTGCCTGTCGGATACCATCAGGCCTGAGCCTTACCAGGACAGGTTCAAGGAACCAGGTAAAGTAGTAAATTATGAGCCGACTATGGATCCGGAAACATGGTTGAGCAGCTATGAGATGGCTATGTCGATTCGCAACGCATCTGAAAATCTTCAAGCCAAGTTCATGTACTTAATGATGTCACAAGGAGCAGCCAAGTTATGGTTCAACAATTTGCCGGAAGGATCTATCAAGTCATGGGAGGAGTTGAAAACTACGTTTATCAAGCACTTTCACGGGACATGCAGAAAACTATTTACTATCGATGACCTAGAGCGGTGTGTCCAGAAGAAGGGAGAATCGGGGCGCAGCTGGGTGCGCCGGGTTATGGAGATACTTCACTCATCTACAGATATTCAGCCCAAGGATGCGTTACAAGCCATGTCAAAGACGTGAAAGTACATACATTTAGTGCAAAAGTTAACTCGCATGAAATCCAGTCGGAATGCTTCAGAGGTTACGATGGGAGAGCTAATGGACGCATGCAACAAACACGCTGCAACAGATACTACAGAAGAGGACGTTGATGACAAGAAAACAAAGGCAAACACAAGTAACAATGGAAGAATCGGCAATGGATCAACGCCGGGTAACAATGGGAACAATAATGGGAACAACCAGAACAAGCGCCCGTTTGAGGGAGGCTCCGAGTTTGTCGCTAGCACAGAAGCCGGGTCTTCGAGACGTAGGGCAGAAGGAAATTTCAATGGTGGAAATCATAACGGAGGAAATTATCAAGGGCCGCCAAGGCCGGGTAACAATTGGGATATCTTTAGAATGGCGTGCCCAAAGCACAGCAGGAACGGTAGGCCGGCTAACCACTCATTGGAGCAATGCGCGGACCTACAGAGATGGAAGAACGACGAAGTAAACAAGGCTATGCGAGGTGCAGGTCGGGGAGGAGGACCGGGTCCGGGTGGAAACCCGGGCAACGACCCACCCCCAGCCGGTACCCCGGCAGGCGGAAATCCGGGTAACAACCAGGGGGGAGCTGGAGGTTTCGAAGCTAACCCCAAGCAATTAGGACAATATCACGAGCATACTACAGGAATTTTCAACAAGGACAAAAAGATACTAAAAAAGGCGGTAAACTCGGTTTCATCAGTCGTTCCAAGATACCTGAGATGGTTAGAGCAGGATGTAACATGGAGTAGAAGAGATCACCCGGAAAGGATAGAACACCCGGGAGTCTTAGCATTGGTGGTTGCGCCGCAGGTTAATGGTTATGAGCTGAAAAAGGTCTTAATGGACGGTGGAAGTAGCATCAACATCTTATATTGGGAAACCTTCCTACGCATGGGTCTCAAGGAGTCCCAGCTACAGAAGAGTTCAACAGTCTTTCACGGGATAGTACCAGGTCACTCGGCGTGTCCCGAGGGAAAAATCACATTGGAAGTAGCTTTTGGAGAATCGAAGGACAATTTCCGGGTTGAGTGGCTCACCTTCGAAGTGGTTAAGTTGCGCAGCCCTTATCACGCGCTATTCGGAAGGCCGGCTTATGCTAAGTTCATGGCCAGGCCGTGTTATGTGTATCTACAGCTAAAAATCCCGGGTCCCAAGCAGACCATCACCATACATGGGAGCCGGGATATAGCGGCTGTGTGCGATGAAGGAGATGCGGCAATGGCCGAGCAAGCTTGCAGAAAAGAGGAACTCAAGTATTACCGGTCACAAGTAGACCCGGAGGATAGAACAGCGTTAAAAAGGCCGAATACCGAAGATGAGAGAGCAAAGTTCAAGGCAGCACAGGACACCAAGATGGTGGCTTTTGTCGAGGGTGATCCCTCTAAGAAATTTGCTATAGGATCTAACTTGGACAGCGAGCAGGAGAAAGCACTTGTGGAGTTTATTCGTTCAAATCAGGATGTGTTCACCTGGACACCTAGCGATATGCCGGGTATCCCTACAGAGTTGGTATAGCACAGTTTGCACGTTGATCCCAAGTCTAGGCCTGTGAAATAGGGCCTGAGAAAAATGAATGAAGAAAGAAGGAAATCTATAGGAGAAGAAATTGCACGGCTGCTTACAGCCGGCTTTATCATGGAAGTATTTCACCCGGACTGGTTAGCAAACCCGGTACTCGTGATGAAAAATACCAATAAGTGGAGAATGTGCATCGATTATACGAGTCTCAACAAGCATTGCCCAAAGGATCCATTCGCACTGCCAAGGATAGATCAGATTATAGACGCAGTGGCTGGAAGTGACCTATTATGTTTCCTGGATGCATATTCCGGGTATCTTCAAATCAAGCTCAAGAGGGAAGATTGGGAGAAAACATCGTTCATAACCCCTTTTGGGGCCTTTTGTTACAAGACCATGACGTTTGGATTGAAGAACGCTGGTGCAACCTATCAACGGTATATTCAGAAGTGCTTTGAGGACCAAATTGGACGCAATGTCCACACATACGTGGATGATGTGGTCATCAAGACCAGGAAAGCAGAGACGTTTATTGATGATTTAAAGGAAACGTTCAAGAACCTGAGAAGGTACCAGATGAAACTTAACCCGACCAAGTGTGTCTTTGGAGTCCCAGCTGGGAAATTACTCGGCTTTATCGTTTTCGAGAGAGGAGTTGAGGCAAATCCGGATAAAATCAAAGCTATCCAGAGTCTGAAAAAGCCGGAAAATTAGAAGCATGTTCAAAAACTCACAGGGTGCGTAGCAGCCCTGAGCCGATTTATATCTAGACTCGGAGAAAAGGAAATACCCTTGTACCGGCTCTTGAAGAAATCTGATAAATTCGTATGGGACCAAGAGGCGGATGAGGCGTTTGAGGCACTAAAGAAGCAGTTATCTGAGGCACCAGTCCTAGCAGCCCCGGTTCCTAAAGAGCCCATGCTATTGTACGTTGCAGCCGGGACCCGGGCGGTTAGCGCAGTGGTTGTTGTCGAGCGTAAGGAGGATGGGAAAGATCACCCGGTCCAGAGGCCTGTTTATTATGTCAGCGAGGTATTATCAGAGGCAAAACAACGCTACCCACATTGGCAAAAGCTGGTTTTCGGGGTCTTCATGGCCAGCCGGAAACTGAAGCCGTATTTTCAGGAACACCCCATAACAGTGGTTAGTTCTATACCAAAGTCGGATATCATCAGAAACTCGGATGCAACAGGTAGAATAGCCAAGTGGGCGATCGAGATGGGAGATTATCATATCAACTACGAGCCCAGGTCAGCACTCAAATCTCAAGCTCTAGTTGATTTCATTAACGATTGGACTCACACAGGAATGCCCACCATGGCTCCAAACTCCGAGTCTTGGATAATGCACTTTGATGCTTCCAAGCAATACGAGGGATCAGGAGCTAGAATGGTGCGAACATCACCCAAAGGAGACAAGTTAAGTTACATATTGCAGATTCACTTTGACTGTTCCAATAACGTGGCCGAGTATGAGGCCCTATTGCATGGCTTAAAGGTAGCCAAGGAGATGACCATTAAGAGGATACGATGCTTTGGAGATTCGGACCTTGTCGTACAGCAGGTCTCAGGAACTTGGGATAGAAAGGATGCAACTATGGCAGCATACCGCAGAGAGGTGGACATAGTTGCCGGATGTTTTTCCGGGTATGAGGTGGAGCACATAGACAGAAGAAAAAACGAGGCAGCAGATGCACTCGCCAGACTCGGCTCGCGCAGAGAGCCGGTTCCACCTAACGTTTTCCTGGATGAGTTATGGATACCATCAGTTAAAACCGAGTGTGAGGAGGAACTGGCAAACCAAGACCCGGATTTGGAGCTCGTGGCCACAGTACGTGTTGTTTCCGAGTGGACAGAGCCGTTCCTGGCCTACCTATCACGGGGCGAGTTACCACAGTAGGAGGTATTAGCAAGACAAATTCTGAGGCGAGCAAAAGGATATTCTATCATCAATGGGGAGTTATACAAAAGAAGTGCAGCAGGAGTCTTTTTGCGCTGTGTAGCACCAGAAGAAGGTCGACAGATCGTCAAGGAGATCCATGAAGGTGATTGTGGGCATCATGCATCCACAAGATCCCTCGTGGCCAAAGCTTATCGACATGGTTTCTTCTGGCTCACGGCCCTAGCAGACGCGGAGCGCTTGGTGGCAAGGTGTGACGGATGTCAAAGGTACGCTGGCCAAACCCATGTGCCGGCTATGGAATTACGGACTATCCCGTTAACCTGGCCGTTCGCTGTTTGGGGTATGGACATGGTTGGCCCCTTTCACATGTCACCTTGCAAAAAGACACATCTCTTAGTGGCTATTGATAAGTTTACCAAGTGGGTTGAGGTCATGCTAGTTACCAATTGTGAAGCAATTACATCAGTTAAGTTCCTGAAAAGGATTATCTATCGGTTTGGATATCCCCACAGCATAATTACCGACAATGGAACCAACATGTCCCTTGGCGAGATGGAAAAGTTCTGTGGAAACAATGGCATCCGTTCGGACATAGCCTCAGTGGCCCACCCACAGGCTAATGGACAAGTGGAGAGGGCAAATCAGGAGTTTCTTCGTGGAATAAAACCACGGTTGCGAGTCCCGTGTATTAGAGCTGCTGGTGCATGGGTTGAGGAGTTACCTTCAGTAGTTTGGGGTATCAATACCACACCTAACAGATCTACGCAGATGACACCGTTTTTCATGGTTTATGGTGCAGAGGCGGTGTTGCCGAGTGATATTATTCATGATTCGCCTCGAGTGTCGGCTTATGTCGAGGTGGAGAGCGAGAAGACCCAGCAAGACGCCGTGGATATGCTAGAAGAAGAAAGGGAACAAGCATTGGAAAGATCAGCCATATATCAGCAGGACCTGCGAAGATATCATAGCCGGCGCGTGAAAACCCGGGTCTTCCAGGAAGGAGATCTGGTTCTGCGCCTGGTGCAATCAAAAGAAGGAAAACATAAGTTATCACCGCCATGGGAAGGACCGTTCATCATAAGCCGAAATCTGCACAACGGATCATATTACTTGATAGATGCAAGGGAAGAGTCGGCAACGGTTAATGACACCGCTCATACCACTTCATCTATGCAAGAGAAGGAAAGACCATGGAACGTGGCTCAACTACGTCCCTACTATACCTAGTATAGGCTAGATGCACAAACTGGAATTACACGATGTAACAGGCAGCAGGTTTCAGACGCACTCTTTTCCTATCCAGGGTACCTAAGGGGACTGGAGGGTTTTCAATGAGGCGGCCTGCTGACCTAACTTTCTCATATCAATAAAGAGATGGTTAAACAACATATCGTTCTTTTTCTTGTGTTTCTTATCAAGTTCTTTATTTTTCTGTTATGTTTTTTACTTTTCTTCCAGGTAAGTATTATTTATTGTTCTTAGTAAATTAGTTTCTTTAGCAGTTTGCATATATTTAGGTCTTGGGGTTGATTGCTTGAATAGCACAGTTACAAACTCAAAGACCCGGCCACGATGCCTATGAGTTATAAGGGCCGATTTCTCGCAAACGAGTACGGCTGCAAGCTTATAACCGGACAAAGGAGCCAAATTTTCTTGACTTTTCTTACTTAAGCTCGATGTGACTCGCACCAAAGTGGCATAATTTGATCGCATATGATTACAATCAGTCATGATGCCCAATGGGACTTGCCTGACCCTGTCTTCGTATAGATGTAGCAACATGATTATCCACGCGAAAGCCGGCTTACAGTACAAGAGAGCCAAAAGGGTCATCTAAACCACAAGTTATGCAGAGTACAGGGTTAATAAACCGGAAACTCACAGTTTATTAAGCATAACTTCAAAACCTATGTGAAACAGCTCTAGGTTTTGGGCTTAGCAAAAACAATTTGTTCTCTTTGAAAGATCTAACACCCTAGACTCGGCAGTTCGGGCCTTGGGGACTGGGGAATTTGAAACAAGAAACTAATTGTCTAGCTATTAAGCTCAAAGACCCAAAAATCCGAGTCTTGGGGACTTGGGGACTTAGAGAAAAGTCCACCTGTCAAAAACCCACGAGACTCGGAAATCGAGTCTCACAAAAGGAACCATAAAGTAAGTCGGAATATCAAGAATAAACAAGCTCAAAAGTAGATAGATATCAAATTCATCCAAAGGCCAGAAGGGCCACGGAGGATATTAAGGTTTCACAACGTATTTACATGACGCGATGGTAGTATCAGAAGTGCACAAACGCACTATCAAAAGATTATCTGTTTTTACAAAAGCATCGAACGAGCAAGGTATTAAGACGTCATCTGTTTACTAGGCCTCCTGGGTCGGGTCTACATCTTTGCCCTTGCCTTCCGGGTCTTGGCCCTAGGTTCGCTCCTCAGAAGCGTTCCCAGCATCGTCACCCAGATTTTCAGTATCAGGACGAACAGGAGGGCGGACAGCCGGCGTAGAGGAAGTTGGCGCTGACTCCAAGTCAGCTTTCCTCTTTGCAGCTTGCTCCCTCCTCCTGGCCAAGTCAGCGTTCCACTTTTCCAAAATATCGAAGGGCAAGGTCATATCTTCCTTCACAGCTTTGTCTTCAGCGTTGTATGAAGACATTAACCTACTCAGGTCCATACTATCGGCAAGAGCAGTTGCCGACTGACGTACCTCGGTCTATACGGCGTTGAAGTCCTTGGGGGAAAACCTCGAGCCATCTGCTTTGAATTCTGGAAATCAGGCCACCACCGTTGCCGGCTCAAGCTTAGGAAAGTAAGCTTTAGCCAGCATAAGTCCCCGGGTCATCCCAACCCGGCATGCCGAGCGTTTCCAGAGCTCAATCCATGCAGGGACAGTAGAACATGCATGGATTAGGGTCTTCATACCCGGGTATCCGTCAGTCGGCCACTGAATGGCGTCTAGGATCCATTTAGTGCCGGCGCAGAACCTCTGGAAAACATTCTTCAAATTCTTTACCTTTTGAATATCATCTTCTTCTGAGGGCGCAAGGTTGGAGCCTACAATATAAACAACAAAGGTTACATCAAAGTATTCCGGGTATCATGTATCAAGAAAACAAAGAACCAAGACACGAACCAGTAAGTAATAAAATCTCACCAACGAGGACACGATAAGTGTCGGCAACTTGAGCTGATAGCTTCTTCAGCGCAGCTTGAGCAGTGGTGTATTTCTCTCTGTACTTCGTGACATCTTTCTTCAAGGCTGTCACCTCAGCCTCAAGTGCTTCTCTTAGCTTTACCTCAGTGTCCAGGAGTTGATTGGTCTTGGCAAAAATCTCCTCGTACCGAGACTCCTGCGCCTAAAGGAATGGAAAGTTAAATGTTAGTCGGATATCGTAATCAGCCGAGTATTGAAAGGAGTACCGAGTGTAACTTCGACAAGTTAGACTCGGAACTTGGGGACTAGATGGATACTATGAGATATCAATTAACGTACCTGATGCTCCGCGGCCATGCGCTCTAACATACCGCCCTCTGAGGCCTTCATGGCGAGGAGGGCGCTCATTATTTGGTCGAAGGAGTGGTTTCCCAAGTTGGAAGACCCGGGGTCCTGGTAACTCGGAGTGGGAGTTCTCTCCTTGGCAGGGGAGGGCACTCGAGTCGTCCGGATATCGGAGTTTCGTGCGCCTCCTCCCGTGCCCAAGACTGCAGCCTCTTCCTCCTCGCGTGCATGCGAGGCTATCGGGTACTCGGCTTCTTGGTCAGCCGGGTTTGTCGGTGGCACTTGTTGTTCTTCGCCGCCAGCTGCAGCTGTCACATCATCAATCGGGTTCTCCTTACCCGGATCATCGGTCTCCATATTTTCCTACTCACTGATAGTGACCGTGGCTCTGTGGACAGTATAAATAAGCAGTTAGCATGCAACTGGGGAAAATTATGGAAAGGTGATAGAACATCAGGAGAAGAACCTTACCCGGGATTCACCGTGAAGTCCGAGGGGAACTCGTTGCTGGACCCGGACGAAGCTGATAAACATCGGAGAAATAAGACATGGAACTGCCTTGCCAAGGGGTGATTCGGAAAAGGAAAACCTCGATATTCAAGAAAATATTAGGTGGATACCAGTTCGTCGAGCCGGGGATGATGGAATACCCGGGTTAAGTGCGCCTTCACCAGGAAAGTTCCGAGTTATCCTGCGCTTGGTCACGAGTGGATCCTTCAAGTGCGGCTAGTCGGATAACTCTCGGTTTAGCTCGCGCATGTTAGCAAAGGAGTACGGTTTAGAAGCAAGGGAGCGGTATGGAACCTTAAAGACGACCCCTCGGGGTTTCCTCTTTGATCCGACCTTGACTGCCGGCTCAGCTTCATCTTCATCGCTTAGCGTTTCCACCCCGCCTTCCGGGTCTTCTTCCTCTTCCTTGTCCTCTAGCCCTGAAAGTTATCAAGGCATACAGTCGGAAAAACGGGGAATGTATAGCAGCGAGCTCGCAGAAATTGAGTAAGAATCGGAATGTACCGTCCTCCGAGTCCACTACGTCCTCTTCCTCCTCTGGACTTTCGGAGGTAGGGGGAGTTTCAATGTTCCAAAAGACTTTATCGGCCTAAGGTAAAGGCACAAGGGTAAGAATCAGCAGTTATATCGAGTGAAAGCATGAAAGTGAAAGTATGAGAACCGGATTTTACCTCGGGAGTTGGATTCTCGTGCGTGAAAGGATCTAATCCGGCTATGTTCCGGATCACTTCCAACTTCTCCGTCAAGAAACCCTTGATGGTCTTGTTGGTGTCGCCGGCCGGGTAGTTCTTGGAAGAATATCGGAGCGAATCCGTGGAGTGCCCCAAGTACTCGCACATTAACTTGGTGCGGGTGGAGTTGGGTTGAATCCAGAAATTGACCCATGTTTTAACCAGATTGAGCCCAAGGAGACCTTGGGCAGAAAGGACGGCTATTTTTGCTAGGTGGGGCTGGATGGCCTCCCTGTCCGACTCAGGGGCAAAAGCGTTGAAAGTATCGGAGATATCTAGGAGGCCCTCCGAGTAACCTGGCAGTTTTCTTTCGCCGGGTGGGGAGGTGTCTCGGCAGTAGAAGAAAGAAAGTTGCTCTAACAGCCCAATTTTTGGAAGACAGGAAAAACTTGTTTTCAATAACCTAAAAATCAGGGCCAACAAAAATTTTTTAATATGTTTGACTTATGCTTGTGTTTTCATTTATATTTGGTTGTTGTATGTGTTTGAGTTTGTTAACAACTAACATTAAAAACCATGATAATAACTTTCCTAAAACACAACCCTAGTGATCAAGTCATGACAAGAAAACTTATCATCTTCATTCATCACACTGTTTTGGCAAAAACCTTTTTGAAAATGTTTTGAATTTAAAAGAAACCCAAAGACCAAGTTTTGAGTAAAAACAAAAGATAATTTCCAAAAATATATGAAGAGTATTTTGGAGCTAATCATCTCCAACCTGTTTTCAACCAATATGTTTTTTTTTCAAGTATTTCAAAAACTCTTTATCACCTCCTTCTTTTGCAAAAACAATAAAAGGGGACTATGTTACCCCTGTGTTTAACCTCAATTATATTCTTTTGGAAATAACAAGCTTTGAGATAAACATTTTTACAAAACCCTCTTGTCATGGTATGCCTTGATCACTACCTAAAATTAACACTTGAGAAGAAAACCTGGAAATTAAATTGAAGAACATAGTTGTTTGAGTGACCTTGTGTGTCTTGTTATTTTAGCTGCTTGTGGTGTGATCCTATCTTGTGTGTGCTTTGAAGTATTTATTTATGTTTGTTGATTAATGTGTGTTTTTCTAATAAAATAAAACCTTTTAATAAAAAGATCAGGCATCTATATCATCTTCCATCACATGTCCATATCATCTTCTGTTTCTTAAAATCTCCAACTTTGGGGACAGACTTCTATGACAAATCTTGAGATGATCATCATACATCTCATTGGTTATATCTATTCTATCCCTACAAGTTGTTATTCTTGATGTTGAAAACACTTTGGTATCATATTTCAAAGTCCTTTAGAAGGCATCCCTAAATATTGATCCTATTTCTGTTATCTTGAAGCACTTTGTCCATACTACTCCAAATCACTCCTTATTTTTTTCAGGCCCAATGAACCTACTATTGTAATCTCCATGACCTATACATCACCTTCATATGGTCCATTTATTTTCCAAAGACCATTTGATTATTTATCTCTCATGGTTTTTATCCTATGAAATAAACTCCTGTTTTCACCATCTTTCCACTTGGTGTCTCAAATATTTTCAAAAGAGTTGCTTATTAAAAATCACTTTTGAGACCTATACTATGTACTATCTCATCCCAACTCAAAAATATTGGTTTTAAAAGCATTTTACTATTTATTATTTTCCATTTTTCCAAAAGGATAGAAATGCACTTTAAAATATTTTGTGAAGGAAAGTATTTCCTAAAATCTTGGAAAAATTACCCAACATGCCTATGGTCATGTGGGACTTACTTATACAAAAACATTTTCTAGTTGTTTTGAAAATTTTGGAGAAAGCATTTAAAAACAGTTTCTACCATTTTTGAATTTCCAAAATTTTGTGAAAGAAATGTTTTTAAAAAACTTTGAGGACACCATCCCTAGACTCAATTTTTCATCCTCTATCCAATGGACATGCTTTTGCACCTATGTTCTATTCAAAATTCTGGTGAAAACAAGAAAAAACCTTCTCTATTGTTTTTTGGGCACTATTGAGTTCTTGTCTCTACTAGTCAATTCTTCCACTCTCTCTGCCTCTCTCATGTTCTGTGAGGTAGAAAAACCTCCCCCTCACTCTCCTGGACATGGTATACCTACCCCTACACATCTCTCTCTTCCTCTCTCCCATCCATCAACATGAGGAAAAGGATGGTGGCACTCACCATTTTTCTACTCTCCCTCACCCCCATCCAAACCAGGAGCAACCCGTGCGCCACAAGGACTATCTCCCACTCGTGACCCTCCCTGGCAAATTCCCTTCTCTTCCCCTTGCCCCTTTCCTCCATTTCCATGAGCTGGCCGTGGCGCCCAGATCACGCACGCCACGTCGCTCACGTTCCAACACTTGGAACACATGCCCGAGCTCCAAACCTTGTCCATCAGCTCCGTGAGCCTCCCAGGAACACACCCGTGCCTCACATCCCTCTCCACGCGCTCTCCTTCTCCCTCAAGGCCATGTCGAACACCTGCGGGCGCCCCTCGCCCCCTCTCACATCCGCCCACCTCGAACCCCCATCTCTTCCTCTACCAGCTCCTGGAGGACCGCATCACCTCCCCTAGCCTCCCCATTGAGCTCCGTACGCCTCTTTGTGCACGGGGCGAGCTTGTCCGTAGCCGCCATGGCCGCAGCTCACCGAGCTCGTCTCCAGATCGATGCAGAGGACCTCCGCCTCTCTCCTTTCTTTCTTTGCATTTGGTTAGGCCCCAATCGAATTTCCCCCTCCTTAATTTTGTTCCTTGTTCATCGCAGAGACGGCACCATCTCCGACGCCGCTCGGTCGCCGCTGGAGCCGTGGAGCCCTGGCACAGAGGCTCCCCTCGAGTGCGCCACTAGGGGCATCTACTTCACGGCGTCGCCCTGGTCCTTCTGGTGCTAGCCATATTTCCAGGGATGGCCCGTAGCCACCTATGGCGAGTCTTCGGTGGCTGCTCCGCCTCTGCCCCTGTTTCCGCCGCCAGGACGTGGTCGCCGCCGGCGCGAAGCGCCACGGGTGGATCTCGACCGCCAGATCGACATCTGACGGATGCGTTTGAACCTTGGGAGGTTTAATCGCGGCCGTTGATCATCGCACGAACGGTGACTTACCGTTTCGCAGCGCGCGCGCTCGCCACCGGGTCGGCCTGCCTCCGTGCGGCCCAACCTCCTCAGATCTGGCCCGTGTGTTTTTCTGAAGGTTGTTTTTCTTTTTCCTGCATGCCTGTTTCTGGATGTTTGGTTTAAATCCAAATAAAAATGTTAATAAGAAAATATTGCCAAACAAAAAATCACAGCAGTAAATCTACAAAATCTTAACCACCTCAAACTTGTAGATCTAAGTTTTGAGAAATATTTTAGGAGAAATAAAATAAATGGCAGAAGCACTCATTAACACCATTTATTTAATAACTTGAGTTTTAAGTATCCAAATCTTGCAAACTCAACTGTTCTGAGTAGCTCTTGTTAATATCTATCTGAGGGAATTTACCTTGTGTTGACTTGAGTTGTGGTGTGAAAATGACATGCATGTTAGTTTTTAGGCCAGAGAACACTTCTGTGAATTGTTTAATTTTATTGGTGATGAATTTTGATGTGAATCCAATTGTGTTGGTTTTCTAGTGACTAGGAGCATCTCATACTAGATTTTCATGATGTTAGGAGTTACAGAATAGGATTGGTGCAATATTTAGTGTTTAGCTCTTTTCTGCATTTTATTGCTATGCCCTTATTTAAATTGTGTGTTATATTGTTTTGTTATAAAATTGATTCCTAGCATGTGTAGGGTATCAATACTTGTTTTATTTGTGTTTTTAGTGTGTCATTACCATGTTAGGAAAATGTGTGTGAAAAGCCATGGTTGTTATAGTTTTATTCTCTTAGGGTGTTTTCCCTAGTAAAAATGGGTTAAAATTTATGTTATTCTTCATATTGGTTTGATGAATTCAATAAATGATTTATTATTGTTTTCCATAGCATAGATACTGTTATTCTAGCATATTATACTTGATTGCATGCTTGAGTGATCTCTAGATCAAATTGTCATTCTATGTTAGTATTAGATGTTTTTCTGCCATAAAGTTGTTGTTTGCATGCTTAATTTTTGAGGCATTGATTAGATTGTTATATTGTTATTACTAGCATGTCTAGGTGTTGTTTTCTATGTTATTTGGATGCCATCTTACAGATCCCTCATGTTAGAATAAATCATGTTTGATGATCTCTTATGGTTATGCTTGTATGCATGTCTAAATGGCTTTTTTTTGCATCTCTAGTCTTAGTAGTCTTTTGCCCCATGACTATTTTCATGTATTGAGTGATGCCATGATATGTTTGGTATTAAATTGTCTTTGTTATTAGGTTGCTTAGGTACTGGTTATATTGTTTCTCCATGTTTAGAAAAGCATGTGATACTATGGGCTTGTAGTATTGCTTGATAATATTTTCCTATGCATGTGTATGTGTTCCTAGGTAGTTTTCTTGATATTTTGCTCATCCTCATGAATGACCAGAGAGTCATTTAACCTTATTTGAGCATGATATGAGAGTGGCACACCCACTGAACTCATGCAATTTTGGTTGAGGATCCATAGCACCTATTCTAGTGTTATTCATGTGTGTTGTCTATGCATGTTTTGCTTGTTGGTGTGCACCCTAGTAATTTTGTTTGTGAGTGTACTTGTTTGATGAAATGCTTGATGTATGTTTACATTTTATCAAGTGCTTGACTTTGTTTGGTTCTGATTGGGTGTTTTCCTTTTTATGTTTACGACGTTAGATAACGATGACGGTATTATTTCCCGGAGAGGTTTTTATTGCAACTCTTGTTTATTTCAAGAGCAAGACCAAGACCAGTACACAGGCAAGCCATTCTAAATGCTTGCTGTTGTTTTACTTATCATTATCTATCATGCATGTTTTACTTCTGAAGTTTTACAAAAGTTTGATTCAAAAACTATTCTTTTAAGTGGACTATACCACTATTTATTTTATGTATCTAATATGCTATAACCACTATATAATCTTGGTGTTACCAAGCCCTTTAGATATTTTAATATCATCACTTAATCAATTTGAGTCCCCTAGTGGACATTTTAACTTGTTGTTTTTGGAAAGCAAAAGATTGGAAAAACCCCGAGGAAAGGTGGGACCTTGTCCGAGGGAGGTTTGTGAAGAAGGAAATGTTTTCGACTTGTTTTCCAAAAATGACACATAACCTAGTCTTCGCCGGACAACCAAGCCATACTACCACATTACCTCAATATGGGTACGGGGTCTAGCTAATTGCTTGTCGGTGTTAGTCCGTGTCTACCTCAAAGTGCTATAGGGGTTAGAGTCCCCCGAACCGAATTGTCGCCAAGAGGGAGAATGGGACATTCAGAGTGTGGGGATTAAGTTCGCCACCGTTTGCAGCAATTGGGTCTCCTGCCATGGCGGTGTGTTGTCAGGGGAAACCGGATCGATACGGCTGGCTCACTCGGTGCCGGGGAGAACAAACCCAGTTGAAGAGGTAGTCATTTACTAGCGCTGACATAGTGGATGGTTAGGACCAGTTATCCGATGTTTGCATACTGTCTCGGACAGTCCGTGGTTGTTCACGACGGATGTACTGGATCTTGTGGATTGTGTACACCTCTGCAGAGTAAAACTATTCAGAATAGCCGCGTCCTCGGATATGGACAGTTGAATGGCCATGTAGCTAGCACTGTGTCAATGTTTTCAAAAAGCTGGAAAAGTGTTTTGGGAACTTGTACCTGGGAGGTACGTTGAAAGGGAATGATTGTACCTTTGAGGTACCGGATAAATGATGATCTTAAAGATGTGTTTTTCCAAGAAGTTTTGCAAAAAGAAATGTTTTCATTATCTAGAATGTTTTATCAAAACCTTGTGGACATGTTTTATCTACAAGAGAAATGAAATATCTTTTGAAGTATCTTCTTCAACAAAGAAAAATAAAACTTGTGCAACTATGATGGGTCTTAAATTCATCATAGCTAGTTGAACCCTAATTAAAGCCTTCCTACCACCTATATATATTCATACTTGCATGTTTAGCTTTCATTTGGGTGTCTTGCGGAGTACATTCAAACGTACTCACATTGGTTTCATCCCTGGCTATTGTCGCCAGACTTTGAGCAGAAACCCGGAGAACCTGAAGAAGATGGTGTCGCTGACGGCTATGCGAACTAGGAACGTCTCCAAGTCAGTAGCCTGTAGGTAGTCAAGGCGTGACTTGGGTTTACCACGAGTGTGTTTTGTAGTCTTCCGCTGTTTTTAGTGTGTGTGTTCCTGCCCTGCGTGGCAGTTGTTTTCAACTGAGTCATGTGACCAGTTGTGTAAGCCTTGTATTCGTGTAGTGGATGTTGTAATCTGCAATGCCAACTCGAGTATGTTGTTCACGACTAACTGATCATGGGATCGTGAATGTATGCATACTGGAGGTCTCGGACTGCTAGTCTGGGGTCCCCACAGTTGCCAATGTTTAACATGAGAACTGAGGGTGAGAGTCGGCATGGGTGAATTCTTGCGGCGCTGGATAGAGACCCCGCCGCAAGCTAAGAGCGCCCCATCGCCGCTTTCGCGGCAAGGTTTGCACTGGAAAAGTTCTATAAAAAGAGCCAAATTTGGTGGAATGCACAAATAGGACTCGCAAAGGAAAATGAAGTGGGTTATGTTCAACATAGAGTTAGGCCCTATATCGAACACCCGGAGGCCATAGTGGCTTAAGACCTCACGAAAGAAAGAGTGACCCGGGGGACGAAATCCCCGGATCACATTCTCGACGAAGCATATTACCTCGTCCGGGTTAGGCGTGGGCCGGGTCCCATCACCCGGCACTCTCCAGTGGATATCCTCCTGAGGGGGGAGGACTCCTAACTCGGCCAGCTCCTCCAGCTTGGCCTTCGTCACGGTGGATCGCGCCTAGTTGGCGGATATTGTTTGAGTTGTCCTTGGCTTAACCGGCTGTTTTCCCTTGTTCTTAGGAGCCATTGGTTCAGCCTGCAAAACACAAAGCGAAGTGCGCGAAATATTAAGACTCGGAAAATATGAGCTATCCGAATGTACGCAAGCAGTATCAGTAAGAGGCATGGAAACTATGAATTATCCGGGTATCGCTGAACAGAGCGAAGGTTACAGATTATCCGGGTATCGAGTAACAGTAAAGAAACTATGGGATATCTGTGTATTGGCAAGCATTCATAGAAAAAGTTGATTGCCTATGTGTCTAGTGCAAGTAAAAGAACCAGAAGAATTGGACTTTCCGGGTGTCAATACCAGCCGCGGAAAATTTGGGCGGATTGGATCTAGATTGGAAATTTTGCTATCGATTTCGCGGAGAAATTGAGGATTAGAAGTGATAGGGGAGTGATGTGTGACCATCTATTAAGCCATTGAACGAGCTAGCGCGGAGCTATGCGACCTAATCCGGTGCGGAATGAGATACGGTCCGCGGCGGACCTAGATCCAATCTAGGTCAACTAGTGTAAACAAAGGCTAAATCAATGGGAGCAAGAAACTTACCGGTGAGGATTGGAGAAGGACGCGACGGCGGCAGATGGCGCAGTCGTGGTGCCCACCTGCGATTCCCGGTGGGCAGCTTGGGGGCGCGGCGGCGGGGTTTGGCGGCGGCGCGGAGCGGGCCGTAGATGAACGCAGCTGGCGGTGGCTCTGCTCCGACGGTGTACGCGAGGTCTCCGTTGTGGTGCTCGGTGGGCTCGAATGGGGATGCGCTGGTGAGGAGGAAGAAGATGGGAGGAATGGACCGTTGGGGTTAGGTTATCCCCTGGGTACCTATTTATAGGCACGGGTGGGAAAACCTAGGCCAACGGGCGGGAACCAAATTTTTTGGGATAAGGGATACCCGTCCGTGATTTTGGGGATACGTGTTAAGTGCTCGAGAGCGATATCCGGACAAGATAAGAAGTGAATCATTTCCGTGATATTCGGATCAATTAACAAGTGAAGCCGGATCTTTGGCATTCTCCTCAGGGCGTTGACCCGGAAAGTTAAAGATGAACTCAGAGAAAGCCGGGTTACTATATGGCCACCCTGGAGTTAGGCCTAGCTGTTTATCAAAGCAATCTAACCCGGCCTCTTTGAACTTGTATGTTTGTTGTTTTATAGGGAATAGCGTGCGCTTCAAGGAGGATCCCGTGAAGCCCAAGCTATTCTGGGGACTACTGATGGAGGGATGATAACCCGGTAGGCTAACGCCAAGGAGTAACTCGGCCCAAAGGACGCTGCGCAAAACCCGGCTTAAGATAACATAGCTTCTAGAAGTCCCAGGAGCATAGGCCTCGTAACCCGGATTGCGGGTTTTGGTATGGAAGTTTAGGGTTTGTAAGCAGTCCGGGTAGGATTGAGGGTACGCCTTGGAGAGTAAGCCAAGGGGTCCGGATATTATATAAGCCGGCCCCTAGGTTAGGGTTAGACAAGCTTTTACGTGAACAAGAACATAATCGCCGGATTGCGAGGTATCGAGTATCTATTGTAGTCCAAGAGTTGAGTTAATATATTTAGATCGGAGACTCGGCGACTTGATTGTCGGCTACCAGATCGCATATCAAAATGATTTCCTTTGAGCTAAACCCTCTCCCAAACACTCGAGTCGATTTGCCCCAAGATAAGTTACCCCTGGTAACGTCTGCCGTGATTATCCCACGACAAGGTGGCTAACCAAGACCCAGATTTGGAGCTCGTGGCCACAATACGTGCTGTTCCCGAGTGGACAGAGCCGTTTCTGGCTTACCTATCACGGGGCAAGTTACCACAGCAACAAGTATTAGCAAGGCAAATTCTGAGGCGAGCAAAAGGCTATTCTATCATCAATGGGGAGTTGTATAAAAGAAGCGTGGCAGGAGTCTTTTTACGCTGTGTAGCACCAGAAGAAGGCCGACAGATCTTGAAGGAAATCCACGAAGGTGATTGTGGGCATCATGCATCCACGAGATCCCTTGTGGCCAAAGCCTATCGACACGGGTTCTTCTGGCTCACGGCCCTAGCAGATGCAGAGCGCTTGGTTGCAAGGTGTGATGGATGTCAAAGGTACGCTCGCCAAACCCATGTGCCGGCTATGGAATTGCGGATCATCCCGTTAACCTGGCCGTTTGCTATTTGGGGTATGGACATGTATGGCCCCTTTCACATGTCACCTTGCAAAAAGACATATCTCTTGGTGGCTATTGATATGTTTACCAAGTGGGTTAAAGTTATGCCAGTTACCAATTGTGAAGCAGTCACGACAGTCAATTTCCTGAAAAGGATTATCTATCGGTTTGGGTATCCTCACAGCATAATGACGGACAATGGAACCAACATGTCCTTGGATGAGATGGAAAAATTCTGTGGAAACAATGGCATCCGCCTGGACATAGCCTCAGTGGCCCATCCACAGGCCAATGGACAGGTGGAGAGGGCAAATCAGGAGTTACTTCGTGGATTAAAACCACGCCTGCGAGTCCCGTGCATCAGAGCCGCTGGCGCATTGGTTGAGGAGTTACCATCAGTAGTTTGGGGAATTAAAACCACAACTAACAGATCTACTCAGATGACACCGTTTTTTATGGTTTATGGTGTAGAGGCAGTGTTGCCGAGTGATATTATTCATGATTCGCCTCGAGTGTCGGCTTACGTCGAGGTGGAGAACGAGAAGACCCGGCAAGACGCCGTGGATATGCTAGAAGAACACATGGAACAAGCGTTGGAGAGATCAGCCATATACCAGCAGGATCTGAGGAGATATCATAGCCGGCGGGTCAAAACCCGGGTCTTCCAGGAAGGAGATCTGGTTCTGCGCCTGGCACAGTCAAAGGAAGGAAAACACAAGTTATCTCCACCATGGGAAGGACCGTTCATTATAAGCCAGAATCTCCACAATGGATCGCATTACTTGATAGATGCAAGGGAAGAGTCGGCTGCTGTTAATGACACCACTCATACCACTTCATCTATGCAAGAAAGAGAAAGACCATGGAACATGGCTCAGCTGCGTCCCTACTATACCTAGAATAGGCTAGATTCACAAGTGGAATTACACGATGTAAAAGGCAGCAGGTTTCAGACGCACTCTTTTCCTATCCAGGGTACCTAAGGGGACTGGAGGGTTTTTAATGAGGCGGCTTGCTGACCTAACTTTTCGGATATAAATAAAGAGATGGTTAAACAATATATTGTTCCTTTCTGTGTGTTTTTGTCAAGTTTTTATATTTCTGTTGCTTCTTTATTTTTCTTCCAGGTAAGTGTTATTTGTTGTTCTTAGTATGTTAGTTTCTCTAGTAAAATTGCATATATCTAGGTCTTGGGGGCTGATTGCTTGAATAGCACAGTTGCAAACTCAAAGACCCGTCCATGATGCCATTATGTTATAAGGGACGATTACTTATAATAATTACGGCTGCAAGCTTATAACTAGACAATAGAGCCAAACTTTCTTGACTTTTCTTGCTTAATATTGATGTGACTCGCACAAAAGTGGCATGCTTTGCTAGCGTATAATTACAATCAGTCATGATGCCCAATGGGACTTGCCTGACCCTGTCTTTATACAGCTACAGCAACATTGATTATCCACGCGAAAGCCGGCTTACAGTAGAAGAAGGTCAAAAGGGTCATCCAAACCACAAGTTATGCAGAGTGCAAGGTTAACAGCTGGAAACTCAAAGTACATTAAGCATAGCTTCAAACCTATGTGAGCAGCTCTAGGTTTTGGGCCTTAGCAGAAACAATTTGTTCTTTTGAAAAAATCCAAAACCCTAGACTTGGATATTCGGGCCTTGCGGACTTGGGAATTTGAAAAAATAAACAAATTATCTAGCTATTCAGCTCAAAAACCCAAAAATCCGAGTCTTGGGGACTTGGGGACTTAGAAAAAGTCCACTTGTCAAAACCCCCGAGACCCAGAAAGCGAGTCTCACAATAGGAAAAAGTAGCGAAAAGTCGGAAAACCAGCAATAAAAAGTCCAAAGATAGGATATATTAAGATCATGCAAAAGGCCAGAAGGGCCACGAAAGCTATTAAGGTTTTCAATGTATTACATACCGAGGTGGTAGTATCAAAAAGTGCACAGGCGCACTATCAAAAGAATAATTGTTTTAAAGGCCCATTGGCCGAATAAAATGTTTGAGGCAGTAGGTGAAACTTCACTCGGCCTGTTGGGTCGAGTCTTGAATGTTGTCCTGGGCAGCCAGGTCTTTGACTTGCTCTTCGACGGTCTTCGCGGCAGCAGCGTCCGGGTCAGCAGCAGTACCGGCGCGCGCGGGAGGAGGAACAACCGGCATAGAGGTAGTAGGTGCAGTATCGGCCTCAGCCTTCTTCTTCGCGGCCTCTTCCCTCATCTGAGCAGCTTCCGCCTTCCACCGTGCCAGCATGTCATAAGGCTTGGGAGGATCCGACTTAATTGGCTTATCTTCAGCATCGTATGATGGAACCATCCGACTAACGTCCAGACTATCGGCGATCAGACTAGCCGAGTGACGAACCTCTGTTTGAATGGCTTTATAGTTCTTGGCTGAAAACTTGGAGCCCTCATTGTTAAATTCTGGAAACCCGCCAACGAGCTTCGCCGGCTCAAGCTTGGGAAAGTAAGCTTTAGCCAGAGCAAACCCCCGAGTTACTCCAACCCGGCATGACGAGCGTTTCAAGTGGTTGATCCACTCGGGGATGGTGGAACACGCATCAAGCAGTGTGCTCAAGCCACCATGTCCAGTACCCGTCCACTTTACAGCTTGTAGAACCCATTTGGTGCCGGCACAGAGTTGCCGGATTGCGCTCTTTATGGTCTTCAGCTTCTCTATATCATCTTCATCCGGAATCTCATCATCCGGCCCTGCAGAAAAACAGGAAGGTTCAAGTAACGAATTCCGAGTGTTTATCAGAATGAAAAATCCGGGTTACGGTTAATCAATTGGGAATCATTACCAATCAAGGCGCGATAAGTGTCGGAAATCTGGGAAGAAAGCCTCGTCAGTTCACCCTCTGCAGCGTGGGATCTCTTCCTATACTTTCTTACATTCTTCTCTAGCTTCTCGGGATCAGCTTCAACCGATTCACGCAGCTTCGTCTCCACCTCAAGGAGTTTGGTGGTTTTAGCCAGCACCTCCTCAGAGTGGGCCACGTATGCCTCCATGACAATAAAAGTAAACGTTAGCCAGAGAAAAAGGAAATACCAGTCGGATATGCTATAAAAGATCCAAGTAAATTATGTATAAGTTCACTCGGAACTTGGGGACTAGGAAAATATACAAGCAGTGTTAGTTAAATTACCTGGTGCTTGGCTACCATAGCTTCTAGAATACCATCTTCATTAGTTCTCAGAGTGCACAGAGCGCCAAGCATCTCATCAAAACTCAGATTATCAAGTTTTACCCTGGAAGAGCTGGGGGCCTGGTTACTTGGAGGTGGAGTCCTTTCCGGCTCGGGGGGGGGGATACCCGGGTCGCCTGGGTGTCAGGATTGGGAGTACCCATCCTTGCGCCCAGAACCTCAACGTCATCACCCCCGGATCCATGTGGTGGAATAAGGTACTCGGCCTCCTGCTCGGCCGGGTCTGTCAGTGGGACTCTTTCTCTATCTTCTTCTTCAGCGCCGCCAGTCGCGGCATTCACATCATCAACCGGATCCTGTGTTGCTGGGTTATCCAAGTCCATGTCATCCGGGTCACTGAATGTGACCTGAGCACTAAGGAAAATAAAAGAAATGGTTAGTATATAATGAGTGAAGGTTATAGAAAGAGCCAGTATATCGGATAGCAAGAAATGTAACTTACCCAGTATTCACCACGAAGTCCGTTGGAACACCGTTGCTAGACCCGGACGAAGCTGATAAAGAGTCCGAAAGTGAGACCCGGAATTGTCCGGCTAGTGGATGATTGGGGGAAGGATGTTTTTGAGGGGAAGTGGAAGGACGAGTTTGGGAAGTACCGGCACGGTGGGCTGGGGACGAAGGGATACCCGGGTTGAGAGGACCCTCACCCGGGGAATTCCGGGTTACCCTGCGCTTGACCGTAGGGGGCTCCTTCAAGTATGGCGAATTGGATAATTGTTGATTAAGCTCGCACATATTAGCAAATGAATACGGTTTGGAGGCAATAGAGCGATACAGAACCTTAAATACGACCCCTCTGGGCTTTCGCTTGGCCCCGACCTCAACATCCGGTTCTATCTCGCTCTCGTCACTTTGGGTCTCCTCTTTATCTTCCAGATCTTCATTCTCCTCCTTGTCCTCCTTGTCCTCTATTCCTGAAAGGCATAGTGCATAGTCGGAAAAAGAGAAAGTGTGGGAAAACAAGTTGACAAAATATAAGGTAGGCGAAACCCGGATGATACCTTCTTCTGAGTCAGCCGCCTCTTCGCCCTCCTCCGAGTTTTCGGAGGGAGGGGGAGTCTCGATCTTCCAGAAAGTGCTATCTTCCTGAAATAAAGGTATAATGATAAGGATTAGTGATTGTATCAAACAGAAATATAAGGATAAAAGAGTTAAAGCCGGATCTTACCGCTGGAGCCGGGTTGTCGCGAGTGAATGGCTCCAATCCGGCTATAGTCCGGATCACTTCCATTTTCTCGGTCAAGAAACTCTTGATTTTCTTATTTGTATCGGCAGCCGGATAGTTCCTCAGAGAATAGCGGAGCGAATCCCTAACGTGCCCAGAATACTCACA
The DNA here is from genome assembly GCA_028641055.1 of Alopecurus myosuroides. Classification (NCBI taxonomy): domain Eukaryota; kingdom Viridiplantae; phylum Streptophyta; class Magnoliopsida; order Poales; family Poaceae; genus Alopecurus; species Alopecurus myosuroides. The sequence goes on from CM054063.1 coordinate 142,992,532, forward strand.
CATCAACTTGGGCCGGATGGCATTGGGTTGGATACGTAAGTTCACCCAAGTTTTAACTAGATTAAGCCTAAGGAGACTCTGGGCTGAAAGGACAGCGAGTTTGGCTAGGAGGGGTTGGATGGACTCCCTATCCGACTCAGAAGCAAAGGTGTTAAAATTATCGGAGAGATCGAGGAGGCCCTCGGAGAAACCCGGCAAAGTCTTTTCACCGGGTGGGGAGATATCCTGGCAGTAGAAGTAGGTCTTCTGCCAGTGCTTGACGTGGGAGTTGAGGCTCAGAGTCGGCATCGGTGAATTCTTCCGCCTCTGAATTGATACCCCGCCGCAAGCCAGGAGGGCCCCGTCTCCGCTTTCGCGGCACGGTTTGCATTGGAACAACTCGAGGAATAGAGCAAGATTTGGGGGGATGCATAAGTATGATTCGCATAGAACAATGAAGTGGGTAATGTTTATAGAATTGGGGCCTATGTCAAAGACTCGGAGGCCATAGTGGCTAAGCAACTCACGGAAAAAGGGGTGACCCGGGGGACGGAATCCCCGGATCACATATTTGACAAAACAGATTACCTCATCAATAGCCGGGGAGGGCCGAGTTTCATCCCGCGGGACGCGCCAGTGAATATCCTCCCTGGAAGGAAGGACGCCCGACTCTGTGAGCTCGTCTAACTTTGCCTTGGTCACGGTGGACCTTGCCCAGTTGGAAGATATGGATTGAGTCGGCCTTGCCTTCGCCGGCTGTTTTCCCTTCGTCTTGGTACTGACCTTGGGTGCCATGTGCGTAGTCTAAAAACAGGAGGTAAAAGTGCAAAGTGTAAGCAACTAAAAGACCAGGAAATTACAGATTATCCGGTTATCCTAAGAGCAATTGTAAGAAACTTTGACAGATTGGATCTAGACGAAGAGGTTACGGAGGAATTTATGACCACAAGTAATAGAGGTGTGCTATTGAATCTAGTTTAAGCATTGGTTGAGAAAGAAGGAAGCACATGCTATCTAATTGGTGCGGAGCAAGAAAATCATCTGAGAGCGAATCTAGATCTAATCTAATTCGAGCGAGCTTGAAAGCGAAATTCATGGAAGAAAGGAGGCTCACCGGAGGGGTTCAGAGAAGAGCGCGACGGCGACAGATGGCGCAGTCGCGGTGGCCCTCGGGACCTTCCGGTGAACTGTTCAGGGGCGCGGCGGCGGTGGTCAACGGCGGCGCGGCGCGGACTAAGGACGAGCACAGATGGCGGCGGCTCGATTCTTCCGGTGCGGCCGTGGACTCCGTGGTGGCGCGACGTTGAGCTCGAGCAAGGTAGCACCAAGAGATGAAGGAGATGGAGAAATGGGGAACCTGATCTAGGTTTACCCCTAAGGCGTTTATTTATAGGTGCGGGTGGAGAACCCTAGACCTAAGGAGCGGGAGCCAAAAATTTCGGGAAAGTAATACCAACCGGATTTTTTGGGATAAGCGTTAAGTGCTCATGCGCGATATCCGGAAAGGATCGGAGCAAATCGTCTCCGCGATATCCGGATAAACTAGCGAACAAAGTGAGCCGGGTCTTCTGTGTTTTCCTCGGAGTGTTGACCCGGGAAAATGACGTTGGACTCGGAGAAAGCCGGGTTATTATATGGACCACCTGTGGAGTTAGGCCTAGTTGTTTATCAAAGCAACCTAACCCGGTCTTTTATGAACTTGTATGTTTGTTATTTTTGCAGGGAATAGCATGCGCTTCAAGGAGGATCCCGTGAAGCCCAAGCTATTCTGGGGACTACTGATGGAGCGATGATAACCCGGTAGGTTAACGTCAAGGTGTAACTCGGCCCAAAGGGACCTGCGCAAGACCCGGCTTAAGGAAAAGGAGTTTCTAGAAGGCCCAAGAGTGTAGGCCTCGTAACCCGGATTGTGGGTTTTGATAATGAAACTTAGGGTTTGTAAGCGGTGACCGGGTAGGACTCCGGGTATGCCTTGGATAGGAAGCCAAGGGGGGCGGATATTATATAAGCCGGTTCCTAGGGATAGATTAGGGACGAGTTTTACTAGCTATTCGAGTATCCCTTGTAACACGAGAGTTGAGCTTGTGAATATAGATCGGAGACTCGGCGACTTGATTGCCAGAGCTACCAGATCAATTACCAGCATGATTTCCCCTGAGCAAAACCCTCTCCCAAACACCAGAGTCGAATTGGCCCAAGATAAGTTACCCCTGGTAACGTCTGCCGTGATTATCCCACGACATGCATGCTCTTCGTTATTAGTAGATGCTCTGGCCAAGTAGATGGTAGTAACTCCAAGAGGGAGTATTTATGCTCGATAGTGTGTTCATGCCTCCTTTGCATCTGTGCTCGAGTGACATAAACGTGACAAATGGAGGATGTGTTGTTTCCATTAGGGAGAAAACAACAATGCTTTGTCTAAGGACGATGTCATTATTTACTTTACACACTTTTCTTACTGTAATTATCCGTTTCTTGCCACTTACTACCCAACATTTGTTCGGATGATATTCGGTGGGTGGATTATTAGTCATAGATGAAGTTGGATAACGGTCTATGTATCTTATTGTAATGCCTGCATGAATCACATAGTAATCTTTATGTCTTGCATATGCACTACGGTGCAACCTTCATTTCTGTCAATTGCCCAGCTGTATTGTTCACCACACATGTTATTTATCTTTCACGGAGAGACACCACTAGTGAACTGTGGACCCTGGTCCTTTTTCCTCATAATGATAAATCACCTACTGCTTTCATACTGCTCTCATACTGTTCCTGTTGTTTTCCACACATACGTTTAATCTCTTTGTGTTCAGCAAAACCGGTGAGATTGACAACCTCACTTCTACGTTGGGGCAAAGTAATTTGATTTTGTTGTGTAGGTTTCACGTTGCTGCCGAACCGGTAGTGCGCCCTGCCAGCTCAGCTGCATCAGCCTTCAGAGATTGCTTGTCCTCCTATTGGTCGATTCAACCTTGGTTTCATTTCTGAGGGAAAACTTGCTACTGCACTCTTCACACCTTGCACTTGGGGTCTACCAACGTTAGTCATCAACAAAGTTTTCTGGCGTCGTTGCCAGGTATTTCAAAGGCATCAAGAAGCACCCACTTCCTCGTCAACTCTGTCATCAACAAATTTTCTGGCGCCATTGCCGGGGAGGAAGAGAATTTCTGCAAGGGGAGTCTCTCACTTTCAATCTCTTTACTTTGTTTTAGTTTTTCTTGTTTTATTTTATTTTGTCTTGTTTTCTTCTCTATATAAAACACAAAAATATTAGTTAGTATTCTAGTTGTTATTTTTTCTTTATCATGCTTGCTATGAATGGTTGATGTCTTTGAAACTAGATCTTATATGAAAGGTGGGTTCACGGATGAACAACAAAATTATTATAAGGAACACCGCTTGTCACTAAAAGGGGTACACTTATGGGAGCAAATTAATAAATTGCATGACTATGCTAGAAACTTGTGCTCTACTTATAATGTTACTTATTGCTTTGATAAATCTCATCACTGTAGGAGGTATAAACACCTCCCTTTTCAATGTGATTATAATGATAATGTTACCATATCTTGGTATGTTAAGGGAAATTATGAATTTTATGATGTGGAACAAATTGAAGAATTTTTTGCTTGGAAGGGTGCATTCGAAATTGCCTGTTTGCTTGAAAGTATTAATGATGCACCTTATAAATGCGAGATTTGTGCTATACCTGAATATTTCTTTGATAATTACAAGGATTGTAATTACTACATAATGGAATATCTTAATAAATTCTCTCAACTTAAGGAAGAGACTAATGCTTTTCAGGAACCTATGGAAGAAGAAATTGCTGAAACTGGAAGCTCATTGGATGAAAAATAGGAGGAGAGTGATGACCAAGAGGATGAAGAATGGAACTTCCCATGTCTACCTCCAAATGAGAGTAACTCTTTAACTCATAATTGTGATGATCCTATTGATTCTTTTGTAATATCCCTTTTTATTGAAATTGATACTTGCTATACTTGTGATCTTGATACTACTATGAATGAGACTTGTGAGAATGATATTGCTACTATTATTTATGATAATCCATGCTACTTTGATAAATCCTATGAGAATTCTCTATTTATTCCAACTATTGATATGCATGATAATGAGTAAGTTTGTTTAGAAAATTTATACGATAATGCTCTAAATAATGGTCCTATGTTACTTGATGTTATAAATTATAATGGTACTGAAAATAGGATTGCTATAATGTGTCCTATACCTTTAATGAGTGTTAAATCATCTTGTTTTGTTATTTCTAAAATTGGGGGAAAAGAGGAGATGATTTTAAATTTTTATCCCACTGTTTTGGAGCTTGATATGAATTATGTGCTTTTAGACCATGACAAACATGCTTTATGTGAGAATTATGTTGTTGAGTTTGTTCATGATGCTATTGAAAATTATTATGAGAGAGGAAAATATGGTTGTAGGAATTTTGATGTTACCAAAACACCTCTCTTTTTGTTGAATTTTTTTAAGTTGGTCTTGTTCTACCTTTCCATGATTTCTAGTTTGAGCTTATTTAATCTATTTATTTACAAGATTCCTATGCATAGGAAGTGGGTTAGAGTTAAATTTGTTTTATACTTCATTCTTGATGCTCTCTTTTGCTTTATTTCCTATTTCTTATGTGAGCATCTTCTTCACTTGAAAACACTTGAATCCACTTTTCTAGGCCTAGCTAAAAGGCGTTAATGAAAAGCACTTCTTGGGAGATAACCCATGTTTTTTTTGCTTTGTTTTTCTCTTTTTTCTTTGAGTCAAGGGATTATATTATTCTGTATTAACTCCTTTATATCTTTATTTTCATGTTTTAGTAGTGTCAAGTAAAGTTTCTGACGAGAGTTGGAGTTGGTTTTCAGAGTTCTGCGCAGAAGACAAATTTCTCCTATCCACTGTAAAAAATCGTATAAAATCCTAGAAGATCAGAATGATCTGAATTTTTGTGTGCTTATTCCTGGTCTAATTCCGCAACTTTCTAGATCTCTGGGTTTTTCAATTTGAGAAACTTATGTGCCTCAATAAATTCGTCTCTATAGACTATTCTGGGTTTTGACAGTTTGTGCCATTTTTCTTGCATTGGCTCTTTTGCGATGTCAAGTGGATTTCTTAGCTTCACGAAACATCATAGGCTGTAGATAATGTTTAAAAGTATGAATAGCACTTGTTCCATACATAACCCATGGATTTTTATTTGTTGCACTAACCCCTCTAATGCGAATTACTGTCTGAGTATGGTGTGAAGGAAGTTTGCAAGGTTATAGAGAAGAGGTGATATATGTGATCAAAAGAGTGCAAGGTCAAAGATTGGGGATGCCCCCGTGGTTAATACAAGCATATTTTTAGAATACTCAAGAATCTAAGCTTGGGGATTCCCAAGGCATCCCCTTGTTCATCAACTATCTATCAGGTCACTCCTCGTGAGGCTATATTTTTATTCGATCACATCATATGAAATTTTCTTGGAGCGTATGTTTGTTTTTATTTTGTTTTATTTTGTTTTCCTTGCTGAAATAATATCATTGGACCTAGCATCATTTTTTTGGATAGATACACGCTCCGCTTTTTCATTTGAATACTCGCTATGGTAGTATTCTTATTTTTTTCTTCTAGTTACTGTACAAATTCATGTTCATCTCTTGTTCTCATTGTATCTCTTATTCAGAGTTGTTAGTTTTAGTAGTTATATGTGATTAATCTCATGTTTTCTTGGTGTACCATGTAGATAATTTTTGGTAAAACATATTTTGTATGGTGCTTGTTGGGAAAAGAAACTGCTGCTTGATGTAGAATTTTTTAACGGTGCAAGTAGAAGCTTGTATAGCGTGGCTAGAACTTTTTCATATCATGCTAGATGTTATTTTAGTTTTAAATCCTTGTGGTTATTTCTTAGCATGATTAGCCTCAAATAGATGAGAGTGTTTAATGTGCCATTGAAAGAATCATGAGTTGTTCTTACCATATTGAAGCATAAATTTGCGGTATTCTCCTTTGAATGTTTTATTTGGTTGACTAGGCGCATGCTCACACCATGTTTATGACTATGAACCAGCCACTAATAGATTCTATGATCATTTATTTTTAGAACTTGTGGTACCACTTATGCTTTGATTAATGATGTTTATGTCGCTATGCATGATTATGGCTCTTATGCTCTCTTGATTTACCGCTCCCAGTATTTTGCTAGCCTCCACCCGTACTGATTATGGAATTCTACTCGTGCATCCAACTCCCTAAAACAAAAAATTTGCCATTGTGTCCACCATACGTAGCTACATGTGGTATTTAATTGCCACTCCAAGTAAATTGCTCATGTGTTACCTTTAAAACCTTCAAAATTATTCCTGCTTTGTGTTCCTGTTTTTGCTCATGAGGACGTAAATAAAGAATCTTTATCTCACTTGTTAATTGGATTTCACACCCTGGACTAGTGTCTCCATCCGCTTATCTAATTGATAGAAGAGCTGGCAGCGGGGTGCCCAGCCCCAAATTTATATATACAAAATCTCTTCACTATTTTTGCCCCTGATTTATCAGTCAAAGCATAATTGTGTAAACAAAAGAGAAAGAGGGATGACCTTCTACACCAGTCGCATCCTTCATATGGGATCCGCTCTTGTGAAATATAGTTGGATTGTGACGTACTGTATTTTCTGTTTACCATTCGTTGACATTAGCATACATCTCCCAAAATATAGACACTCCTCCATGGTATGTGATTGTTGGCAGGCACCCGAGAGTTCGGTTAGCCATTGTTTGTGTAAGATCTATGGGAGGAGTGTAAAACTTTTTATACCGTTGTTTAATAAAATAAAAGCTCTAGCACATGAGTGATCTATGCTTCCCTCTGCGAAGGGCCTTTCTTTTACTTTTATGTTGAGTCTCCATCTTCTAACTTTATGCACAGTTGAGAGAGCATTTTTGCCATTCTGAGTTTTATGTGCATTTTTCCCAGAAACATTATTAATTAATTCATGATGTGTTATTGCTAGTTCTCTAATTATTTGTTCTAGTCTTCCTCATGAACTTTGAAGGTGTCCTGGCATTTATGTTTTGCCCCACTCTTAAGGACTACCGAAATATCACTTTGCCATGCTTTCTTTATACTTGAAACAAACGTATATCTTTATTTGCATTGTTATTCATGATCTTTTATTTGATTTACTTCTCATGCTTCAAAGTGATTGCTATGCTTTATTATGAAAGTTCTATTTATCATGTTTGTGTATAAGTTCTATGATCTCAGCTTACATATGCTTTTACATTACTTTGATGTCAAGTTTATGTTAGTAGCATGTCACCTCACAAATTATTTGTCCTTATCGTTTACCTAATCGAGGACGAGTAGGAACTAAGCTTGGGTATGTTGATACGTTATAAACGTATCCCTAATTTATGATGTTCCATGTTTGTTTACATGTTATTTCCCACATGTTTGCTATACACTTTATGTAATTTTTATCGATTTTTCGTACTAACCTATTGACAAGATGCCACAGAGCCACTTCCCTATTTTCTGTTGTTTTTAGTTTCAAAAAAGTTGTTGTGGAAATATTCTCGGAATTGGAAAATTCGAAGGCCGGAATCCTTAGAAATCCCGGAGGTTCCACGGAGTCCCAAAGAGACCCAGAGGGGAGGCCTAAGGGGGCCCATACCATAAGGCGGCGCGCCCCCCTTGGCCGCGCCGAAGGGTGGTGTGGGCCCCCCAAGCCTCCACCGACTCTGCCCTTTCGCCTATTTATTTCCCCCGAGGTAAAAACCCTAAAGATATACCACTTTTACCCGAGAAACACCCGAGGCCGCTGTCACCGTCATCCCGAGGTCGGGAGGGTTCTGGAGCTCTCCCCGGCACCCTGCCGGAGGGGGAAATCATCATCGGAGGGGTCTACACCACCAGGCTCTCCTTCGAAGTGATGCGTGAGTAGTTCATCCCTGGATGGCTGTTCTCTCCACTTTGTACCTCATGTTTAGATCTTGTGAGCTGCCTAACATGATCAAGATCATCTTTATGTAATGCTACATGTTGTGTTTGCTGGGATACGATGAATGTTGAATGCTATGTCTTTTGATTATCAATATATCATGTTATGTTCATGCTTATGTTATCTATGATCTTGCATTTTCTCCGTTATTAGTAGATGCTCTGGCCAAGTAGATGCTAGTAACTCCAAGAAGAAGTATTTATGCTCGATAGTGGGTTCATGCCTCCTTTGCATCCGTGCTCGAGTGACAGAAACGTGACAGATGGAGGATGTGTTGTTGCCATTAGGGAGAAAACAACAATGCTTTGTCTAAGGATGATGTTGTTGTTTACATCACACACTTTGCTTACTGCAATTATTTGTTGCTTGCAACTTAATACCAAACGTTTGTTCAAATGATATTCATAGGGTGGAGTATTAGTCATAGATGCAGTTGGATAACGGTCTATGTATCTTGTTGTAATGCCCGCATTAATCACATAGTAATTTTTATGTCTTGCATATGCAATACGGTGCAGCCTTCATTTCTGTCAATTGCCCAGCTGTAAATTGTTCACCACCCATGTTATTTATCTTTCACGGAGAGGCACCACTAGTTAACTGTGGACACCGGTCCTTTTTCCCATACTGATAAATCACCTACCGCTTTCATACTGTTCCTACTTTTTTCCATACATACGTTTAATCTCTTTGTGTTCGGAAAAACCGGTGAGATTGACAACCTCACCGCTACATTGGGGCAAAGTAATTTTATTGTGTTGTGTAGGTTCCACGTTGCTGCTGAACCAGTAGTGCACCCTGCCACCACAGCTGCATCAACCTTCAGAGATTGCTTGTCCTCCTACTGGTCGATTCAACCTTGGTTTCTTTTCTGAGGGAAAACTTGCTGCTACACTCTTAACACCTTGCACTTGGGGTCTACCAACGTTAGTCATCAACAAAGTTTTCTGGCGCCGTTGCCGGGGATTTCAAAGTCATCAAGAAGCACCCACTCCCTCGTCAACTCTGCCATCAAATGGTAAGGTCCCAAAGAAGCTTGGAGATCCTAGCATACCGACTATTCCTTGCTCCATTAAAAATAATTATGTTAGAACTGCTTTATGTCACTTGGGAGCATGAGTTAGTGTAATGCCTTTTTCTCTCTATAAGAGACTCATCCTGGAAAAATTAATACCAACTGATAGATCCTTGCAAATGGATGATAAATTTACTGCTATTCCTGTTGGTATATGTGAGAATGTTCCTATTCAAGTAGCTACTAACTGTATGATATTAACTGACTTTGTTGTGTTGGAAATGACTGAAGATGATAATATGTCTATTATTCTTGGGAGACCTTATTTAACACTGCAGGGGCTGTTATTTATTGCAATCAAGGAAAAGTAATTTTGATGTTAATGATAAAGAGCACACGGTTTATTTTCCCAAGAATATTTATAGGAAACATGGTCTAAATTCAATTGAAAATATTGAGACCATCAAGATTGGAGAATTCTATTGTCCTAATCCAATGCCACAGAATGAATATGAAATTGTCATGGTTGGGACTATGTCTATCAAGGTTGAGGTAACATAATCATTTAGTGATATGCAAAGTTTTGCTTCATGTAAAAATAGTTTTTGTAACAAAACTTGATCAACCTTGTTAACAAAGTAATTGTGAATGAAGAAAACAATGTTCTCACTATGTTTTCACTTTCCCGAATTATGTGTTCACCATGTTCTCACCATGCTACTTTAGTTTACCTATGTTTTCACCATCCACATTTATGTTTTCACTATGTTTCCTTATATTTCCTATGGTTATTTGCTTGTTGGAGTGTCTTTGAACTTCTGTATCTTTGGTTTTGAATTTGTTTTCCATCGTTCCATGATCATTTTCCTTGGTTTTAATCACTTATCCAATTCTGGAAATGACCCAAAAATAAAGTTTCTCTAAAAATTCCATAGAAATTATATTAAATTTTTTATGTTGAAAATGGGGCAGAGAGGCACCTGGGCCACCCCAGGGGACCCACCATACATCCACACCACCTAGTGGCGCGTGCAGGCCCCAGGGCGCGCCAGCACATAGTGTGGAGCTGCACCATTTAGACCTTCAGTTTCCCGTAGAGAGGCTTGATCTTAATTCAATGATAAAACTTAATTTTGATTCCACCTGTGCTAACTTGAACAACTTATCCTATGAAATAACCTTTTTCAAGAAATCAGGATGGAGAGTAACTAAGTCAGATAGAGCACTTCCTTTGTTTAACCTTGATGTCATGGAAGGATGGTCACTCTGAGAGAGTGAATTTGATGCATACACGGAGGAGCATCTCCAACACGTAGAGGACGCTAGAGAGGGGGACAAAAATGATTTCGTCCAGCCCTCTGACACTGTGGGGTATCCGTACCAGCACCATGGTTATGATTATGCGTCTGCTGCTTCATCTTCGTCATGGGCGCATGATTACAATCATGCTAGGGACGACCCACCAGCATGGGGTTTCTACCCGCTCCGTGATTGGTCTCCAATTAGGCCAAAAGCCTAAGATTGGGGGGAGGTATGCCGACATCACACTCATTTACATATCATGTTTCTTTCGGTTCTTTGTATATCCATGTTTCTGTTTATTTCGCTTTCATTGTTTTTATTATTTTGTTTCTGCTTTCCAAAACGCAAAAAGACCAAAAATATTGTTGTTGTTTCCCTTTATTTGTGTCTTTAGTTACTTTTATTAGTTTGCTTTACTTTCCAGTTTCAGTTTAGTATTCAAAAATTCAAAAATATTTTGCTTTCTTTGCTTGTTTTCCTTATGTTCTTGTTTTAAATCTAAAACCCCAAAACATTTTTTGTTCTTCTTTGGTTTTGTAAAGTTTGCTAGAGAGTTCAACAGTCTTTCGTGACTCCATTTGAGCTTGGTTATCATTTTATACCATTGAATCCACACAAGTGAAGAGCAATAATGACGATTTACGACAATTCAAGTTGTGGTGAGAGGTTGGTATGAACTCTATATGATTTCATTTTTGTACATATACTCATCCATGTGGACATGCTTAGTTTTTTCGTGTAAGGTGTATGTTATTTAATGGATGCTTAGTAGTTCGTGCTCTGTCACGATCAGTTCCAATTTACTAATATTAGATAGCATGTCATATAAATGTTTGCTTGCATTGTTTTATTCATAGAAGGGTGTGACATTGTGGTATCTCCCTCTGAAAGTTTCACTTGTATTGACTTGGCACATTCTCGCGCATGCATTAGACTCAGAACAAAAGGTCAATTAAGCCTTGATGATTTATTTTTCCTCATAGTATTTGTATCACTTTTATGCCCCCGTTAATTTTGTTTTGTCGCAAGCATGATTATGACAGTTGTTTCTCTCTTGATTGTCGCTCCCAGTATATTGCTAGCCTTCACTTGTACCGAGTAGGAGCTCTACTTGTGCATTCAACTCCCAAAAACTAAATTTTTCCAAATGTGTCCACCATACCTACCTATATGTGGTATTTCACCGCCACTCCAAGTAAATTTTCATGTGCTACCTTGAAAACCCTAAAAATACTTCTTATTTTGTGACACTGTTTTAGCTCATGAGGAAGTAGTAGTTGGGTTTGTTATCTTCCATACTAATTGAGTACCCCGACTTGCATGCTTCATCTTCTCGTCATTAATTTTGCAAAGATCTGGTTAGACCATTATAATATCAAAAAACTAAACAAATGAATAGGCACTCCTCCACGGTATGAGATTGTTGGCAGGCACCCGAGGATTCGGTTAGCCATGGTTTGCGAAAGCAAGGTGGGGAAGAGTGTCATACTATATAAAGAGCATGTTATAAATGCTTAAGATAAATAATTCAGAACCGCTCTAACCTTGTTTAGTATGGAAGATAACAATAACTCTATTACCATTCGTTGACCTGAACAAGCACCTCCCAAAATCATTTTTTACTTCTGTTTTTAATAAAATAAAAATCTCTAGCACATGTAAATCCATGCTTCCCTCTACGAAGGGCCAATCTTTTACTTTTATGTTGAGTCTTCACCTTCCAACTTTATGAACCTTCTCGAGAGCATGGTTGTCATTCTTAGTGTAATGTGCTTGTCCCAGAACACGGATGATTATGATATAACTTTGATGCTTCTATCTTTGATATCTTTACCTCTAGTCTTCACTTGAACCTTATAGGTGCCCTGGCATTTATGTTTTTATCCACTATTAAGGGCAAGCAAGATACCACTTTATCATATCTTATTATGAGCATTGCAATCCTACAGATTGATATATTTCATGTTGCTTGTTATTAGAGTGTTGGTATCTCTTCGTGGTTTGCATAACTATTAGATGACCTTATTTGCATACTTCTTATTATGAACTACCTAAGCACTTAATCATATAGTGAGAATATTTACATCATATGAAACAAATGTGTTCGTAAAAGTTCTTTTATTGCACTCAATTGTTAACTGAATTGCTTGAGGACAAGCAATAAGCTAAGCTTGGGAACAGCTGATATGTCCAAAACGTATCTACTTTTCCAAACACTTTTGCTATTGTTTTCCTCTAAACATGTGAGTTTCGAATGCAACTAACACGGACTAACACTGTTTTCAACAAAATTACCCCCGTGTCTTGTTTTTGTGTAGAAAATCAACTTTCAGGAAAATGCCCGGAAAAGGTCCCGAAGTTCTTATTTTACCTGAAGACCCCTGGAGCCAGAAGAAGAGTTGGAGAGGGGCCAGGAGGGGCCCACACCACCTGGTGGCACGCCCCCCTAGGCTGCGCCACCACATGTTGTGGCCGCCTCTAGCGCCCCTTCAGTCTCCCCTTTCGACTACATAAGCCCCGTGACCTAAAACTCCGAGGGGGTTTGTCATATTCTAGAGAAAAACACCAGTACGCCGGTGCCACCTCGAAACCCAATTCGGGGATCAGAAGTTCCTGTTCTGGCACCCTGCCGGGTTGGGGATTCGGAGGAGATCATCGCCATCATCATCACCACCACTTCTCCATCAACCATCCATGATTACCCCAGCCATGTGTGAGTAATCCCCGCTAAAGGCTGAGAGGGATGGTAGGGATCGTATGATATCGTTCATGTAATAATGCCATATTGTTAGGGCATGGTGCCCAGTATACGTTGTTAGTACTATATATCGTTGTTGCAACTTGTTATGCTTAATGCTTGTCACTAGGTCCCGAGTGCCTTGATCTCAGATTTGAACATGTTATTGTTTCCTGAGGATGATTATGTTTTTTATCATACCTGCAAGTTTTTTACACATATCATTGTCCGGAACCCTAGGCCACAAAGTGACAAAAATTGGGATAACCGGAGGGGATGGCTGTGATGTGAGGATCACATGTGTTCACGGAGTGTTAATTCTTTGCTCCGGTGCTTATTAAAAGGAGCACCTTAAGTACCAGTAGTTTCCCTTGAGGCCCCGCTGCAATGGGCTAGTATGACAGAAGATGTTGTGAAAGTTTCTCATTGCGAAAACGTACGACTAAATATGGAACACATGCATATGGTTTACCTAGTACTTGGATGTTTTATTATTATCTATTTGCAATTTCCCATGTTTTGACTATTATATGAACTATTTTATCCATGAAACGTTAGTTCATCCGTCCCTATGCCTACAATATTTTAATCCCGCTGTCTCCCACAATTATTACCGTTGTTTCTATTTTATTCCTGCTGTTATTTTACTAGTAATGCTATAAAAACTGTTAATACTGATAAACTATTGCAAGCAAGTCTACTTCCAGGTGCAACTGAACTGACAACTCATCTGTTAAGTCTTATAAATATTCTTTGGCTCACCTTGTGTCGAATTAATAAATTTGGATTTTACTTCCCTCGAAGATTGTTGGGATCCCCTATACTTGTGGGTTATTAGGGCCTCTGCCCCCTGGCCTAGCTGATGCTGCTGAGCTTGGTGAGGAGGGCAGGGAGTCATTTTTTTCCTTCTGCCCCTCTTCTTCTTGAGAGGCACCCGAACTTTGTAGGCATTAGCATGAGCCTCATGACGCGAGCTTGCTCTGAGTGGTTGCGCGAGAGAGTTCTTTGGCAAGACCTCATCCCGCGCCTCCTCCACGTGGAGTATGTCCACAAGCTCTACATACTGCATGTACTTCCCTTGGCGGTAATTCCGCGAGGACTGTACAACTGTAGGGTGGAACGTTGAGAGAGTCTTATCAATCTTCTGGAAGTCGATGATGGTAACATCGCACATCTGAAGAGTGGTACAAATCTGGTGCAATTTTGAATTGTAGTCTCCCACCGTATTCAAGTCTTAAAACCTTGGACGGGTCCACTCCGCCTCTACCCGCGGGCAAAGAGTGTACTTTAGTCGCTCGAGACGCTGTTTGAGAGCATTCTAAAGGTCCAAAGCATTCCATTCAGCCATGTACTCATTTTTCATCGTACTACAAAGGTGGTGGCGCAGAAAGTGCAGAACTTGGGCATTCTGAGAGGCGGTGACAACACCAGAGTCCGTCTGGGACCCAAGGACAATCGCATTTGTCGGGTCCTTGGACGTGAGAAAGATCTCCATATACGATGCCCACGTCAGGTAGTTTAGCCCATTTTGGGCTAGTTCGGTGAACTCACGGTTGATGATTCCGGCAATCTGCATATTATACAAAGTGTATTAGATTACAACGGGTAATCCGTATTACAACAGATAATCCATTGCATAAATACATATGTTCATTAACATGGCGTTACAATATTTGAAAACATGTTATTAATGGTTTCAGAGCGATTAAAAGTAATTAAACAATTAAATCTAGCATTGAAAACATATGATATAAGCATGATAATGACACAAACATGTTAACTGTATCACAAACATGGAAAATAACTATAAAATTGACTTTCCGATGGTATTTTAGGCATAGTTTAAAATAGCGGGATGTAGCGACCCTATATCAGCGCTATAGCATTTCAAGGAGGGTCGCACTAAATGGTGTCTATGTACAATTTAGCGAATTTAGCGGCATAAAGCACAATTTAAGCATGCTATAGCATTGATTTAGCTAATTTTGAGGCTGCCGCTATATGTCATAGCCTGCTATTTAAAACATTGATTTTAGGTCTACACATGCAATTTCAGCAAAACTAGATAATTTCAGAAATTTATACATGAAATAATTCAACAGGTATTAAAGTACGTAAAACATGAAAACTGATGATTAAAACGCAAAAATCTGTGCCAATAATACAAGGGCGCGTGGACGACGTCAAGCGCATGACCGGCGGCGGCGACCACCTCGCTAGGCAGTGCGCCCGCGGGTGCGACCAACAGGTAGGTGCGCGGCGCGCTTCCGGGCAGAGCGGCCATGGCGCACGGCCACTTCCACATGACGCACAGGCCGGGGGGGGGGGGGAGGAGTACCACGCGATTTGCGCGGTTTCGGCCAGCAGGGCCGTCGCGCTTGCGCAAGGTGCTCACGGACTTCAATGTGGACAAAAACGACACGGTCATCTGTACCGTCAACTCCCGTAAAATCCGACGACGGAGCCTCGTAGTACGGGGCTTGACATATGGCATGGCGGATCGACCGACCTTTGCAACTTGCAGCGAGCAGCTCTACGACAGCCGACATCGTTTTTTTTTGTCAAGAATGAATACTCAGATGACAATTTTCATCGTGCGTTCAAGTGGAATCGTACGACACGTGGCACAACTGGTGCATAGTGGAGGTACCGTGATCATCTGGATCACGTTCATGCACCGACTCCCTATGGTGTAGTCAACAAATCCCCCGTTTATCCGAAAACATCGATATTGGTCGACGACAGCGGGCCAACTCGGTTCTCGGGAGGGAAATCCACACCATAGGTATAAAATAGTCAAATAAAAACGACTTGCAAGAACGGAACCATAAAAATATGTTAAAAATCGTTGTTGCGATTGGATCTTGATTATACCTCTACGATCAACGACGAGTGCCTGCTTGAGGGAGGCTCGATGGAGATCAGTTGGCAGAGCAGTACGTGCTGATAACCTGTTCCACAACCTTTGCCGGCGAGTCCGGTAGAAGAGCGTGGAGCGAGAGCGTAGTTGAAGGAGTCGTACACACGACACAATCACAAATGCAGAAAGTAAAATGAGACACAGTATATAGGCGGAACTGATCTTTATTAATCAATTTTGATGTATCTCTCCATACAATCATGAGTATATATAGGGAAGAGTGGTAGATAGGGAGGACCAAAACCTAGAGGGAACCCCCCACTCAATAGAGTGGGGCCGTGCGTTACAACTTACATCGGTTTCCCAACAAAAACCATGAACTGGCATCTGTGCTCGACGACTAGGGCTCGCTGGATCCTCATGCTTATATTTTTGGAATGATATAATCAGAGTATGGGATTTATGGTACGTGATAAATCACATTTATTTACACAATAAATTGCATTGATGGACATGCACTCTATCCCTCTATATATTTCTTGCGAAGTGCTTTGCGTACGATGTTTTGCATCCGACGGAAGTCTGACACCAAACCGGACGGACAGCTACTGATGTCGTACGTGTTTGATTTAGCAGTTTGGAAATCCGACGGGCATCGAAGGGTGTCGTACGAACTTCGGACGTGAAGTGTCGTAAGTGTAGCACTTCTCATACTTCTCTCCTCCGTTTTGTCTTTTGTCCTATATGCATCACAAATTCTGAAAGCAATATCTGTGATAAGAGGTCATGGCAAAACCTGCCCAAATCTCTGCCGCCCTTATGATTATTTCATTTCTCTTCATCTGCCTCGATGTCCAAGGTATGCATGAATATCTCATCCATTTGACTGTACATATCGTCTTTTTGCTCGCAAGATCGTTCGCCTAGAGTTTTTTCTTTGTGAATATGTTTTATTTAAAGACACGCTCATGCATAAGGCGAAATTTTAATATTCACCATCTTATTTTTTTTCATTCATGTGACTTGTTCATGTCCATGCTACCAAATTTTATTTCTCACGCGATAGAATATATGACTTGTCCTCGATTATTCTATTGCACAAAATGATTCGTGTTTGCCTTGTATGTGTATAGGATCATCGGGAGCCGACAACACAAGAGACGTCCCGGTACCATCAACGACGAGGATATTACAGATGCGTTATTCGCCGCAGACAACTGAAACAAAGCAGTGCGACCTGTGCCACTGTTGTCCAGGGAACAATGACGAGATTTGTTACGTTACACATGTTGGTATAGAACTTTTTACAACAATCCAGCCCAGCCACGTGGTATTTATACAAGCGAGAGGCTCTTCTATGGCTGCGATGCGAAAACATGCCATTAATCAACGTGGTTGTCTTATCGTGAAAAATAAATGCCCATAGAGTGATAAATCCAAATAATTATTGGCTTCACGCCACATAATCTATGTATGCAGGAAAAGGGGAAATAAAGGTGTTCAATTTCCCGATTGACCGTGAATAGTGTGTTTTAGGGAAAATATCATATGAGACTAAGTCCTTGTTATATAAAATGGTTTTTTTTTCGATATGGATGGTTTTATTACTCATGGATTGTGAACACTATTGGAAAGTCTCTGCATCGTAACGATACGCGTGCTAGAACAATCCAAACATAAACAAAACGTGCACATGGCAGACGTTTATGGAGGAAGTATTATATGTGTACTTATGTTAATGTTGTTAAGAGTTGCCGCTAGTGAAAGTATGATCCCCTAGGTCTTGTTTTCCACTAATGCTATATCATTTTATTTCAGTTTTAGTACTTGTTTGTTTGCTGACATTTTTACTACGGATTTAGTACACCTTGTTTTACCATCCATATTACCCATATTTTATCATCTCTTCGCCGAATTGGTGCACCTATACAATTAACAATTGTATTGGGTGTGTTGGGGAGACAAAAGACTTATTGTATCTTAATTGCAGGGTTGCTTGAGAGGGATACATTCAAACTATACCTCTCTAAGTTCGATAAATCTTGAGCTACTCGCTTGAGGGAAATTTGGTGTTGTCCTATAAACCTCTGCGCTTGGAGACCCAACATAGTTTATAAGAGTAGTAACATGTAGTAGAAATCAGTGTCCTCTCCCAATTATATCTAACTTCTAATTACTTTCTCTCTCTCATATGTTAAGAACTCCATCTTCATATACACATGCGGTATCTAGTTCTGAACGGTGAAGCGCTACAGAATTGGTCCCGACGTGTGGGCATACTCTCAGAGGGGGTAACTCATGAGACCCTCACTCTTTTGGATCAAAGTGCTAGATACGGGGAGTCAGCAACATCCTCACCCACTGGCTTGTGCGTGAGGATCTCTTACATACTTCATCTACATCATCACCAACATCTCTTTTGTTACTATGGTGTCTGGTACACGATCCCAGGAATTAGATATTGAAATTAATATTCAGTTGTATATGCATAGCAGGTTTTTGTTGTTGCGTAGCATGCATGGCGAAAAATTACACTAGCTATTTTACTAACATTTTTAATGTATAGGTTATAAATCTGTATGTGAACGTTATAAACAAAGGTGAAGCCGACTGTTAACCATGGGATGAACAATGCTCTATGTGCACCATACACGAGGGAAGAGGTTAAGATGACAATGTTCAACATTAGGGATCTCAAAGCCCTATGGCCGGATGGTATCCATGCTATCTTCTACAAGAAGTATTGGAACCTAATGGGTGAGGAGCTAACAAATTAGGTAGTGCAGGCCGTCATCTCGGGAATAATTCCATAGGGCTGGAATAACACAAAAATAGTCAACGATTCCCAAAGTGGATAGCGTGAATAAAGTCAACAATTCCGAAACGCAAGTCTATGTAACGTAATTTATAAATCGATCTCTTAGGTGCTAGCCACAAGACTGAAAATGATCCCCCAAAGATTAGTTAACCGACTCAGAGTGCATTTGTCGCGGGGTGATTAATTATCGATAATGTTCTTATTGCTTTTGAGTCTTACTATGCAATCAACAACAAGAAGGTGGGAAAGTATGAGACATGTGCCATAAAAATAGATATGCATAAAGCATGTCATAGAGTGGAATTGAGTTTTTTGAAGAGATATTAGCACACATGGGTTTTGATCGAGGATGGATCAAATTTATCATGGAATGTGTTAACTCGGTTAAGTATCAATTTATCATGGCATATGAGTGTTTGCATTTTATGAAGAGGAATAAGGCGGTGAAACACCGTTTCTGTGCTCTCAAGCTTGATATGCGGAAGGCCTATGACAGGGTGGAGTGGGACTACCAGTCAACGATTATGAGGAGACTGGGTTTTCATAGGTGATGGATTGTGATGGTTATGAGGATGGTCACTATGGTGTCTTTCTCAGTTTTGTTCAATGGAGAATGCATGGAGGAGTTTAAACCTTCACGTGGAATTTGTCAGGGGGTCCTATATCGCCATATTTGTTCTTGATAGCAGCAGAGGGCCTGTCGTGCATGTTAAAATTAAGAAGTGAATCATCGAACCTACAAGGACTCATGGTGGCTCCAACTGCACCAGCGGTAAACCACCTACTGTTTTCGAATGATAGCGTATTGTTTTCCAAAGCAAGTGGTGAAAGTGCCTGAGATTCTTGGGACACGTTGGATGCCTACTGTCGAGCATCGGGACAACGGGTGAATTCGGACAAGTCTTCCATCTTTTTTAGCAAACGCTGCTCCATTTTGATCAAGGAGGAGCTAAAGGCTATCCTAGAGGTGCAGAATGAATCTCTGAGTGAGAAATACCTAGGAATTCCTTCCGATGTTGGAAGGGCCCCAATGGTGCCTTTATGTACTTGAAGGACAGGATTTGGAAGAGGATCCAAGGTTAGATTGAATAATGCCTGTCAGCTGGAGGTAAAGATGTTCTCATTAAATCAGTTGTGCGGGCAATTCCAACCTTCTCTATGTCTTTTTTCAAATTTCCTCAAGGTTTATGCCAGCATATTAACTCGAAGATAAGGAAGTTCTGGTGGGGAAGCACATAGGGGAAGATAAAGACATGCTGGGTTCCATGGGAGGAGATGACTAAGCCGAAATTTCTCAGAGGCTTAGGGTTTCGTGATATCCTCGCCTTGTTGGCTCGGCAGGGGTGGCGCAACTTGCAACACCCAGATACGTTAAGTGCAAGGCTTTGAAAGGCAATTTACTTCCCGAGATCGAAGTTCTTAGAAGCTCAACTTGGGTCTCACCCGTCTAAAATTTGGCGTTCTATTCTGGAAGGAAGAGAGGTTTTACTACATGGTTTGATTCACCTAATTGGTACTGGAGCGGACTCGAACGCCTGGAACGACAACTGGATACCGCGTGATGGCGCTCTACGGTCAATTTCCACCACAGATGGTATAGGATTTCATTAACCAAAAACTAAAGCAATGGAACGTCGCTAGACTGCACAACTTCTTCCTCCCGATGGATGTGCAGGTTATTCGGACAATTCCCATTAGTATGAGGGTGCAACCCGATTTTCGGGCATGGCATTATGATAAGAAATGAATCTTCACGGTGCAATCGGCGTATATAATGCTGTCAAGTGCAAGGGAGAGACGGTTGACCTGGCTAGATGCGACGGTAGCAAGATTGAACCAAAATAGCATCCAGAGGAGTTGGGAAAACCTATGGCATATCCGTGTTCCTGCAAAATTAAAGGTCTTTCTTTGGAGGCTGGCAAACGCCTCATTACCGATGGCATATCTAACACACCGGCGCCATATTTCGTCTACAAGCCTATGCGTCATCCGCGGGGCCGCAGGTTCATGGAGACATTGACTTATTGACTACAGAATGGCGCACTCGGTCTTGGCATTAGCGGATGAAGATCTACTTGAGCATATGAGTAAAACGCAGGAACCAGATGCTAGAAGATGGTTATTCACCATGTTTGATTCAGTTTCGCATCATCAACTAACACGTATGTGGGTCATGTTGTGGGCAATCTGGCATGCTATACAGAAGGCGATCCACGAGGACACGTTCGAGAGACCTCTCAGAACATAGATGTTTGTTAAAAATTCTTTTCAGACCTCTCTCAGATGCAACCTAAAGAGAAGAGGGGGAGGAGACTACCTACAACTGCTCATCCAAGCTGGATTCCACCAGCGCGCGGAGCAGTGAAGATTAATGTTGATGTAGGGGTGGGGAAGACAATGATTATAGGCTCGGCGGCAACAGTGGAGCGAGAGGATGATGGCATCTACCTGGGAGCATCAGCTTTGTGCTTCCCAGGAATTACTGACCCAGAGACACTCGAGGCGCTTGTCGTGAGGGAGGGGATGAATCTAGCTCAGGACCTTCACCCGACAAGGATATGTGTGGCTAGTGATTGCAGCAACGTGATCAAAGATTTAAAGGAAGACCATTGGGGCAGTTACAGTCATGTTCCGCAAGAGATTAAGAGTTGTGCAAGGGGTTTTGAGGCGATTTCCTTCGTTCATGAAAATCGTGCATCTAACAAGGAGCCTCATGAGTGTGTTATCAAGGCGTTTGTATTCCGACTATTATGACAGTTCAATAAAAGACCGGCAAAATTCTCAAAAAAAACCACATCTAACCAGGTAATACCATGCGTGTTGCATTTCGAAATTAAATATGATTTTCATATAAGGAAAAGGTGACATAAATCATGTTGAAATGCACTTTTTGAAAGCAAAACAAAAAAATCGTGCAAGCCTATGCTTGTGGATGACATGCAATGGCACATGACACGGCTATTCTACGTTACATTTTGCAAACACTAGACTCCGCATGCACTTTTCCTAAAAAAAGGTGCAAGCATGCATAGTCATATCCGTCAATCTATGCACTTTGTCAAGAAAAAAAAACTCATGCATGCATAATGTTGATTACAATGTGGACACTTTGCATACTAAGACCTTGCAAAATATTAGATGAAAAAAGTAAGGATTAATTTAATAGACATTATAATAGATTTTTACAAATAAGTGGGATACGTGAGAATGTGCTTGGCATCGGTGCTCGACGACTGGGGCTCGTTGGATCCACGTGGTTATATATTTGGAATGGTATAATCACGGTATGGGTTTTTATGGTACATGATAAATGACATTGATTTACACAATAAATTTCTTTAATGGACATGCAATGTATTTCTCTATATAATTCCCTCCTCCGTTTCGTATTTTTACCGCATCACAAATTCTGAAAGCAATATCTGTGAGAAGAGGTTATGGAAAAACCTGCCCAAATCTTGGCCGCCCTTATGATTATTTTCTTTCTCTGCATCTGCCTTCATGTCCAAGGTATGCATGAATATCTCATCAATTTGATTGTACATATCGTTTTTTTGCTTGCAAGATCGGTCGTCTAGAGTTTTTTGTTTGCGATATGTTTTATTTAAAGATATGCTCCTGCATAAGGTGAAATTTTAATATTCATCATCTTCATTTTTTTTCATTCATGTGACTTGTTCATGTCCATGCTACCAAATTTTATTTCTCACATGATGGAATATATGACTTTTCCTCGATTATTCTATTGCACACAATGGTTCATGTTTGCCTTGTATGTGTTTAGGATCGTCGGGAGCCGACATCACAAGAGACATCCCGGTACCATAAAGGACGAGGATATTACAGACGCGTTATTCGCCGCAGACAACTGAAGAAAAGTCGTGCAACGTGTGCCACTGTTGTCCAACGAAAGATCTAAAGAGTTGTTACGTTGGGACGTGCTGCTTTAGGACTTTTTGCAACGATCCATCCCAACCACTTGGTACTTGTTCATCCGAGAGGCTCTACTGCGGCTGCGATGAAAAAACATGCAAATAATCAGAGTGGCTATCTTATCATGAAAAATAAAACATAATCTTTGTATGCAGGAAATGGGGAAATAAAGGTGTTCAATTTCCCGATTGACCTTGGTGTGTTTTAGGGAAAATATGCTATGCAATTATTTCCTTCGTTTCTAAATATAAGATGTTGTAGCTATTACTCATATTGTCTAGATACATCCTAACACTTAAATGAGTGAACATATACGAAAAAAATTGTCTAGATACATATAGACATGTGTGAATGTGGAAAAGGGCTAAAACATATTACATTTAGGAACGGAGGAGGTAAGTCCTTGTCATATGAAATGTGTTTTTTTTTTTCGATATGGACGATTTTATTACTCATGGATCATGAACAGTATTGGACCGTCTCTACATAGTACCGATAGCGGAGTAGAATAATCAATCATTGAGCTCGTAAAATGTCTATGGAGGTCCAATCCAGAGATTACAATATCACTCATATGGGATTAAAAAATCACTCGTCGTATACAACGATAGATGACCGGGATACAACGTATTGCAACTGTCCTCTACATAGCAACGATGCACACCTCTAGAACAATCTAAAATAAATAAAAGGTAAAGAAGATGGAGTAAATAATGAACCAGGGATCTGGTAAAACGCCTATGGAGATGGAGGTCCAATTTGATGATATCGCTGCCACCCATGTGGGATAAAAAAATTCTTCCACTGTGTCTTCCAACCAAGAAGATACCTCCATAAACAGGTCGCGAAACTCCACACATTTTAGAGACGACCATGAACGACCTGCATAAGTGTAACACCCCAGGTATAACCCTATCCGGCAATGCCACACAAACTTTTCATACTTCCCAAGACTGGGTGAAGACTAAAAATTCAACGGTCTTATTTGTTTATGGAGACATTCGTGACAACAAAAAGATGACGACATCAATTTTATCCATGCTTACAACTAAAAGGTTGAATATGACAGACATAACTTTAATATCCAAGACGTCTCACATGGACCAAATTGGTTGCCACATAATGCAAGTGTAACCTCAAAATAAAAGATAAGCCAATAGCAAATTTGAGCGATTTTAAACTAAACTATCTATAGATGGATGTAATTTGTGAAGGTAGCGTGTCGAAATAGATAGATGTGCTACTCCCGGTACCAAGCATGTTATCCTCAAAGGTACCTAAAAAAATGGAATCCACAAGGGGGAGTACAAAGTACTCAACAAGTACATGAAGAAATAATGAGCATTGCATAACACACGACCCCAAAGATTATCATGTAACCTTCTATTTCCAAATCATATTTTAATATAATCACACTCCTATTTATGCTCTTAAATATAGACGATTAGTTAGCATCAAATTTGGGGCATTACATTCTTTCCCACTTAAACAGAATTCGACCCCGGGTCACATCTTAACCACGAAAAATTGTAGGTATTTTCGACGCATGTCAGACTCAAGCCCCCAAGAATCTTCCTATGACTCATCACTAACTCATACTCTACATTTATACTCACACCATGAAACTCACTGGGTAAATCTTGTGCAATCGTAGTTGGTTCCATGGTTATCTACCATTCTAGGTCTCAGAAATGCTTCCGTAAACAAAATAAGCGAAGCACATTAAGCACACCCATTATAAGCTAGGATAGCCTCCCCACTAGTACTAGTATCATGAAAGGTACATGTATATTGGACTAAAAATTCCGTTGATATTAACCTTGCAACCGCTTTAGTAGTCGATGCCCCTTAAAAGTACTTCCTCACCTACGAGAAATTCCGAGTTCAACCTCTTGGAATCATTGTAGCTCTTTTCTTCTCTCTACTCAACCAAACATGTGCATTTTAATCTCACAAATACCCTATGCATAGGTTGCTGAACCCAATCTAGTCCTAATAGTTCCATTTTTGCCATGACATGCGAAAAAAGGTGGAGAACTACGCGTTCTTCGAAAAAAAAACATAGAAACACGCCATCATGTTAGTTACCATTAGAAGAAAACTAAGCTATTCAAAAGTTATTATTCTAGCTCCATTGCCAAGGTAGGACAGAACACCCCAAACATATCTTCTCCATAGTTTGGATCGTACATTTATTTTTACTGTTCATCGGTCCCGAGGCGAAATGTTGTACTAAGACTCAATAATGCACCCAGTGCACCCTGCATTCTCTCATGGATCTTTGATACACACTTTACATTCCTATCAGAAGTAACATTTTAAAACCCAAATCAACCTTACGATTTCACGCAAATACAAGTGCCAAGTAATTTGGAGAGTCTATAGTGCGGATAGGAACAAAACAAGAAATTTTGCGAAGTCGATCCACAACCACACAAGAGGGTTGCAACTGTCCGGCTGTCCTCTTATGCAGGGATGGAACCAGCATGAAATTACAAGAGGGGCCAACTGCATATGAAATAAGCTGGAGGGGGCATATAGGTAAATTTGGACAAATTTAGGGGTCAAATCTACAAATTAACAAGGGGTATTTAGCAAAAAAAATCACCATGGGGGGAGCCATGGCCCCAGCTCGCACCCCCCGGTTCCGTCCCTGCTCTTATGCTTAGCCTTTACTGGTTGACAAACCTTGATAGGACGACTCGTACTTGGCCACAACTTCCATTCTTTTTCATCAATGTCCTTTTTGGCTCATGGTACAACCTTGTCTCGCAGGGATGAAAAGTATATGGGGTATGATGTGCCTCCATAAGGATATCCTCTATCACCTAAGATTTTGTGGCACACAAAACGACCATGAAACTATTCAGCTCTAGTTTTGTTTGTAGTAAAATCTCGAGTTCTACCTTCTAAATTGTGCTCTCATGTTTTTTGTACTAGTCAATCACTTTTTTGCACCTCTCTTAATCTATCTGGACTAGCTGACTAAAGGATTAGTTGTGTCTCCCGACATGTTTACACCATTGGAAAAAGATGTCCATCCGTTCAAACAACGAGACAATCTATGGATGGACGAATAGACTTGCAACTAAGAGGGTCTGAAAATCAAATTAGTCCTACATAGGCCGTACTGGATAGAGAGGTCATGGACTTTTATCAATTCTATCCATCGTCTTTGCGTCAAATTCAACTAATCCTGCGTGAAGAGGTATTTAAGACTCTTATAATGAGTGAAAATATCACAAGACTCTCCATAAAGATAAAGCTTCCACATATGAGTGCAAAGACTACAAGTGTGAGTCCAGTGTTGAGTAGGATGGATTTGGAGTTCTGGTCATGCATAAGGCGAAATTTTAATATTCACCATATTATTATTTTTCATTCATGTGACTTGTTCATGTCCATGCTACCAAATTTTATTTCTAACGCGATAGAATATATGACTTGTCCTCGATTATTCTATTGCACAAAATGATTCGTGTTTGCCTTGTATGTGTATAGGATCATCGGGAGCCGACATCACAAGAGACGTCCCGGTACCATCAACGACGAGGATATTAGAGACGCGTTATTCGCCGCAGACAACTGAAACAAAGCAGTGCGACCTGTGTTGTAACGTCCAGGGATTTTCCCCCAATTAGTTTTGCTTGTTTTCTTTTTTGCATCATCATGGCATCCTTGCATTGCATTTTTGTTGAACTCTCAAAAATGTTTTCTTTCAACCTATCTCAAATTTAAAATTTTAATGGCTTGTTAAACTATTTCACAAAATGTTATGTGACTTTATAAATAGAAAAAAAATATTTTTATTAACAAATTATGTTGTCATGTTTTATATTAAGAACTACTCGTATTCTATCTTTGCTAATTTCATAATATAATTGGCAACAACTAAAACAAGCAAATAAAAGTAACAACTAAAAGAACAAAAAAAAATGTTTTGTGGGAGGTGCAGCCCACCAGGCCAAAACCAGCCCCGCCATCCAGCCCACCTCCTTCTTCCTCTTCGTCCGTACAGGAGACAGCACGCAGGAGGCGTGACCTCCTGTCGCTTTCCTCCACCTGCTCCCCTCCTCCACCTGCTCCTTTCCCCTCTCCTTTATCCACCCCGAGGAACCCCAAACCCTAGCCCCTCTTCCTTCTCCTCCCCAACCGCCGCCGCTCCTCCCCTTTCTCTACCTTCTCCTCTGTTCCCCAGCTTCCTCTGAATATTTTTCTGAACCGGAGGCAGCCCTCCATGGCCGGAAGTTGGAGGCCGTGGTGCCGTCGCCTTGATCATCGTCGGGCTGCGCTAACATCGGGAACGGAAACGCGGTGGTCCCCTCTTCGCGCTCGCTTCCCCGTCCGGTCCGGGAAGGCACCAGGGATGCCACGCCGTCGCCGCTTGCCGCCGCGTTTTTTCAGGCCGGCGTCCAGTTCGTCATCGACAGTCTGGGCTTCTTCCTCTACTTCCCCGGCGCGAACGACCACAGCGACTTACCCCACGGTGAGCCTCCTCCTCGGGACCTCTCCCTACCCCTCCTCGTGCTCTGGAGCGGCGCCATCGAGCGTCGCCATCCGCAGAACGTCGTCGGCCACTTCCGTCTGTCACCGTCGCCTAGAGCTGCGATCTTCAGTTTCGTCAGATAACACTGCACATATATCCTTTATTTTGCGTCAGATCCGTATCCAATCACAACCCGAGCACCAGCCCAGTGGCACAAGCCCACGCGCGCACGCCCGAGGGCGCGGGTTCGAGTCTCCCTCCGCGCAGGAATAAAGCCCCCTTTTTCTTCTTTGCCATGCGCGCACGCGGGCCCCACCTGTCATGGGCACTGGAAACCACGCAAGCACACACCCACGCCACGCAGGCGCCAGCTGGGTGCTGGCCCATTGGTCAGTGACCTAGGGCAGGTCTGCCCTGCGTGACAAAAGTCCCTGGCCTCTATTTAAATTCCAGAATTTAATTACAACTTGTAAAATTCATATCTTTTGCAATTCAAATCCAAATTTAATAAATAAAATATGTATTCTACTCAAAATTTCCTGAATTTTCCAAATATGCAATTTGTTTAACGTTTTGACCAATTAAAATTTGTGCAATTTTCTGTACTTTATGTAATCTCTACTATATAATAGGCCTTACGGTGGTCGTCGTACGTCGTCGCCTGTTTTGCCCTTTAGTCCCCACAAAAACTGGGAAATCAACACGCGCTCCTATGTTGCAATGGTTTTATAATAGGCCTTACGGTGGTCGTCGTACGTCGTCGCCTGTTTTGCACTTTAGTCCCCACAAAAACTGGGAAATCAACCTGCGCTCCTACGTTGCAACGGTTTTACACAAAATCCTCTAAGAAATCAGAAATCAATCAGCAGTCCACTACCACTTATGTCGCACCCTGATTTCTAGGGGATACTCACCGTACGAACTGGATAGCAGATGCTTGGATTATGGGGCATAACTGCTCCCACGTCCCAGCTTCCTGGTAGGCCTGCGCTTATGCGCGACAACACAAGCCCTGATATTCCATCGTCGATGTAAACTATCCACTAGAGATCAAAGGCACTTCCGTCGACGTACTTCAACCATACACACATGGTACGTCAACGGCGTTTAACAAGTGATATCACAACAGATCTCTACGACACAAAAGATTGAAATAACTTGCAAATGGCTCTCATTAGAGCAGAGATAGCAAATACAATCATTCAGAGGGCACATGCCCCAACAATACATCGTTACAACACAGCGGAAGCATTCAACATGTCTGAGTACAGACAAGAACCAAATAGGCCTAAGAGGCCGGAAACAAACAGACGGAGCCCATCCACGAAGTCTCGGATCCTGCCCGGGTCCGCTATCTACTCGTCAGCAGTCTCGTCATACTTCACGTAGTAGCCACCATGTAGATCCTCGGAAACGTCGGTCTGCGGAAACCACAGCCCCAAAGGGGTCAGTACATAAACGTACTGGCAAGCAAGACTCACAGTTCACCAAAGTGTAACCCGTCAACACCAAGCACAGATGCCTTGGGTTCAACGGAAGAGAGGGGATATAAAAGATGCTGCAACTGGATGCGCTAACCAACTACAGAGATTCTACCACTTCCGGCTAACAGCAAGGAGATAAGATCGAGGATTGTAACCAACTGAAAGATAACTTCAAACAAACCCATCCTGGATCTCGCCCCTTATCCAAAGAAGCAATCCGAGGATAACTCACACAGTTGTAATAATGATGGTTCAAATTATTGTGTCAATAAGTCTATTACTAGTCAAGTTATTAATCATGGGGTGTAACATGTTTGATCATTAGGTTTAAGTTGTCCTGAGTACTTGTTAGCCAGTACTTTCACCAAGTAATCCATAACCGCGGAAAACACGGCTTCTCGAGAAGATTATCCCTGCAGGGTTGCACCAATTTGGCCGTACACTCATGAATAACCCGCCAGATGGAAAGGCCCTTCCACCAAGCGGGGTACTCAACACAACCAACCATTCTTCGCATCAAGCCCAAAGAACCTTGGGCGCACGGCTAATCGAGCCCAGAAGAAAATGGACCCTCATAGCACTCTAAGAACGTGTCCCCCTATATGCCGACTACAAAAGTTCCACCCTGCGCTGGGCTCGCAAAAACATGCATGCGGCAAATGGAAAACACGAACTAAATGAGGCGATTTGGACGAGATGCGAATCAGGTCAAGTTGAGGGGGGCGCCCATACTCGCTTCCCAAATGCGGGTAGTGCACTCATCATGGATCAGTAGACAAGACCCTTTTCCTATTAGGGTCGACACTAGCAGGCTCCAAAACCTCTCATGGGCCTCCTGCCGGTGCCTTATCATCAAATTTATTATTAATAGTAACATTAGCATGATTGATTGATTAAACATCGAGCCCCCACAACGTAATAGATATAGTAACAGAAAGTAACGGGTAACAGACTCGAGCAAAAGCAATCTAAGCATGCTAGTAAGACACTGGCTCAAACAATGGTTGTAGGAAGGGGAATGAGGCAATACCAGGGTTAAGGGATTCATGTGATGGGTTCGTAACAGAAACAACTAATCATAGTGCTAGCAGAAATAGACAACGGAAAGTATCGGTAACCAAGGTTGAAAGGAACACAGTGGTTCATGTGAGTGATAACTTGCCTGCAAACCCAGTAGCCTGGTACTGAGCTAACTCCTTAGAAGGGGTGTCGTAAGTATCGTCGGTCTCAACGTCGTCGTATATCCGAGAAGAAGCAAACAAACATTGCAGAAAGATAAGCAATCATTATCATGGCATAGTGCACAATCAAATATGATGCATGTCATGTTAATAGATGCAACAAAGTAAACTAGTGGATAGGATACACAAGTTTAAATGGATTCCATATGCAAAGATTGCATATGGCAAACCCATGCCTTATGGTTGAATTAGTTGTTCTACCACTAAGCATCAGGTGTAGGTGAGTTAGCATGATGCATGCATGATGAAGAACAAGAAGATAACAATATTAAATGCACTTGAAATGATAGTTAACCATTTTAGAAAACATTAATAAGGTTTGGCAATTATTGTTACTTAATGGTGTTAAACAAGTAGTGGTTGTTTTCATCAAGTTAAAATGCTCAAAACAATTAACAAAGTTTATATTTGAAAAGGTTATCAAATTTTAGTTGGAATACATGTTTCACATTTTGAAATTGGACTTTGGATTATTTAATTATGAATTAAACAATATTAAACAATTTTTAATTGAATTAACAAGATTTAAATGGTTTAGGCAAGTTAAATTGTTCAAACCAGGAAACAAAAATTATATTTGAATAGGACATTCAAAAAGGTGTGAAAAACATATTTTATTTGAATTATTTGAAAACAGTATGAATTAGTTATGAATTATTTCAATTTGCATTTGAATTATTCAAATTTGAAATTTAAAAGTATTTTGAAAACTCAAAACAGAACACAAATTGGATATTTGGAAAGATTATAAAATTTGGATCAGAATACATATAAAGTTTGTGTTTATTGGATTTATAAAACAAAAGATATGGAATTTAGAAGTTTATAATCAAATCTGGTATTTTAAAAAGGTTTTGGATTAAACGGAAATTCGCGCCGCACTTTTTCTACCACACTGGTCTCTACCCACGGTCGCTGCCGCGTGGGCCAGAGGGGCCAGCGTGGCGCACACGCTCGCGTGGCAGAGGCAGTCGCCGACGGGTGGGGCCAGGCGCGTGGAAGAAAAATTGCAAAAGGGTTTGCGCCCTCGGGGGTTCGACCACAGGACCTGTCGCTTGGGGGCAAGGGACTGAACCAATACGCTAGGCGGAACGTTTTGTTCAGAAACCGAAGTGGTGGCTTTTGTGGTTCAGTTAGTAACAGACATCGACACTGAATAAAATTCAGAGGCATGTTCGACAGAGTGGCTCGTCGTCGTCGATCGCTGCAGCGGTGGCCGGCCGCCGCGGCGCGCTGGTGCTCGCAGGCCGTGCTGGCTGGTGGTGATGTGCGTGGCCGGTGTGCAGCGTGGAGGCGGACGGATCGGGAGGGAGAGGGAAGGAGCAGTGGGCTCACCTCGAGGGTTCGCTGTAGAGGTTCAGGCGACGGGCGGACAAGCGGCGGACTTCTCCGGCACGGCGCGGCCGCCGTAGTGCCTCCCGGCAAGCGGCGAGGGGGCGGTGCGGTCCGGAACGACGCCGCGTTTCCATTCCACTCCACGGAGGCTCCTCGAGACGACCGTGGCTACCGGCGACGAGGGAGGAAGGTGGTGCTCTGTGGTCGGGTTTCAGGCATGTTCAGGTTCAGAGAAAGAGCAACTTGGAGATGAGATCGAGGGGGAGAGAGGGACTGGCGGCGATGGAGGGTTAGGGCTAGGGTTTGCGGCAGGAGGTGGGCGCCGTGGCTAGTTAAGGAGAGAGGGGCCAGTACGGCATGCCATCGGGAGAGGGGGAAGCGATCGAGCGGCTCCGATGGAGACGTACAGGATGACGTGAGGAAGATGACAGTGACAGGGAAGGGGTATTGGGCCAAAGGGTAACTGGGCTGGGCTGCAGATAGGTTAGCTGCTGCCTCCTCTGCTTTGCTTTTTATTTTTATTTTACTGTTTTTTTTTATAGCATATGCTTTAGGAAGAAAACCCTAGGGTTTAGATTAGAGAAAAATTTGAAAAATTTAGGATAAGTTCCTTAGGCCAAATGCAACCACTTGGCAAATTTCATTTTTCAAAATTTTAACATTTGGTTGCTTTTTGAAATTAGAACCAAATTTGAGTGAAATGGTTAATTTTAATAAACATTAATAAAACCATTAATTAAATAGGGTAACCCCTATTGTAAATAGGCAATTTTGAACTAGTTTCATTTGGTAGCAACCTAAATTCAAAATGGTTCTGTTTGGGTGCTTGCATTTGAATTTTAAAGTGTGTTTGAGAATGAATAAATGATTTAAAACCATTATTTTCCCAAATGATCACTATGGAAACATGGAACCAAAAGATTGTTATTGTTGGTGATTTTTATTCAAAAAGTTGTAACAGAACAAGTATGAAAACAACCATTTGAATTTGTTTGAGTTTCATGGTGAAAACAAAGAATAACAGATGCAACACAACAGAAACAAATGCAACAATATGATGACATGATGCAATACTTAAA
Organism: Alopecurus myosuroides; assembly: GCA_028641055.1. NCBI lineage: Eukaryota > Viridiplantae > Streptophyta > Magnoliopsida > Poales > Poaceae > Alopecurus > Alopecurus myosuroides. The sequence continues at coordinate 143,024,822 of CM054063.1, forward strand.
TAAACAAGAAATCAAACATTCTATAGGGTAGTTTTCATACTTGGGATGTTACAAAACGCCCCCCCTTGAAGGAATCGCGCCCCGAGATTCCTACTGAGAAAAGAAAAGGTCCGGAAACTTCTTGGGTAGACGTCAGGGAATTTGGAAACCACCGGAACATTTTCAAGTAAAGGGAGAGGTTTTGTATGGAGGGTGTATAGCTGGATAGAATTTGATTCCTTCGGAGAATAGACTATCTGTAATAAGGGTGGAACAGAGTTATTGACATCAATCCAACCCAAGAATGAGATCAATGTCAGAATCAGCAATATGGGAGTAACGAGGAATATGTGGCCTCCCATTAGAATTGGATTGTTCTTACTTATCTTGGAAGTCAACATTTGAGATCCCGGGGAGTGAACAGAGTTTTGATTGCTTAGTGGAACCAGAATTGGGTTGTGTGTTGTGGAAAAGGTTGTTGACACAAAGGAATGTGATTCTCCGGTATGAAACAACACTTTAGCTGGAATAGAGTTTAGTAGATGAACGGGGAAACTTTGATTAGACGCCGGTAGAAGAATTGAAGTGGGAACAACAACAAGATTTCAGCGGACGAAAAGGAAAAGTTTAGGAGGACTGAATATTGAAACAACACCGGGAAAAACGAGAACAAGATTCCTGAGGTACTACGGAGAACCCAAAACACGTGAAATCCTAACTTGAAAGTTTAGGTGAGAAGGGAAAATCAACGTTGCACTTCCTTACCAGAAAAAGGGAGGGAGGGTGGGGAAAAGAAGAAAAAGAACAGAATTCCTACTCTCACGTTTCATTTTTCCTATATAGCTACAAAATAGTTTCTAGACTCAACTGCGACCAGTAAAAAGGGATCCTACAGGCAGACAGGCTCTGATACCATTTGTCGCACCCTGATTTCTAGGGGATACTCACCGTACGAACTGGATAGCAGATGCTTGGATTATGGGGCATAACTGCTCCCACGTCCCAGCTTCCTGGTAGGCCTGCGCTTATGCGCGACAACACAAGCCCTGCTATTCCATCGTCGATGTAAACTATCCACTAGAGATCAAAGGCACTTCCGTCGACGTACTTCAAACCATACACACATGGTACGTCAACGGCGTTTAACAAGTGATATCACAACAGATCTCTACGACACAAAAGATTGAAATAAATTGCAAATGGCTCTCATTAGAGCAGAGATAGCAAATACAATCATTCAGAGGGCACATGCCCCAACAATACATCATTACAATACAGCGGAAGCATTCAACATGTCTGAGTACAGACAAGAACCAAATAGGCCTAAGAGGCCGGAAACAAACAGACGGAGCCCATCCACGAAGTCTCGGATCCTGCCCGGGTCCGCTATCTACTCGTCAGCAGTCTCGTCATACTCCACGTAGTAGCCACCATGTAGATCCTCGGAAACGTCGTCTGCGTAAACCACAGCCCCAAAGGGGTCAGTACATAAACGTACTGGCAAGCAAGACTCACAGTTCACCAAAGTGTAACCCGTCAACACCAAGCACAGATGCCTTGGGTTCAACGGAAAAGAGGGGATATAAAGGAGGCGGCAACTGGCTGCGCTAACCAACTACAGAGATTCTACCACTTCCGGCTATCAGAAAGGAGATAAGATCGAGGATTGCAACCAACTGAAAGATAACTTCAAACAAACCCATCCTGGATCTCGCCCCTTATCCAAAGAAGCAATCCGAGGATAACTCACACAGTTGTAATAAAGGTGAATCAAGTTATTGTGTCATCAACCTATTACTAGTCAAGTTATTAATCATTGGGTGTAACATGTTTGATCATTATGTTTAAGTTGTCCTGAGTACTTGTTAGCCAGTACTTTCACCAAGTAATCCATAACCGCGGAAAACACGGCTTCTCGAGAAGATTATCCCTGCAGGGTTGCACCAATTTGGCCGTACACTCATGAATAACCCGCCAGATGGAAAGGCCCTTCCACCAAGCGGGGTACTCAACACAACCAACCATTCTTCGCATCAAGCCCAAAGAACCTTGGGCGCACGGCTAATCAAGCCCAGAAGAAAATGGACCATCATAGCACTCTAAGACCGTGTCCCCCTATATGCCGACTACAAAAGTTCCACCCTGCGCTGGGCTCGCAAAAACATGCATGCGGCAAATGGAAAACACGAACTAAATGAGGCGATTTGGACGAGATGCGAATCAGGTCAAGTTGAGGGGGGCGCCCATACTCGCTTCCCAAATGCGGGTAGTGCGCTCATCATGGATCAGTAGACAAGACCCTTTTCCTATTAGGGTCGACACTAGCAGGCTCCAAAACCTCTCATGGGCCTCCTGCCGGTGCCTTATCATCAAATTTATTATTAATAGTAACATTAGCATGATTGATTGATTAAACATCGAGCCCCCACAACGTAATAGATATAGTAACAGAAAGTAACGGATAACAGACTCGAGCAAAAGCAACCTAAGCATGATAGTAAGACACTGGCTCAAACAATGGGTTGTAGGAAGGGAGGTGAGGCAATATCAGGTTTAAGGGATTCATGTGATGGGTTCGTAACAGAACAACTACTACTAAGGCTAGCAGAAATAGACAACGGAAAGTATCGGTAACCAAGGTTGAAAGGAACACAGTGGTTCATGTGAGTGATAACTTGCCTGCAAACCCAGTAGCCTGGTACTGAGCTAACTCCTTAGAAGGGGTGTCGTAAGTATCGTCGGTCTCAACGTCGTCGTATATCCGAGAAGAAGCAAACAAACATTGCAGAAAGATAAGCAATCATTATCATGGCATAGTGCACAATCAAATATGATGCATGTCATGTTAATAGATGCAACAAAGTAAACTAGTGGATAGGATACACAAGTTTAAATGGATTCCATATGCAAAGATTGCATATGGCAAACCCATGCCTTATGGTTGAATTAGTTGTTCTACCACTAAGCATCAGGTGTAGGTGAGTTAGCATGATGCATGCATGATGAAGAACAAGAAGATAACAATATTAAATGCACTTGAAATGATAGTTAACCATTTTAGAAAACATTAATAAGGTTTGGCAATTATTGTTACTTAATGGTGTTAAACAAGTAGTGGTTGTTTTCATCAAGTTAAAAGTACTCAAAACAATTAACAAAGTTTATATTTGAAAAGGTTATCAAATTTTAGTTGGAATACATGTTTCACATTTTGAAATTGGACTTTGGATTATTTAATTATGAATTAAACAATATTAAACAATTTTTAATTGAATTAACAAGATTTAAATGGTTTAGGCAAGTTAAATTGTTCAAACCAGGAAACAAAAATTATATTTGAATAGGACATTCAAAAAGGTGTGAAAAACATATTTTATTTGAATTATTTGAAAACAGTATGAATTAGTTATGAATTATTTCAATTTGCATTTGAATTATTCAAATTTGAAATTTAAAAGTATTTTGAAAACTCAAAACAGAACACAAATTGGATATTTGGAAAGATTATAAAATTTGGATCAGAATACATATAAAGTTTGTGTTTATTGGATTTATAAAACAAAAGATATGGAATTTAGAAGTTTATAATCAAATCTGGTATTTTAAAAAGGTTTTGGATTAAACGGAAATTCGCGCCGCACTTTTTCTACCACACTGGTCTCTACCCACGGTCGCTGCCGCGTGGGCCAGAGGGGCCAGCGTGGCGCACACGCTCGCGTGGCAGAGGCAGTCGCCGACGGGTGGGGCCAGGCGCGTGGAAGAAAAATTGCAAAAGGGTTTGCGCCCTCGGGGGTTCGACCACAGGACCTGTCGCTTGGGGGCAAGGGACTGAACCAATACGCTAGGCGGAACGTTTTGTTCAGAAACCGAAGTGGTGGCTTTTGTGGTTCAGTTAGTAACAGACATCGACACTGAATAAAATTCAGAGGCATGTTCGACAGAGTGGCTCGTCGTCGTCGATCGCTGCAGCGGTGGCCGGCCGCCGCGGCGCGCTGGTGCTCGCAGGCCGTGCTGGCTGGTGGTGATGTGCGTGGCCGGTGTGCAGCGTGGAGGCGGACGGATCGGGAGGGAGAGGGAAGGAGCAGTGGGCTCACCTCGAGGGTTCGCTGTAGAGGTTCAGGCGACGGGCGGACAAGCGGCGGACTTCTCCGGCACGGCGCGGCCGCCGTAGTGCCTCCCGGCAAGCGGCGAGGGGGCGGTGCGGTCCGGAACGACGCCGAGTTTCCATTCCACTCCACGGAGGCTCCTCGAGACGACCGTGGCTACCGGCGACGAGGGAGGAAGGTGGTGCTCTGTGGTCGGGTTTCAGGCATGTTCAGGTTCAGAGAAAGAGCAACTTGGAGATGAGATCGAGGGGGAGAGAGGGACTGGCGGCGATGGAGGGTTAGGGCTAGGGTTTGCGGCAGGAGGTGGGCGCCGTGGCTAGTTAAGGAGAGAGGGGCCAGTACGGCATGCCATCGGGAGAGGGGGAAGCGATCGAGCGGCTCCGATGGAGACGTACAGGATGACGTGAGGAAGATGACAGTGACAGGGAAGGGGTATTGGGCCAAAGGGTAACTGGGCTGGGCTGCAGATAGGTTAGCTGCTGCCTCCTCTGCTTTGCTTTTTATTTTTATTTTACTGTTTTTTTTTATAGCATATGCTTTAGGAAGAAAACCCTAGGGTTTAGATTAGAGAAAAATTTGAAAAATTTAGGATAAGTTCCTTAGGCCAAATGCAACCACTTGGCAAATTTCATTTTTCAAAATTTTAACATTTGGTTGCTTTTTGAAATTAGAACCAAATTTGAGTGAAATGGTTAATTTTAATAAACATTAATAAAACCATTAATTAAATAGGGTAACCCCTATTGTAAATAGGCAATTTTGAACTAGTTTCATTTGGTAGCAACCTAAATTCAAAATGGTTCTGTTTGGGTGCTTGCATTTGAATTTTAAAGTGTGTTTGAGAATGAATAAATGATTTAAAACCATTATTTTCCCAAATGATCACTATGGAAACATGGAACCAAAAGATTGTTATTGTTGGTGATTTTTATTCAAAAAGTTGTAACAGAACAAGTATGAAAACAACCATTTGAATTTGTTTGAGTTTCATGGTGAAAACAAAGAATAACAGATGCAACACAACAGAAACAAATGCAACAATATGATGACATGATGCAATACTTAAATAAACAAGAAATCAAACATTCTATAGGGTAGTTTTCATACTTGGGATGTTACAACTTATCCCCTCCCCAGCTTTCGGATCAGCTCGGCCCGACGGCCATGGCGGCACAGCACGAGCGAGGCGGACCCAAATCCTCCGGCCGCGCCGCAGGTCGCGCCCTCTTCCTCCGGTGAGGTAGGGTGCCGTGGTGCTCCCGCCTTGCCTCCCTCTAGCCCCGAGGAGCGAGTGTTGAGGCGGGTTGCAGGAAGGATTAGGCGCAGCGGAGATTGGGGGTGCGATAGATCCTTCAAAACCCCCTGGATGCGGTCGACTTGCGCCCGTGAATCCCGTGGCCGTGAGCTGCCAGCGCCTGGATGGGGGAGATGGAGCGCAAGGACTGCTGCTGCCGCCCAACACGACAAGATGGCAGATGGAGAGCACGTGTCCACTTATTCATGTGTTCGGATCAGCTAGGCCCGTCGGCCATGGCGTCCTCCTACGCGGTGCAACCCTTTTCTTCCTCTTCCCCACGCGCACCCTCTCAGCGCCAAATACGGGATGAACTCTGTGGTTGCTTGATCCGGGCGTCGGAGGCGCGAGCGTGATGGACTCTGTCTTATTTGGTCGGGAAAAGTGAGGGAACGGAGGATTTTGGGGAGACAGAGGAAGAAGAAACAACGATGGGGATTTATTTTTCCTCGATGTGGTGCCTAGGTCACGCAAAGGACCTGGCCATGTTCCTCACCGTCGGCCGGGCCGCCGCTCTTGTCTGCGGCGGACAGCTGCGCCTCACCTCCTTCCTTGGTCTCGAGCGTGCCCACGGGCCTCTGCTCTCCTCCCGCTGACAGAGAATGCATATCTAATTACCTGCAGGCTGCAGCTGATTAATGCTTCGAAGTAAACCGATCACAGACTGTGGTAATCAAATCCAGTTTCTCTTTCCAATAAGATCCGTGAGCTACTTCACCACATTCCTTCGTCAGCGCATCACAGATTCACAGACTCCACCCAGGGGTTAATCTAGGACTATAAGATTGCTAGCATTTTAGAAGTATCATCCTATCCATTTGTTTATTGATTTGTACAGTATATAATAATTGTACTACAGATGTATATTCATTTCAAACATCTCCACTGTTAATCAGCATTAGCATGCTACCCTTGCATTTCTACAGACTTATAGAGCACATTTAGTATTTCAGTACGTAAATGCCTTTTTAGTAATACCTAAATGGATATCCAGTTTATTTTATGTTTTTTCTTCTTAAAATATTGTCAGATGGATGTCCTTCTTAGAGAACCACAACGCCGCGACGCTAATCTAAATGCTTGTTGAGCAGTTCCACCCTGCACATAAACACCGATAGCATTATTGCCATATTCTGTACAGATTTTTAGGAGTCGGGCTATTAGTTGAAGAGAATTCCTTATTTGGCCCTGACTGATGTTCTGTAGGGGTAAAAGTGTCATCTTAGTGGTTAAATAGCACTACAGGGCCAAATAAGGAACCAACCAAACTTAGCATTATTGCCATATTCTATACAGATTTTTTAGGAGTCGGGCTATTAGTTGGAGAGAATTCCTTATTTGGCCCTGACTGAAGTTCTGTAGGGGTGAAAGTGTCATCTTAGTGGTTAAATAGCACTAGAGGGCCAAATAAGGAACCAACCAAACTTAGCATTATTGCCATATTCTGTACAGATTTTTTAGGAGTCGGGCTATTAGTTGGAGAGAATTCCTTATTTGTCCCTGACTGAAGTTCTGTAGAGGTAAAAGTGTCATCTTAGTGGTTAAATAGCACTAGAGGGCCAAATAAGGAACCAACCAAACTTAGCATTATTGCCATATTCTGTAAAGATTTTTTAGGAGTCGGGCTATTAGTTGGAGAGAATTCCTTATTTGGCCCTGACTGAAGTTCTGTAGGGGTAAAAGTGTCATCTTAGTGGTTAAATAGCACTAGAGGGCCAAATAAGGAACCAACCAAACTTTGTATGTCATGGAAGGAAGAAAATTTTTATCGGGGCCAAAAAGGAAGACAAAATTCAGACAGAGCCAAATAAGGGATTCTCTCTATTAGTTATGCATCCACGCTACGAAAACGACCGGAAACTGGGGAATACGGACGGGATTTTAATCCCTGGAGCATGTGAGTAAGTATCCCATTGTAGATGCTCTTATACTATAAGAAAATATCCGATACTCACCAAATAATCTATTTTTATTTTTTTGCAAAAACGATTTATCATTTGTTGACCCGTAGCAACGCACGGGCATTTGTGCTAGTTAATTTAAAATTGCATAAATCATAACTAATTAAAATTAAATTCAAATTTAATGTGTAAAATATGTTTTCCAACCAGAAAAATGCAAGGAATCTTAAGATGCAATCCATGCCTTTGTTTGCATCTTGCATTTTGCAATTTAGTTGTGTTATGCATGTTCATCTAATATTTATCTATGGAATGTGTTGGGGTAATTACTTTAAATATTGACCTATTTCATTTAATATTGTTTAGCTCACCTACTTACTGTTTTTCCATGTTAAACAACATTTAATATAATGGTTAGATAAAGAACTTAAACCATAATTATTTGTCCGGACTCCGGTTCCGATTAAATTGTCTAAATTGCATTTTGCGTTGCATCTCGCATGTCATGCATATAAAAGAGGATCATGCTGGATCTTTGGCCGTAGTAGTAATTTTTGCATCCGGTGTTTGTTCCAGTTCGTTGCTTCTTCGCGGATAGGACGCTGAGATGATGTGAGCAACGACAAGTTCTGCTTCCTCTACTTGCTGGATCTCAGGCAAGTATACTCACTTGCTACCTATGTGTCCTTTCCTCACTTGTTACCGATTATTTCCGTTGTCTTTATGCTAGCCTAGTATTTTCGATGCTTGTGTCTTGATCCTATCAGATGTTTACCTTGCAGCCATGATATAGCCTTCCTTCCACGTCCTATTAACTGTTGTTTGTTTACCTTGTTGGCCCTCGTGTCGTAGTTGCATGCTTAGATTTGTTTGTGCTCGAGTCTTGTTGTCCTTTGTCGTATCACCTGTTTAGTTGATAGTTGGGTTTCAATTCAATCAACAACATGTTAATGCTTGGGGTAATAATAATTTGATGATAAGGCACCGGCAGGAGGCCCGGCGTGGTTTTGGAGCCTGCTAGTGTCGAACTTAGGAAAAGAGTCTTGTCCATTGATCCATGATGAGCGCGCTAACCGCATCCGGGAGGTAGTATGGGACCCCCCTCGACTTAGACCTGATTTGCAGCTTGTCCGAAGAGCCACACCTAGTTCGGGTGTTCCATTTGCTCATATGCATGACTGGGTGGGCCCCCCATGGTTACTGTTGTTGATGATGATGATGCATATAGGGCGAGGTCTGTATTGCCGGGGTGTTGCGTCATGCGGGAGTTTTGCACACTTGCGCTGAGTATTCGGCTGCGTGGCTGGGACCTTATAGCTCCGTGGCTCCTAGGATGGGTTGTAGAGACGGTTTGGGTCGTGTCGAGCCAACCTGAGTTTTAGTTGGTGGCTTGAGTGTGTACGGGTACTGTAGCGCACCCTGCAGGGATGAATCTTCTCGAGAAGCCGTGTTGTCCGCGGTTATGTGACGACTTGGTGAAAGTGCTGGCTAACAAGTACTTAGACAACTTACACTTAACGTTGATAACTTGACTAGTAATATAGATTACCTCCACCATAAAAATGAATGTCACCTTAGTCAACAGTGTGAGTTTTCCTTGGGTTGCTTCCTTAGAAGGGGGTAAAACTGGATGGGTATTGTTTGGTGAGTAGTTGTAGTTGGTTCTGATACGCTCTCTTATCCCTTTCTATTAGCCGGAAGTTGTAGCGCGTCTCTTTAGTTGTTATTGCAGCCCGCTGCCGCTTCTTTGCAATAATCCCTTCCTTCCGTTCTAGCCAAAGTATTTGTATCTTGTGATGATTGGTTACGCTGGTATCTTGTGAGTATGGTTTACCCACTTGCCAGTACTTAATAGTACTGACCCACGAATAAATTTCGTGGCTGCATATTCCACATTGCAGTCAACAGGTTTGAAGTCTGACGATGTTAGCTTGGGAATCCCTCCGGCTTGGCCTGGGCAGGGATTCGACGCCATCGGTTATCTTCAGGACTCTTAGTCCAATTTGTATCTTGTCCGTAGTCGGACACTATGTTGTTTCTTCCGCTGTCATTTGGATCTTTCTATTGTATCAGTTGTATTCTTGACTCGTTTGAGTCGTCTTGTATATATCTCTTCTGTTGTTGTTGTGTATTATTCGTGAACTGTTGTAATGTTATCACAAGTGGCAACCTGAAATTGGTTATTATGCGGATTTGGGTGGAAATGCCGAAATCTGCATAGTGCCCGATCTCGGGGCGTCACATGTGCCACTGTTGTCCAGGGAACAATGACGAGAGTTGTTACGTTACACATGTTGCTATAGAACTTTTTACAACGATCCAGCCTAGCCACGTGGTATTTATATAAGCGAGAGGCTCTTCTACGGCTGCGATGCGAAAACATGCCATTAATCAACGTGGTTGTCTTATCGTGAAAAATAAATGCCCATAGAGTGATAAATCCAAATAATTTTTGGCTTCACACCACATAATATATGTATGCATGAAAAGGGGAAATAAAGGTGTTCAATTTCCCGATTGACCGTGAATCGTGTGTTTTAGGGAAAATATCATATGAGACTAAGTCCTTTTCATATAGAATGGATTTTTTTTCCAATATGGACGATTTTATTACTCATGGATTGTGAACACTATTGGAAAGTCTCTGCATAGTAACGATACGCGAGGCTAAAAAAATCCAAACATAAACAAAACGTGCACATCGAAGACATATATGGAGGAAGTATTATATGAGTACTTATGTTAATGTTGTTAAGAGTTGCCGCTAGTGAAAGTATGATCCCCTAGGTCTTGTTTTCCACCAATGCTATATCATTTTATTTCAGTTTTAGTACTTGTTTGTTTGCTGACATTTTTACTACGGATTTAGTACACCTTGTTTTACCATCCATATTACCCATATTTTATCATCTCTTTGCCGAATTGGTGCACCTATACAACTGACAATTGTATTGGGTGTGTTGGGGAGACAAGAGACTTCTTGTATCTTAATTGCAGGGTTGCTTGAGAGGGATACATTCAAACTATACCTCTCTAAGTTCGATAAATCTTGGGCTACTAACTTGAGGGAAATTTGTTGTTGTCCTACAAAACTCTACGCTTGGAGACCCAACATAGTTTATAAGAGTAGAAACATGTAGTAGAAATCAGTGTCCTCTCCCAATTATATCTAACTTCTAATTACTTTCTCTCTCTCATGTGTTGAGAACTCCATCTTCATATACACATGCGGTATCTAGTTCTGAACGATGAAGCGCTACAGAATTGGCCCCGACGTGTGTGCATACTCTCAGAGGGGGTAACTCGTGAGACGCTCACTCTTTTGGATCAAAGTGCTGGATACGGGGAGTCAGCAACATCCTCACCCACTGGCTTGTGCGTGAGGATCTCTTACATACTTCATCGACATCGTCACCAACATCTCTTTTGTTACTATGGTGTCTGGTACACGATCCCAGGAATTAGATATTGAAATTAATATTCAGTTGTATATGCATAGCAAGGTTTTTGTTGTTGGGTAGCATGCATGGCGAAAAATTACACTAGCTATTTTACTAACATTTTTAATGTACAGGTTATAAATCTGTATGTGATCGTTATAAACAAAGGTGAAGCCGACTGTTAACCATGGGATGAACAATGCTCTATGTGCACCATACACGAGGGAAGAGGTTAAGATGACAATGTTCAACATTAGGGATCTCAAAGCCCTATGTACGGATGGGATCCATGCTATCTTCTACAAGAAGTATTGGAACCTGATGGGTGAGGAGCTAACAAATTAGGTAGTGCAGGCCGTCATCTCGGGAATAATTCCATAGGGCTGGAATAACACAAAAATAGTCAACGATTCCCAAAGTGGATAGCCTGAATAACGTCAACAATTCCAAAACTCAAGTCTATGTAAAGTAATCTCGAAGGTTCTAGCCACAAGACTGAAAATGATCCCCCGAAGATTAGTTAACCGACTCAGAGTGCATTTGTCGCGGGGTGATTAATTATCGATAATGTTCTTATTGCTTTTGAGTCTTACTATGCAATCAACAACAAGAAGGTGGGAAAGTATGAGACATGTGCCATAAAAATGGATATGCATAAAGCATGTGATAGAGTGGAATGGAGTTTTTTTGAAGAGATATTAGCACACATAGGTTTTGATCGAGGATGGATCAAATTTATCATGGAATGTGTCCGCTCGGTTAAGTATCAATTTATCATGGCATATGAGTGTTTGCATTTTATGAAGAGGAATAAGGCGGTGAAACACCGTTTCTGTGCTCTCAATATTGATATGTGGAAGGCCTATGATAGTGTGGAGTGGGACTACCAGTCAGCGATTATGAGGAGACTGTTTTTTCATAGCTGATGGATTGAGATGGTTATGAGGATGGTCACTATGGTGTCTTTCTCAGTTTTGTTCAATGGAGAATGCATGGAGGAGTTTAAGCCTTCACGTGGAATTTGTCAGGGGGGGTCCTATATCGCCATATTTGTTTTTGATAGCAGCAGAGGGACTATCGTGCATGTTAAAAGTAAGAAGTGAATCATCGAACCTACAAGGACTCATGGTGGCTCCAACTGCACCAGCGGTAAACCACCTACTGTTTTCGAATGATAGCCTATTGTTTTCCAAAGCAAGTGGTGAAAGTGCCTGAGATGCTTGGGACACGTTGGATGCCTACTGTCGAGCATCAGGACAACGGGTGAATTTGGACAAGTCTTCCATCTTTTTTAGCAAACGCTGCCCCGTTTTGATCAAGGAGGAGATAAAGGCTATCCTAGAGGTGCAGAATGAATCTCTGAGTGAGAAATACCTAGGAATTCCTTCCTATGTTGGAAGGGCCCGAATGGTGCCTTTATGTACTTGAAGGACAGGATTTGGAAGAGGATCCAAGGTTAGATTGAATAATGCCTGTCAGCTAGAGGTAAAGATGTTCTCATTAAATCAGTTGTGCGGGCAATTCCAACCTTCTCTATGTCTTTTTTAAAATTTCCTCAAGGTTTATGCCAGCATATTAACTCGAAGATAAGGAAGTTCTGGTGGGGAAGCACACAGGGGAAGATAAAGACATGCTGGGTTGCATGGGAGGAGATGACTAAGCCGAAATTTCTCAGAGGCTTAGGGTTTCGTGATATTGAACTCTTTAACCTCGCCTTGTTGGCTCGGCAGGGGTGGCGCAACTTGCAACACCCAGATACGTTAAGTGCAAGGCTTTTAAAGGCAATTTACTTCCCGAGATCGAAGTTCTTAGAAGCTCAACGTGGGTCTCACCCGACTAAAATTTGGCGTTCTATTCTGGAAGGAAGAGAGGTTTTACTACAGGGTTTGATTCACCTAATTGGTACTGGAGCGGACTCGAACGCCTGGAACGACAACTGGATACCGCGTGATGGTGCTCTACGGTCAATTTCCACCACAGCTAGTATAGGATTTCATTGACCAAAAACTAAAGCAATGGAACGTCGCTAGACTGCACAGCTTCTTCCTCCCGATGGATGTGCACGTTATTCGGACAATTCCCATTAGTATGAGGGCGCAACCCGATTTTCGGGCATGGCATTATGATAAGAAATGAATCTTCCCGGTGCAATCGGCGTATATAATGCTGTGAAGTGCAAGGGAGAGACGGTTGACCTGGCTAGATGCGAGGGTAGCAAGCTCGAACCAAAATAGCATCCAGAGGAGTTGGGAAAACCTATGGCATATCCGTGTCCCTGCAAAATTAAAGGTCTTTCTTTGGAGGCTGGCAAACGCCTCATTACTGACGACATATCTAACACACCGGCGCCATATTTCTTCTAGAAGCCTATGCGTCATCCGCGGGGCCGCAGGTTCATGGAGACATTCACTTATTGACTACAGAATGGCGCACTCGGTCTTGGCATTAGCGGATGAAGATCTACTTGAGCATATGAGTAAAACGCAGGAACCAGATGCTAGAAGATGGTTATTCACCATGTTTGATTCAGTTTCGCATCATGAACTAACACATATGTGGGTCATGTTGTGGGAAATCTGACATGCTATACAGAAGGCGATCCACGAGGACACGATCGAGAGACCTCTCAGAACATAGATGTTTGTTAAAAATTCTTTTCAGACCTCTCTCAGATGCAACCTAAAGAGAAGAGTGGGAGGAGACTACCTACAACTGCTCATCCAAGCTGGATTCCACCAGCGCGCGGACCAGTGAAGATTAATGTTGATGTAGGGGTGGGGAAGACAATGGTTATAGGCTCGGCGGCCACAGTGGAGCGAGAGGATGATGACATCTACCTGGGAGCATGTAGCGTCCCAACTTTTAATAAAGATGGAATACCTGTGTTATTGTGCTAGTCCCTGGATCAATTGCTAGCACCACAGTACAAAATGAAATATCATGCAAATGCATCAAATTCTATTACATCGCATGATCCAGTCTTTACAAAATAGTATTACAACTTGCATAGTCTTAGAAGACTAGCAGAAAACAAGGATATACAGCAAAAAAAAAACATAGTACACATTGAGCCCATCTTCTTCATGTGCCACAGGCAAAACATGTTGGCGATAGTCTCGAGATCCTAAACGAAATCCTCACCCGTCTTCAAAATATCTGCAATATGGAATATGCAGCCACAAGGGGTCAATACAATTTAATGTATTGGCAAATGACACTATGGTGGATGTGTTGGAAATTTCTATCTTCTACATGCTTATTTGGATAAGTGGAGTTCAAGGCTAGATTTTGCAGAAAGCTAATTTTATCCTATCCTTTTATAAAACACTTTACATCTATAGTGGTTCACAGGTACAGTTTAGTGAATTATGAAGAATTTGGTTCCAAGGTCTTGCAACAACATGGGTATATCCCCATAGGCTATCCTGGTCTATCTCCAGAGCCTTTTAACACCAATGGTCTATCTCCAAAGGTTGTGATGGTCTATCTCCATAGGCTATGCTGGTCTATCTCCAGAGCCTTTTAACACCAATGGTCTATCTCCAAAGGTTGTGATGGTCTATCTCCATAGGCTAGGCTGGTCTATCTCCAGGGCCTTTTAACACCAATGGTCTATCTCCAAAGGTGGTGCTGGTCTATCTCAAGTGGCAGGTCTTTCTCCTTTGCCTTGTAACACCAATGGTCTATCTCCAAAGGTGGTGCTGGTCTATCTCAAGTGGCTATGCTGGACTATCTCCAGTGCCAAGTAATGGTCTATCTCCATAGGCAATTCGGGTCTATCTCCCTTGCCAAGTAAAATAATCATCCATCTCTCATATAACAATCATCATTGGAATAATATCCAGCTTAGTCTACAAGCAGGGCTAAGCAAACAAATTTCACTTTGGGATCTACTAAGATCAAGATAACAGGTAACTATCTCTACTTGGTTTGCATAGCATTGTTTAACAAGGTCCTAACCATGCAATTTTGTGAAACACTAATGCATATGAAATCTTAGGAGGTTTATGAAGTGTGTCACTTGCCTTGTTAAAGTTGGTGTAGAGGTACACTCTCTTCACCACTAGATAGTTTCTCTTTGTACAAATCTGGACAAGTCAAACAAATAACAATAATCAACTTTCACAAACAACAAGAAAACAAAGAATAACAATCAACACACTTAGTAAGGGTTTTATGTTAATCACAATAATTTAGTTTGCTAGGGAAACTATTGTGATTAGGTTAAGGTCTTCCAAAAGAGACTATAGTTGGTAAAGACTTGGGTTTGAAATATTCAAACTCAATTGGTCATACTTGTTAAGGAAGTTCCAAGAGTTCACCAAGGTGAGCTCACTATTTAAACTAAGGTAACACATAACAAAGTGTAACAATTAGTTGTTTTCATCAAGACCTTTGAGTGATCTAAGTATTGGTATTTTCCATTTGGGTCTATGGTTGGACAAAAACAATTGTTATTCTTCAACTTGTGTGGATTGCTCCAAGTCTTCACATGCTTGTCTTCTTGAAGATCATCTTCATGATTCTATTGTAGACTTGTTCCTTGGATGGATTCTTCTCTTGGTCTTGATAAATTCTTCATGGCTTATCACTAGTTGGTCCAAGGTAGGAGGGGCACAAAATATCACTAAGTCCATTTGGAAAGAAAGGAAATAAGATAGAAAAAGAGAGGGAGATGTTTTCTTCTGGATTTCTTCACACTTGTACTTTCTTGAGTTGCTTCTGGTTGTTGTGGAGTCTAAGTCTTTTCTTCAAAACTTCTTCATTGATCTTCCTTGTAGCACTTCATATTGTCACCAAATTCATATTGAAGTTTCATTCTTGTGCTTGAGTCTTGATCTCCATTTTGCTGACTTGGTGAATTCTTGAAGCAAGAATGGGGGAGTGGAGAAGATAGAATACTAAAGTTCACTACTTGGTACTATATGTGATTGACACATCCTAAGGACTTGGTCTTGGCTCCAAAATAACCATAACAACAAAGTTAAACAATGATAGAAACAACTCTAATACTTAACCAACTAGGTGGACTACTAAGATGGAAGTTTGGCTAAAATTACATGGTCATGGTCCAAGGGTGTCCAAAATGGTTTGGGCAAAGATGGCTCTGGTTCAAGGTTATCAAATGAAACAATTTTGCTTAAGGGGACATATTCTAATTATTTATAGAATTAAACCTATGCCAAAAATACTAAACAGACAACTTAATTCTAATTTCAATTTTAATTTGATAAAAATTATTTTGGGACAGAGGGTGTGAAAGTACTCATCCTAAGGTTTCCAAATATATTTTACTTGCAATTTTTGGATTTGTAGAATTTGAATTATGCCAAAATACATCAAACAAGCATATTTGAATTTGAACAAAGTTTAAATGGTCAATTTGAAATTTGGCCAGTGCCAAAAGTTTCTAGATGTCAAGGGATTTTCAAAAAGTCCAAGATTGCTAAATTTGGCCTTATGGATCAAAAGTTATGTTGAATCTAAGATGTAGGGGCTTTTCTGTAAAATAGCTAGTTTATTTTTATTCGGGAATTAATTCCAGAGACGGGCTAGGCTGAGATCTTCTATTTGCCGCACGGGGCGAAGGGTAGAGACTGGGCCTAGGCCGGATACGCGCTGCGTGGGCGACAGATAACCAAATCAGCGCAGCTGACTTGGCGCGTTGTGATTGGCTGATACCTCTTCGCGAGGTGGATCTAATCCTGTCCATCTAATTCAGATCCAAAGGCGCAGGGGCTAGGGCTTACCGTGGCAGCACTCCGGTGGCCGGAGATGGTGGAGACGGTGGTTCTCCGGCGACCCGAGAGGAAGAAAACGACGATGAAGGCCCTCCGGTGGTCGCCTGACTCCGGGAAGACGATGAAAAGATGCAGCGCAGCACGGCGAACATGCGAGTGTCCACGCGGCGGTCGCTTGCTTCCTGGAACGACGAGGTGGAGCGGACGGAGACGGCGCAGCTCCGGCAACCACGAAAACGCACGGCGCGGGGATCCTGTTGCACAGAAACAGAGCCAGAGGGCTTAGATACGTGCGCGCATCCACGGAGAGTTGAAAGGATGAAGTCACGGTCTCGAGGATAAGCTCACCTTGCCGGAATCGAGCTTGAACGGTGGCGGCGGAGGAGAACTCCGGCGAGGGATTGGGGTGGAATAGGGGCACGATTGATTCGGGAGTGAGAGGGGAAATGGAGAGGAGAGCACGGGATTTAAAGGCATTAATTTGCCCGCAATCAACGAGATTGCTCCGGTTAAAAACGAGTGCGAAAATTTCGGCTGGAGGAAGGAGACGATGACGTCATGGATGACGTCATCAAAAAATTTCTTTTAATTTCTTTTTATTTGATTTAATCATATCTCCTGATTTAATTATCCAAATGACATGAAACAAAATTCTAAATTCTTGAAATTTCAAATACTTTCCAACAATACCATTTTTGTAAACTTTTCAGCATATTTTATTTTTGAATTTTGGAAATTTGAATAATTCTTTAATAGTCACTTAATGTGATTTTTAATTTAAAATTTCATAAAACATAGTTATTGTTCAAATAAAATTTTAGTGATATTATAAATGGTGAAAACAAAATTATGTGAGTCCTTTCATCTTGTTTTCAGAATTTATATTTTGAAAAAAATAAATAAAACACTAAAATAATGCTTTAAGGCCATTTTAAAATTTAGAACATAATAAATTGATGGTATTGTCTAAATAAAATTTCAGAGAGATTACATGTCATATATTATCTTTGGATATCCATTTCTAAACCATTTTCACATTTTATAATATTTAGGATATGAAGGATTTACTAATAGTAACTTAATGGTATTTAATTAGTTCATATCAAATAATTTATATTGTTGATCAATAAAATTTGGAATAAAACCACATGTCATAATATTGTTTTCATATCCCTCTTTTATGGTATTTTCAAGCAATGCATTTTATTTTCCCACCTTTATGCTTAAAAACTTGGAATAACAATTAAAAGTTATTATAGAAATATTTTATTCTTATCAATTGTTTTTTTTTTGTCTTAGAACTTTATTAAGGGTTATAAATGTTTGAGTATTGTTGCCATAAAATATCCTCAAGGTAATATTGGAGTTGTAAACATTTTAGGTAAAGGTTTCTTAATAAAAAATATATTCCCTTTATATAATGAAACTTATTTTTAAATAAGGTTTTAGGAACATGGGAATAACTAGATTGTATTGTTTTCTTTTGTTTATTGCATCTCATTTGGTTTTTGGTGACTTACTAAACATGAAAACAAAAAGTTTCAATTTTTTGTGATTTTTGCATTTTTTCAAAAATCAGGGATGTTACAGACTACCACCCTTAAAAGAAATCTCGTCCCGAGATTTGGGAAGGTTAGAAAGAAAGATTGGGTAACTGGGTTCCAGAACAAACTTGGTGGCTACCACCCTTAAAAGAAACTTTTGTGGGTAGTCTATTTTCATTACATTGGAGTGTAGGTTGATTTGAGATTGGCTTGAGTAGAACTTTCCTTCGTGGTAGAGTTGTAGACCAACATAAGTATTTTAAACTACCTTTGACCCTGAGGGGTCACTCTTTGGGTCAATCAAAAGGCCAAGTTGATAGGATTTCACAACATCATCTCATATTTTTTTTTAAAGGGAACACATCTCTCAACCACTCTTTGTAGTTTATTACATTGGAAGAAACTCGTAAGGAAACATTTATTTCTAGAATAACACTTAAATAAGATTTATTTCATGTTAGACACTCTTCTGTGAGAATTTGGTCTTTATTCAGTGTTGCTGCATTTGTTTGTCAAGGCTCGCTTGCATAATAACCTCCACTTGGGCAGTTTTTAGCATAATGTCCTAATTTCTTACACATGAAACACTCCACTTGGCTAATATCCTTCTCGATTGATTGGTTATGCTCATTCCTCCTCTCGGGACAGTCACTTGCATAATGTCCCTCCATACTGCAATTGAAGCACACTACTTGACTAAGATCTTTCTTTCCTTTGTTACGGTGTTCTCCATTACCATATCCATTTCCATGCGCTCTTTATTGTTTATGTGACGTCCATAGTTTCCTTTGTATCCACCCTTGCGATTATGGCCTTGGTGATTATGGCCACTCCCATTGTTGCGCTTATGAGGGCTATGTCCACCATTTTCTTCAGAGTGATATTTGTTGGCACTATACTTCCTCTTCTTGCTTTCTTCCTTCCTCAGATTGTTGTCAAGAGTGATAGCTTGATCAAGTAGGGCTTGATAGTTTGGAGCATATGCCACTGACAGTGGTATCTTCATTTCACCACTCAGTCCGTTGAGAAATTTCTCCTTCCTCTTAGCATCAGTGTCAATATCCTCAGGTGCATACCTTGAGAGTGAGCTGAAGTCATCTATGTATTCCTTCAGTGTTCTATCTCCCTGCTTCAGGCTTCGGAACTCATCTTTCTTCAATTTCATTACGCTAGAGGATATGTGAGCATTGCGAAATCCTTCCTTGAAGGTATCACATGTCATCCCTTCCAAGGGATGGGTAATCTGATAGGTTTCCCACCATAGTGATGCTGGTCCTTCAAGCAAATGAGCCGCAAATCTCACCTTCTCAGCATCAGTGCACTCACAAGTCACTAAGTCCTTGTTAATAGTGCGGAGCCAGTCGTCTGCCACAATTGGCTCGGATGAAGTGGAGAACTTGGAAGGTTTAAGTCTCAGGAATCTAGAAAGTCTATCCATTTGGGGGTTTTCATTGTTCTTATTGTTGGCAAACGCAATAAACTGAGTAATCACTTGCATAAGCTGAGCTTGAGAAGTCATCATCTGTTGTAGTGCATCATTGTTGTTGTCAGGGTCACGACGAGGAGGCATCTGTGTGGTTTTTAGGAAAGATGAGTAGAGATTAGAAAGATAGCTAAGGGAGATTCCTATCCAAACACAGCAGATCAAGGAAAATCATCTTACAAACAACACATAACAAACACATAGCAATACATTCATCACACCAAAAGCAAGGTTTTTTTTTAACAACTAGTATTGTCACACAACACTCATTGGTATGATCAATACACTAACACGTTAACGTTGTTCTAACAGAGTAACTAGATTGGTGGTCTCATCTATATCTTCTTGAGTTTCTTCAAAGCCTTCTCTCGATGTCTTGGGGTATTCTTGATTGTTTGTGAAGTATAGGGATATCTCCAAGTTTCTTCAATTGTCTTGAGTGTAGGTCTTCATGTGGTGAAAATACTTCTTGCACTTCATGGTATGATCAACATTCATGTCTTGATGGTATTGAAGAGGTAGGTCATCTAATTTTTTTTGAAGGTGAATGATAGATGAGATGATATGAGAAGAATTAAGATGATTGTTTTGTTTCTAGAAAGTTTGAACATAGTAAATTTTCAATCCTAGGGTCTTTTCCAAACATAGGGTCTCGAATCCTACAGGCAACACAATGCTCTGATACCATTTTGTAGCGTCCCAACTTTTAATAAAGATGGAATACCTGTGTTATTGTGCTAGTCCCTGGATCAATTGCTAGCACCACAGTACAAAATGAAATATCAAGCAAATGCATCAAATTCTATTACATCGCATGATCCAGTCTTTACAAAATAGTATTACAACTTGCATAGTCTTAGAAGACTAGCAGAAAACAAGGATATAGAGCAAAAAAAACATAGTACACATTGAGCCCATCTTCTTCATTTGCCACAGGCAAAACATGTTGGCGATAGTCTCGAGATCCTAAACGAAATCCTCACCCGTCTTCAAAATATCTGCAATATGGAATATGCAGCCACAAGGGGTCAATACAATTTAATGTATTGGCAAATGACACTATGGTGGATGTGTTGGAAATTTCTATCTTCTACATGCTTATTTGGCTAAGTGGAGTTCAAGGCTAGATTTTGCAGAAAGCTAATTTTATCCTATCCTTTTATAAAACACTTTACATCTACAGTGGTTCACAGGTACAGTTTAGTGAACTATGAAGAATTTGGTTCCAAGGTCTTGCAACAACATGGGTATATCCCCATAGGCTATCCTGGTCTATCTCCAGAGCCTTTTAACACCAATGGTCTATCTCCAAAGGTTGTGATGGTCTATCTCCATAGGCTATGCTGGTCTATCTCCAGAGCCTTTTAACACCAATGGTCTATCTCCAAAGGTTGTGATGGTCTATCTCCATAGGCTATGCTGGTCTATCTCCAGGGCCTTTTAACACCAATGGTCTATCTCCAAAGGTGGTGCTGGTCTATCTCCAGTGGCAGGTCTTTCTCCTTTGCCTTGTAACACCAATGGTCTATCTCCAAAGGTGGTGCTGGTCTATCTCCAGTGGCTATGTTGGACTATCTCCAGTGCCAAGTAATGGTCTATCTCCATAGGCAATTCGGGTCTATCTCCCTTGCCAAGTAAAATAATAATCCATCTCTCATATAACAATCATCATTGGAATAATATCCAGCTTAGTCTACAAGCAGGGCTAAGCAAACAAATTTCACTTTGGGATCTACTAGGATCAAGATAACAGGTAACTATCTCTACTTGGTTTGCATAGCATTGTTTAACAAGGTCCTAACCATGCAATTTTGTGAAACACTAATGCATATAAAATCTTAGGAGGTTTATGAAGTGTGTCACTTGCCTTGTTAAAGTTGGTGTAGAGGTACACTCTCTTCACCACTAGATAGTTTCTCTTTGTACAAATCTGGACAAGTCAAACAAATAACAATAAACAACTTTCACAAACAACAAGAAAACAAAGAATAACAATCAACACACTTAGTAAGGGTTTTATGTTAATCACAATAATTTAGTTTGCTAGGGAAACTATTGTGATTAGGTTAAGGTCTTCCAAAAGGGACTATAGTTGGTAAAGACTTGGGTTTGAAATATTCAAACTCAATTGGTCATACTTGTTAAGGAAGTTCCAAGAGTTCACCAAGGTGATCTCACTATTTCAACTAAGGTAACACATAACAAAGTGTAACACTTAGTTGTTTTCATCAATACATTTGACTGATCTAAGTATTGGTATTTTCCATTTGGGTCTATGGTTGGACAAAAACAATTGTTATTCTTCAACTTGTGTGGATTGCTCCAAGTCTTCACATGCTTGTCTTCTTGAAGATCATCTTCATGATTCTATTGTAAACTTGTTCCTTGGATGGATTCTTCTCTTGGTCTTGATAAATTCTTCATGGATTATCACTAGTTGGTCCAAGGTAGGAGGGGCACAAAATATCACTAAGTCCATTTGGAAAGAAAGGAAATAAGATAGAAAGAGAGAGGGAGATGTTTTCTTCTGGATTTCTTCACACTTGTACTTTCTTGAGTTGCTTCTGGTTGTTGTGGAGTCTAAGTCTTTTCTTCAAAACTTCTTCATTGATCTTCCTTGTAGCTCTTCATGTTGTCACCAAATTCATATTGAAGTTTCATTCTTGTGCTTGAGTCTTGATCTCCATTTTGCTGACTTGGTGAATTCTTGAAGCAAGAATGGGGGAGTGGAGAAGATAGAAAACTAAAGTTCACTACTTGGTACTATATGTGATTGACACATCCTAAGGACTTGGTATTGGCTCCAAAATAACCATAACAACAAAGTTAAACAATGATAGAAACAACTCTAATACTTAACCAACTAGGTGGACTACTATGATGGAAGTTTGGCTAAAATTACATGGTCATGGTCCAAGGGTGTCCAAAATGGTTTGGGCAAAGATGGCTCTGGTTCAAGGTTATCAAATGAAACAATTTTGCTTAAGGGGACATATTCTAATTATTTATAGAATTAAACCTATGCCAAAAATACTAAACAGACAACTTAATTCTAATTTCAATTTTAATTTGATAAAAATTATTTTGGGACAGAGGGTGTGAAAGTACTCATCCTAAGGTTTCCAAATATATTTTATTTGCAATTTTTGGATTTGTAGAATTTGAATTATGCCAAAATACATCAAACAAGCATATTTGAATTTTAACAAAGTTTAAATGGTCAATTTGAAATTTGGCCAGTGCCAAAGGTTTCTAGATGTCAAGGGATTTTCAAAAAGTCCAAGATTGCTAAATTTGGCCTTATGGATCAAAAGTTATGTTGAATCTAAGATGTAGGGGCTTTTCTGTAAAATAGCTAGTTTATTTTTATTCGGGAATTAATTCCAGAGACGGGCTGGGCTCAGATCTTCTATTTGCCGCACGGGGCGAGGGGTAGAGACTGGGCCTGGGCCGGATACGCGCTGCGTGGGCGACAGATAACCAAATCAGCGCAGCTGACTTGGCGCGTTGTGATTGGCTGATACCTCTTCGCGAGGTGGATCTAATCATGTCCATCTAATTCAGATCCAAAGGCGCAGGGGCTAGGGCTTACCGTGGCAGCACTCCGGTGGCCGGAGATGGTGGAGACGGTGGTTCTCCGGCGACCCGAGAGGAAGAAAACGACGATGAAGGCCCTCCGGTGGTCGCCTGACTCCGGGAAAACGATGAAAAGATGCAGCGCAGCACGGCGAACATGCGAGTGGCCACGCGGCGGTCGCTCGCTTCCTGGAACGACGAGGTGGAGCGGACGGAGACGGCGCAACTCCGGCAACCACGAAAACGCACGGCGCGGGGATCCCGTTGCACAGAAACAGAGCCAGAGGGCTTAGATACGTGCGTGCATCCACGGAGAGTTGAAAGGATGAAGTCACGGTCTCGAGGATAAGCTCACCTTGCCGGAATCGAGCTTGAACGGTGGCGGCGGAGGAGAACTCCGGCGAGGGATTGGGGTGGAATAGGGGCACGATTGATTCGGGAGTGAGAGGGGAAATGGAGAGGAGAGCACGGGATTTAAAGGGGTGTGCTCGGGCAAGAAATAAAGGCATTAATTTGCCCGCAATCAACGAGATTGCTCCGGTTAAAAACGAGTGCAAAAATTTCGGCTGGAGGAAGGAGACGATGACGTCATCAAAAAAATTCTTTTAATTTCTTTTTATTTGATTTAATGATATCTCCTGATTTAATTATCCAAATGACATGAAACAAAATTCTAAATTCTTGAAATTTCAAATACTTTCCAACAATACCATTT
This sequence comes from Alopecurus myosuroides, assembly GCA_028641055.1. Lineage (NCBI taxonomy): Eukaryota > Viridiplantae > Streptophyta > Magnoliopsida > Poales > Poaceae > Alopecurus > Alopecurus myosuroides. The sequence continues at coordinate 143,048,601 of CM054063.1, forward strand.
TTGTAAACTTTTCAGCATATTTTATTTTTGAATTTTGGAAATTTGAATAATTCTTTAATAGTCACTTAATGTGATTTTTAATTTAAAATTTCATAAAACATAGTTATTGTTCAAATAAAATTTTAGTGATATTATAAATGGTGAAAACAAAATTATGTGAGTCCTTTCATATTGTTTTCAGAATTTATATTTTGAAACAAATAAATAAAACACTAAAATAATGCTTTAAGGCCATTTTAAAATTTAGAACATAATAAATTGATGTTATTGTCTAAATAAAATTTCAGAGACATTACATGTCATATATTATCTTTGGATATCCATTTCTAAACCATTTTCACATTTTATAATTTTTAGGATATGAAGGATTTACTAATAGTAACTTAATGGTATTTAATTAGTTCATATCAAATAATTTATATTGTTGATCAATAAAATTTGGAATAAAACCACATGTCATAATATTGTTTTCACATCCCTCTTTTATGGTATTTTCAAGCAATGCATTTTATTTTCCCACCTTTATGCTTAAAAACTTGGAATAACAATTAAAAGTTATTATAGAAATATTTTATTCTTATCAATTGTTTTTTTTTGTCTTAGAACTTTATTAAGGGTTATAAATGTTTGAGTATTGTTTCCATAAAATATCCTCAAGGTAATATTGGAGTTGTAAACATTTTAGGTAAAGGTTTCTTAATAAAAAATATATTCCCTTTATATAATGAAACTTATTTTTAAATAAGGTTTTAGGAACATGGGCATAACTAGATTGTATTGTTTTCTTTTGTTTCTTGCATCTCATTTCGTTTTTGGTGACTTACTAAACATGAAAACAAAAAGTTTCAATTTTTTGTGATTTTTGCATTTTTCCAAAAATCAGGGATGTTACAGAGCATCAGCTTTGTGCTTCCCAGGAATTACTGACCCAGAGACACTCGAGGCGCTTGTTGTGCGGGAGGGGCTGAATCTTGCTCAGGACCTTCACCCGACAAGGATATGTGTGGCTAGTGATTGCAGCAATGTGATCAAAGCTTTAAAGGAAGACCATTGGGGCAGTTACAGTCATGTTCCGCAAGAGATTAAGAGTTGTGCAAGGGGTTTTGAGGCGATTTCCTTCGTTCATGAAAATCGTGCATCTAACAAGGAGCCTCATGAGTGTGTTATCAAGGCGTTTGTATTCCGACTATTATGACAGTTCAATAAAAGACCGGCAAAATTCTCAAAAAAAAAACCAAATCTAACCAGGTAATACCGTGCGTGTTGCTGTCGAAATTAAATATGATTTTCATTTAAGGAAAAGGTGACATAAATCATGTTGAAATGCACTTTTTAAAAGCAAAACAAAAAAATCGTGCAAGCCTATGCTTGTGGATGACATGCAATGGCACATGACAAGGCTATTCTACGTTACATTTTGCAAACACTAGACTCCGCATGCACTTTTCCTAAAAAAAAGGTGCAAGCATGCATAGTCAGATCCGTCAATCCATGCACTTTGTCAAGAAAAAAAACTCATGCATGCATAATGTTGATTACGATGTGGACACTTTGCATACTAAGACCTTGCAAAATATTAGATGAAAAAAGTAAGGATTAATTTAATAGACATTATAGTAGACTAGCAAAAATGCCCGTGCGTTGCGACGGAGAAAAAAATCTTATATATGATACTGGTGTGGCCAAAAAAATTCCCAAAATCGATGACCAAATTGTTAAGCATCATATTTTACTATCTGTATGTCAAAATTGAGAGAGGTCTATAAAAAAAGCGCATCTTTGATTTCCACTAATATTCCAGTGAACTCTCCAATTCTCACCCGTCCGATTTAATCAAATTGTACTTACTGATTTCATGTAATTACTGGAGGACACACCATGACGTAATTTTTCCAAAAACACTCCCAAGGATGTTGATTTATTGTCAAGCTTTCCCTCTTCATTTAAAGATGTACATTATATTTCCTCCCTATGCTACCGCATATTCTTATACAATTTTAAATAAATATTCAATATGAAATTATCTCATTTGTTAGATTTTTTTTGCGGGAAAAAACTGATATATTAAAATAGCACAATTATTACAGAACGAACCAGAGCAAAAAAGAAAATTAAAATGAAGTCCCTCTGGAATTCGATAGCGCAAACGAACGGCGTCAACGGCGCGCCGCCGCTGCTTCAATCAGCAAAGCATCCAAACTGGTAGATAAATTTATCAGATTCCATCGGCAGAGCTTTAGGGCTTCACTGGATCTGTACCAATATTTTGCAGGACACACATATACCCGTGCGTTGCAACGGGTCTAATGAGTTGTACTTTGTGTAGCAAGAGTTGTGAAGGACATGTACCAAATATTGACAATCAGAAAACTGTAGACAAATAAATATTTATTTATCTTGTCCTGAAATATTGACAATCAGAAAACTGTAGACAAATAAATATTTACTTTTCTTGTCCTGAAAGAAGATAGTATATATACTTTGTGTAGAACGTCATAATGATTGATCCTATCACATTTATTCAGAACCAAATTTATTAGCAAGTTGACCTCGCCAAGTTGTCACAATTTGATGAATACTTAGCACGTCTGCAGTGACATGTACCATGAGAAGTGCGCCAGATATGATGATCATTATGAATTGGTGAATACTAAACCTCGCATGGAGGTATTAGTGGGCTGTCCTATTTAATTAACACAATGCATATTGCAGACAGAGCAAGAGATTCGGAGGACCAAGAAGAAGTAACCCACAAGTTCGTTTTATGGTACATGAAATTTATATAACATGGTGGCACATAAAAGTTCAGAGTATACAGAACATGGCAGCACACAAAAATTCAGAGAAATTAGTTTTTCAGCATGAGCTTCAGCGGACCAAGAAGAAGTAACCCACAAGTTCGTTTCATGGTACATGAAATTTATAGAACCTGGTGGCACACAAAAAGTTCAGTATACAGAACATGGCAGCACACAAAAATTAAGAGAAATTAGTTTTTCGGCATGAGCTTTAGCGGACCAAAGAAGAAGTAACCCACAAGATCGTTTCATGGTACATGTAATTTATAAAGCATGGTGGCACACAAAAAGTTCAGAGTATACAAAACATGGCAGCACACAAAAAATTCAGAGAAATTAGTTTTTCGGGGAAAATGTTAGCACTTGGGCTGCACACATCACACAGAATTAAACAGGTTGTGCTTATTGTTTGCTAACTCGAATTAACCTTCAACAATAGGCACCACAACCATGTGAGATTGGGAGGTCGTCCGCAAACAGGAAGTTCCCTGGTTGAGGAGGCACGGACGCGGACGACGTTGGGGTGCTCTCGCATCAGGCGCTCTCGTAGTCCTGTGACTCCTGTCCTCATGGCGCAGCAGCTTGGGCTTGGTGGTTGATTTGCACGTATACTCATGGCACAACAGCTTGGGCTTGGTGGTAATTGCACGTATACTCGCCCCCGTTCTCATTGGCCGTGCACTGCGCTCTGCGCACATGTATGTGGTAATGTGGCGCTGAACCGCGCTGCCCCAACTTCAGCCCGATGACTCGATGAGGTAGTGTGGTTGCCTGGTTGGGCTCTTGCGCACGTTGGCCAACTTGTGCTCCAACCGTCCGGTGCATTGGCGAATCTGCCTAATGGAGACCTAGCCCCGCGAGACGTGCCCTAGGTGGGATCATGCGCCATGCCGATTGAGCCCTGGTAAACGTCGGCGAGTTTCTGGTTATCGAAACCATCAGGATCGGAGGCGGCTGGCAGCCAGGGCGCTGAGGATGGTGAGCTTTCCGTGGCGACCACAGCCTCGGTCGAAGCTTTCGAGGCGCTGGTGGAGGGACCGATGCGCTTCAGAGAAAGAACCAATGTCGTTGTTTTATACTCCTCATCATCGAAGGCAATACAAACTTCAACAGTGATTCATCATCGAAGGCAACAAAACTCGCGCTCGGAGGCGACCGCGCCGTTCGCCTGGACTCAATCAGATATGGTTACTTTTTCTCATGGCTGTGAACCATCGAGACGTAAGTACGGTCGCCTGGACTCAATACACCGTGGCCGTGTTCCATCGAGGCGTACGGTCGCCTGGACTCAATCGGATGGCTACTATTTTTTCCGTGGGTTGATGTGAGCCCGTATTGTAGTTGAGTTATTGATCGATCAGGTTGTTGATCGATGTCGTATAGGTATAGGTGTATATTATAGATAGATTAGAATAGCGGTGGCAGGGTGGGTAATTTATGTCTAATTTTAGGTGCAGTTTCAATGAGCTACCAAACCAAGCCAAACCAGGGAAGCCTTAACGCCTTTATTATTAAAGGTATAGATTTTTACAAATAAGTGGGATACATGAGAATGTGCTTGGCATCGGTGCTCGACGACTGGGGCTCGCTGGATCCACGTGGTTATATTTTTGGAATGGTATAATCACGGTATGGGTTTTTATGGTACATGATAAATGACATTGATTTACACAATAAATTGCTTTAATGGACATGCAATGTATTTGTCTATATAATTCCCTCCTCCGTTTCGTATTTTTACCGCATCACAAATTCTGAAAGCAATATCTGTGAGAAGAGGTTATGGCAAAACCTGCCCAAATCTTGGCCGCCCTTATGATTATTTTCTTTCTCTGCATCTGCCTTCATGTCCAAGGTATGCATGAATATCTCATCAATTTGATTGTACATATCGTTTTTTTGCTTGCAAGATCGGTCGTCTAGAGTTATTTTTTGCGAATATGTTTTATTTAAAGATATGCTCCTGCATAAGGCGAAATTTTAATATTCATCATCTTCGTTTTTTTTCATTCATGTGACTTGTTCATGTCCATGCTACCATATTTTATTTCTCACATGATGGAATATATGACTTTTCCTCGATTATTCTATTGCACACAATGATTCATGTTTGCCTTGTATGTGTTTAGGATCATCGGGAGCCGACATCACAAGAGACATCCCGGTACCATCAAGGACGAGGATATTACAGACGCGTTATTCGCCGCAGACAACTGAAGAAAAGTCGTGCAACGTGTGCCACTGTTGTCCAACGAAAGATCTAAAGAGTTGTTACGTTGCGACGTGCTGCTTTAGGACTTTTTGCAACGATCCATCCCAACCACTTGGTACTTGTTCATCCGAGAGGCTCTACTGCGGCTGCGATGAAAAAACATGCAAATAAGCAGAGTGGCTGTCTTATCATGAAAAATAAAACATAATCTCCGTATGCAGGAAATGGAGAAATAAAGATGTTCAATTTCCCGATTGACCTTGGTGTGTTTTAGGGAAAATATGTTGTGCAATTATTCCCTTCGTTTCTAAATATAAGATATTGTAGCTATTACTCATATTGTCTAGATACATACTAACACTTATATGAGTGAACATATACCAAAAAAAATTGTCTAGATACATATAGACATGTGTGAATATGGAAAAGGGCTAAAACATATTACATTTAGGAACGGAGGAGGTAAGTCCTTGTCATATGAAATGTGTTTTTTTTTCCGATATGGACGATTTTATTACTCATGGATCATGAACAGTATTGGACCGTCTCTACATAGTACCAATACGCACGGATGGAATAATCTAAACATAAACAAAAGGTACACATAGCGGAGTAGAATAATCAATCACTGAGCTCGTAAAACGTCTATGGAGGTCCAATCCAGAGATTACAATATCACTCATATGGGATTAAAAAATCACTCGTCGTATACAACGATAGATGACCGGGATACAACGTATTGCAACTGTCCTCTACATAGCAACGATGCACACCTAGAACAATCTAAAATAAATAAAAGGTAAAGAAGATGGAGTAAATAATGAACTTGGGATCTGGTAAAACACCTATGGAGATGGAGGTCCAATTTGATGATATCGTCTGCCACCCATGTGGGATAAAAAAATTCTTCCACTGTGTCTTCCAACCAAGAAGATACCTCCATAAACAGGTCGCGAAACTCCACACATTTTAGAGACGACCATGAACGACCTGCATAAGTGTAACACCCCAGGTATAACCCTATCCCGCAATGCCACACAAACTTTTCATACTTCCCAAGACTGGGTGAAGACTATAAATTCAACGGTCTTATTTGTTTATGGAGACATTCGTGACAACAAAAAGATGACGACATCAATTTTATCCATGCTTACAACTAAAAGGTTGAATATGACAGAGATAACTTTAATATCCAAGACGTCTCACATGGACAAAATTGGTTGCCACATATAGTAAGTGTAACCTGAAAATAAAAGATAAGCCAATAGCAAATTTGAGTGATGTAATTTGTGAAGGTAGCGTGTCGAAATAGATAGATGTGCTACTCCCGGTACCAAGCATGTTATCCTCAAAGGTACCTAAAAAATGGAATCCACAAGGGCGAGTACAAAGTACTCAACAAATACATGAAGAAATAATGAGCATTGCATAACACACGACCCCAAAGATTATCATGTAACCTTCTATTTCCAAATCATATTTTAATATAATCACACTACTATTTATGCTCTTAAATATAGCCGATTATTTAGCATCAAATTTGGGGCATTACATTCTTTCCCACTTAAACAGAATTCGACCCCGAGTCACATCTTAACCACGAAAAATTGTAGGTACTTTCCACGCATGTCAGACTCAAGCCCCCAAGAATCTTCCTATGACTCATCACTAACTCAGACTCTACATTTATCCTCACACCATGAAACTCACAGGGTAAATCTTGTGCAATCGTAGTTGGTTCCATGGTCATCTACGATTCTAGGTCTTAGAAATGCTTCCGTAAACAAAATAAGCGAAGCACATTAAGCACACCCATTATCGGCTAGGATAGCCTCCCCACTAGTACTAGTATTATGAAAGGTACATGTATATTGGACTAAAAATTCCGTTGATATTAACCTTGCAACCGCTTTAGTAGTCGATGCCCCTTAAAAGTACTTCCTCACCTACGAGAAATTCCGGGTTCAACCTCTTGGAATCATTGTAGCTCGTTTCTCCTCTCTACTCAACCAAACATGTGCATTTTAATCTCACAAAGACCCTATGCATAGGTTGCTGAACCCAATCTAGTCCTAGTAGTTCGATTTTTTCCATGACATGCGAAAAAAGGTGGAGAACTACGCGTTCTTCGAAAAAAAAACATAGAAACACGCCATGATGTTAGTTACCATTAGAAGAAAACTCGGCAATTCAAAAGTTATTATTCTAGCTCCATTGCCAAGGTAGGACAGAACACCCCAAACATATCTTCTCCATAGTTTGGATCGTACATTTATTTTTACTGTTCATCGGTCCCGAGGCGAAATGTTGTACTAAGACTCAATAATGCACCCAGTGCACCCTGCATTCTCTCATGGATCTTTGATACATACTTTACATTCCTATCAGAAGTAACATTTTGAAAACCCAAAGAAACCTTACGATTTCATGCAAATACAAGTGCCAAGTAATTTGGAGAGCATATAGTGCGGATAGGAACAAAACAAGAAATTTTACTAAGTCGATCCACAACCGCACAAATTGCACCGTTCCCTCCGCGTGTACGCGGTAGGCCGACAACAAAATCCATGGCAAAGTCATCCCATGGTCATTCAGGAACCTTTGAGGATTGCAACTGCATGACAGTCCTCTTATGCAGGGACGGAACCAGCATGAAATTACAAGAGGGGCCAACTGCATATGAAATAAGCTGGAGGGGGCCATATAGGTAAATTTGGACAAATTTAGGGGTCAAATCTACAAATTAACAAGGGATATTTAGCAAAAAAAAACCATGGGGGGAGCCATGGCCCCAGCTCGCACCCCCCGGTTCCGTCCCTGCTCTTATGCTTAGCCTTTACTGGTTGACAAACCTTGACAGGACGACTCGTACTTGGCCACAACTTCCATTCTTTTTCATCAATGTCCTTTTTGGCTCATGGTACAACCTAAGATTTCGTGGCACACAAAACGACCATGAAACTATTCAGCTCTAGTTTTGTTTGTAGTAAAATCTCGAGTTCTACCTTCTAAATTGTGCTCTCATGTTTTTTGTACTAGTCAATCACTTTGTTGCGCCTCTCTTAATCTATCTGGACTAGCTGACTAAAGGATTAGTTGTGTCTCCTGACATGTTTACACCATTGGAAAAAGATGTCCATCCGTTCAAACAACGAGACAATCTATGGATGGACGAATAGACTTGCAACTAAGAGGGTCTGAAAATCAAATTAGTCCTACATAGGCCGTACTGGATAGAGAGGTCATGGACTTTTATCAATTCTATCCATCGTTTTTGCCTCAAATTCAACTAATACTGCGTGAAGAGGTATTTAAGACTCTTATAATGAGTGAAAATATCACAAGACTCTCCATAAAGATAAAGCTTCCACATATGAGTGCAAAGACCACAAGTGTGAGTCCAATGTTGAGTAGGATGGATTTGGAGTTCTGGTCATGCTTTTTGAGCTTCCTAGGAGCATAACCAATTACCTTTCTATCTTGCACTAGTACCCACAGAAGTCCATCAAGAGAAACATCAGAGCGCATAGTAGATAGTGAAGCGCTTCCCTGGCTTGGGAAGGGTGAGAACATGAGCAGTCACCAAACTATTCTACATAACTGAGAAGCCATTCTCACATTCATCATTCCATCTGAATTTCACATCCTTCTGGGTTAGTCTAAGTATTGTTTGGGCGATAATAGAAAAATCATTCGTAAACTACCTAATAACCCGACAAGCGCAAGAAACTTCTCACTTCCTTAATTGTCGAGTCTTCATAGTTAGGATCATGGACAGGGGTACCATAAGCCTACTGGTAGAACCGTGGGTGGAAACGTCGGAGTACTGGAAACAAGGACATGATTTACCCAGGTTTTATACGACGCAACTAGGAGGCGTCCCTACTCCTGCAATCTCACTAAAATCAGAGCTGAAGCCTAAAGTATAAAGAGTACAATTCTGAGTATGGTTTCGCTAACTCGGCAAGGATGAACTTCCCAATGTGTTGGCTTCTAGATATTAGAACCTCTGTTCTCTTCTATCTTGTTCTCTCTTTCGCTTCCGTCCTGCTTTATATAGATAGCCGGGCTAGGGCTTATAGGAAGGAAACATAGAAGACTACGGAAAGTATCTAAGTTTGAAAGTAAGGAATCTGGCTTCTTCTCCAAGCCGGACGACAATTGGGCCGTAGTCCAGGTTCTCTCAGATCCATTACCTGCGGGCCACCCTGGTAATCCAGCCCTTCGCCAATGCTGGATATACTCCTATTTGGAATATATACGACAATATCCCCCAAGGAGAATTAAGACTTCATATTTCTGTCTATCGTTGATTTGTATTTTTTTCATAAAAGTCGGTGTTTTGTCTTGATTCTTCTTTAATCAAAAACTGATAATGCCAAACTCGGATTTTCTGAAATCTGGCTTTTCTTCCACGAATCTTCACGGAGAAGGAACTCGTGACGTAAGCGATGAAATCGTGCTTACGTCATTAACGTTTGGTTTCAGTCAAATGACTGAAACCGTATCTCTTATAGATTTAGCGCGAGAAACAAAGAGATAGCCATTATCACCCCGTCCCCTCGTATCCCTCGTTTTTTTTCACACCATGCGTCAATCATCCAACAGACGAAATAGCCATTGCAGCGAATCTTGGCGCAAAACGGCTATAAATAGCCCGCCTCGAGCCCTTCGGATGTTCTTCTTCCTAACTCCCCCCTCGAACTCTCTAGAGCCCATGCGAATCGACCGAGCACTTCTACGAACGCGTCGGAGATCCCCGTGAGCGCATCGGCGGGTGGGGACTCTATCCCCACGGCAGGAACTATGCCGCCGCCGTCTACTCCTCCTCCTCCTCCTGTCTCTGAATCCGGGGAGGGGGAATCTTCTATCCGTGGTGGAGAAACCGCGGCGGTCTTCACCTCCACCGGAGGCAAAGAAGAAGAAGAAGGCGATTCCAGCAACTGGAGCCAGTGCAACATTGGGCCGGCTTTACTGCACAGCCTGGAGAACGACGGATTTACCGCCAAGGTCAAATGGCGGATTGACGAGGAAGACCTGGAACCTTCGCCGAAAGATGGAGAAAGGGTTATTCTCGCCTCCCTTTTCCTTCGAGGTATGGGTTTTCCCCCTCTGCATTTTTCCTCCAGGTTCTTAATCATTATGGGTTTCAGCCTCATTATCTGCCGCCAAACCCCATCCTCTATATAGTCGGGTTTCACGCTCTCTTCTAGTACTACTTCAACGTGAAGCGAAACACCACTGACCGTGTTCTCCCCACATGTGGGACCATTTCTTTCAGCCTTCGGAGGTTTAGGGAAGAATGGTTCCCAAAAATCAAAACTTCCGAGTTCGTCAAATTCTGGACGGGCTCGTTCTTTTATCATCTGGATGTTCCATCTCCTGGACAATTGGGCGTTGGATGTAGTCCTGTTCTTCCTCCGGACCTGTTGCAAATCAAACGGCGGATCGCAAACTCGTCGTCTCGTCCCCTCCTCTGACAGGCATGGACACAGTCCTTTGCTGTCTCGGAAAGAGGATTCAACCCCTTACATTTCACAGCGTCCGGCTTCACTGTGAGTACACGGGGCCGAATGACACGATGAGGGTGACAAAGTCACCTTTGTCTAAAAAACAATTCAAAAAGCGCGTCAACCACTTGGTATCTACTCGTGACCAATACGAGGAAAGACTGCCAATGTTCAACGCCGAAAACCCTCCTCCCAAGGTATGCTTTTACTTCCTGTCTTTTGGGCAGTTTTTTCGCACTTTGTCTTTCACGGATGTTTTAACTTACCTGAGTTTGTTTTTGGCAGTTTGCTACTCTCACAGAGGACCAACTTGTCTCTGCAACTGAGGAAGCAGAGTTAAACGCCCGCTTTTTAGCGGCTGGAGGACGTAAGCGCATGAAGATTTCTGTGGTCATGAAGTGATTGATCTTGACGGACTTGCCGTCGGAGAAATCTCTCATGTCCTAGACATGGCAGCTCTCGGAGGTTCGAAAACTGGGGGCCAAACAAACTTCCTTCGCTTAGAGAGGGGGCTTCGAGACGGAAGCTTGGAAACGACAAAAATGGTGACACAGAGAGTTTACCCAGGTTCAGGCCACCGTGTGGTGTAAAACCCTACTCCTGCTGGTCTGATGGATTGCACTATGGTGGTTATAGTACAATTGCGAGCTTGTGCTCGGAAAAGACTACTTGGGATCTACGATGGTTCGAGCTCTCTTTTTCCATGGGCCGGGTGTGCCCTTCTTATACTGGCGTTTGGACCTCCTTCCCGCTTATTTTGCGGGAAAGAGTTCCCACAAGGTGCCAAAGGGGGAGCGGTCCCGCACTTTTGCGCGGTCTTGGTCTTTGGGGGAAAGCTCCACCGTCCATGGTGTCACGGTGGGGAACCCGGTGACGCCGCCTCCGTCTTGTAGCACGGAATTGGTATTGTTGCACCGAAGAGGTAATCCTGGCGAACCTCTTTGGTGACCGCAAGGCCTACCGTCGCTTTATACACGAGAACGGAAAGTGTGGACAAAGAGGTTCTGCAGCTGAGCGGCTCCTCCTTCACCGCTCAAAGGAGCAATCGTAAGCGGCACATGGGTTGTATCCTCTTGAAAGGCGACGCACAGGGAGAGGAGAAAGGGCAAAGTAGAGCCCCTCTCTAGGGCGCGAGTCCTCGCTGGTTAGGTCCACCTGGCGAGTGGGCCTATGGAAAAAAGGATCTTCCTAGCATGGACGAAGCCCTTGGCCTTGGAGTCGCACACTGGGCTGGGCCGCAGCTGCCGCCTCGAGGTACACCCGTATCCAGAGGCCCGACAGTAGCCCCTGGGCCCGCGAGGAACACGTGTCAGGAGGATACGGAGAGACGTGGGGCCAACTTCTGCGGGCCAGGCCTTTGTCACGTGGCTACGTCCCACGACTTTCCCGAGGTAACGGCTCCCTGCGGCGTTGGGGGCCCCTCTCATAAAAAACCACGGAGTACCTGAGGATCCCCTCTTTCTTCTCACTAGCCGCCTCCCAAGGACTGTTCATCCTCCAGATTCCCCACTTCCTTCGAGATCCCTTCTCCAAAATGGCCGGCAAGCAATCCGCTACGGCGAAGCCCTCGTCGTCGAAGTCGTGCTCGATTCTAGAGACATCCCGCATCCATGCGGGGTCTTTGCTTGAGAGGGCACGCCCTATGGTGGCTTCCTCGACCAACAAGGACGGGTCCACCTCCATCTTCGCCGGCTAGGCACGGCACAACTCCCTCCCACCAACCTCTTATGCCTTATTATTCCACACCCTCTTCGCCGGGTTGATCCCTCCTTTCTCCATCTTCTTCCTCGCCATCCTAGAATCTTACCAGATCCATGCTCTTCACCTCCACCCCAGCTCCATCCTGACTCTGGCCATTTTCGCCTTCTGGTGCAAGGCATTTCTTGGCATGAGGCCTTCCATCGCTTTCTTACACTCCTTCTTTAGCCTTCGCGTGACAGGTCGAGGCTGTTGCGCTGGGTGCGCCTCCTTTCGCATCGGCCTAGGGAGGGGAGCTCTGTTCCCCTTTGGAAAATAATATGAAGGTGGATGACATCGTCAGCCGCTGGGTGTTTATGGGCGCCCTCAATGAGATGCCACTGAGAGACCTAGGAAGCATGCCGACTGGGCCCAGGAGACCGTTGATGGTCCGAACATGGACTTCGTTTTGCAGCGGATGTGAGAGTCGTCTTGAGGCTGCCATGATCGTCCGTGAATTCGTTTGCCAGCGGTTGGCACCCCTTCAAGAGCATGAGCGCCTCATGTGTTATTGTGGTGACACGGAGGATATCATGAGGCTCATCGGCGTCCTCCTCGAGGGCAGGGAGCTCGAGGGAATGATGCAGGTTCTTCTTGTCATGGATTTTGCGCCGCCTCTTCCTCCCTCTGTTGTCCCCCTCTACAGTCTCAGGGAAGCTGAGCATGACGCCGTGATTGGAGCCATGTCCCCCTTCGATCGGTGGGGACCCCTGGGCGAGGACGAGCCATCGCCCTAGGAGAACCCCCTTCTCCTGGGTCCTCTTGAAGAGAGGGAGGCGGAGCCTGCCAAAACAAAGGATTCTGCTCCAGCCGATCTGGCCTCCGGGAGAATGTCGAACAAGTTCCCGCTTGAGGAGATTGCATCCGCTCTGGCGCGAGAGGCAGACAACGAGTCATCAGCGTACTCAAGTACTCCTTCTCTACCTCCCAAGCGCCTGGAAGCCTCTGGTGCTGCCGTCGGCGCGGGTTTTTTCGGTGGCAAGGACTGCCGTGACGCGCCCCCGTGGCGGAAAACGCGTCCCATGAGCTTGGGGGGTAACAGGATGAGTAAGTCTCTTGTAGAGGCGATGCTCTATTTTTCTTAGCGGTCTTGATGTTTAAGTTTTCTTGTTTTGCCCGTCCCCGGAGCGGGCGAAGAGACCCGAGACGCCCATGCTCCTAAGGAAAGGTGGGTCCCTCCGCGCTCCCCGACGGCCGAGGGGCTCACGGACCCTGTCGTTCCTCCAGAGGAGGACAGGGCGGGAAAGAGATGCCGCTCGGGGGCCCTTCTACAGATGATGCCCCACGGTACGAGCCAGACGTCCCGACCGATGGCGGCCTCATGGCTCGTCCGGAGTCGTATTCGACCACAACTCCTAGCGCCGCCTGCTTGGGGTTGGCTCCCGATCCCCCTGGCGATGTGGTCTGGAAAACCCTTTTTGTGGAAGATGTCAGAGAGGGAGAGGTCGCCCCCACCACCCATGGAGCGGGCACAGGGCTTTCATTCGCTCTAGCGAGAGGAGTGCTGAGTTATTTCTCGGTCCCCTTCCAGGGCACGTCGTAGGAGGATTTCAACGATGCGGTGGAGAAGTGGCTTCGGGACCCCCCTTCCGAGGGGCCAGATGGTTCTTCCCCCCCCGGACAATCTTTCGTGACATTTTGGTGGAGGATCGCTGGTCTGCCTGCATCCACTCTGCCCCCCCCCCACGAGCTCTACTCGGAAGGGCCCCTGCTTGATATCGCCAAGGATGTCGTAGAGGCGCTCCGGATGAGGGCGAGGTCGCACTCCCACGTTCTTACCAAGGAGAGCGAGCGTCTCGAGAACCTGTGCGCATGGTTTTGCCAGATAGTGTTATTCTGCCGCGAGAGTCAGAACGCGGTGCAAGGAGTACGCCGCCAGAAGTTCAGCGAGGCCTCCAACCACGAGGCGGAGGCACTTTGCAAAGAGGCAAAGAACACGCTAGACGCTGCCCGGGATCTGCATGCTCGTCTTTGACCAGAGCAGGAAGATCATCATTTGTCGATGGAGAAATGGACCCTTGGTGGCGAGGAATGGGAGAAGGCCCTTGCATATCCCGAGGAGGCCCTAGTACGTCGCAAGGAGGATGTTTCTTCCCGCGATTCTAGCATCTCCCTCAAAGCGAGCAAGATTCAGCACCTTGAGGGGGAAGTCAAGAAACGCAGGGCAAAAACCAGCCGGCTTGCGGGGGAAGTAAGTGAGGATCGTGAGCACCTCGAAAAGCTGCGAAACGACCTGAAAAGGGAGAAAGATGCACAACAGCAGCAAGTGGAACGAGGGACCCAGGCAGGGAACGGGGCATACCGCAAAGAGCCCGAGGCAGGCCTGGTTCGGAAACAGCCCCCGGAGGAGGTCGCGGCAAGCGAGTGCTACCTTTGGAGGTCGATAGGCTCTCGACGGAGCTTGGTCGGCTCCGTGCGCAACTTGCTGAAGAGCGCAGCTTGAGGGAGCGTGTCGTCGCCGCGTCTGCGGAGTTCCAGTCGGACATGTTCACCTCGCGAGAGCGTCTGGCCCCGCTCGCGTAGTGGGTGCCCGAGCATGCGGAGTTAGCCGGACCAGCGCTGGAGCTTCAGCGCCAGCTGGAGGAGGTGTTCCAGCGTGCCATCTAGGCCGCTCAGGTGGTTGGCGAGCGGCTGGGCCTTGTGCTTCCTCCTCCCCGTGCCAGGTACGACGCCATGTGCTCCCTTCACTTCTTTGCCGACATGCTGGACTTCCTGCTGGAGGACAACCAAAGCGTGGACGCGATTCTTGATGCGGAGTGCCGCCAGCTCCTGTCGGAGGCCGTGACGCACCTGTTCTCCAGACTTTTGATGGTCCAGCCTGACTTCAATTTGAGTATTCTGGCGGGGAAGGTTCCTTCCGACCGTGCTGCTTCCCTTTCCGTCCTTGTGAAGGATGTCGTTGCTACTTTGGTGAAGGCCTTCAATCCGACCCCGCCTACCGACAGGGGCCCGAGCTCTGGTGCTGGGAATGAAGGTTCTTCCGCCTAGTGTCCTCTTGTGTATCTGTGAGATTCCGCGTGAACTTTTTAAATGTCTTGTTAGGCGATATTCTAAACTTTTTTGCTTATTGTATCCCTATCTGTTATTCCGCTTCCTTGTGTTTTGTGTGTGAATACTTAGCTTTTGTGATGGTGTCCTTTCGAGAATCCTTGCTCGCGTCCCTCGCGGTGGGCCTCCAGTTGCTTCTTGTGGAGGATCCTTTTGGGTTCCGTGCGAGGAGTTGCATGATGTGCGCTACCTCCTAAGGAGTGAGGCCTTCGCCTCTACCTGCAGCTTGTGCCTCTGGAGATGTGCGCGCCTGTTTGTTCCTTCGTGAGCATCTCGCGAGGAGAATCGCCAAAGGATTTGGCGAAGTGTTTGTGTGTGGTAGCGACCCACTCACATACACTGTACCAGCCACGCTCGTGGGATGCTCTCGAGAGAAAAAGGCCCTCGCGCGCCGCTCTGGAGAGAAGAAGTATTCATGCTGAGATGGATGCACATGATGTTTTGTTGGATGAAAAATGTAGGCATGCCAGCATGCAAGGAGAGATCAGATTGCTTTTGTGAAAGAAACAAGATTTTACTGCTAGGGTGAGGCATTGTTCTCTTACAAAATGCTTGGGGATGTCGTGACCTTGTGGTCCCCCAAGAAGCACTTGACATCGCGGAGCAAAAACGGGACTCCCATCGTCATGGGGCTGAAACTCGCGCGAGTTCAGGTGCACAACTAGAGGATGTAGTGGCCTTGTGGAGCCCTCGAGTAACAAAAGATTTATACGCCGGAGCGAGGCTCCCACTTATACAGGTAGAAGCTCTCGCGGCCTTGTGGTCCTCCTAGTGAGAGATCCCTGAGACCCTCACGGAGAGAGATTCCGATGTTTTTTTTACCGTGGCGTCACGGGGTACGCTTGAGGGTACGTCTCCATGGCCTTGTGGGGGCCATGGAGCGAGCATGTGGTGAGAGCTCCTCCCTAGTAAGGAGGCGCGCTCGCATGGGGAGTAGTGGCAGCCCCCGAGCCTCCAGCACTCTAGGGGGTCTTCTGGGTGGGAGCCCCCGAGCCTCCAGCGCTCTGGGGGGTGGGTCTTCTGGGTGGGAGCCCCCGAGCCTCCAGCGCTCTGGGGGGTGGGTCTTCTGGGTGGGAGACCCCGAGCCTCCAACACTCTTGGGGGGGGTCTTTAGTGAGGTTGCTCATTCACGCAAAGTGAGCGGCCTCTTCTTGGGAGCCTCATCGAGGTGTCCCACGTCGTCTTTGTCGGCCAGGTGGGAGATGGCCACCTCCTTGTAGGCTCGCTCGACAGAGCGTGTTGCCTCCTCCACCTCTTCATGGATGGTGATGGTGCCAACACGCCCGTGTAGTTTGAAGAGGTTGTACGCGTGGTGCATCACATCCATGAACTTCACGAGAGCTGGGTACACGAGGATGGCATTGTAGGGGAGGGTTATGCGTGCGACGTCGAAGCCGAGTGTCTCGGTGCGTTAGTTCTGGCGGTTGCCGAGCATTAGGGCTGCGAGAAAACCTCGATATTCATGAGCGGATCGAGATCGACTCGCTTTTTAGCTTGACTCAAGATTGACTCTAAAAGAAATGAGCTGAATATGAGCACATTCTATAGCTTGAGAGGAGAACGAGATAATCTTGAGTAACTGCTAGCTCGCTCGATTTTAGCTCGATAGCTTGAAATAATATAATTATTTATAATGATTCTGAAATATATTAAAATAAAATAGGATAATTTGCTACCTTATATGTTGTGAACGGAATTGCTCTTTCCTTCATAGCCCATCCAAATCTGGATATCCAACTAGATATCTATCGTGAGTCTTCGTGTTTTGTTACAATAAGTACTTGTTATTAGCGTGTGAAGAAATTAATGTTGCCACGGTTGTTATTAAAACAATATTTTTGTTATAATGTTATTGTGGTTTAATTATATAAACTATTTGCTTTCGAATGTACAAATTTTCATTGTCTTGTTAAGCTCGAAACTCGCTCGAGATCGACTCTAGATCGTTACAAGCCGAGCATGAGTCAATATTACAGCTCGACCATTAACTCGACTTAGTCCGAGCTCGCTCGTATTTTAGAATGAGATGAGCTGAGCTGAGGGTAACTCGCTTGAACTCGACTCGTTTGCCGCCCTACCGAGCGTGAGGGTGAGGCGCACCTGTTCCAGGGGGACCGTGGTTCCGCTGGTGACGTCGTTGAATGGCATTGTGGAGGCCAGACGCTCGTAGGGCACCTCGAGTCGCTCGAACATGGGCTCGGAGATGACGTTGAGGCCCGCACCCCCATCAAGCAGGGTCTTGTTGATGGCGATGTTGTTGATGGTGGGGGTGCAGACTAGAGGCAGGGTTCCCATGGTCCTTGTGAACTTGGGGTGGTCGGTGATGTAGAAGGAGACATTGTGGTCTGACCACTTGAGTAGCTTCGCCGCGGCTGTGCTTGGGTGGACAGCAGCGATCTCGCGCGAGATCTTCTTGAAGTGGCGGTTGGAGAGAGGAGCTTGTGCTCCACCAAGGATGTAGGCTATGTAGCCTAGGGACTCTTGGTAGCCCCTGCAATGTTCGTCGCCCCGACCCTGGTTGCCCTCAGCGTGAGGCTGCGCAGCAACGTTCACCTGAGGCGCGGGTGGGTTCGGACGCGGCAGCTGCGGCGGAGGTGGCTGTTGTTGGGGCGGCAGGTAGCCGCCGCCGTTTTAGCCACCTGAGTTATAGTTTTTGTACCCGTTATAGTCGTTTGGGACGCGCTCCTCCCATCTCCCTCCAGCGTGTCCTCTACCTTGCCCATAACTGTGCCAGCCACCGCTTCGAGGGTAGCCCTCTTCGCCACCCCTCATGAAGCGGTCTCCCCGCATCTTCTCCAGCTGGAAACAGTCCTTCGTGGCATGTGAGTGCATCCTGTGGAACTCACAGAAGGGGAGGTTGTCCGCCACGGGTGCAGCGTCACTGCGGCCTTGCTTGCTTTCTGGCTCGGCAGCCAAAACAGCCGGAGATTTCCGTTTGGCGTCGCCATCATTACTTCGCGCGTTTTTTTACTCTTGGGGGCCATCGTCTTGGGCTCGTTAGCAGGTGTGTTGTTCCTGAAGAGGCGTCCCTCCTCATCCTTAGCACACCTATCGGCCATATCCATTAGCTCGACAGTAGAGGTAAGGTCGTATCTGATGCCAAGTTCTTCGAGCATAAACTAGTTGGTGACCCCTTACCTGAAGGCGGAGGTGACGTACAACGATGCGAGCGATCTTGTTGCCCGTCTGACTGAAGAGTTGCAAGTACTAGCAAAGAATTTCACCAGGGCGCTGGCGTATGCTGTGGAGGTCGTTGTAGGAGAGATGGCGCTCATAGGAGCCCTTGAAGTTGGCGACGAAGTGGAGGCACAACTCCTTGAACGACCCGATGCAGCCCTCCAGCAGATTCATTAGCCAGATGAGGGCAGGACCCTTGAGGTGCATGGGCAACCAGTTCGTCATGCACTTGTCGTCCCCCTTTGCAGCTCCTATGCTGAGGAAGTAGAGCTGCATGAAGTCGAAGGGAGGAGTGGTCCCGTCATACAGAGATGTCAACGTCGGGTTGAACTTAGGAAGCCAGGAGACCGTGCGAAGTTGCGTGGTGAACGCGAGGGTGCCGCCGACATAGACCGTGGCGCGGGCGTCGACGTCCGCCGGGCGGTTGGCGTAGCCGTGTTTAGCGAGGTCGTGGATGGTGCGCCGCTCGCGTTTGTGGCAGTGTTCGATCTGAACGTGCGCATCCTGTGGAGTACGCAATATTTGGCAGTTGTTGCTGGTCTTCTCAGGCACCTTAGTGGTGGGTACCTTGTCACGAAACATAGTGTGGGAACCGCCTTGCACTAGCGAGGTTACATCGTGGGAAGGGGGCGGCACGTCATGATTTTGCGCACTCCTATGCTGACAAGTGTCTACTCCCACGGCTCCCGTGAGGGCACGTTTGGGACGGTGGCAAGCTCCTGGAGGCGGGTGAGCCATGCGGCGTGTCCTTCAGGTGCGGACGGGTGCGTAAGCAGCTCACAAGCCAACAGCAGAGCTGCTGCCGGAGTAGGTTGCTCCAGGTGTCCCTACGTTCCTGACGGCGACAGGGCGGGTGCTGAGACGCAAGCGCGTCTTGCTGCGGCATGTGGGAGGAAGCTTCCTCCTCCACGCTAGTGGCGTTGCGCCGTGTCGCGCAGTTGTCGTTTCCGGTTGGCTCGACCTGCCCCCGGCGGCAAGCGCGCTCAGAGCGGGTGAGGTGTGGATGGTCCGGGTGGCTGGGGCCATGGAAACGAGGAAACGAATGAGTGCCTTAGCTCCCTACCTGGTGCGCCAAATTTCGGAGAAAGCTCTCTTGTCCTAGATAGGGTAGCTCTCAGATGTTCAAACATTGGGGGCCAAACACACTTCATTTGCTTCGAGAGGTAAGCTTGGACACAACAACAATGGTGACACAGAGAGTTTACCCAGGTTCAGGCCACCGGTGTCGTGTAAATCCCTACTCCTTCTTTTCTGATGGATTGCACTACGGTGATTACAGTACAAATGCGAGCTTGTGCTCGGAACAGACTACTTAGGCTCTATAATGGTTCGAGATCTCCTTTTCCAAGGGACGGGTGTGCCCTTATTATACTGGTGTTTGGACCTCCTTTCCGCTCATTTTGCGGGAAAGTGTTCCCACAAGGTGCCAAATGGGGAGCATCCCGCACTTCTGCACCTCCGGCGGGGTCTTGGTCTTTGGGGGACATCTCCACCATCCATGGCGTCACGATAGGGGAAACCGGTGATACCGCCTCTATCTTGTAGCGCAGACTTGGTCTTCTTGCACCAAAGAGGTAATCCTGGGGAACCTCTTTGGTGACCGCAGGGCCTTCCCTCGCTTTATACACGATAATAGAAACTATGGACGAAGAGGTTATGCGGCTCCTCCGTCACCGTTCAGAGGAGAAATCGTAAGCGGCACATGGGTTGTCGCCTCTTGAAAGGAGACACCCAGGGAGAGGAGCAAGGGAAAAGTAGATCCCCTCTCCATGGCGCGAGTCCCCGCTGGTTAGGTCCACCTGGCGAGTGGGCCTATGGAAAAAAGGCTCTGCCTGGCGTGGATAAAGCTTTTGGCCTCGGAGTCGCACACTGGGCTAGGCCGCAGCTGTCGCCTCGAGGTACCACGGTATCAAGAGGCCCGACAGTTCCCGTTGCCACTTCCAGGTAAGACTCGGTCTTTTATTTTTCATATTTTCTTCATTTCCACACAACTTGTTTTCTCGGATTTTTGATCTCGGTTCTTTCTTTCCTTTTTTAGCCTTTTTCCCGTCCCTTTGAAGGGAAAAGGCAGGAAAAAACACAAGGCTGCCACTCTTAGGGGGCCTAAGACTTCTCCTGCTACTGCACCGCAAACACCAACGGCAGCTGGCGAAGAACACTCGGCTCCTCGAGAGGAATCCGAGTTCCCCCTTCCAAGCCAGACCAACCAGCCCGATACGCCTACTGAGGAAGCGCGAGAAAGGGTGGACGATTTTGAGGAAGGGGGGCCTTCCCTCATCGAGACAATCGAGGAGATTCCACAATTTGACGAGAAGTTTAAGGTAAAGCAGGAGTCTTGCTTTGATGAACATGGCTATATGCATCCGTGGGCAAAAAAGCAATTTTCCCCAGCCCCCTTGATTCGTCCATGGCCAAAAGGCGGATCGATTGTTCGAAATAATTATACATTCTTGCCTCGGCAGGTTATCCAAGATGAAATCCACCACATGGGGATTTCTTTCTCGGAATACCCCAAGGAATTAATGGAAATGCTGACTTGGCTGCAAAGGATAAGCCTGGTATACCTCTATCCCCCAATTACCAAGACAAAAGCATACCTTTTTGTTTTAATACTTTTATCTTTGCATGCTCATTTTTTAACAAGCCTTTTACTTTTGTATGCTTTCAACAAACTGCTGAAAACATTAACGTGGACCATCAAGAACGAGGAGGTGAAATCTCTCCATGGCATTTTGAATGATAAACACTAAAAAATTTCCGAGATTCAAAACCAACTATGTCGCACCCTGACTTCTAGGGGATACTCATCGGGCCGAACTGGATAGCAGATGCTTGGATTATGGGGCATACCTGCTCCCACATCCCAGCTTCCTGGTAGGAATGCGCTTATGCGCGACAACACAAGCTCTGCTATTCCATCGTCGATGTAAACTATCCACTAGAGATCAAAGGCACTACTGTCGATGTACTTCATATCAATCACGCACGGTACGTCAACAGGGTTAAACGGAATGATACCACAGTATGTCTCTAAGACACAAAAGATTGAAATAAGGTTGCCAATAGCCTTCACTAAGGCAGAGAATAGCAAATACACTCATCCAGAGGACACTTGTCCCAACATAGCATTCATTACATCACAGCGGAATCAATCAACCGTCTGAGTACAGACAAAACCAAATAGGCTTAAGAAGCCGCGAATGAAAAGAAGACGAAGCCCATCCACGTAGTCTTCGGATCCTGCCCGGGTCCGCTATCTACTCGTCTGCCGTCTCGTCGAACTCCACGAAGTAGCCATCCTGGTGATCATCGTAGCCGTAGTCGTAGTCTGCGTAAACCACAGCCCCAACGGGGTCAGTACATTTAAGTACTGGCAAGCAAGACTCACACTTCACCAAAGAGTTACCCGTCAACACAAGCACGGATGCTTAGGATCAACGGAAGAAGAGGTAATGTAAAAGCTGCAGCGGGCTGCTAACCAACTACAGAGATACTACAGGTTCCGGCTAATAGAAATAAGATAAGATCGAGTATTGTAATCAACTGAAAGATAACTTCAACCAAACCCATCCTGGACCTTGCCCCTTATCCGAAGAAGCAATCCGAGGATAACTCACACAGTTGGATTAAGGGTGATTCAAGTTATTGTGTCAATAATGCTATTACTAGTCAAGATTAGTATTGGTTGGGTGATTCACATTAGTTAAGTTAAAGTTGTCCTGAGAACTTGTTAGCCAGTACTTTCACCAAGTCAACCATAACCGCGGAAAACACGGCTTCTCGAGAAGATTTAACCCTGCAGGGATGCACCAATTTAGCCGTACACGTATGAATAACCCGCCAGATGGAACGGCCATTCCACCAAGCGTGGCACTCAACACAACCCAACTGTTCTTCGCATCAAGCCCAAAGCACCTTGAGCGCACGGCTACTCGAGCCCCGAAGAAAAGGGACCCTCATAGCACTCTAAGACCGTGTCTCCCTATATGCCGACTACGAAAGTTCCACCCGGGATCCAAGGGCTCGCAAGATCATGCATGCAGCAAATGGAAAACCCGAACTAAATGAGGCGATTTGGACGAGATGCGAATCGAGTCAAGTTGAGGGGAGCGCCCATACTCGCTTCCCACATGCGGGTAGTGCGCTCATCATGGATCAGTAGACAAGACTCGTTTCCTAAATTAGGGGTCGACACTAGCAGGCCTCAAAACCACTTAGGGCCTCCTGCAGGTGCCTTATCATCAAGTTATTATTAAGCATAGCATTAACAGGTTGATTGAGTTAACCCGAGCCCAAAGGAACATAAGCAAGTACGATAACAGAAGTAACCGACAACAGACTCGAGAACAAGCAACTCTAAGCATGCTAGCAGGACTAAGGCAACAAGCAAGGGCTATAGGTGTGGAGGTGAGGCAATATCAGGGTTCAGGAAATCATGTGATGGGTTCGGAGAACAAGCAACGATACATAGTGCTAGCAAAAGTAGACAACGGATAGTATCTGAAACAAGTGTGGAAAGGAACTCGATGGTTCATGTGAGTGATAACTTGCCTGGAAGCTCAGCAGCCTGGTACTGGGCTAAGTCCTGGGTAGTGGTGTCGAACAGCTCGTCGGTCTCAACGTCGTCGTCTAATCGAGAAGAAGCAAAAACAACAACGAAGGAAGACGAGCAATCAATACATGGCATAGGTGCACAAACATGGGATGATGCATGTCCATTTAATAGATGCATCAGAATAGACTACTTGACAAGATAACACAATTTAAATGGACCCCTATGCAATGGTGAATTGCATATGGATGCACATGGTTAAGGTTGAAGCAATGATCTACCATTAATTAACAAGTGTAAGTGAGTTAGCATGATGCATGCATGATGAAAACAATAAAGTAACAAAGTTAGATGCAATTGGAATGATAGTTAACAAGTTAAGAATTTATTTATTAAGTTTGGAAAATTTGGTTACTTAATGGTGTTACACAAATAGTTGTTGTTTTCATCAAGTTAAATTGTTCAAAACAGAAGACAAAGTTAATAATTGAAAATTTTATGTTTTTCTGGTTTGAAAACATATTTTACATGTTCAAGAATAATTAAATTTGAGCAAGTTATGAATTTAGAAAAAATTAAATGAATTAAAAAAGGTTAAAATTATTTAGGCAATTTTAATTATTCAAAACAGTAAAAAAAAAATATTTGAAAAGGTTATTCAAAATGGTATGGAAAACATATTTTATTTGCATTATTTGGATTAAGAATGAATTAGTTATTGAATTTAGAAAATTGCATTTGAATTATTTGAATTTGAAAATTAAATGCATTTGGACTTTTCAAAACAGTACACAAATGGATTATTTGGATAGATGATTAAATTTGGATCAGCAAACATATATAACTTTTATTAATTGGAGTTATATTTTAAAAGTTATTCAAGTTTTAGATTTAGGGTTCAAATCTGCAATTTAAAAGGATTAGAAATTAAAACAGAAACGTGTTTAAACATTTTGCACCGCACAGTGGCTAGCCATAGCCACTGCCAGTGGGCCACGGGCCAACGTGGCGCTTGTGCGTGCTTGCGTGGCCACCAGGGTCACTGCCTGCTGGGGCAGGCCTGTCAGCCACGGAAGAAAAAGGTTTGGTTTAATTCGACCGCGAGGGATCGAACCAGTGACCTGCGGGTGCGCGCGATAGGGTGTAACCAGTGCGCTGCGATTCCGTTTGTTGACAGAAGAGCGACGCAGGGAGGAAATACTTCAGATCCAAGTTTAACTGAATCACACGCGTGCGTCAGACTGAACTTTGCTAACAGCAGCAAACGATGCTCGCCGGCGGGGAGCGGTGGCCGTGCTGCGTGCTGGATGCGTGGATCTGGTGGTGCAGCGTGTGCAGAGGCGTGCGCAGCACAGAGAGGAAGGATGAGACTGTGGCTCACCACCGTACGTAGGCGTAGTAGAGGCCCGGTGACGATGGCGTGACGACGGCAGCTGCGGCGAGGACGAGGACGGCGGCGCGGCAGCAGTGGATCTTCGTGCTCCCTCCGGTGTCCAAACGGTAGAAGGGAGAGTGGGGGTTCGATTACAGTAGCTAGGTAGGTAAGTGGACCTCCATGGCGACGGCGGCGTGGACGGATTCAGAGAGGTGCTCGCCGGAGGGAAAACCAGAGAGGGAAATGGACAGAGAAGGTGGCGATCGGCGGCGGAGACGAGGGGAAACAGGAAACCTAGGCTAGGGTTAGGTGTCTAGGCTTCCGTAGGGTCTATATAGGGCTCGGGGTTCGAGGATTGCCGTCGGTGTGCTCCGGTTGCCGCCGTGGCACGCTCCAGATTCGAGCCGTACAGGTAGACGACGACGGGGGCGGCCAACGAACAGGTACCGGGCCAGGTGGGCTGGCTGCGCGCGAGGAAAGAAGTGGGCTGCGCGCAGCCCACTGCCCCTGGCCTCGTTTCCTTTTCTTTTTTAAATTTCCTTTTCTGTTTTTTTTGTAGAGTTAGGTTTTGGAAGAAAAAGGTGAGATTTAAGTTAGTAAAATTTTTATAAAAAATTAGGTTAAGCTTTTTAGAACAATAGCAAACAAATGCCAAGATTTGTTTTCACAAAATTTGAGGTTTGCTTGCTGTTTGTATTTGAACCAAATTTGAATGAATTTTTAATATTAATTAAACCTTAATGAAAACAAACATTTTAATAGGGTGACCCCTATGGTTTAATTTGATTAAATTAGTTGATTTGATTTGGAGATTTTCATAAACTCAAGTTGGGTGCTGATTTGAAGATTTTATTTGAATTTGAAATGATTTGGAATTAATTGATTGATTTAATTGTTTGATTAAAACCAACAATTTAATAAGTGATCATTATGGAAGTATTTGGAAACAAATGAGGTTTTGATTTGCATTTCTTATTGGAAAAAGATTGTAACAAGAAAAGTATGAAAACAAAGGTTGATTAATGTTTGAATTTCATTATGAAAACAATGCAAACAGAAATGAAATGAGGATGATGACATGATGCATTGCTTTAATTAAACAAAGAACAAAACAACTAGGGAGTTTTCATACTTGGATGTTACAAAAACGCCCCCCCTTGAAGGAATCGCGCCCCGAGATTCCTTACGGAGAAGAGAAAAGGTCCGGATACTTCTTGCGAAGATCCTCTTCGGTCTCCCACGTTGCCTCTTTATCGCAATGATGCGACCATTGCACTTTAAAGAACTTGGTGCTCTTGTTGCGAGTCTTACGAACAGTCTCATCGAGAATACGAACATGGTGCTCCTCATAAGAGAGATCATCTTGCAGTTCGATAGAATCATGATCAACTGCACGATCTGGATCCTTGAAGCACTTCTTGAGCTGTGACACGTGAAACACATCGTGCACCTTGGATAGTTTTTCTGGAAGTTCAAGACGATAAGCATTTTCTGCACGCCTTGAGAGAATGTTGAAAGGACCAATGTATCTTGGTGCCAGCTTTCCTTTCACACCAAAACGATGAGTGCCTCTGAAGGGAGTTACACGGAGATATGCTTTATCACCAGGTGCATAGATCATGTCCCGGTGCTTGCTGTCATAGTAACTCTTCTGACGAGACTGAGCAATCTTGAGATTGTCACGAATGATGCGAACTTTCTCTTCGGCCTCTTTAACAATGTCAGGACCTAAGAGTGAACGTTGACCAGCTCCAGACCAATTGATTGGACTCCTGCATCTGCGGCCATAGAGTGCTTCAAATGGTGCCATGCCTAGGCTTGCCTGGAAACTGTTGTTGTAGGAGAATTCAGCATATGGAAGACAATCCTCCCATTTCATGCCAAAGGAGAGACCACATGCTCTAAGCATATCCTCGAGAATCTGATTGACTCTTTCGACTTGCCCTTGAGACTGAGGATGATAGGCTGTGCTGAACAGAAGTTTGGTGCCCAATGCATCTTGGAAACTCTTCCGGAAATGAGAAGTGAATATGCTTCCACGGTCTGAGCTTATTTCCAATGGAACACCATGAAGAGGAACAATCTTTGTTGTGTAGAGCTCTGCTAACTGGCTAGCTGATATTGTCTCCTTGACAGCAAAGAAGTGAGCTACTTTAGTGAGACGATCAATGACAATGAAGATTGCATCGTTGCCCTTCTTGGACTTTGGAAAACCAGTAACGAAGTCCATTTCAATCATGTCCCACTTCCACTCGGGGATTTTCAGAGGTTGGAGAAGACCGGCTGTTTTCTGATGAACTGCCTTGACACGTTGACAAACGTCGCATTCAGAAACGTATTGAGCAATTTCACGTTTCATGCTTGGCCACCAATATAGTGTCTTGAGATCCTGGTACATCTTTGTACTTCCAGGGTGGATGGAGAGAGGAGTTTCATGAGCCTCCTTGAGAATGATATCTTTGAGACTTTGAATCTTAGGAACTGCAATGCGTCCTTCAAAGAACACAGCTCCCTTGTCATCAATTGAGAAGGACTTGAATTTATAATTGCCCTCTTTGATTTGCTCTACCATCTTCTTGATTTCAGCATCACAAAACTGTTCAGAACGAATATTGTCCTCGAGAGTTGGACTGGCTGTCAAGTTTGCAAGATAGCCTTGAGGAACAAGAACAAGGTTCAACTTCTTAAATTCTTCATGAAGTGGAGGTTGGCTTTCCATGATCATGAGATTATTGCAATAGGATTTGCGACTGAGAGCATCGGCCATAACATTAGCCTTGCCTGGAGTGTAAGAAATGGTAAGATCGAAATCTTTGATCTTTTCAATCCATCTCCTTTGCCTGAGGTTTAGATCTGGTTGAGTGAAGATGTATTTCAGACTCTTATGATCGGAAAAGATTTCAGTGCGGTTACCCAACAAGTATTGTCTCCATTTCTTGAGGGCAAACACAACTGCTGCAAGTTCAAGATCATGAGTGGGATAGTTTTGCTCATGTGGGTTCAACTGACGTGAAGCATAGGCCACAACTTGACGTTCTTGCATAAGAACTGCTCCTAGGCCTTGGAGAGATGCATCACAGAATATCTGGAAGGGTTTGGTAGTATCTGGGCCAACCAGAACTGGAGTAGAAGTGAGTTTAGTTTTGAGGAGATTGAAACTTTCATCACACTATGGAGACCAAACGAACTTCTTGTCCTTCTTGGTGAGATCAGTGAGAGGTTTGGCAATCTTGGAGAAGTTTTGGACGAAACGACGACAACAGCTAGCCAAGCCAAGAAAACTTCTGACTTGCTTCACCGTCCTAGGAGGTTTCCAATCAACAATTGCCTTAACCTTTTCTGGGTCAATGGCTATGCCCTTGGCAGAGATGATATGACCTAGGTCGGCAACTTCTGAAATCCAGAACTCACATTTGGAGTATTTGGCATAGAGACGATGCTCGCGGAGTTTCATGAGAGTGAGACGAAGATGTTCTTCATGCTCTTCCTCAGACTTTGAGTAGACAAGGATATCATCCAGATATACCACAACAAACTTGTCGAGGTATTCATGGAAGACATAATTCATGAGTCGAGAGAAGGTCGCCGGTGCATTGGTGAGACCAAAGGACATGACGGTGTATTCATTCAGACCGTAGCGAGTGGTGAAAGTTGTCTTTGGAATATCTTCCTTTCTGATCTTTATTTGATGGTAACCCATCCTCAAGTCCAACTTTGAGAATATTGAGGCTCTAGCAAGTTGATCAAAAAGATCATCGATACGAGGAATTGGATATTTGTTCTTGATTGTTTTCTCGTTAAGAGGACGATAGTCCACAACAAGTCTCTTTGTTTGGTCCTTCTTGGCAACGAACAGGGTTGGGCAACCCCAAGCGGAGGAACTAGGCTGAATATAACCTTTCTCCATGTACATATCGATTTGCTCCTTCAACAACTTCAGTTCAGGAGGAGCTATCTTGTATGGATGCTTAGAGATTGGCGCAGTACCTGGTTCAAGCTCGATCACGAACTCAACTGCTCTGTCCGGAGGCATTCCCGGTAATTCTTCTGGAAAGACGTCAGGGAATTCACAAACCACCGGAACATTCTCGAGTAGAGGTAGAGGTTTAGCATCGAGTGTGTAAAGCTGAGTGGAACTTGGTTCATGTGGAGAATAGATTATCTGGCCAGAAGGGTGGGAGAGAGTTATTGACTTTTGAGCACAGTCAATTTTAGCTTTATTGGCCTTCAACCAATCCATGCCCAGAATGACATCAATGTCAGAATTTCCCAGCAACATGAGTGAAGCAAGGAATATGCGACCTCCAATTAGGATTTGATTGTCCATACTTATCTTGGAAGTCAACATTTTAGATCCCGGAGAGTGAACAGCGATTTGATTGCTTAGCGGAACCAGAATTAGGTTGTACGTTGTGGCAAAGATTTTTGACACAAAGGAATGCGATGCTCCGGTATCAAACAACACTTTAGCTGGATAAGAGTTTACGGGTAATGTACCGAGAACGACGTCGGCAGCTTCCTCAACTTTGTCAACCTTGACGTGGTTCACCCTTGCGGTCCTCCCCACAGGCCTGTTGTTGGAGTTGAAGGCCTTGTGCGGAGGAGCGCGCACCATTGCCTGGTTGGTGTTGGGGCGAGGTGGTGGTGGAGGTAGCTGCCTCTGAGTACACTTGTCAGCATAGTGTCCCGTCTCCTTGCACTTGAAGCAAGTGACGACACGAGGAGGACCTGGCCTTGGCTACCCCATTGGAACCCTCTGCCCATGCATCTGAGCTGGGTTGGGTGGGCGGGGAGCGAAGCCTGGAGAAGCTTGGGCGTATGGAGCCCTAGTGACAGCACCATTTGGCACCCATATGCGGCGCTTCTGCGGAGGGGTGGTCATGTTGGAGGAGGAACCACCCTCACGCGAGTGCTTGCGCGACTCTTTGAACGCCTTGCGCCCATTCTCTTCATTGAGCGCGGTGTTCACGAGCTCCTCGAAGTCGTTGCACTTGACATTTGTGAGAGCTTACTTCAGTTCCGGGTTAAAACCTCTGCGGAACCTTGCCATCTTCTTGGCTTCTGTGGACACCTCGTCTCCAGCATATCGAGCGAGCCGATTGAACTCGGTCTGGTAGCTGATGACGTCCATCTTGCCTTGCTTCAGGGAGCAGAACTCTTCACGCATCCTTTCCATGAGACCATCTGGAATGTGGTGCTTCAGGAAGGCATCCTTGAAACATCCCCAGGTGATCGGAATGCCAGCTCTCATAGCCTGGTAGTTTTCCCACCACGAAACTGCCTGACCCTTCAGTAGGTAGGAGGCATACTTGACTTTGTCCTCTTCAGCTACATGAGCGATCTCCATAGCCCTTGCGATCTCACGGATCCAGTCATCGGCATCCAGAGGCTCGCGTGTGGCCACGAACGCTCTTGGGCCCAGGTTGAGGAACTCCTTGATGCCAACTCGCTGATTAGCTTGGTGGACTTGCTGATTGGCCTGGAACTGTGCCATCTGAGTCATCACTTGGGTCATCTGAGTTAACAGTTCCCCAATTGGCGGTGGATCATGCATGTTGTTCCTAGTTGGAGGCATCCTGAATGGAAACGCATTTTAGCACAACAAAAGGAATGGATAAACTTAGCAACCGAAAGAGCGATTATTCCGACGCATGAATAGATAACCAACAGGTACATCATTACATGATCCAATACATCAGAATATCCAACACCATAAATGGTTCGAGAACAAAAGGATAACTAGACACAGCTAGTAACGGATACATCGGTACTCTAATGCTCATCACGCAGGACGGCGTCTAGAAGTACGGCGAGTGGAACGAGGAGGAGTCCGCTCACGGAAGTAAGTAGATCGACGATCCCTGTAGATAGGAACTGCTCTGAGAGGGACCCTCGGTGTGGTGAAGTAGAAAGCGTCCTCTCCCTGTGCTCCAAAGAGAGGTATACCAGTGTAACCAGCTCCTAGGTTGAGAAGTGGACCTCTGATCGGCTCGTAACCTCCAGCATCTGGCAGAGGAAGACCAGATGGCTGCTGGAAACGCGCAAAGCGCTCGTCTCCAACAAAATCTGTGGTGTACGTCGCCAGACGCGTCAGAGCAAGGTGGAGCTGGTCCCTAACTGTAGCCAACTCCTGGGCTAGTGTGGAAGCAACGGCATCACTATTCCTCACGAACTGAGCTGTGGTGTGCAGCCTGGAGCTATCACCCTCGTCGGTATCCAGGTTGCCGTGGAGAGTGAAGTGAACTCCCGCCGACGTAATGTAACCACGGGGGATGTGACGATAGATGGAATCATCAAACCCCCAGTAGTCAGCACGTAGGACGGTGAGACTCACATACGCTGCCTGCTGCACTGCCATGTCCACTGTGGAACCTACAGCCTCGTAGCGGTGGACTATGCTCCTGCCATCATCTGACGGTATGTAGACGATGGCTCGGTAAAAGTCTGTTCAAACTCGCGCTGGTGCTCGTAGACCTGGTACTCTGGTGCCCAACGGAACCCCAGATAGGTGACCATGTCCCTCAGCGTCTCCGGATAACCGGCAGTGTTCTCGCAACGGGTCATCCGAACCACCTGCGGGTAGTAGCTGAGACCCATCTGCAGACGAGTTGGGAAGTTGATTAGACGCCGGTAGAAGAAAAAGAAGTGGAAAACAACAGCAAAGGTTCAATGGACGAAAGATTCTTGAGAAGAACATAATATTGAAGCAACATCGGGGAAACTCGTGACCAAGACTCCTAAGGTACTACGGAAGAACCCAGAACACGTGAAATCCTAACTTGAAATTTTTTAGATGAGAAGGGAAAAACCAACGTTTCACTTCCTTACCAAAAAAAGGGGTGGGAGGGTGGGAAAAGAAGAAAAAGAACAGAATTCCTACTCTCACGTTTGATTTTTCCTATATAGCTACAAAATAGTTTCTAGACTCAAACTTCGACCAGTAAACGGGATCCTACGGGCAGACAGGCTCTGATACCATTTGTCGCACCCTGACTTCTAGGGGATACTCATTGGGCCGAACTGGATAGCAGATGCTTGGATTATGGGGCATACCTGCTCCCACGTCCCAGCTTCCTGGTAGGCCTGCGCTTATGCGCGACAACACAAGCTCTGCTATTCCATCGTCGATGTAAACTATCCACTAGAGATCAAAGGCACTACTGTCGACGTACTTCATATCAATCACGCACGGTACGTCAACAGGGTTAAACGGAATGATACCACAGTATGTCTCTAAGACACAAAAGATTGAAATAAGGTTGCCAATAGCCTTCACTAAGGCAGAGAATAGCAAATACACTCATCCAGAGGACACTTGTCCCAACATAGCATTCATTACATCACAGCGGAAGCAATCAACCGTCTGAGTACAGACAAAACCAAATAGGCTTAAGAAGCCGCGAATGAAAAGAAGACGAAGCCCATCCACGTAGTCTTCGGATCCTGCCCGGGTCCGCTATCTACTCGTCTGCCGTCTCGTCGAACTCCACGAAGTAGCCATCCTGGTGATCATCGTAGCCGTAGTCGTAGTCTGCGTAAACCACAGCCCCAACGGGGTCAGTACATTTAAGTACTGGCAAGCAAGACTCACACTTCACCAAAGAGTTACCCGTCAACACAAGCACGGATGCTTGGGATCAACGGAAGAAGAGGTAATGTAAAAGCTGCAGCGGGCTGCTAACCAACTACAGAGATACTACAGGTTCCGGCTAATAGAAATAAGATAAGATCGAGTATTGTAACCAACTGAAAGATAACTTCAACCAAACCCATCCTGGACCTCGCCCCTTATCCGAAGAAGCAATCCGAGGATAACTCACACAGTTGGATTAAGGGTGATTCAAGTTATTGTGTCAATAATGCTATTACTAGTCAAGATTAGTATTGGTTGGGTGATTCACATTAGTTAAGTTAAAGTTGTCCTGAGAACTTGTTAGCCAGTACTTTCACCAAGTCAACCATAACCGCGGAAAACACGGCTTCTCGAAAAGATTTAACCCTGCAGGGATGCACCAATTTAGCCGTACACGTATGAATAACCCGCCAGATGGAACGGCCATTCCACCAAGCGGGGCACTCAACACAACCGAACTGTTCTTCGCATCAAGCCCAAAGCACCTTGAGCGCACGGCTACTCGAGCCCCGAAGAAAAGGGACCCTCATAGCACTCTAAGACCGTGTCTCCCTATATGCCGACTACGAAAGTTCCACCCGGGATCCAAGGGCTCGCAAGATCATGCATGCAGCAAATGGAAAACCCGAACTAAATGAGGCGATTTGGACGAGATGCGAATCGAGTCAAGTTGAGGGGGGCGCCCATACTCGCTTCCCACATGCGGGTAGTGCGCTCATCATGGATCAGTAGACAAGACTCGTTTCCTAAATTAGGGGTCGACACTAGCAGGCCTCAAAACCACTTAGGGCCTCCTGCCGGTGCCTTATCATCAAGTTATTATTAAGCATAGCATTAACAGGTTGATTGAGTTAACCCGAGCCCAAAGGAACATAAGCAAGTACGATAACAGAAGTAACCGACAACAGACTCGAGAACAAGCAACTCTAAGCATGCTAGCATGACTAAGTCAACAAGCAAGGGCTATAGGTGTGGAGGTGAGGCAATATCAGGGTTCAGGAAATCATGTGATGGGTTCGGAGAACAAGCAACGATACATAGGGCTAGAAAAAGTAGACAACGGATAGTATCTGAAACAAGTGTGGAAAGGAACTCGATGGTTCATGTGTGTGATAACTTTCCTGGAAGCTCAGCAGCCTGGTACTGGGCTATGTCCTGGGTAGTGGTGTCGTACAACTCGTCGGTCTCAACGTCGTCGTCTAATCGAGAAGAAGCAAAAGCAACAACGAAGAAAGACGGGCAATCAATACATGGCATAGGTGCACAAACATGGGATGATGCATGTCCATTTAATAGATGCATCAGAATAAACTACTTGACAAGATAACACAATTTAAATGGACCCCTATGCAATGGTGAATTGCATATGGATGCACATGGTTAAGGTTGAAGCAATGATCTACCATTAATTAACAAGTGTAAGTGAGTTAGCATGATGCATGCATGATGAAAACAATAAAGTAACAAAGTTAGATGCAATTGGAATGATAGTTAACAAGTTAAGAATTTATTTATTAAGTTTGGAAAATTTGGTTACTTAATGGTGTTACACAAATAGTTGTTGTTTTCATCAAGTTAAATTGTGCAAAACAGAAGACAAAGTTAATAATTGAAAAGGTTATGTTTTTCTGGTTTGAAAACATATTTTACATGTTCAAGAATAATTAAATTTGAGCAAGTTATGAATTTAGCAAAAATTAAATGAATTAAACAAGGATTAAATTATTTAGGAAATTTTAATTATTCAAAACAGTAAACAAAAATTATATTTGAAAAGGTTATTCAAAATGGTATGGAAAACATATTTTATTTGCATTATTTGGATTAAGAATGAATTAGTTATTAAATTTAGAAAATTGCATTTGAATTATTTGAATTTGAAAATTAAATGCATTTGGACTTTTCAAAACAGTACACAAATAGATTATTTGGATAGATGATTAAATTTGGATCAGCAAACATATATAACTTTTATTAATTGGAGTTATATTTTAAAAGTTATTCAAGTTTTAGATTTAGGGTTCAAATCTGCAATTTAAAAGGATTAGAAATTAAAACAGAAACGTGTTTAAACATTTTGCACCACACAGTGGCTAGCCATAGCCACTGCCAGTGGGCCACGGGCCAACGTGGCGCTTGTGCGTGCTTGCGTGGCCACCAAGGTCACTGCCTGGTGGGGCAGGCCTGTCAGCCACGGAAGAAAAAGGTTTGGTTTAATTCGACCGCGAGGGATCGAACCAGTGATCTGCGGGTGCGCGCGATAGGGTGTAACCAGTGCGCTGCGATTCCGTTTGTTGACAGAAGAGCGACGCAGGGAGGAAATACTTCAGATCCAAGTTTAACTGAATCACACGCGCGCGTCAGACTGAACTTTGCTGACAGCAGCAAACGATGCTCGCCAGCGGGGAGCGGTGGCCGTGCTGCGTGCTGGATGCGTGGATCTGGTGGTGCAGCGTGTGCAGAGGCGTGCGCATCACAGAGAGGAAGGAGGAGACGGTGGCTCAGCACCGTACGTAGGCGTAGCAGAGGCCCGGTGACGATGGCGTGACGACGGCAGCTGCGGCGAGGACGAGGACGGCGGCGCGGCAGCAGTGGATCTCCGTGCTCCCTCCGGTGTCCAAACGGTAGAAGGGAGAGCGGGGGTTCGATTACAGTAGCTAGGTAGGTAAGTGGACCTCCATGGCGACGGCGGCGTGGACGGATTCAGAGAGGTGCTCGCCGGAGGGAAAACCAGAGAGGGAAATGGACAGAGAAGGTGGCGATCGGCGGCGGAGACGAGGGGAAACAGGAAACCTAGGCTAGGGTTAGGTGTCTAGGGTTCCGTAGGGTCTATATAGGGCTCGGGGTTCAAGGATTGCCGTCGGTGTGCTCCGGTTGCCGCCGTGGCACGCTCCAGATTCGAGCCGTACAGGTAGACGACGATGGGGGCGGCCAACGAACAGGTACCGGGCCAGGTGGGCTGGCTGCGCGCGAGGAAAGAAGTGGGCTGCACGCAGCCCACTGCCCCTGGCCTCGTTTCCTTTTCTTTTTTAAATTTCCTTTTCTGTTTTTTTTTGTAGAGTTAGGTTTTGGAAGAAAAAGGTGAGATTTAAGTTAGTAAAATTTTTATAAAAAATTAGGTTAAGCTTTTTAGAACAATAGCAAACAAATGCCAAGATTTGTTTTCACAAAATTTGAGGTTTCCTTGCTGTTTGTATTTGAACCAAATTTGAATGAATTTTTAATATTAATTAAACCTTAATGAAAACAAATATTTTAATAGGGTGACCCCTATGGTTTAATTTGATTAAATTAGTTGATTTGATTTGGAGATTTTCATAAACTCAAGTTGGGTGCTGATTTGAAGATTTTATTTGAATTTGAAATGATTTGGAATTAATTCATTGATTTAATTGTTAGATTAAAACCAACAATTTAATAAGTGATCATTATGGAAGTATTTGGAAACAAATGAGGTTTTGATTTGCATTTCTTATTTGAAAAAGATTGTAACAAGACAAGTATGAAAACAAAGGTTGATTAATGTTTGAATTTCATTATGAAAACAATGCAAACAGAAATGAAATGAGGATGATGACATGATGCATTGCTTTAATTAAACAAAGAACAAAAGAACTAGGGAGTTTTCATACTTGGATGTTACAAACTAAAGGAGAATGCCGGTAAGCATCGTTTTCTTTCTTTGTTTTTGATTCTGATCTTTCGAATTTTTTCTTAAGTATTTTTTTGCGCTAACCTTTTGGGTTTTCTTATTTTCAGCCACTTTGGCCAAAGCCAAGCAGAATGCTAAAGATGCTGGGAATGCCCAAAACCTCTGTAAAGAAAAAACTCGGAGCTTTAGAAGATCAATGTAAATCTTCAGAAAGATTTGGAGGAAAGCCAGCTGGCTTTGGGCTTATCCGAGTCTCGGGCTTCATCGCAAGCCGAGAAAGATAAGGGGACTATCCAGGATCTCGAATGTGCACTTCATCAACGACTTGAAGAAGTTGCTGAGATGGACAAGATTCTTGGTAAGCTTTTTTATCCTTTACCAAGTTTTACTTTTGTTTTGCCAAATGCATTCTTTTTTCCATCTGGCCTTCTCATATTTTCTCCTCTAATTTTCATAACAGAGGGAAATCCTCTCATTTCTCGGATCGACCACATCCGGGCTTTCAGGACCTTTGTTGCCGAGTTGAATAACTCTGTAATGCTATTTATCAGTGTGTGCATTCTGGACAATATTGACGAGTTCTCGGAAGCTAGAAGGCTTCCTAAAGCATTCGCGGAAGTTGCCAACCAGCGCGAAAATTGGCTCAAGTCTGTCGCCCGCGGTGGAGTGCGCATGGCCTTAGGTCTTATGAAAATGCACTACACCACCGCCAAGTCTTGGCGCATCGCCATCGATGTTCCCCAGGGATACAACAAGACACAAAGGGCGTAAATCATTGATTCTATCAAGAGGCATGCTTCCAAGATAGCCTGGATGGTCTCTACATCGACATTCTACCCGGAGGAAGAAATTCCTCAACTCCCGAAAATCCGAGTGAGAGCGATGAAGATGATGACGACGACTTCCCGCATGTTGTCTAAGCCCTTCTAAGCCAGTAGCCAATAGAATGCATTACTAGTCTAATGATGTAAAACTCGTGTGTAATTCATTATGTCTTTTGTATAAACAATGCTTATCCTTTTGCAGTAAAATTCAGCTTGCAAGTTTCAAAGTTTTAACTCCTTTTCTTCTAGGTTCTATGGTTTGCATGTTTTCACTTTCCTTAGTGTTGAAGTGATTCCGAAAATATTCAATCTTCATGCCAAGTTGTCGGACCCACGGATACCAGGGTATCATGGGCTGTCTGTTGCTGGCCCAGCCCATCTGGTATTGAAGGAGTCCGTACCAAATAACCTTGAGAGAAGGAGGCCTCCGGTATGTTCCCTTGGGGAGGAGCCTCCCACAAAATCCATCGCGCATCACTTGGGGGAGCCCTGCTTTTGTTGGGAATATGCCCTACAGGAAATCATGTATGATGTAATTCCCACTGTATTCATAAAGTTATTAAGTTGTCCTTGTTTTGAACATCTGATATATGTCATTGAATATGTGATTCGACTGTGGAACTATATATTCATGTTGTTCATACTAATTGTCCTTGGTCGTTAAGGTTGTGCTGGACACACATCCTAGACTAATGTGAGTGTTGGCTGATGACACGGTTCCACTTGTCATGGGCATGGTGATGCCATTCCAACGTTCACGGATTTGGCTAAAGAGTTTAGCAAGTCGGACTGACCCACATTGAGATGTAACGATCAAGTCGTCATTTGCATGTCTCAATCAATGTAATCCTTAGACATGAGGTTGTCGCACAATCCGAGTTGTGGATCACCGACTTAGGTTCTGTCAAACGTTGTTCTGTGACAAGGCAACTATAAAGGCAGAGTTCGGGTCGAATGAGAAGCAAGCTGCGTGATGTGGATAATCAAGATGGGATTTGGCCCCTCCAAATGGATAGATATTCTCTGGGCCCTCTCGAGTGATATGATTCAGGAAGCATGGCCATGCGCGACTCAGTTAAGTGTTAACTGTGTCGGTTGACTAAGAGTTAGTCAGATGAATCACATGTCACAGATCGAGAAGAGAGTTGAGCTATTTAAGGGATGACGATAAATCGCCTATAGCTCGACAAGGTATATCATGAGGCAAAAGGGACTAAGATGAATATCACATTGAAAGGTATGTCGTCATGACTCAATGGGACTTGGGAGTCGACACGTTCTGCTAGGAGCCGCTACCGATTGATCGATTGAGAGTCGGACTCTAATTGTGTCCAAGTCGCCATGATCCTGCAGGGTCGCACACTTAAGAGCGGGAGCAAATATTGGTTGGGTTGGACCTGAACCGGAAATGGACTGAATTAGTGAGTCGGACTCACAGAGGGAATGGGCCACAAGTGTTGTGCAGCCCATTACCATACGCTATATAAAGAGGGGCGCAGGTTGCCCAGCGGGGACGTTAGTCCACTCTCCCATGCGTTGGGAACCCTAGCC
This sequence comes from Alopecurus myosuroides, assembly GCA_028641055.1. NCBI lineage: Eukaryota > Viridiplantae > Streptophyta > Magnoliopsida > Poales > Poaceae > Alopecurus > Alopecurus myosuroides. The sequence continues at coordinate 143,086,670 of CM054063.1, forward strand.
CCACTCAGTCCAGCCGCCGCACCGGACCTAGCAGTCCGCCGTCGGAGCTCCTCCTCGTACGTGTGGATACCGGCAGAGGTGCTGTACTTTCAGCACTTCGACGTTCGAGGGATTGGATCGGCCGGACCGGATCGTGGGACTGCACTGCCCCGACGCGCTGCACCGATAATCCGCACCTGCGCGTCTAGTGGTAATACTCGTGGTCTTCTACCTCGGCTAGATCTTGGGAGCATTGCGTAGGAAAAGTTTTCGTTTATCTCTACGCGCCCCAACAGTGGTATCTGAGCGGTAGCTTCTGGTATTAGGCCCGAGATCCGTACATATGTGATATGTAGTTAGCGTTAGATGTGATCTAATTGCTGTTTTGGTGGTCGGTCCATGAGATAGATCGGTTTTGTACAAGGTTGATTGGATCAATCCTACTCGGGGTTAATGGATGATCAGGTTTCCGTGATTATACTGCTAAGGTCGTGGAACAACTTACCCCTACCGGTCGGTTTCCGCCATCGGGGTACACCGTGACCCATAAATCCAGTTGCGGTGATCGAAGATCAAAGAGTTTGATCGAATCGGAATAGGAATCAGATTCGGGTAGAATCGTTTTATCCGATGAAGAAATCCATATTCGGACCGCCGGCTTCGCCCTGTCGTAGCTCCTTAGATGTCGCTACGAGTTTCACAATGCCGGTAGATATCGTATCTATGCATAACTTGTTTTTGCAGGAAGTTGTGAATGGTATGGCTTATGTGCATGTGATGTGTGTAATCCATACATGATCTGCGTATCATGTTTTTGTTAGCCCGCTGGAGCCTAGGCGCTGTCATTTTATTGTATACCGGCCTGCGTGTCGGATTCTCTATGTAAATTTTGATTTACTAGCTAGTGTAGCTTGTTGGAGAAACCGGTGGCATGCAAGTCGATGTACAAGTCGGCTACATGGAGTAAGATGGCACGTGACAAGAGTTGGCACGAGTCGACTTACAAGCTTTTTGGAGATGGAGATCACCATGAAGAGAGCCATACCATTTTCACATTATAATTGCTTTATTTGTGTTATTGTGATGTCTCTATTTACCTCTATGTAGATAGTTGGTAGATTCTTTAATCCCTCAAAGAAGGTCTAGCCGGTCGCCCCGCCAGTGCTGCACCATCACAAGTCGGACATTCTTGGTAGTGGGCTCATAAAAAGTAGGTGCTACCAATTCTTTCCGGTTAGGTGGGTTTGAGTCGGACTCTTACAAGCAGAAGCACTTGGTAATCTAGACGAGTCCATCACAACGGTTGGGGCTCGGGGCGAGGTAGGTTGGGAGCCGGGGCATGTGATGCCACCCAACTAACATGAGTCGTATAGAGATACGATTGGCAAGGTGTTGCCTACCTAGATCACTTGACGGCTAGCGGTGATGCAAAAGCTCACTAGTCGGCTTGCTTATTTAGGATCTTGAATCACTTAGCAACCATCGGAGGGATGTTGGTTCTAGTGGGAGCATAAGTATTAAAGCGTTTAATATGCCTGCTCTTTTATGAATACATGTCTTAATTGTTTTTGCGTATTTTCTGTTGTAGATCAATGGCACCTAGCAACCTTCCTCAGTTGTCCACTTTTGCGTTGAGGTCAATCCTAGAGAAAGATAAGCTTAATGGAACTAATTTCACCAACTGGTATCGTAATCTGAGGATAGTCCTCAAGCATGACAAGAAAGACATGTTCTAGAAACTCCACTTCCAGAAGAGCCTGATGATGATGCGACTGTCGCTGTCACAAATGCCTACCGTAAGACTAGAGATGAGTCTACGGAAATTAGCTGTCTTATGCTTGCACACATGGAACCGGACTTGCAGCAGCAGTTCGAAAATGTTGAGGCCTACGATATGATCGAAAGCCTCAAAAGTATGTTCCAGGCTCAAGCAAAGACTGAGAGGTATCAAGTCTCTCAAGCTTTGCTTGGCTGTAAGCTGAAAGACGGCGATCCACTGAGTCCGCATGTAATCAAGATGATTGGTTACATACAGTCTTTGGATCGGTTGGGCTTCTCAATTAACAAAGAGATCGCTACTGATATAATTCTGAACTCTCTTCCTACTGCGTATGGTCCGTTCATCTCGAACTACCATATGCATGGTATGGATAAGAGTATCACTGAATTACGTGGGATGCTCAAAACGGCAGAGGCTGATATCAAGAAAGGCGTCAGTCAAGTGTTGATGGTGCAGAATAAGGCTAAGTTCAAGAAGAGTTCTTGGACTAAGAAGAAGAAGGATAAGTCAGGAGGTAGCGCCCATGGCCCTGTCCATAGTGCTCCCTCAAAGACTAAGCCTTCTCATACAGCCGGAGCCAATTGCTTCAACATGGACACTGGAAGAGGAACTGCACCAAGTATTTGGCTGACAGAGCCAAGAGTGGAGGTGTGACTTCCAACTCAGGTACACTTGTGTGCAATGTTATAGACATTTATCTTGTTGATGCACCTAATAGTTCTTGGGTATATGATACCAGATCAGTCATTCACATTTGCAACTCGTTGCAGGGGCTGGTAAGAACTAGGAGTATGGCAAGAGGAGAGGTTGATATTCGGGTCGGCAACAAGGCGAGAGTCGCTGCGTTGGAAGTCGGCACGATGCAACTTCATTTACCTTCAGGATTTATTTTGGAACTAAATAATTGTTATTATGTCCCAGCGCTTAGTCGAAACATTATTTCCGCCTCATGTTTGATGAGACAAGGTTATGAGTCGAATATTAAGAATAATGGTTGTTCTTTATATTTGAAAGATATGTTTCATGGCTTTGCACCCGTTCAGAACGGGTTATTTATTTTGAATCTTGATAGTGAATCGGTCTATAACATAAATGTTAAAAGGTTGAAACCAAATGATCTGAATATGACTTACTTTTGGCACTGTCGGCTTGGTCATATAAGTTGGAAGCGCATGAAGAAGCTCCATGATGATGGACTTCTAACTTCGTTCGACTTAGAGTCATTCGAGACATGCGAATCAAGCCTACTAGGCAAATGACCAAGACACCTTTTGCAAGGAGTTGTGAAATGGCGTCCGACTTGTTGGAACTAATACATAGTGATGTATGTGGTCCAATGAGCACGACAGCCAGAGGTGGTTATGAGTACTTCATTACCTTCAGTGATGATTTGAGTAGGTATGGATATATCTATTTAATGAAACACAAGTCGGAAGCCTTTGAAAAGTTCATGGAATTCCAGAGTGAGGTACTAAATCAACTCGGCAAGAAAATAAAGTTTCTACGGTCGGACCGTGGAGGCGAGTACATGAGCCATGAGTTTGATGACCATCTAAAGAGTTGTGGAATAGTTCCTCAACTCACTCCGCCGGGTACACCGCAGAGAAACGGTGTATCGGAACGGAGAAATCGGACCTTGTTGGACATGGTACGATCAATGATGAGTCGGACAGATCTACCTTTATAATTTTGGGGTTATTGTCTCAGCTTTCACACTAAACAGAATACCATCAAAGTCAGTAGAGAAGACACCACATGAGATGTGGACTGGTAAAAAGCCAAGTTTGTCTTTTCAAAAAATTTGGGGTTGTGAAGCATTTGTCAAGCGACTTCAGTCGGACAAGCTCACACCCAAGTCGGATAAGTGTATTTTCGTGGGGTATCCGATGGAAACCATGGTGTACTACTTCTACAATCGGGAAGAGGGCAAAGTGTTTGTCGCTCGGAATGGTGTATTCCTTGAGAAAGAGTTTCTCGATCGGGAAGTCAGTGGGAGCACAGTGCAACTCGAAGAAATTCGAGAGGAACCGGCTAGGGGCGAGTCGGCGAACGCCTTGGAGGCTGAGCCGGTCGTGGTACCTACACCGGTAACAGCACCTGAACCACGGAGATCTGCCAGATTACAGAGTGCTCGAGATGTTTTACTGTTAGACAGTAATGAGCCGGCAACTTATTCGGAAGCGATGGTGGGATCTGATTCCGAGTCATGGCTTGGAGCCATGAGATCCGAGTTAAAGTCCATGGATGAAAACCAAGTTTGGAATTTGGTTGATCTGCCTGACGGTGCAAGACCCGTCGAGTGCAAATGGGTCTTTAAAAGGAAAACTGATATGGATGGAAATGTTTCCGTTTATAAAGCACGACTTGTCGCGAAGGGGTTCCGACAGGTTCAAAGAGTTGACTACGACGAGACCTTCTCGCCCGTAGCGATGCTTAAATCGGTTTGGATCATGTTAGCTATAGCAGCCTATTTCGACTATGAGATATGGCAGATGGATGTCAAGAAGGCTTTCCTTAATGGAAATTTAACTGAGGACGTGTATATGATACGGCCCGAAGGTTTTGTTGATCCAGCTAATGCTGACAAGGTATGCAAACTTCAGAAATCCATTTATGGGTTGAAGCAAGCATCTCGGAGTTGGAACATTCGCTTTGATGAGGTAGTCAAATCGTTTGGCTTCATCAAGAGCGATCATGATTCTTGTTTATACAAGAAGTTTAGTCGGAGCAAAGTAAACTTTCTAATCTTATATGTGGATGACATATTACTGATTGGAAATGATGTCATGATGTTGCAAGAAACCAAAGAGTCATTGGAAAGGAGTTTCTCAATGAAGGATTTGGGTGAGGCAACTTACATATTAGGAATCAGGATATATAGAGATAGATCCAGGAGGCTCATTGGATTGAGTCAGAGTACTTATCTGGACAAGGTTTTGAAGAAATTCAAGATGGAAGAGTCCAAGAAGGGATTCTTACCGATGTCCCATGGCATAAAACTTAGCAAGAATCAGTGTCCTTCAACAATTGATGAGCGAAGTCGGATGAGTGTGATCCCGTATGCTTCGGCAATCGGATCCATCATGTATGCCATGATTTGTACTAGGCCAGATGTTTCCTATGCTCCAAGTGTTACGAGCAGATACCAGGCTGACTCTGGCGAAGCCCACTGGGCAGCGGTTAAAAACATCCTTAAGTATTTGAGAAATACTAAGGAAATGTTCCTGGTTTATGGAGGTGATGAGGAATTCAGTGTAAAGGGTTACACGGATGCGAGTTATCTCACAGACTCAGATGATTCTCGTTCGCAATCGGGATACGTGTTTGTAATGAAAGGAGGAGCTGTGAGCTGGAAGAGTTCCAAGCAAGATACGGTGTATGCATCTACAACAGAGGCTGAGTATATTGCTGCCTCAGAGGCGGCAAAGGAAGCTGTTTGGATCAGGAACCTCCTGATACATCTTGGTGTGGTTCAGGGTGCGTCCAATCCTTTGGACGTATATTGTGACAACAATGGTGCTATCGCACAAGCCAAGGAACCTAGACAACACCAGAAGAACAAACATATACTCATGCGGTACCACCTCATTCGCCAGTTTGTCGAACAAGGTGGTATCAAGGTATGCAAAGTACACACGGATGCAAATATTGCAGATCCGTTGACAAAGGCGCTACCACAGCCTAAGCATGAGGCGCACACGAGAGGTATGGGCATTCGATGCCTAGGCATATGATGCCAAGATGATTGACTCTAGTGCAAGTGGGAGACTGTTGGGAATATGCCCTAGAGGCAATCATGTATGATGTAATTCCCACTGTATTCATAATGTTATTAAGTTGTCCTTCTTTTAAACATCTGATATCTGTCATTGAATATGTGATTCGATTGTGGAACTATATATTCATGTTGTTCATACTAATTGTACTTGGTCGTTAAGGTTGTGCTAGACACACATCCTAGACTAATGTGAGTGTTGGCTGATGACACGGTTCCACTTGTCATGGGCATGGTGATGCCATTCCAACGTTCACGGATTTGGCTAAAGAGTTTAGCAAGTCGGACTGACCCACATTGAGATGTAACGATCAAGTCGTCATTTGCATGTCTCAATCAATGTAATACTTAGACCTGAGGTTGTCGCACAATCCGAGTTGTGGATCACCGACTTAGGTTCTGTCAAACGTTGTTCTGTGACAAGGCAACTATAAAGGCAGAGTTCGGGTCGAATGAGAAGCAAGCTGCGTGATGTGGATAATCAAGATGGGATTTTTCCCCTCCAAATGGAGAGATATTCTCTGGGCCCTCTCGAGTGATATGATTCAGGAAGCATGGCCATGCGCGACTCAGTTAAGTGTTAACTGTGTCGGTTGACTAAGAGTTAGTCAGATGAATCACATGTCACAGATCGAGAAGAGAGTTGAGCTATTTAAGGGATGACGATAAATCGCCTATAGCTCGACAAGGTATATCATGAGGCAAAAGGGACTAAGATGAATATCACATTCAAAGGTATGTCGTCATGACTCAATGGGACTTGGGAGTCGGCACGTTCTGCTACGAGCCGCTACCGATTGATCGATTGAGAGTCGGACTCTAATCGTGTCCAAGTCGCCATGAGCCTGCAGGGTCGCACACTTAAGAGCGGGAGAAAATATTGGTTGGGTTGGACCCGAACCGGAAATGGACTGAATTAGTGAGTCGGACTCACAGAGGGAATGGGCCACAAGTGTTGTGCAGCCCATTACCATACGCTATATAAAGAGGGGCGCAGGTTGCCCAGCGGGGACGTTAGTCCACTCTCCCATGCATTGGGAACCCTAGCCCCACTCAGTCCAGCCGCCGCACCGGACCTAGCAGTCCACCGTCGGAGCTCCTCCTCGTACGTGTGGATACCGGCAGAGGTGCTGTACGTTCAGCACTTCGACGTTCGAGGGATTGGATCGGCCGGACCGGATCGTGGGACTGCACTGCCCCGACGCGCTGCACCGATAATCCGCACCTGCGCGTCTAGTGGTAATACTCGTGGTCTTCTACCTCGGCTAGATCTTGGGAGCATTGCGTAGGAAAAGTTTTCATTTATCTCTACGCGCCCCAACAGCTTTGCCCACACTCCTCTCCAAAACAGACCCCGCCTGTTGGGGGACAACCCATGTGAGGTTGACGTCCCGAACTCTACGCAGATGACAAAGGCGCCTCAGTTGGATAGAGCGGCTTTGTCCGCAGTTGCCATTCTCGTGTATAAAGCGTGGAGCAATGCTGCACGCACAAAAGCCCGACCCGAGGCTTTCCTCGTTGGCTTAAGAACGCCAGTCCGCCACTACAAGACGGAGGGAGCGTCACCGGTGCCCCCATTGTCCTGCCATGGACGGTGACGACCGTCCTCGGCGGCCGGTAAAAGCCTGTGTGGCAAAGTGTTGCAGTGTAGTCTTTTGGCACCTTGTGGATTCCCTTTCCCGCCAAGTGAGCGGGAAAGAGGGCCGATTTCTAGTACAAGTAGGCTATCCTCGTAGTCGTAGAAGAGGATCCAATATTTGAGTAGCTAGGCCTCCATTGTATTGTACCCCATGCAGTGCAATAAACCAGACAAGTAGGAGTAGCGTTTTACACCATCACGGTGGTCTGAACTTGGGTAAAACTCCCTGTGTCTCCATTGTATTCCTTCGAGAGCTCCCCTCCCGAAGCCCTCTAAGGTCCGAGAAAACATGCCTAGCCCCCAATGTTCAAACCTTTAGGGGCTATCCTGTCGTTCACAGAACAACCTCTCTGACATTTGGCGCGCCAGGTAGGGAGTTAAGGCATTTTGCTCCCATCTCCGCTGCCATGGTCGCCTATCATTTCGATCGGGCCATCCGTCGGACTCGTTCTTGGAAGAGGACCGACATCGGCAGCCTTGTCACCAGCTTCTCCAACATCGGCTCCTCCATGCTCGCTCGCTAGCGCCACGCCCCGGGCGTGGTGCGTTGGCCACAAATGGATCCTCGCAGGTTCAGGACGGTGCGGCCGGTCTCCTGCGCGGGCGACGTTCGCCTCCCATTCGCCGACCACGCCCGAGGCCGACTCCAGCGCCCCATCCGCCACGTGGGAGCTAACCGGCTCCACGTCGGAGGCTGCGCTAGTTGCTAACTTGGTGGGAACCCGCGCACGAGGGGCCCCACGGTCTTGAGCGCGTGGCACGGCATCCTCCGACTTGGGAAACGCCACCGTTGACTCAGAGTGTCCCAGCTATCGAGAGCGGCGGTCGAGCACCCGAGTGGGGTGCTGCCACACGTTCACCAGGGGCCTATGTGAAGCAAGGCCACCTTCCACGTTCCTGCCCCGTCTCCCACTTCGCTTAACCAGAGACCTTCCGCCGCTAGGTTTCTTGCAGGAGTACGAAAGATAGGTCAGGGCCGCCGGGGAGGGAACCGGTGCCTCTCTAGGTACTTTCCCCTGGCGCGTCGTGGCCCCGCGCTAGCCTGGCTGTTGAATCTCCCCGACAGCTCAGTAAGTTCGTGGAGGACCTGCGCACGCAGTTTATCCGGCGTTTTCATCACACCGACCGTCGTTCTCACGACGAGCCCGTGAGTTTTACTCTTTGGCGCTTCACAGCGGGACGAGGCTGTCCCAGCATCCTTGAGGGGCATGACACTACCCTCCACGCCGCTTGCATCCTAGGCGGGTCCCTCGCTCCACCCTCCAGGCGCCTCCTCAAGGGGACCGTGCGAGAGGTCAATGCAGCACACCACGAGAGCTTGCCTCCCTTTGCTGCCACTCTGGTGGTCGCAGCAAGAGATCTGCTTCGACGCCAACGCCCACCCGGAGACCAACGGCTCTGTGGGAGCCATCCGCCTGGTGTGCACCCCTACGATCAGCCACGTCTCTGTCTCAAAGACAATCATGGATGGAGGCGCCGGCCTCAACGTGTTTTCTCAAGAGACCTTCAAGAAGTTGCGTATTCCACGCGACCATTTGAAGGCTACCAGGCCCTTCACCGGCGCTACCAGCGGTACAAACGTTCCGTTGTGGAGGGTGCACCTGGCGGTCACGTTTTGCACTCGCCAGAATTACTGCACTGAAGACATCGACTTCGACGTCGCCTACATCGGGCTGCCCTACAACGCCATCCTCGGCTACCCCTTGCTGGCCAAGTTCATGGCGTGACGCACCACGCGTACAACATGGTTAAGATGCCTGGAGGCAGCAGGCCTCTCACTGTTTACGGGGACGTGAATGACACGGTGCGTTCTTTCGAGGACGCATATAAGGAGGCGGCATCATCACACCCCATCGACGAGGGGAACCTCGCGGACACTTTCGAATCTCCGAAGAAGAAGAAGTTGTTGTTGGGAATATGCCCTAGAGGCAATCATGTATGATGTAATTCCCACTGTATTCATAAAGTTATTAAGTTGTCCTTGTTTTGAACATCTGATATATATCATTGAATATGTGATTCGATTGTGGAACTATGTATTCATGTTGTTCATACTAAATTGTCCTTGGTCATTAAGGTTGTGCTGGACACACACCCTAGACTAATGTGAGAGTTGGCTGATGACTCGGTTCCACTTGTCATGGGCATGGTGATGCCATTCCAATGCTCACAGACTTGGCTAAAGAGTTTAGCAAGTCGGACTGACCCACATTGAGATGCACGAGTAAGTCGTCATTTGCATGTCTCAATCAATGTTATCCTTAGACCCGAGGTTGTCGCACAATCCGAGTTGTGGATCACCGACTTAGGTTCTGTCAAACGTTGTTCTGTGACAAGGCAACTATAAAGGCAGAGTTCGGGTCGAATGAGAAGCAAGCTGCGTTATGTGGATAATCAAGATGGGATTTTGCCCCTCCAAATGGAGAGATATTCTCTGGGCCCTCTCGAGTGATATGATACAGGAAGCATGGCCATGCGCGACTCAGTTAAGTGTTAACTGTGTCTATTGACTAAAGAGTTAGTCAGATGAATCACATATCACAGATCGAGAAGAGAGTCGAACTATTTGAGGGATGACGATAAATCGCCTATAGTTCGACAGGGTATATCGTGAGGCAAAAAGGACTAAGATGAATATCACATTGAAAGGTATGTCGTCATGACTCAATGGGACTTGGGAGTCGGCACGTTCTACTAGGAGCCGCTACCGATTGATCGATTGAGAGTCGGACTCCAATCGTGTCCAAGTCGCCATGAGCCTGCAGGGTCGCACACTTAAGAGCGGGAGCAATGTATTGTTCGGGTTGGACCCGAACCAGAAATGGACTAAGTTTGTGAGTCGGACTCACAGAGGGATTGGGCCACAAGTGTTGTGAAGCCCACTACCATTCGCTATATAAAGATGGGCGCAGGTTGCCCAACAGGCAAGTTAGTCCACTCCCATGCGTTGGGAACCCTAGCCCCACTCAGTCCAGCCGTCGCACCGGACCTAGCAGTCCGCCGTCGGAGCTCCTCCTTGTACGTGTGGATACCGGCAGATGTGCTGTACGTTCAGCACTTCGACGTTCGTGGATCGGATCGGCTGGATCGGATCATGGGACTGCACTGCCCCGACGCGCTGCATCGATAATCCGCACCTGCGCGTCTAGTGGCAATACTCGTGGCCTTCTACCTCGGCTAGATCTTGGAAGCATCGCATAGGAAAAGTTTTCGTTTATCTCTACGCGTTCCAACAGTGGTATCAGGGCGGTAGCTTCTGGTATTAGGCTCGAGATCCGTACATATGTGACATGTAGTTAGCGTTAGATATGATCTAAGTGATGTTTTGGTGGTCGTTCTATGAGATAGATCGGTTTTGTACAAGATTGATTGGATCAATCATGCTCGGTGTTAATGGATGATCTAATTTCTGTGATCATACTGCTAAGGTCGTGGAACAACTTACCCCTACCGGTCGGTTTCCGCCATCGGGGTATACCGTGACACATAAATCCAGTTGCGGTGATCGAAGATCAAAGAGGTTGATCGAATCGGAATAGGAATCAGATTCGGGTAAAATCGTTTTATCCGATGAAGAAATCCATGTTCGGACCGCCGGCTTCGCCCTGTCGTAGCGCCTTAGATGTCGTTACGAGTTTCACAACGCCGGTATATATCGTATCTATGCATAACTTGTTTTTGCAGGAAGTTGTGAATGGTATGGCTTATGTGCATGTGATGTGTGTAATCAATACATGATCTGCGTATCATGTTTTTGTCAGCCGGCTGGAGCCTAGGTGCTGTCATTTTATTGTATACCGGCCTGCATGTCGGATTCTCTATGTAAATTTTCATTTACTAGCTAGTATAGCTTGTTGGAGAACCCGGAAGGCATGCCAGTCGATGTACAAGTCGGCTACATGGAGTAAGATGGCACGTGACAAGAGTTGGCACGAGTCGACTTACAAGCTTTGTGGAGATGGAGATCACCATGAAGAGAGCCATACCATTTCACATTATAATTGCTTTATTTTTGTTATTGTTTGTCTCTGTTTACCTCTATTTAGATAGTTGGTAGATTATTTGTCACACCCTAACTTCTAGGGGATACTCACCGTACGAACTGGATAGCAGATGCTTGGATTATGGGGCATACTGCTCCCACGTCCCAGCTTCCTGGTAGGCCTGCGCTTATGCGCGACAACACAAGCCCTGCTATTCCATCGTCGATGTAAACTATCCACTAGAGATCAAAGGCACTTCCGTCGACGTACTTCAAACCATACACACATGGTACGTCAACGGCGTTGAACAACTGATATCACAACAGATCTCTACGACACAAAAGATTGAAATAAGTTGCAAATGGCTCTCATTAGAGCAGAGATAGCAAATACAATCATTCAGAGGGCACCTGCCCCAACAATACATCATTACAATACAGCGGAAGCATTCAACATGTCTGAGTACAGACAAGAACCAAATAGGCCTAAGAGGCCGGAATCAAACAGACGGAGCCCATCCACGAAGTCTCGGATCCTGCCCGGGTCCGCTATCTACTCGTCAGCAGTCTCGTCAAACTTCACGTAGTAGCCACCATGTAGATCCTCGGAATCGTCGTCTGCGTAAACCACAGCCCCAAAGGGGGTCAGTACACCAACGTACTGGCAAGCAAGACTCACAGTTCACCAAAGTGTAACCCGCCAACACCAAGCACAGATGCTTTGGGTTCAACGGAAGGAAAGGGGATATAAAAGATGCTGCAATTGGCTGCTCTAAACAACTACAGAGATTCTACCACTTCCGGCTAACAGAAAGGAGATAAGATCGAGGATTGTAACCAACTGAAAGATAACTTCAAACAAACCCATCCTTGATCTCGCCCCTTATCCAAAGAAGCGATCCGAGGATAACTCACACAGTTGTAATAAGGGTGAATCAAATTATTGTGTCATCAACCTATTACTAGTCAAATTATTAATCATTGGGTGTAGCATGTTTGATCATTATGTTTAAGTTGTCCTGAGTACTTGTTAGCCAGTACTTTCACCAAGTAATCCATAACCGCGGAAAACACGGCTTCTCGAGAAGATTATCCCTGCAGGGTGGCACCAATTTGGCCGTACACGCAAGAATAACCCGCCAGATGGAAATGCACTTCCACCAAGCGGGGTACTCTACACAACCAACCATTCTTCGCATCAAGCCCAAAGCACCTTGGGCGCACGGCTAATCGAGCCCAGAAGAAAATGGACCCTCATAGCACTCTAAGAACGTGTCCCCCTATATGCCGACTACGAAAGTTCCACCCTGGCCTGGGCTCGCAAAAACATGCATGCGGCAAATGGAAAACACGAACTAAATGAGGCGATTTGGACGAGATGCGAATCAGGTCAAGTTGAGGGGGGCGCCCATACTCGCTTCCCACATGCGGTTAGTGCGCTCATCATGGATCAGTAGACAAGACCCTTTTCCTATTAGGGTCGACACTAGCAGGCTTCAAAACCTCTCATGGGCCTCCAGCCGGTGCCTTATCATCAAATTATTATTTAACAATAACATTAGCATGATTGATTGATTAACATCGAGCCCCCAGAACATAATAGAAATAGTAACAGAAAGTAACGGGTAACAGACTCGAGCAAAACAACCTAAGCATGCTAGTAAGACACTGGCTCAACCAAATGGGTAATAGGAGTGGAGATGAGGCAATATCAAGGTTAAGGGATTCATGTGATGGGTTCGTAACAGAAACAACTACTACTAAGGCTAGCAGAAAGAACAACGGAAAGTATCGGTAATCAATGTTGAACGGAACACGGTGGTTCATGTGAGTGATAACTTGCCTACAAAACCCAGTAGCCTGGTACTGAGCTAACTCCTTAGAAGGGATGTCGTAAGTATCGTCGGTCTCAACGTCGTCGTGTATCCGAGAAGAAGCAAACAAGCAATGCAGAAAGATAAACAATCATTATCATGGCATAGGTGCACAAACATGGGATGATGCATGTCATGTTAATAGATGCATCAGAATAGACTACTTGACAAGATAACACAATTTAATTGGACCCCTACGCAATGTGAATTGCATATGGAGGCAAATGGTTAAGGTGGAAGCAATGATCTACATTTGATTAACAAGTGTAAGTGGTTAAACATGATGCTTGCATGATGATGATGACAAGATAACAACAAAATAACAACAAATAACAATGATAGATGCAAGTGAAAAAGGATTGGAACAAGTTTTGGAAATCATTGATTAAGTTTGGAAAGTTTGGTTACTTAAAACATGTCACACAAGCAATTGTTGTTTTCATCAAGTTAAAGTGTTCAAAACAAATAACAAAGTTTATATTGGAAAAGAACATCAAATTTTAGTTGGATTACATGTTTCACATGTTGAAATAGGAGTTAGGATAATTTAATTATGAATTAAACATTATTAAACAAGTTTTAATTGAATTTAAACAAGATTAAATTGTTTAGGCAATTTAAATTATTTAAACCAGGAAACAAAAATTATATTTGAAAAGGTTATTCAAAATGGTATGGAAAACATATTTTATTTGTTGGAAAACAATTTCAAATGATCTAATTAAGCATGTTACCAATTTAATTGCATTAAGTGAGAGATGAAACAATTATTCAAATTAAATGTGGCAAACCAGAAAACAAGGTTGATATTCAAGTGTGGCATGTGAATTTGGATGAAATTCATGTTTTGGGTATTTAATTTGGAGCAACCAATTGAAAGTTATTAATTATGCCATTTAATTAACCAATTTGAGGATTATTAAATAACATTAATTTTTAATTGTCCATAATGCAAAACAAGGTTGCTAAACAGAAAGTACATTGAATTTTTGACTGAAAAACATATTTTGCATTTTTAATTTGGAGTTTGTTTGCAAGTTATAAATTAAAACATTTTGGCAAAAATAAAAGAATTAGACAGAATAAAAGGGTGGCCTAGGATTTGAACTTGGGGCTCACAGGTAGTACAAGGGGCTGTGAACCAATCGGTCTATGTGTTGTTTGTGTTGTCACCTGCAACTGATTGGAGAAGAGGGCTACTGGTGGGTGTTATCTGACCAAAACACAGAGGCAACAAAAAAATAAAATGTTGCCTGCTGTGGGGATTGAACCAGGGACCTCTGGTGTGCGATACAGGAGGGCCAGCCAAAGGGCTCGTGTGCTGTTTGTGATTGATTACCAGTCGGACATAACATGAGGTAGGAAAAGGGCGCGTTAACTGAACTTGGCACACCACGATTGCAGTCTTGCGATTCCAGGAAGTTAACTGAATTCTTAACAGGAAGGATTCAGACTTTCGGGTTCAGGTTAAAGTTTGAGCGGAAACGAAAAATAGGAGCAAAATGAGTCCCTTGCTTCCGCTGGGATTTGATCCCGCGATGCATCGCTGCTCGACAGACGTACTGGCCACTGGGCTATGTGTGTTTGGTGATGTGTAACAGATGCGCTGCTGGATGAGTTATTGTCGGTAGAACCTACTAACTCACGAACAGAGGCAGGCCCAGGTGCCGATCGATGAAGCGACACGGACAACAGCGGCCATGACCGGAATATGGCGGCGCTGGGGCGGCTCTGGGCTGCGGATCGGATGCACCCCCACAAGGCTACTGGAGCGTTGATTTCGGAGACGGGATCCGGCTCAAACTACGTTACGTCCGAGTCAAAAAGGAGTGCACACCTTCAGTTTCTCTGAATCTTGACGGGGCACCTGCATACAGCAGCGGACGGCGGCAGATGGTGACTGTGCCGCACGACGGCGGACACACAGAGCAAGAGAGGGTAGGGGAGCGATACCCGAAGGTGGTTCTCACCATGGGGTCTCGAAGGCGAGGTCGAAGGAGCCGCTGACGAGGTGGTAGCGACACGCCTGTCGCCGTTGATGGACGGACGCCGGAGGTAGACGAGATCGTCGGCGAGGTTTCATGAACCTTTGGCTCCCGATCTTCAGAGGGGAAGGAGATGAGAGCATGGCGGTTCCGTTCCCGTGGTCCTCTCGGCCCGACGGAGACCATGGCGGCGGGGCAACGGCAACGTGCTCCGGTCCCTTCCTCTGCCTCTCAGTACTGAACAAGAATTCAGAGAAGAGTATGGACAAAGGATGAAGAAAAGATAGTGGTGGCGGCTGCAGATGGGGATGGTGGGAGAGCACTAGGGTTTGGATGAAGGAGGGGATGGTTAGGTGCTTTGTAGAGGAGGGGTTCGGTGGTGGTGAAAGCGACAGCAAAGGAGGGGAGGGTCACGCTCTCCTCCTCGTGCTCATCCGTACGGAGGAGAAGGAGGGGTACTGGGCCAGTAACAGAGAGGATGTGGGCTGGAAAAAAAAAGTGGGCTGGCCTGGGTTTTCTCCCCCCTGAATCGTTTTGCTTGATCTTTTCCTTTTTTTTTTTTTTTGTAGAAGAGATTGAGAGAAAGGAAAAGGATTTGGGTTCCTTATTTTTTTTTTATGATTAACTTTCTTTGCAATGTTGCAAAAATCAGTAATTAAAGCAATTTATCAATAGCTTCAAATTTTTTGGGAATATTAATTTGATTGTTTTAATTGGTTAGTTGGACTCCAAATAAGGTTTGGGGTTTTTAAGTTAATAAAATTTAGGAAAATTTTGGTTAGTTGAGTTTTTCAAATAGCCACTCAAAACTAATTTTTGTTTTCCAAAGTTTTCAAATTTAATTGTTGTTTGTTAATAAAACCAAAATTGGGTGAATTTTAATATTAATTAAACATTAATGTAAACAAACACTTTAATAGGGTGACCCCTATGGTTTAATTTGATTAAATGGGTAGGTTTGTTTGGTGATTTTCATAAACTCACGTGGGTGCTGATTGAATGAATTTGATTTTAAATTGGAATATTTTGTTAATTTAATATAGAAAACAACCACTTAATAGGGTGAACCCTATTTTAGTTGGATTAGAAACATTGGAATGGTTTGATATTTGACAATTCCCAAAAGAGGTGTTGAGGATGACTTTGCTTTGAATTTGAAAACCAATTTGGTATTAATTAAGTGAAATAAAAACACCATTTTATTAGCTGAACATTATGGGATAATTGGAAAACAATTAAGGTTTTGATTTGGAAACAACTATTTGGATGTTGGTTTGGAATTTCAAATGGAAAACAAATTGAATTTGAAAAGGATTTGATTATTAGATGCATTTTTATAGAAATAAAACAATAGTTTGGAATCACACTTTAATGGAAACAAATAATTGTTTTATTTGGAAATATCATTTTAGAAATTGTAACATCACAAGGATGAAACAAAAGGGTTGAATTTTGGTTTGAAATTCAAATAGAAAACAAAGGAAAACAACTGAAAACAGAGGAAAACAAATGGAAAACAAACAAAACAAATGCAATCAACATGATGCCATGATGCAAAACATAAAATAACAGATAGCAAACATTCTAAAGGCTATTTTTCAGACTTGGGATGTTACATTCTTTAATCCCTCAAAGAAGGTCTAGTCGATCGCCCCGCCATTGCTGCACCATCACAAGTCGGACATTCTTGGTAGTGGGCTCATAAAATTGAGGTGCTACCAATTCTTTCCGGTTAGGTGGGTTTGAGCCAGACTCCTACAAGCAGAAGCACTTGGTAATCTAGACGAGTCCATCACAATGGTTGTGGGGCTCGGGGCGAGGTAGGTTGGGAGCCGGGGCATGTGAGGTCACCCAACTAACAGGAGTTGTATTTGATACGATTGGAAAGGTGTTGCATACCTAGATCACTTGACGGCTAGCGGTGATGCTAAAGCTCACTAGTCGGCTTGCTTATTTAGGATCTTGAATCACTTAGCAACCATCGGAGGGGTGTTGGTTCTAGTGGGAGCATAAGTATTAAAGCATTTAATATGCCTGCTCTTTTATGAATACATGTCTTAAGTGTTTTTGCGTATTTTCTGTTGTAGATCAATGGCACCTAGCAACCTTCCTCAGTTGTCCACTTTTGCGTTGAGGTCAATCCTAGAGAAAGATAAGCTTAATGGAGGATAGTCCTCAAGCATGACAAGAAAGAACGTGTTCTAGAAACTCCACTCCCAGAAGAGCCAGATGACGATGCGATTGTCGCAATCATGAATGCATACCCTAAGACTAGAGATGAGTCTACGGAAATAAGCTGTCTTATGCTTGCGCACATGGAACCGGACTTGCAGCAGCAGTCCGAGAATGTTGAGGCCTACGATATGATCGAAAGCCTCAAAAGTATGTTCCAGGCTCAGGCAAAGACCGAGAGGTATCAAGTCTCTCAAGCTTTGCTAGGCCGTTAAGCTGAAAGACGGCGATCCACTGAGTCCACATGTAATCAAGATGGTTGGTTACATACAGTCTCTGTATCGGCTGGGCTTCCCAATTAACGAAAAGTTCACTACTTATATAATTCTGAACTCTCTTCCTAGTGCGTATGGTCCGTTCATCTCGAACTACCATATGCATGGTATGGATAAGAAGATCACTGAATTACATGGGATGCTGAAAACGGAAGAGGCTGATCTCAAGAAAGGCGCCAGTCAAGTGTTGATTGTGCAGAAAAAGGCTAAGTTCAAGAAGGGTTCCTGGACGAAGAAGAAGGATAAATCAGGAGGCAACGCCCATGGCCCTGTCCAGAGCGCTTCCTCAAATACTAAGCCTTCTCCTACAGCCGGAGCCAATTGCTTCTATTGCAAGCAGGATGGCCACTGGAAGAGGACCTGCACCAAGTATTTGGCTGACAGAGCCAAGAGTGGAGGTATGACTTCCGACTCAGGTACACTTGTGTGCAATGTTATAGACATTTATCTTGCTGATGCACCTAACAGTTCTTGGGTATATGATACCGGATCAGTCATTCACATTTGCAACTCGTTGCAGGGACTGGTAAGAACTAGGAGTGTGGCAAGAGAAGAAGTTGATATCCGGGTCGGCAACAAGGCGAGAGTCGCTGCATTGGAAGTCGGCACGATGCAACTTCATTTACCATCAGGATTTTTATTGTAACTGAATAATTGTTATTATGTTCCAGCGCTTAGTCAAAACATTATTTCTGCCTCATGTTTGATGAGACAAGGTTATGAGTCGAATATTAAGAATAATGGTTGTTATTTATATTTGAAAGATAAGTTTCATGGCTTTGCACCCGTTCAGAACGGGTTATTTATTTTAAATCTTGATAGTGAATCGTTCTATAACATAAATGTTAAAAGGTTGAAACCAAATGATCTGAATATGACTTACTTTTGGCAATGTCGGCTTGGTCATATAAGTTGGAAGCGCATGAAGAAGCTCCATGATGATGGACTTCTAACTTCGTTTGACTTAGAGTCATTCAAGACATGCGAATCATGCCTACTAGGAAAAATGACCAAGACACCTTTTGCAAGGAGTTGTGAAAGGGCATCCGACGTGTTGGAACTAATACATAGTGATGTGTGTGGACCAATGAGCACGACAACCAGAGGTGGTTATGAGTACTTCATTACCTTCACTGATGATTTGAGTAGGTATTGATATATCTATTTAATGAAACACAAGTCGGAAGACTTTGAAAAGTTCAAGGAATTCCATAGTGAGGTACAAAATCAACTCGGCAAGAAAATAAAGTTTCTACGGTTGGACCGTGGAGGCGAGTACATGAGCCATGAGTTTGATGACCATCTAAAGAGTTGTGGAATAGTTCCTCAACTCGCTCCGCCGGGTACACCGCAGAGAAACGGTGTATCGGAACAGAGAAATCGGACCCTGGTTGACATGGTACGATCAATGATGAGTCGGACAGATCTACCTTTATCATTTTGGGGTTATTGTCTAGAAACTGCAGCGTTCACACTAAACAGAGTACCATCAAAGTCAGTAGAGAAGACACCACATGAGATGTGGACTGGTAAAAAGCCAAGTTTGTCTTTTCTTAAGATTTGGGGTTGTGAAGCATTTGTTAAGTGACTTCAGTCGGACAAGCTCACGCCCAAGTCGGATAAGTGTATTTTCGTGGGGCATCCGAGGGAAACCTTGGGGTACTACTTCTACAACCAGGAAGAGGGCAAAGTGTTTGTCGCTCGGAATGGTGTCTTCCTTGAGAAAGAGTTTCTAAGTCGGGAAGTCAGTGGGGCACGGTGCAACTCGAAGAAATTCGAGAGGAACCAGCTAGGGGCGAGTCGGCAATGGCCTTGAAGGCTGAGCCGGTCGTGGTACCTACACCGGTTACAACACCTGAACCACGGTGATCTGCCAGATTACAGAGTGCTCGAGATGTTTTACTGTTAGACAGTAATGAGCCGGCAACTTATTCGGAAGCGATGGTGGGATCTGATTCCGAATCATGGCTTGGAGCCATGAGATCCGAGTTAAAGTCCATGGATGAAAACCAAGCTTGGAATTTGGTTGATCTGCCTGACGGTGCAAGAACCGTCAAGTGCAAATGGGTCTTTAAGAAGAAAACTGATATGGATGGAAATATTTCCGTCTATAAAGCACGACTTGTCGCGAAGGGGTTCCGACAGGTTCAAGGAGTTGACTACGACGAGACCTTCTCGCCCGTAGCGATGCTTAAATCAGTTCGGATCATGATAGCCATAGCAGCCTATTTCAACTATGAAATATGGCAGATGGATGTCAAGACGGCTTTCCTTAATGGAAATTTAACTGAGTACGTGTATATGATACATCCCGAAGTTTTTATCGATCCAGCTAATGCTGACAAGGTATGCAAACTTCAGAAATCCATTTATGGGTTGAAGCAAGCATCTCGGAGTTGGAACATTCGCTTTGATGAGGTAATCGAATCGTTTGGCTTCATCAAGAGCGATCATGATTCTTGTTTATACAAGAAGTTTAGTGGGAGCAAAGTAAACTTTCTAAACTTATATGTAGATGACATATTCTTTATTGGAAATGATGTCATGATGTTGCAAGAAACCAAAGAGTCATTGGAAAGGAGTTTCTCAATGAAGGATTTGGGTGAGGCGACTTACATATTAGGAATCAGGATCTATAGAGATAGATCCAGGCGGCTCATTGGATTGAGTCAGGGTACATATCTGGACAAGGTTTTGAAGAAATTCAAAATGGAAGAGTCCAAGAAGGGATTCTTACCGATGTCCCATGGCATAAAACTTAGCAAGACTCACTGTCCTTCGACGACTGATGAGAGAATTCGGATGAGTGTGATCCCGTATGCTTCGGCAATCAGATCCATCATGTATGCCATGATTTGTACTAGGCCAGATGTTTCCTATGCTCTAAGTGTTACGAGCATATACCAGGCTGACCCTGGCGAAGCCCACTGGGCAGCGGTTAAAAACATCCTTAAGTACTTCAGAAATACTAAGGAAATGTTCCTAGTTTATGGAGGTGATGAGGAATTCAGTGTAAAGGGTTACAAAGACGCGAGTTATCTCACCGACTCAGATGATTCTCGTTCACAATCTGGATACGTGTTCGTAATGAACGGAGTGGCTGTGAGCTAGAAGAGTTCCAAGCAAGATACGGTGTCTGGATCTACAACAGAGGCTGATTATATTGCCGCCTCAGAGGCGACAAAGGAAGCTGTTTCGATCAGGACCTCCTGATGGATCTTGGTGTGGTTCAGGGAGCGTCCAATCCATTGGACGTATATTGTGACAACAATGGTGCTATCACACAAGCCAAGGAACCTAGACAACACCAGAAGAACAAACATATACTCATGCGGTACCACCTCATTCGCCAGTTTGTCGAACAAGGTGATATCAAGTTATGCAAAGTACACACGGATGCAAACATTGCAGATCCGTTGGCAAAGGTGCTACCACAGCCTAAGCATGAGGCTCACACGAGAGGTATGGGCATTCGATGCCTAGGCATATGATGCCAGGATGATTGACTCTAGTGCAAGTGGGAGAATGTTGGGAATATGCCCTAGAGGCAATCATGTATGATGTAATTCCCACTGTATTCATAAAGTTATTAAGTTTTCCTTGTTTTGAACATCTGATATATATCATTGAATATGTGATTCGATTGTGGAACTATGTATTCATGTTGTTCATACTAAATTGTCCTTGGTTGTAACAGCCCAAGTATGAAAACCATCCCCTTAGGATGTTTGTTGCATGTTTATTTAAGTATTGCATCATGTCATCATATTGTTTCCATGTTGTTTGCATTTGTTTCTAAATTGTTGCATTTGTTTTCCACTGTTTTCACAACTCAAATTCAAATTTTATTCAAACAATGGTTTCATACTTGTTCTGTTACAACTTTTGGAATAAAAATAACAAATGAAAACAACCAATTTGTTCCATTTTATTCCATGTTGTTCACTCATTAAATTGTTGGTTTTATTCAATCATTTGTTTCCAAATAATTCCATAATGATCACTTATTAAATTGTTGGTTTTAATCAAACAATTAATTCAATCAATTAATTAATTCACCTTCAAATTTCAAAACAAATATTTTCAAACAAAACCAATTTGAAACTATAACAATAATAACCAAAACTTTCTCTCATTCCTTGTTTTCCAATTAAAGCAATTTGGGCCACCTTATGAAAGTGTTGGTTTTAATAACCCTTTTAATATCCAAAAATCACTCACATTTGGTTTTATTTTCCAAATAGCATTTTAAATGTCAAATTTTACAAACCAATATTGGAAATTGATTTATAATTACCTAATTATCTTAACCTAAATTTTCTGGAATATTTATTAAACAAAACCTTACCAATTTATTCCAAATCTGTTTTTCAGCAAAAAAAAAATATATAAAGCAACAAAAATTGTAAAAAGGAAATGGTTTAGAGGGGGGAGAAAACACAGCCCATCATCAACCTGCCCAGCCCATCTCCCCTTACAGCCCACCTCACATCTTCTTCTCTGTGTCCGTACGAGCTCGAGAAGGAGGTGACCCTCCCTCCTGTCGTTTTCCTCCGAGGAGAGCACTAGCACCACCTTCTGGACCCCTCTCCACCTCCTTATCTATCCCGGAAGCGTCCCAGGAACCCTAGCTTCTTCCTCCTCTCCGTTCTGCCGCCACCAGATCTCTTCCGCTCCTTTTCTTTCTTCCACCATCAAGCACCTCATGGACATGGCCATGACCGACGGTGCCAGACTTCTCTAGCCGAACGCGAGCTAGTAAAAGGCCACAAGAGCACCGTTGCAGCGTCTACATCGTCCACATATAGGGAATTGGCGCAAGATGGACCTCAACGACGGCGACATCCCCTTCTCCCACGCCGGCCAGCGAGCTTCCCTAGCGAAATTCCGTTGATCCAGGTCTTCTCGAGCCGTACAACGTCACTAACCGCATCAAGGTGAGGCCTCGTTCGATCCCTGACCCTTTACCTGCAGTTTCGCATCATCGGTACGTCGTTCTCGTGTGTTGTACCTTTGGAGGCCATGGATACCATGGACGGGAGAAAGAAAAGAAGGGGGAGCTCCTACTCCAGCGCTCGTCCGCCTGTGCGTGCACCCACATCTGAAGCACGCACCCACGTCTACACCTCACCACACATCGCATCACACGAGCGCCGCGCTGTTCTGGTCGACGTCGTTTGCCCTCGCCCGTTTGTGTTCTGTATCTGAACTCTGGATCTCGATCTATAAAATTTCAGTAAACGTCGAAACAACAACATAACTTTCCCCGCTCCCTTTTCCCTTCAAACAGAAGCACAGCACCGCACTGGCAGAGACCCGCAGCGCGCACCCTGGAGGTGCTGGGTTCGAGTCCCAGCCCCCCACCCCTTTTGCTGCTATTTGTTCCGATTAAATTGCAGTGCAGATCTGAACCATATCTCCCCGGAGCCCCCCTTGCTATCACAAACACATCACCAGCCTAGTGGTTCTGTCCCCCTTGTGCTCACAGTGAGGTGCAGGGGTCGAATCCCACCCCCTGCACATTAAACCAACCTTTTTATTTTGCAAAGATTTGGTCACAGATATTTCACAGAATCACAACTAGGCCCCTGGAAATTAATCTAGCCCCTGCAAATATTTTTCTCCAAGTCCCTGGTTCATTAAAAAATGGCAGATTTGCACTATATCTTGTAAAATGCATAAGAAAATTCTTGTAACACCAAATTTAACTTTTTAAATATGTTTTCTGTCCCAAATTGAATGTTCTATCCAAATATAAAATTTGTTTACTGCTTTGAATATTTTAAATTGGTGCAATATTTGAAAACTTGTCAAATTCACTTAAACTTGCAAAATTCAAAACTTGTTCATAAAAATTCCAAATTCCACAAACTAAATATGTTTTCCAATCAACTTTTCATGTACTTTCCAAATATAAATTTTGTTTGCTGTTTTGAATAATTTAAATTTCTGAAAACAACTGTTTCTTAATTATTGCATTTAAAATTGCCAAAATAATAACTTGCTCATTTTAAATCCAATTTCAACAAATGAAATATGTTTTCCATGCAAAATTAAACCCTCTTTCCAAATATAAAATTTGTTTCATGTTTTGAATAATTAAAATTGGTTAAATGATTTAAACCTTGTTTAAATCATTTAATATTGTTAAATTTATCACTTGATCAAAACAAATTCTTTTGGGACATATAAAATATGTTTTCAAGCCCTAAAAGTATAAACTTTCGAAATATGAATTTGTTTTAATGTTTTGAACAAATAAAAATTCAAATAAGTTCATGTTTGAATTAAATTCATTTAATTCTTGTTTAACTTGTTTAATTCATAAATAATTTATTTGAAATCCTTTTTCAACAAGTGAAACATGCAATCCACCTAAAATTGTGTGTTCTTATCAAATATAAACTTTGTTATCTATTTTGAACAATTAAACTTGATGAAAACAACAAATGCTTGTGTGACACCTTTAAGTAACCAAAATTTCTTAACTTAATAAACAAATTTCCAAACTTGGTAAACCTTATTTCCAATTGATTCCATTGTTGTTATTTTGCTGTTTTCCTCATCCATGCATCATGATAATCAACTTTCATATGATGATTAGTTGTAAAACAATTAATTCAACCATAAATCATGGGCTTTCCATATGCAATCCAATTGCATATGGGTCCATTTAATCCTGTTTCTATCTTGTCAACTATTTCCTTTGGATGCATCAATTAAACTGTCATGCATCATCTTGATTGTGCACAATGCCATGATATTGATTGTTTATCTTTTCTGCATTGTCTGTTTGCTTCTTCTCGGATACACGACGACGTTGAGACCGACGATACTTACGACACCCCTTCTAAGGATCTAGCTCAGTACCAGGCTACAGGGTTTGCAGGCAAGTTATCACTCACATGAACCACTGTGTTCCTTTCAACATTGGTTACCGATACTTTCCGTTGTTCTTTCCTGCTGGCCTTAGTAGTAGTTGTTCTGTTACGAACCTATCACATGAATCCCTTAACCCTGATATTGCCTCATCTCCCTTCCTACAACCCATTGTTTGAGCCAGTGTCTTCCTAGCATGCTTAGGTTGCTTTTGCTCGAGTCTGTTAACCGTTACTTACTGTTACTATTTCTATTACGTTGTGGGGGCTCGATGTTTAATCAATCAATCATGCTAATGTTACATTTAATAATAAATTTGATGATAAGGCACCGGCAGGAGGCCCATGAGAGGTTTTGGAGCCTGCTAGTGTCGACCCTAATAGGAAAAGAGTCTTGTCTACCGATCCATGATGAGCGCACTAACCGCATGTGCGAAGCGAGTATGGGCGCCCCCCTCAATTTGATTCGATTCGCATCTCGTCCAAATCGCCTCATTTAGTTCGTGTGTTCTATTTGCCGCATGCATGTTTTTGCGAGCCCAGGCCAGGGTGGAACTTTTGTAGTCGGCATATAGGGGGACACGGTCTTAGAGTGCTATGAGGGTCCCTTTTCTTCGGGGCTTGTTTAGCCGTGCGCCCAAGGTTCTTTGGGCTTGATGCGAAGAAGAGTTGAGTTGTGTTGAGTGCCCCGCTTGGTGGAAGGGCCTTTCCATCTGGCGGGTTATTCATGCGTGTACGGCCAAATTGGTGCAACCCTGCAGGGATAATCTTCTCGAGAAGCCGTGTTTTCCGCGGTTATGGATTACTTGGTGAAAGTACTGGCTAACAAGTACTCAGGACAACTTAAACATAATGATCAAACATGTTACACCCAATGGTTAATAACTTGACTAGTAATAGGTTGATGACACAATAACTTGATTCACCTTTAATACAACTGTGTGAGTTATCCTTGGATTGCTTCTTTGGATCAGGGGCGAGATCCAGGAGGGGTTTGTTTGAAGTTATCTTTCAGTTGGTTACAATCCTCGATCTTATCTCCTTTCTGTTAGCCGGCAGTTGTAGTATGTTTCTGTAGTTGTGTAGAGCAGCCGGTTGCAGCATCCTTTATATCCCCTTCCATCCGTTGAACCCAAAGCATCTGTGCTTGGTGTTGACGGGTTACACTTTGGTGAACTGTGAGTCTTGCTTGCCAGTACGTTTATGTACTGACCCCTTTGGGGCTGTGGTTTCCGCAGACCTACGTTTCCGAGGATCTACATGGTGGCTACGACGTGGAGTATGACGAGACTGCTGACGAGTAGATAGCGGACCCGGGCAGGATCCGAGACTTCGTGGATGGGCTCCGTCTGTTTATTTCCGGCCTCTTAGGCCTATTTGGTTCTTGTCTGTACTCAGACATGTTGAATGCTTCCGCTGTATTGTAATGATGTATTGTTGGGGCAGGTGCCCTCTGAATGATTGTATTTGCTATCTCTGCTCTAATGAGAGCCATTGGCAGCTTATTTCAATCTTTTGTGTCGTAGAGATCTGTTGTGATATCACTTGTTAAACGCCGTTGACGTACCATGTGTGTATGGTTTGAAGTACGTCGACGGAAGTGCCTTTGATCTCTAGTGGATAGTTTACATCGATGATGGAATAGCAGGGCTTGTGTTGTCGCGCATAAGCGCAGGCCTACCAGGAAGCTGGGACGTGGGAGCAGTTATGCCCCATAATCCAAGCATCTGCTATCCAGTTCGTACGGTGAGTATCCCCTAGAAATCAGGGTGCGACAAATGGTATCAGAGCCTGTCTGCCTGTAGGATCCCTTTTTACTGGTCGCAGTTGAGTCTAGAAACTATTTTGTAGCTATATAGGAAAAATGAAACGTGAGAGTAGGAATTCTGTTCTTTTTCTTCTTTCCCCACCCTCCCTCCCTTTTCTGGTAAGGAAGTGCAACGTTGATTTCTCCCTTCTCATCTAAACTTTCAAGTTAGGATTTCACGTGTTTTGGGTTCTCCGTAGTACCTTAGGAGTTTTGATCTCGTTTTCCCGGTGTTGCTTCGTTATCCTATTCTTCTCAACATCCTTTTCGTCCGTTCAAACCTTGTTGTTGTTTTCCACTTCAAATCTTCTACCGGCGTCTAATCAAAACTTCCTCGTAAACTCTATTCCAGCTAAAGTGTTGTTTGATACCGGAGCATCACTTTCCTTTGTGTCAAAAATCTTTCCCACAACATACAACCCAATTCTGGTTCCACTAAGCAATAAAAACTCTGTTCACTCCCCGGGATCTCAAATGTTGACTTCCAAGATAAGTAAGAACAATCCAATTCTAATGGGAGGCCACATATTCCTCGTTACTATCATGTTGATGATTCTGACATTGATGATTATTCTTGGTGTTGCATTGATGTCAATAACTCTGTTCCACCATTCTAGCCAGATAATCTATTCTCCAAATGAATCAAGTTCCATTCAGCTATACACCCTCCATACAAAAATCCCTTCCTCTATTTGAAAATGTTCCGGTGGTTTGCAAATTCCCTGACGTCTATCCAAGGTGCACGATGTGTTTCACGTGTCACAACTCAAGAGGATCTTCCCGAAAAGTTTCCGGACCTTTTCTTTTCTCAGTAGGAATCTCGGGGCGCGATTCCTTCAAGGGGGGGCGTTTTGTAACAGCCCAAGTATGAAAACCATCCCCTTAGGATGTTTGTTGCATGTTTATTTAAGTATTGCATCATGTCATCATATTGTTTCCATGTTGTTTGCATTTGTTTCTAAATTGTTGCATTTGTTTTCCACTGTTTTCACAACTCAAATTCAAATTTTATTCAAACAATGGTTTCATACTTGTTCTGTTACAACTTTTGGAATAAAAATAACAAATGAAAACAACCAATTTGTTCCATTTTATTCCATGTTGTTCACTCATTAAATTGTTGGTTTTATTCAATCATTTGTTTCCAAATAATTCCATAATGATCACTTATTAAATTGTTGGTTTTAATCAAACAGTTAATTCAATCAATTAATTAATTCACCTTCAAATTTCAAAACAAATATTTTCAAACAAAACCAATTTGAAACTATAACAATAATAACCAAAACTTTCTCTCATTCCTTGTTTTCCAATTAAAGCAATTTGGGCCACCTTATGAAAGTGTTGGTTTTAATAACCCCTTTAATATCCAAAAATCACTCACATTTGGTTTATTTTCCAAATAGCATTTTAAATGTCAAATTTTACAAACCAATATTGGAAATTGATTTATAATTACCTAATTATCTTAACCTAAATTTTCTGGAATATTTATTAAACAAAACCTTACCAATTTATTCCAAATCTGTTTTTCAGCAAAAAAAAATATATAAAGCAACAAAAATTGTAAAAAGGAAATGGTTTAGAGGGGGGAGAAAACACAGCCCATCATCAACCTGCCCAGCCCATCTCCCCTTACAGCCCACCTCACATCTTCTGCTTTGTGTCCGTACGAGCACGAGAAGGAGGTGACCCTCCCTCCTGTCGTTTTCCTCCGAGGAGAGCACCAGCACCACCTTCTGGACCCCTCTCCACCTCCTTATCTATCCCGGAAGCGTCCCAGGAACCCTAGCTTCTTCCTCCTCTCCGTTCCGCCGCCACCAGATCTCTTCCGCTCCTTTTCTTTCTTCCACCATCAAGCACCTCATGGACATGGCCATGACCGACGGTGCCAGACTTCTCCAGCCGAACGCGAGCTAGTACAAGGCCACAAGAGCACCGTTGCAGCGTCTACATCGTCCACATATAGGGAATTGGCGCAAGATGGACCTCAACGACGGCGACATCCCCTTCTCCCACGCCGGCCAGCGAGCTTCCCTAGCGAAATTCCGTTGATCCAGGTCTTCTCGAGCCGTACAACGTCACTAACCGCATCAAGGTGAGGCCTCGTTCGATCCCTGACCCTTTACCTGCAGTTTCGCATCATCGGTACGTCGTTCTCGTGTGTTGTACCTTTGGAGGCCATGGATACCATGGACGGGAGAAAGAAAAGAAGGGGGAGCTCCTACTCCAGCGCTCGTCCGCCTGTGCGTGCACCCACATCTGAAGCACGCACCCACGTCTACACCTCACCACACATCGCATCACACGAGCGCCGCGCTGTTCTGGTCGACGTCGTTTGCCCTCGCCCGTTTGTGTTCTGTATCTGAACTCTGGATCTCGATCTATAAAATTTCAGTAAACGTCGAAACAACAACATAACTTTCCCCGCTCCCTTTTCCCTTCAAACAGAAGCACAACACCGCACTGGCAGAGACCCGCAGCGCGCACCCTGGAGGTGCTGGGTTCGAGTCCCAGCCCCCCACCCCTTTTGCTGCTATTTGTTCCGATTAAATTGCAGTGCAGATCTGAACCATATCTCCCCGGAGCCCCCCTTGCTATCACAAACACATCACCAGCCTAGTGGTTCTGTCCCCCTTGTGCTCACAGTGAGGTGCAGGGGTCGAATTCCACCCCCTGCACATTAAACCAACCTTTTTATTTTGCAAAGATTTGGTCACAGATATTTCACAGAATCACAACTAGGCCCCTGGAAATTAATCTAGCCCCTGCAAATATTTTTCTCCAAGTCCCTGGTTCATTAGAAAATGGCAGATTTGCACTATATCTTGTAAAATGCATAAGAAAATCATTGTAACACCAACTTTAACTTTTTAAATATGTTTTCTGTCCCAAATTGAATGTTCTATCCAAATATAAAATTTGTTTACTGCTTTGAATATTTTAAATTGGTGCAATATTTGAAAACTTGTCAAATTCACTTAAACTTGCAAAATTCAAAACTTGTTCATAAAAATTCCAAATTCCACAAACTAAATATGTTTTCCAATCAACTTTTCATGTACTTTCCAAATATAAATTTTGTTTGCTGTTTTGAATAATTTAAATTGCTGAAAACAACTGTTTCTTAATTATTGCATTTAAAATTGCCAAAATAATAACTTGCTCATTTTAAATCCAATTTCAACAAATGAAATATGTTTTCCATGCAAAATTAAACCCTCTTTCCAAATATAAAATTTGTTTCATGTTTTGAATAATTAAAATTGGTTAAATGATTTAAACCTTGTTTAAATCATTTAATATTGTTAAATTTATCACTTGATCAAAACAAATTCTTTTGGGACATATAAAATATGTTTTCAAGCCCTAAAAGTATAAACTTTCGAAATATGAATTTGGTTTAATGTTTTGAACAAATAAAAATTCAAATAAGTTCATGTTTGAATTAAATTCATTTAATTCTTGTTTAACTTGTTTAATTCATAAATAATTTATTTGAAATCCTTTTTCAACAAGTGAAACATGCAATCCACCTAAAATTGTGTGTTCTTATCAAATATAAACTTTGTTATCTATTTTTAACAATTAAACTTGATGAAAACAACAAATTCTTGTGTGACACCTTTAAGTAACCAAAATTTCTTAACTTAATAAACAAATTTCCAAACTTGGTAAACCTTATTTCCAATTGATTCTATTGTTGTTATTTTGCTGTTTTCCTCATCCATGCATCATGCTAATCAACTTTCATATGATGATTAGTTGTAAAACAATTAATTCAACCATAAATCATGGGCTTTCCATATGCAATCCAATTGCATATGGGTCCATTTAATCCTGTTTCTATCTTGTCAACTATTTCCTTTGGATGCATCAATTAAACTGTCATGCATCATCTTGATTGTGCACAATGCCATGATATTGATTGTTTATCTTTTCTGCATTGTCTGTTTGCTTCTTCTCGGATACACGACGACGTTGAGACCGACGATACTTACGACACCCCTTCTAAGGATCTAGCTCAGTACCAGGCTACTGGGTTTGCAGGCAAGTTATCACTCACATGAACCACTGTGTTCCTTTCAACATTGGTTACCGATACTTTCCGTTGTTCTTTCCTGCTGGCCTTAGTAGTAGTTGTTCTGTTACGAACCTATCACATGAATCCCTTAACCCTGATATTGCCTCATCTCCCTTCCTACAACCCATTGTTTGAGCCAGTGTCTTCCTAGCATGCTTAGGTTGCTTTTGCTCGAGTCTGTTAACCTTTACTTACTGTTACTATTTCTATTACGTTGTGGGGGCTCGATGTTTAATCAATCAATCATGCTAATGTTACATTTAATAATAAATTTGATGATAAGGCACCGGCAGGAGGCCCATGAGAGGTTTTGGAGCCTGCTAGTGTCGACCCTAATAGGAAAAGGGTCTTGTCTACCGATCCATGATGAGCGCACTAACCGCATGTGGGAAGCGAGTATGGGCGCCCCCCTCAATTTGATTCGATTCGCATCTCGTCCAAATCGCCTCATTTAGTTCGTGTGTTCTATTTGCCGCATGCATGTTTTTGCGAGCCCAGGCCAGGGTGGAACTTTTGTAGTCGGCATATAGGGGGACACGGTCTTAGAGTGCTATGAGGGTCCCCTTTTCTTCGGGGCTTGATTAGCCGTGCGCCCAAGGTTCTTTGGGCTTGATGCGAAGAAGAGTTGAGTTGTGTTGAGTGCCCCGCTTGGTGGAAGGGCCTTTCCATCTGGCGGGTTATTCATGCGTGTACGGCCAAATTGGTGCAACCCTGCAGGGATAATCTTCTCGAGAAGCCGTGTTTTCCGCGGTTATGGATTACTTGGTGAAAGTACTGGCTAACAAGTACTCAGGACAACTTAAACATAATGATCAAACATGTTACACCCAATGGTTAATAACTTGACTAGTAATAGGTTGATGACACAATAACTTGATTCACCTTTAATACAACTGTGTGAGTTATCCTTGGATTGCTTCTTTGGATAAGGGGCGAGATCCAGGAGGGGTTTGTTTGAAGTTATCTTTCAGTTGGTTACAATCCTCGATCTTATCTCCTTTCTGTTAGCCGGCAGTTGTAGTATGTTTCTGTAGTTGTGTAGAGCAGCCGGTTGCAGCATCCTTTATATCCCCTTCCTTCCGTTGAACCCAAAGCATCTGTGCTTGGTGTTGACGGGTTACACTTTGGTGAACTGTGAGTCTTGCTTGCCAGTACGTTTATGTACTGACCCCTTTGGGGCTGTGGTTTCCGCAGACCTACGTTTCCGAGGATCTACATGGTGGCTACGACGTGGAGTATGACGAGACTGCTGACGAGTAGATAGCGGACCCGGGCAGGATCCGAGACTTCGTGGATGGGCTCCGTCTGTTTATTTCCGGCCTCTTAGGCCTATTTGGTTCTTGTCTGTACTCAGACATGTTGAATGCTTCCGCTGTATTGTAATGATGTATTGTTGGGGCAGGTGCCCTCTGAATGATTGTATTTGCTATCTCTGCTCTAATGAGAGCCATTGGCAGCTTATTTCAATCTTTTGTGTCGTAGAGATCTGTTGTGATATCACTTGTTAAACGTCGTTGACGTACCATGTGTGTATGGTTTGAAGTACGTCGACGAAAGTGCCTTTGATCTCTAGTGGATAGTTTACATCGACGATGGAATAGCAGGGCTTGTGTTGTCGCGCATAAGCGCAGGCCTACCAGGAAGCTGGGACGTGGGAGCAGTTATGCCCCATAATCCAAGCATCTGCTATCCAGTTCGTACGGTGAGTATCCCCTAGAAATCAGGGTGCGAAATTGGTCATTAAGGTTGTGCTGGACACACACCCTAGACTAAGGTGAGAGTTGGCTGATGACTCGGTTCCACTTGTCAGTGGCATGGTGATGCCATTCCAACGCTCACGGACTTGGCTAAAGAGTTTAGCAAGTCGGACTGACCCACATTGAGATGCAACGAGCAAGTCGTCATTTGCATGTCTGAATCAATGTAATCCTTAGACCTGAGGTTGTCGCACAATCCGAGTTATGGATCACCGACTTAGGTTCTGTCAAACGTTGTTCTGTGACAAGGCAACTATAAAGGCAGAGTTCGAGTCGAATGAGAAGTAAGCTGCGTGATGTGGATAATCAAGATGGGATTTTGCCCCTCCGAATGGAGAGATATTCTTTGCGCCCTCTCGAGTGATATGATTCAGGAAGCATGGCCATGCGCGACTCAGTTAAGTGTTAACTCTGTCTATTTACTAAAGAGTTAGTCAGATGAATCACATATCACGGATCGAGAAGAGAGTCGAACTATTTAAGGGATGACGATAAATCGCCTATAGTTCGACAAGGTATATCGTGAGGCAAAAAGGACTAAGATGAATATCACATTGAAAGGTATGTCGTCATGACTCAATGGGATATGGGAGCCGGCACGTTCTGCTAGGAGCCGCTACTAATTGATCGATTGAGAGTCGGACTCCAATCGTGTCCAAGTCGCCATCAGACTGCAGGGTCGCACACTTAAGAGCGGGAGCAATGTATTGTTCGGGTTGGACCCGAACCGGAAATGGACTGAGTTTGTGAGTCGGACTCACAGAGGGAATGGGCCACAAGTGTTGTGAAGCCCACTACCATTCGCTATATAAAGATGGGCGCAGGTTGACTAGCGGGAAAGTTAGTCCACTCCCATGCGTTGGGAATCCTAGCCCCACTCAGTCCAGCCGTCGCACCGGACCTAGCAGTCCGCCGTCGGAGCTCCTCCTCGTACGTGTGGATACCAGCAGAGGTGTTGTACGTTCAGCACTTCGATGTTCGTGGATCGGATCGGTAGGATCGGATCGTGGGACTGCACTGCCCCGACACGCTGCATCGATAATCCACACATGCGCGTCTAGTGGTGATACTCGTGCCCTTCTACCTCGACTAGATCTTGGAAGCATCGCATAGGAAAAGTTTTATTTTATCTCTACGCGTTCCAACAGTTGTTCTCTCATGATAGGGCGGGTATAAAGAAGGTCTCCATGAACCCTAACAGCACGGGGCCCTCACGCACCATTGGGGACGGGTTGCCTCCCAAATAAGAAAGCGCGATGATCGCCTTCCTCCGGGCAAACGCAGACATGTTTGCACGAACAACGTCCGATGTGCCCCGCGTTCCAAGGGAGGTGATCGAGCAACATCTAGCACTATGCCTGGGCGCGTGATGCCTGCGATGGTGTGTTGGAAACCCCAAGAGGAGGGTTTGATGAGCAAGCTGTAAAAATTTCCCTCAGTTAAGAACCAAGGTTATCAATCCAGTAGGAGGAAGAGGATCTTTGGAAGGTTGATGCCACTGACGGTGGTGATGGCGCCTCACCGGTGTGAGCAACAACGCGGAACCTGCACAGAACACAACCAAAATACTTTATCCATACGGTACAGTGAGGTTGTCAATCTCACGGTCTTGCTGAAAACAAAGATTAGACGTATAGTGTGGAAAATGGTGTATGCTTGCAGTAAGTAAAGAAAACAGGAAATTGTTGTGGTTTGTTTAACAGTGTGCAAAATGGACCGGGGTTCATAGGTTCACTAGTGGTGTCTCTCCATAATGATAACATGTTGGGCGAACAAATTACAGCTAGGCAATTGACAAATAGAGGTTGCACAGTAGTGCACATTGTAACATGATGACTACTATGATATTTCGTACGGGCATTACAACAAAATACATATACTGAAATACATCTGCATCTATGACTAATAATCCACCCACCGGTTATCATCCGAACCCCCTTAGGTATTAAGTTGCAAGGAACAGATAACTGCATTAAACAATGTGTGTAATGTAAGCAATGATTGTACACGCGGGCACTCACACCGCTGCTTTCTCCCTAGTGGCAACAACACATCCTCCCCGGTCACGTTTCTGTCACTCGAGCATAGGCGAAAAGGAGGCATGTACCCACTATATAGCATAAATACTCCCTCTTGGTGTCACTAGCAACTACTTGGCCAGAGCAACCACTAGCAATGGAAAGCATGCAAGATCATAAATAACATATGGAATAAAGAATATAATCAACTTGGCATAAGTTCAATATTCATCGGATCCTAGCAAACACAACATATAGAATTACATAAGATCAATCTCGATCATGATAGGCAGCTCACAAGATCTAAACATGGAGGCATATGAGGAGAAGACAACCGTCTAGCTACTGCTATGGACCCGTAGTCCAGAGATGAACTACTCACACATCACTCCGGAGGCAGGCATGGTGATGTAGAAGCCTCCGGTGATGATTTCCTCTCCGGCAGGGTGCCGGGAGACTGCTCCAGAACCCCCCTGATCTAGGGTTCACGATGATGGCGGTTGCAGAAACTTTCAGGGATTTTTTATCAAGTGTTTAGGGTTTTCCATCTGGGGGGAATAAATAGGCGAAAGGGCAAAGTCGGTGGAGGCCTGGGGGCCCCACAGCCATAGCTGGCGCGGCTAGGGGGGAGGTCGCGCCACCCTATGGTGTCGCCCCCCTGGTGCCCGTCTTCGACACTCCTTCGGTCTTCTGGATTCTTCCGGGGAAAATAGGCACTTCGGGCTTTATGGGGTCCAATTCCGAGAATGTTTCTAAAACAACTTTTCTGAAAACAAAAACAACAGAAAACAGGGAACTGGCACTTGGCATCTTGTTAATCGGTTAGTCCCAGAAAACGTATAAAAATGCTATATATAAGGGAGAAAACATGTAGAAATTGGCATAATATGATCATGGGGCATCAGAAATTATAGATACGTTGGAGACGTATAAGCGCGTTCAGTCAAGAAAAAGGCCTATCGCCACCCGGAGAAGCAGGAATTCATCATCCAAGAAGTGGAGAAGCTTCTAGACGCCAAGATAATTCGCGAGGTTATTCACGCCGAATGGATCTCCAATCCAGTCGTGGTATCCAAGCACACATGGGGAGGATGACTCTGTGTGGACTTCACCGACCTCAACAAGGCCAGCCCCAAGGATCCGTACCCTCTCCCGAGGATCAACCAAATAGTGGACTCCCCCTCTGGGTGCCATCTCCTCTGTTTCCTGGACGCCATCTCAGGCTATCATCATATCAAGATGGCCAAGGAGGACGAGGAGAAGACCGCCTTCTTGAACCCCTGTGGGGTCTTCTGCTACGTCTGCATGCTCTTCGGTTTTGAAAACGTCGGGGCCACCTTCCAGAGGCTCATGCTCATCGCCCTGGGGACGCAGATAAGAAAGAACACAGAGGCCTACGTCGACGACATCGTCGTCAAGACTCGCGAGGAGAGCTCGCTCGTCGACGACCTCGCGAAGACATTCCAAAATCTCCGCAGGGTCAACAGTATGTTCACCCCCGACAAATGAGTATTCGGGGTTGCGGCAGGGAAGCTGCTGGGCTTCCTTGTGTCACATCGGGGCATCGAGGCCAACCCCGACAAGATTCAAGCCATTGAAGAGATGCAACCTCCACGACAACTAAAGGATATGCAATGCCTCGCAGGATGCGTGGCGGCGCTGGGGCGCTTCATTTCCAGGTTCGGCGACAAGGCTCTGCCATTCTTAAAACTCTTGAAGTGTTCAGGTGCATTTAAATGGACTGCTGAGGCTGCTGATGTATTTGAGGAGCTTAAGATGTATCTGGCAAGCCCTCCTATAGTCGTCGCACCGCGACGACGGGAGCCGCTGCGCCTGTACCTTTCGTCCAATACGCAGACAGTCAGCACTGCTCTACTATCTCAAAGGCCAGCTAGCAAGAAAATAGCGGCCCTTCTCGACCTAGAGCCCACGCCCGCTTCTCCCCAAGAGGACCCCGTTGCACGGCAAGGCCTCGACAAGGACGGTACCCTCATTCAGCCTCAGGAGAGCCACAATGCATCAGGGCAACTCACTGTCGGGACCCCTCCAGTTGCTCTCGGCGAAGACCCTGTCTACTTTGTAGGCACCGTGCTTCGAGATGCCCGTGAGAGGTACCCCGTGTAGCAGAAGCTACTATACGCGCTCCTTGTAGCTTCGAGGAAGCTTCTCCACTACGTTGAGGGACACCCCATCATCGTGGTATCCGCCTTCCCTCTTGAGAAGATCCTTCGAAATTCCAACCCCACGGGGCGTGTCTCGGAGTGTGTTGTTGAGCTCCAACACTTCGAGCTCCAGTTCCTCACGACCAAGACAATCAAGGGAGGAATCCTAGCAAAATTCAATGCTGAGTGGACCAATGCATCGCCAGAAGAAGACCCTAAGGAGGAAACAGCCATCCCCGACAAGCTGGCTCCCAGAGAATAGACCATGCACTTTGACGGTGCCTTCTCCTCCAAGGGCTGAGGGGCTGGCATCATGCTCATGTCACCAACCGGCGACAAGCTCTACTATGTCGTCCAGCTCCATTTTGTCCACAAGGCCAAAGTTTCCAACAACATCGTCGAGTACGAAGGCCTCCTCGCCGACATCAGGGCCTACATTGCCCTGGACATCAAGCGCCTTGTCATCAAAGGAGACTTCCAGCACTTGGTAAACTTCTCCAACAAGAGATACATCGCCATGGACAAGCACATGGCTTGTACCTTGAAGAGGTCTGCAAGCTCGAGAAGTGCTTTCTCGTCATGGAGCTACAACATATCCCGCTCGGGAACAACCAAGAAGCATACGAGCTCGTTAAGCGAGCGTCGATGAATTGGGAGAAGGCCCCAGGAGTCTTTGAAGAGAGGATCGCAAAGCCATCCATCATACCGCAAGTTAATGATGAAGAGCCACAAGGCCACCAGTACGTCGAAGAGGAGCTCCCACCCCCTCCCTCCCAAGGCGCGCCGGACTGCGGGATTCCCTCGGGAAACCGCCTAGTGCTTTCCTTCACCCATGAGGAAGGATGCTGGAACAAGAGCATCATCAACTACCTCCATAAGGTCGACCTGCCCGAGGATGAAGCTGATGCCGAACAGGTCACCCGCCGAGCCAAGATGGACTGCGTCATCAACACCAAGATATACCGAAGACACGCTAACGGCGTTGCGCTGTCGTGCGTCCCTCCCGGACGACAGCGTGGAGCTCCTCAAGGACATCCACCACGGTGACTGCGGTCACCACTCTTCATCACGAAACCTCGTCAGCAAGGCCTTCAGGTACAACTTCTACTGGCCCATAGATCTCAAAGACGCCACCGAGCTAGTCAAGACATATGAGGCGTGTTAGTTCCACGCCAAGCTGACACACAAGCCAGCGCAAGGACTCCAAGCCATCCCCCTCCCTTGGCCGTTCCCGGTCTGGGGGCTGGACATCCTGGGACCCTTCCCTCGAGCGCTCGGGGGATACCACTACCTCTATGTCTCCATCGACAAATTCACCAAGTGGGCGAAAGTGGAAGCTGTCCGGGACATCCCAACAAGGACAGCGGTGAAGTTCATTAAGGGGTTGGTCTGCCACTTCGGCGTGCCCAATAACATCATCACCGAAAATGACACGCAATTCTCAAGCGACCTCTTCAAGTCCTACTGCGCCAACCTCGGCATAAAGATTTGCTACGCCTCCAGCGTGCATCTGCGCAGCAACGGCCAAGCGGAGCCCACCAACGCCAAGGTCCTCAAGTGCCTCAAGACGCGAAGATTCAACAAGCTCAAGGCCCACGGAAAGAAGTGGATCGACGAGCTCCCGTCGGTCCTGTGGTCAATCCGCACAAACGCAACCAAGCCCACGGGGGAAACGCCTTTCTCCCTAGTCTATGGGGCTGAGGCCGTTCTCCCAGCGGAACACAAGATTGGCTCTCCCCAAGGACTTGCTGCTTCTCGAGGAGGCGAGAACCCGACCCGCTACCAGCGCTGCTCGGTACCAGCAAGGACTACGGCGCTACCACAACAACACCATCAGGCCACACACACTGGAGGTGGGCGACCTGGTCTTGAGGCAGATTCTCTCCCGAGAGGGCTTGCATAAGCTCTCTTCCATGAGGGAGGGGATGTACCAGGTAACGCACGTCGCGAGACCTGGTGCGACATGAATGGAGATAGAAGAAGGCATGCCTATGCCAAATCCGTGGAACATCCAGCACCTGTGCAAGGTCTAACCTTAGCTCTTTATCGCTCCACGTGCCTCTCCTAGGCCGTGGTAACGCACCCTCGAGGGGAACCCGTGACGCCACGGTAAAAACGATGCCGTGACCTCTCTCCGTGTGGGTCTCACGGGGTATCTTATTAGGCGGCCGCCTGGCCGCGGAGAGCCTCTACCCACAGAAGTGGGAAGCCGCATGGCAAACCTTTGCACCTAAACTCGCGCGAGTCTCAGCCCCATGACAATGGGAGTCCCGTGTCTGCACGGGACTTCAAGTGCTTCTTGGGGGACCGCAGGGTCATGACATCCCCCAGCGTGTAATGTAAAGCCTCACCCTAGAAGTAAAGATCATTCTTGCTAACTACACTTTTCTCTCAGCAAGTCCCTTTTCCTTCCTTCGGGAGCGCGCATATGTTACTTCTTCTCGAGAATGCCTTGCGAGCGGGGGTGCACGGGTGAGACCCAATCAGAAAAAACCTAAGTGGTAGAGCTCTGTCTAAATGGATTGCTACCATGCATGACACCTCACATAAGTCCTTGGTACTGACTTCCTCCCGAGGCATCCACGAGAAGGGTACCAGGCACGCACTTTCGCTCACTGCAGAGACACACACCTGCCTCCCGAAGCAACCAAGCAGGAACTTCCACAAGGAAGGAAAGAATACCTCGAGAAGGACAAACAAAAAGGGTGCCTACAAGAACAACTCACCATGTCAAGGACGGGAAACTCCCAGAGCTAAGTTTAAACTCTCCCTCACCAAACTCCCCAAAGAGCCCGTTCGCAAAATAATGTGAAAAAAGCGCTACCTTCATATTTCATACATGAGTTACATTCAAGTACATGGAAATGTTGCAGATTCTTCATGAAGACAAAAAGTGGCTAAGACCTAGAAGGAGCTATCCCCATTCCGAGGCCATTAAAGAAAGAAAAACTATTGCCAACCTCAGCCGAACTTGTCTTCGCCATAGCAGCGAGACAGAACTGGCCGAGGAAATAAGGATGCGCCATGGAGAAGGAGGAAGAAGAGGAGACCAGAAGAAGGCTGACTGACCATGATCGTCAGACCCTCCATCTTAATGAAGGCACCCAAAGGGCCTTAGTGATGCGCTGAGCGCAGATCTTCGCTCTCCTCCTTGATGGTCGACGGGTCTTCTACATCCTCCTCTTCAGCGACATCATCTTCATTGTCGTCGTCGCTCTCTTTGTTACTCCCGCTCTCAATGTAGCACTCCACTTGTTTTCCGTGACGCCCGGAGATCTTCACGAAGAGGCGGTCCACTCCATCGAAGCGGAGGTGGAGAACCTGCCTCTCCTCCAGCCTCTGGGCATGGGAGAAGGTCTTCCATCCCCTCGGTAGCGACAAGTGACTGGCGGAGAAAAGCTCCGTCGATGCTTACCAGGGCCCATTGATGCAACCCACCACCAGGAGTCATGATACGTCATAAACGTATCCTTAATTTCTGATGTTCCATGTTTTTTTCATGTTTTCTCCCACATGTTTGCTATACACTTTATGTCATTGTTATCAATTTTCTGTACTAACCTATTGACTAGATGCCAGAGAGCCAGTTCCCTATTTTCTGATGTTTTTTGTTTCAGAAAAGTTGTGCTGGAAATATTCTCGAAATTTAAAAATTCGAAGTCGGGAGGTCCTAGAATTCCCGAAGGTTCCACGGAGTCCCGAAGATACCGGAGGGGGGCCACATGAGGCCCACACAATAGGGCAGCGCGCCCCCTGGCCGCGCCATGGGGTGGTGTGGGGCCCCCAGGACTCCATCGCGTTTTCCCTTTCACCTATTTATACCCCCCGAGGCGTGAACCCTAAAGAGATCCCACTTCTTCCCGAAAAACACCCGAGGTTGCCGTCATCGTCATCCCGAGATCGGGAGTGTTCTGGAGGTCTCCCCGGCACACTGTCGGGAGGGGAATTCATCGCCGGAGGGGTCTACACCACAATGCCCTCCTCCGAAGTGATGCATGAGTAGTTCATCCCTGGACTACGGGTCCATAGCAGTAGCTAGATGGTTGTTGACGAAGATATGGATCCTGGACCCTGCGGATAAGGACACCCCCTCTCAGTCCCAAGGCAAAGGCCCAAGAAGAGGCACCCTTAGAATACTCCAGAAGGCCCGCGTGAAGCCCACCCGCACTAACTTGCGGGTTAAGCTAGAGAATTTGTAACCGACCTAGCTAGAGTTCGAGTCCTCTCCGGGTAGAACTCGAGACCTGGCCATCTATATAAGGCCAGGAGAGCCCCTAGGAGAGGACCAAGCAATTACCGCACGACCCAAAAGCCTTGAACTCGAGACCTACTATCGATTCGAGCACACCATTGTAACCGATCTAATCTCCAATACAGATCGACAAGAGGCAGGAGTAAGGGTTTTACCTCTACGAGGGCCCCGAACCTGGGTAAATCTCGTCCCCTGTCTAGCCGACGATTCCACCAGCGCTCATGGGTTCTGCTAATCGAAACCCAATAGGTTCACCGAAGGGATTTGTTGAGTCAGGGATTCGACAATTGGCGCCGTCTGTGGGAATCGCGGGCGCTGGATCACCGGCATCTTCGGCTTCATCGACATCCAACTCTCGTTGGGAACCATCGACTACGGCTCCGAACAATCCTATACGGATCGGATCTGTCGTGGTCACACCGCACTCGCCGGAATCACGCCCGGTATTCGAGGATCTGGAGAAGAGCGTCACCCTGACGTTCGGGAGCCTCAACTTCGTGACGAACAGAGACGGAATCCTCCACTTTGCGGATGAATCTGAATCTGAAACTGGAGCCGTCGACTCGCGCCTTCCTATGGAGAAAAGTGTTGAGTCCGTCCGCTTCAACGCAACCGGCTATCACACCCTCTCGACAGAGGAGCCATCTCGAGTACGGGGAGTTTTTCAACCCACGCCTAGGACGCACGGGCCTCGACTAGCCCAAGTCTGCATGGCAGGATCAGAACAGCCCCCAGAAACAGAGATCAGCGCAAACGAGCGCAACATAATCAACGTCTCGTGGGAGGCCTGGAACAGGGCCAAAGAAACCATGCGAAGAAGTCAGCCACCCGCAGCAGGAGCGTCACAAGAAGATCTAGTCGCCTACCACTACCATCTAGTGAGAGCGGCGTCGACCATCAAAGACGCACGTGCAGATCTAGCCAGCCGCAGAAGAGAGGCGGATGAATCAAGCCTACGACGAGCCGAATTATCCCTTGCACCCTCAGTCGGTACCCGACACGCGAGGAAGG
The DNA here is from genome assembly GCA_028641055.1 of Alopecurus myosuroides. Classification (NCBI taxonomy): domain Eukaryota; kingdom Viridiplantae; phylum Streptophyta; class Magnoliopsida; order Poales; family Poaceae; genus Alopecurus; species Alopecurus myosuroides. Next base: position 143,128,160 of record CM054063.1, read on the forward strand.
GACATACGGCGTCATCCAGAGACTACGAATCCATGGCTGGGACCAGCAGGACAGCCGCGTCCTCCTTCATTAGGGTCGACGACGACGGCAACGTCTACCCGCAAACCCCCGCTGCTGCAGTTCTAGCCGCAGCAACTTATATGCAGATGAACCAACCGACGGAAAGCGACCCTCAGGCGGAACAGTACAAGCAAATTCGCAAAGGACTAGGATTGGCAGCCGCGAGGCTCGCCTCTCACGATCGCAAGAAGACTGAAGAACAATTGGAGAAGGAGCGACAGGAGAAGGACAAGGATAAAGAAACGCTCCGCAGGCACAGAAGCTCATCCCCGAGAAAAGACAAATCGCCACGACGTGGTCGAGGAAAAGAAGCTCGCCGCCGCGGCGACAGTTGAAGCAGCAGCGACGACAGCCCGAGAGAAAAAAGCTCACGGCACCACAGCAGCCGTTCGCGAAAACGAAGCAAGGAACCACGGAAGGACGCTGACCGCGATCAACCCGGACGCGACGCGCGATCTGACATCGCGCAGAACAAAGTTGAGAGGGCAAGGGCATCGAGATATCGCGACCGATCATCATCCGGCTCTTCGGATGACGAAACCTGCAGCGCACTCTGCTTCGCCCGCAGCATTCGCGAGGCACCCCTACCCAAAAGATTCAAGCTTAGCACGGAAGTGACAAAATACGACGGCTCACTCGAGCCTTCTCAATGGTTAAGCGACCACCTCACGGCAGTAAAATGCCAACGTGGGAACAAGAACACGGCTATGCAATACCTCAATTTGCATCTAGTCGGAGCGGCCCGCAGTTAACTGGAGAGGAGACCAAGATCTTTCTACGCATCGTGGGACGACTTGCACCGCGATTTCTGCAAGAACTTCCAGTCGACCTACAAGAGGCCTGCTACAATCGAAGAACTGCGAGCCTGTAAACAAAAGAGCGGCGAGTCTACCCGAGAATACATCCAGCGGTGGACCACACTCAGAAACACCGCGGGAACCATCTCGGAAGAAGTGGCGATTGAATCCTTCGCTAAAGGTGCGAGAAGAACTGCCTTTCGGGAAGAGCTAGGCAGAGCAGCGCCCAAAACCATCGGGGAGCTAATGATCATAGCCGAAAAATGGGCTAACGGAGAAGACGCAGTGCGTAACGAAAGAGGGTCATCACCCGCACACGAAGACGACCGCCATGGACGAAGAAAAAGAAGGAAATACTATGACCACGAGGATAGGGAGGAATTAGTGGCGGCAGAATTCACGCGAAGTCGCGACTCTGGTCGCCGCAGAAGTCGCGAGTGGAAACCAAAGGCAGAAGAAAAGTCCCCCGAGGAGGACCTTGATGCATACTGCTCGCTACATCTGTTTACAGATAAGCGCATGGGCAAAACTAAGGCAACACACCTTCTTAAGGATTGCCGAAAGTTTCATGACATATCGGATGCACTCGCCAGGAAAAGATTTGCATCCACCCAAAACTACCCGCCGCTGCCAGGAGGAGGACAACAATTTCAACCGCCACCACCACCACCTCCACCAGCAAATCCAAACATGACGCTAGCTGCACTACCTGCGCCACCGCCACAAAACGCTGGAGCCAATGCATACCCGAACCCGGCAGGACAACTCGCGATGATACAGAAGGTATGCCCCTCTCGCAGAGCTCAAAAGACTAACACGAGGCAATTATGCATGGCAGTGCAGACACCACCAACGAAGCCCGAGTACCTGAAAATGGCCGATCAGCCAATCACGTTCTCGAAGAAAGACCATCCGCCACGAGTCTATCGACCAGGACACGCCGCCCTTGTCATCCAAGCTCAAATTGGCAATTATGACCTGGCCCGCGTGTTCATGGACGGTGGCAGTGGCATCAACATTATCTACGCGGATACACTCCGTCGAATGAACAAGAATCTGGACGGCCTAACGGAATCAGAAACATCCTTCCACGGGATAGTTCCGGGCAAGGCAATACGTCCACTCGGAACAATCAACCTAGAAGTTGTGCTGGGCTCTCCAAGCAACTACAGAAGGGAATTCCTGGACTTCGAAGTCGTCGACTGGCCCTCACAGTACCACGCCATTCTTGGTCGAACAGCGTTCGCCAGATTCATGGCCGTACCACATTACGCGTACTTGAAACTCAAGCTACCCGGCGAATACGGTGTGATCACCATCGACGGAGACTTCCAGAAATCAGACAAGTGCGACATGGAATTTAATGAGATCGCAAAATCTTTCGGTATGCAAGAAGAACTTCAGGAGCTGGCAAAAACCACGGATCACTCCGTTATGCCCCTCACGAAGAAAAACGCGCCTGAACTGGAATTCAGCGCCAACAGCGACACCGGCAAGCATCAAGTGCACCCGACGGATTCTGCAAAGACAGCGATGGTTTCAACAACCCTCTCGCCAGCATAGGAAGGCGCGCTCGTCAAACTCCTCCGTGAGTACTGGGAAATTTTTGCCTGGCAGCCCTTAGACATGCCAGGAATACCCAGGGAGTTTGCCGAGCACTCACTCGAAGTCTTTCCAGACACTAAACCCATCAAACAGACGACTCGACGATTTTCAGAACCCAAGCAGGAGGCGCTTGGAGAAGAAGTAAACATATTGCTAGCCGCAAATTTCATTAGGGAGATCAAGATATCCACCTGGTTAGCAAACCCGGTGTTGGTCCCCAAGAAGAACACGGATATCCTTCGGGTGTGCATCGACTACACGTCGTTGAATAAGCACTGCCCCAAGGACAATTTTCCTCTACCACGAATCGATGAGATCGTGGACTCTACGGCAGGCTGCCAACGCCTCTCCTTCCTGGACGCCTATTCGGGATATAATCAAATCCGAATGAAAAGGGAAGACGAAGAGAATACGGCATTCATCACACCCCACGGTGTCTACTGCTACACGACAATGCCCTTCGGGCTGAAGAACGCAGGCGCAACATATCAGCGCTGCATGCAAAGATGCCTCGCCAATATCATTGGCAAGAACGTACAGGTGTATGTTGACGACATTGTCATCAAGACTCGAGTAGAGGACACACTCCTCGAGGACATCAGAGAAACATTCGACGCCCTTAATGCATATCGGATCAAGCTCAATCCGACCAAATGCGTTTTTGGCGTCCCTGCAGGAAAACTCCTCGGGTACCTGGTATCCGCCAGAGGCATTGAAGCCAACCCGGAGAAAATACAAGCCATCCTGACTATGAAGGAGCCAACCAATCTACGCAGAGTCCAGCAGCTCGCAGGACGACTAGCCGCCCTAAGCAGGTTCATCGCACGATTGGGAGAGCAAGCGTTACCCTTCTACCAATTACTGAAGAAAACGGACAAATTCGAGTGGACACCCGAAGCTAAACAAGCGTTCGCAGACTTGAAGCGATCGTTGCAAAGCAGGCGCGTCCTTGCAACACCGCAAGAAAGGGAGCCACTTTTCCTATACTTAGCCGCTACAAACCAGGTCATCAGCACAGCAATCGTAGTCGAACGACCTGAAGATGGCAAAGCATACGGAGTCCAACGACCAATATATTACATCAGTGAAGTGCTCTCGCCATGCAAGCAATGATACCCTCATTACCAGAAGCTCGCATATGGAGTTGTTCTTACGGCCCGAAAGCTCAAACATTATTTCCAGGAACACGCCATCACAGTGGTTAATGATGCGTCACTCGGGACAATCATGAAGAACCCTATGGCATCCGGAAGAATAGCAAAATGGAGCATCGAGTTGGGTGCCTGGGACATCACCTATGCAGGACGCAACGCAGTCAAATCTCAAGTACTCGTGGAATTCCTCAGCGAATGGACAGAGCTACAAACGCCCGGGCCGCCTGAGTACACGAGCAATTGGATAATGTACTTCGATGGATCCAAGAGAAACGAAGGAGCAGGAGCTAGAATCGTTCTTATTTCACCTCGTGGAGACAAGCTGCATTACGTCCTGCGACTGGACTTTCCACCAGATGATTCAGCATCGAACAACGACGCAGAATATGAAGCCCTATTGCACGGGATGAAAATGGCAATCGCCTGTGGAGCTACCCGATTAATGATCTACGGCGATTCCAATCTCATAGTGCAGCAGACAATGAAAGAATGCGACGCCATTGCTGAAAACATGGTCGCATATCGTGACATGTACAATCTACTCGAAGGAAGCTTTAAAGGGTGCGAGCTGAGGCACATTGCAAGATCTAGCAACGAAGAAGCAGATAGACTGGCAAACATGGGTTCCACAAATACACCCATACCGCCAGGAATATATTTCGAACGGATGATCAAGCGATCGGTCAAAGTGAAGAAAGCTGCAGAAACACCAGCAGCACCAGAAACAGAGGTCAGCCCGCAAGTCGCGCTTATCGAGCTTATTCATAATATATCACGACAAGTATTTCTGGTCGAGCCAGTCTGGACGCAGAAATATCTCGATTACCTGCTCAATAGACAGCTCCCGGCCGATCCACGTGAGACTCGACAAATAATCAGGCGTAGCAAATCCTTTCGGGTGGTTAATGGAGAATTATACAAGCAAAGCATCCCGGTAATACTTCAGCGATGCATCGCACCCGAAGATGGCAAGGAACTGCTCCAGGACATACACCAAGGAGATTGCGGACATCATGCTAGCTGGAAAAAAATAATGGGAAAGGCTTTTCGAGCAGGATTTTACTGGCTAACAGCAGCCAGCGATGCAAAAAGCCTGGTCGAACGATGCGACGCCTGCCAGCGATTCGCACCAAGAGCACACGCACCTGCTACGGAATTGCACATGATACCAATCGCCTGGCCCTTTGCACAATGGGGGCTAGACATGGTTGGACCACTACGCAAGTCCACACCAGGTGGATACACACACTTGCTGGTCGCAGTCGACAAGTTCACTAAATGGATCGAGGCTATGCCAGTAACTTCGGCTAGCGCCCAATGCGCCGTCAAGTTCCTCGACTCCATTGTATGCAGATTTGGTGTGCCACACGACATCATTATAAACAATGGTACAAACTTCACAGCAAAGGAAACACAACAGTTCTGCGAGGAAAAAGGCATCAATTTCAAGTTTGCTTCAGTTGCTCACCCGCAAACGAATGGACAAGTCGAAAGATCCAACGGCTTAGTTTCGGCTGGCATCAAGAAGCGCCTACTCGATCGTCTACACCCCGCTGCAGGACATTGGGCAGAAGAGCTACCCTCCGTACTCTGGAGCCTCCGCACAACTCCAAATCGATCGACGAAGTACACGCCATTCTTCATGGTATACGGGGCAGAAGCAGTCCTTCCCGAGGACGTTCGATTCAGCGCCCCACGAGTTGTAGCCTACAGCGAAGAAACTTCCAACAAGGCACTCGCAGAAGATATGGATGCACTCGACGAAATGCGTGACATCGCGCTCGCAAGATCCGCAGTATATCAGCAATCCTTGCGACCCTATCATAGTCGCCGCATACGCCACAGAGCATTCGCGGTTGGAGACCTGGTGCTGCGGCTCAAACAGAAGGAAGGACACAAGCTCGAACCACCTTGGGAAGGACCCTTCATCATACACGAAGTCATCCCAGGTGGAGCCTACAGGCTAAAGAATCCAGAGACTGGAGGAATCTATTCCAATCCGTGGAATATCGCACACCTCCGCAAATTTTATCCCTAGGTTTACTTGTTATCACAACAAAATAAGGCTATACTAGCCAGTACTGTAGCTCGCATACATGGCTTCTCAGTCATCGCAATAAAGACATGATTTCTTCATCATATTTACTCGAAGCTTCTCGTTCTTTACATGCTAAAAGTTACAGGTACAAACCCCATAAACACACGGGGGCTACACCTACAACTAAGCATCATAGAAAAACATCATACATACAAGGTTACACACCTTACAACAGTTTTTACAAACTATAAACAGATTACAGGATATTTACATCCGACAATCAATCAAAACGCTGAGCATTCTCAGTCGCTAAAACTCTATCTACCTCTTCAGAAGTCAATCGGATAATTTTCTCCGCTGCAGGACGTACAGCATCATAGTATGGCGAGATATCCTCGATTGCATAATCTGGGCGCCGAGCTACGGAGTTAACGTCTATCTCAGGATGCCATATTCGGACAAAAGAGAGAGCTACAACCGCGCCGCACGTCATTTGATTGCGCACACACGCGCGAACTTCTCCTTCACGTCCAAACAACCTGAGAAGATAGCTCCAGTCTTCGGGGCCCCTTTCGAGTGGGTAAAATGCAGCGTTCATCGCAACCAAGACCTCGTGAAAAGAACTCACGAGAACTCTCGCCTGGAGGAATCGAAATTTCAAGGTGGCCATCACAAACCCTCGACTGCGATCAGACCAAAAATTGTTCGCATGAGGTTTTGAGCTGCTAGCCTCTTGATGAATGTGGTTTTCTACCCACTGCTTTTCTTCCCTGTCATCCGGTTTAACAACTGAAGAGCAGACGTACTTAGTCAGCTAAGGAAAACAAGGAAGAAAAAGGCACGGGGGCTGCACTACTTACATAGCAAATCCCTTGCGACTGAAGCCAACTCATCCATCAGAAATTGTTCGCGTTCAGCCGCCAATTTCTGCTTGGACTTCGCCACATCGGCTACCCCGCGCAGAGCTTTCAGCTTGCGCTCACCTTCTTGGACCTTATCACGAAGGCCCGCAAAAGTGCCAACAGCGGCAACAAGTGGATTTACTGGAGTACCACGTCCACCCGAAGTTTCCGCGGCAAACCCAGTAGCCTGGAAGAATACAAGGAAAGAAGTAAGATGCCCTACTCGAGTTATTTCTAGTCGCACATCTAACAAACGCTCGGGGGCTACTCCCATCGGGAGACAACGCACAAACAAGGGGAATAAATTTCCAGACGAATACTTCAATTAAAGACAATGAAGGTACGGGAATACATCCCAAGGTTCATTACAATCATGGAGAAAAAATAAAAACTACGAAGCTACATTGGTGCTCCCGCTAGAGGCAGTCACCCCTCCTTTCAGTCGAGCAAATATCTCAGACAGCTTCCGAGCAAGAATGGCGGCTTGCTCGCCAAAACGAGAGAGCCGTACCTTTTTGCCTGTGGAGGGGTCGACTGGAAGAGAGGAATAGGCCTCCTCCAAACCTTCGACTCCGTGCGCCAACGCAAATTGAATCGCGGTCTTCGCACCAGACTCCGACTGAGCGACCGCGAAGGCTTCCAGAAGATTGCCTTCTGAGAGGACCTTCAACAGATCATCTAGCGCGGGTGCAGGAGCGGCATTGGCGACGAGGCGACCATGCAGTTGCACCAGCACTTGAGTAGCATCGCTAATCAAGGAGCAAACTCCATCAGCGTGCCTCTTAAGCTGGGCAAGAGTGTCGGTCAGCACATCTACCCGCTGGAGCCCATGGATCTCTAGAGGGACATCCAGAAGACCTACAATAGAAGAAAATAAAACTTAGCAAAGTTCAGCAAAATGAAGGATCAAAGTCGCAAGAGCCCAAGACACTTACCCGCGAAATGCTCAGCGAGGGGACGGAGGAATGTGACAACGTCATTATCAGCCTTGCTGCCAACTTCCTCTAAATCCTTCAAGGCCTTCCGCGCATCCGCAAGTTGTCGACCAAAATCTTCCGACTGCATGCGAGAAGCCTCCAGCTCTTGTCGGATGGCCGTCTAGTCAGCCTCCCGAGCAGTTACCTGCTCAGAAAGGCTGACCTTTTCGGACTCCGAGAATTCAAGTCGAGCTACAGAGAGATGCTTATCAAAAATCAAGAATAGATGGAATCTGAAGACAAGGAGATGATGAAACTTACCCTTGAGAAGGTCGTTCTCAGTTTGAAGCCGGCTACGGTCTGCTCGAAGCGACTCGCAATCCGATTCGGCGAGAACGACGCGGCGACCAATCGCCGCAAGGGAATCAATGAGCGACTGCAAAAGCACGAAGATAGAAGAGTTAAAAGGATTAAATTGGAGCCTGTACCCGATTATTTACAATCAACTACAGCCTCGGGGGCTACTCCCATCGGGAGCACTGCCGTGCACCCGATAAAAATGAAATCATGAAGAAGAAATAAACAAGACTTTGAGCCTGTAGCCGATCACATGCGATCGACTACAGCCTCGGGGGCTACTCCCATCGGGAGCACTGTCGTGCACCCGATAAAAATTTGAAGACAGAAGATGAAGTTTACCTGGCCTGTGGCGCGAGAGAGGGGATCCGCGGAGCTGTCCGTCACTTCCTTAGAAGCTGAAGTCCTGGCGGCAAAGCTGGGGGCTTCACGTTCCGCAGTCGCAGCTTTGGGGGCTGCTCTGGGAGAATTTTGGACGGTGCCCGCAGTGGGAGTTTTTTTTTTGAAGATTGTACCGCAGGGAAAAATCCCTACGGTTAGATTTTCAAAATTATGTGGGGCAAACAGAATGCCACCAAAGTTACATGAGTGTTACAGAAGGTAGTTCAAGGAGGTAAAAATAAAAGCTACAATACATCATGTGACAAGGTTCCTAACCCAAGTAATGAGGGGTTCCCTAATAGAGTCTTTCACTCTATACTGGTGTAACATGATATCAGATGAAAACCTAATATGCCAACTCAAGTAGGAAGCCTCTTTGGATTGGAAGATCAGATCATTCCTAGTATTCCATATGTTCCATGTAGCACAAGCTAAAATCTCAAGAAAACAGGGCCCTCGAAAGTGCAACCTAGCCAAAGTAATCCTATCAAGAATGGTCTTGGTGAGATCCCAATGAATGCCAAGTGCAATCCAACAATCCCTGGCAAAGCAACATTCAAAGAACAGATGGCTAATAGTCTCATATGTGTTGCTGTCACATAAAACACAGGAATAACCCTCAGGTAGATGCCAGTGTCTTCGGCTTAAAAGATCTCTGGTGTTCAGACGATCATTGAAAAGGAGCCACAGGAACACCTTCAGTTTAGGGAGGCATCGGGTAGCCCAAATATCCTTGATGAGGTGATGGCAATGGATATTATTAAAGAGGAATTTATAAAATCATGCAGAGCTGTAATGTCCATTGCCCCAACAATATTGTACCTGATCATGACTAGAATGGTCCAGATCAATTTGCTCGATAATCTGAGATAGGTCCTGATATTCCTCATATGCTTGCACAGATAAAGGCAGAGCAAAAGAATCTTGTAAATTATGTGAATTGCATATCTGTGCCACGGATGAATCCTCATTAAGTACAAATGAGTATATTCTAAGCCAACGATCACAGAGTAAAGTGTTGCCCTGCCAAAAATCCTTCCAGAAAAGAGTATTACATCCATTTCCAATATGGAAACGAGCAATACTGCGATATAACGGTATAAGCTTGAGGATATCCCTCCACCAGAATGAACCCTTAACAGCTTGAGCATGTGGTGGAGAGTGATCATATAGATTCCAAACCAGTCTGACCCAAGGTGTATCATAATGATTATAGAACTTGTGTAAGTATCTGATCAGGAGTGCATTATTTTGGAGCTCAAGATTCATGATACCAAGACCCCCATGTTTTTTGGGCTTACACACCATCTTCCAGGCAGCCAAAGACTGAGGTGTAGCAGATCCTCCCTCTTTGGCCCATAGACAGTGACGTCGTATACGATCAAATGAGCGAATAATAGTTTTGGGTAGCTTGATGGAGCCTAAAAAATGTGTGGGAAGAGATGATAGGACTGATTGTATCAGTACTAAACGCCCACCATAATCCAGATATCTGGAGCAGGCATTCAATCTTCTCTCCATACGATCTTCAAGAGGGGCAAGATCAGAAATGGTGGGTCTGGTGGTACCAAGGGGGAGGCCCAAGTAAGTGAATGGCATAACACCAGTAGAACATCCAAAGACATTGGCCAGAGCCGACAGTTGTTCTTGAGTGATGTTTAGGGGCATGATGCATGATTTGGAGTAGTTAACTGACAAACCCGTGGCCTTTTCAAATACAGTAAGAAGCTCCTTAAGTATTGATAGTTGTCTGGAGCAAGCCTGTGTGATCAGTAAAGTATCATCTGCGTATTGCACAATAGGAAAAGCAGCCTCTGGAATAGGAAGTGGTGCAGTAAGCTCCCCCTCATGCATCAATCTATTGACCATGGACTGAAGAAGATCAGCACCTTCCACAAAAAGAATGGGTGAGAGAGGATCTCCTTGACGAACCCCTCTCTTACAGGCAAATTTCTTGCCAGGGACTCCATTAAGCAAAACTGCAGGTGTACCAGTACTGAAGATAGACCGAATCCAACCCATCCATCTGGCATCAAAACCACTGGCCATGAGTATTCTTAAGAGGGCATCATGTTCAATAACATCAAATGCTTTACTGAAATCCAGCTTGATAATAACTGCCTCAGTTCCAGATGCCTTGACCTGATGAATGTATTCATAAGCCCAAGCAATGCAATCCTGAATGTTGCGATTTTTAAGAAATCCATATTGGTTCTGGTGAACAATAGATAAAATGTGTTCTTGAAGTCGATTAGCTAGAATCTTAGTCAAAAGTTTGAATGAGGAGTTGAGTAAAGAAATGGGCATGTAATCATTAGCTTGACTAGGAGCAGAGATCTTTGGTATCATAGTGAGGAAAGCATCGTTGATACTCTGTAGATTAACAGTACCATGCCAAAAATCATCAAATAAATTATAGTAATCCTCTTTAATAATATGCCAGCAGCTCTTGATAAACTGCTTGTTGAAACCATCTAGACCCGGAGCCTTATCAATAGGTAAGGATCTAACCATATAATCGATTTCGTCACGAGCGAATGGGCGGGAAAGGCAATCCAACCCCTCATGGCGTGGGAGGTATCGTGAAAACTCGAAATCATTATCAATACCCACCGTAATCCCCATACGCGCTTGAAATGTGCTGCGGAGCAGTGCTGCCTTCTCATGATGATCAAATGTAACGGAACCATCTTCCCGTTCAAGTGATGCAATATTGTTAGCTCTATAACTGACGGTGGCCATAGAATGAAAAAAAGATGTGTTTTCACTGCCATTCTTAGCCCAGTGGGCCGTGCATCTATTCCTCCAATAATCCGATTTACAACGAAGAAGATGGGCCAGTTGGTCTTTGATCACATTGCGGAAATTCCATTCAGAAATAAATAATGGTCGAGCGTCCTCAATGGAATCCATAAGAAGAATAGTATTATTACAATTTGAGATAAAGTGATTGAGTGTCGAGATGCTCTGTTGCCATTTCCTCAAACCTTTCCTCAATAATTTCAATTTAGAAGAAATGCGCTTAGCACTATCACCTGGACAACGTATATCCCAAATAGTTCTGACAGTGTCATAAAACCCAGGCATCCTGATCCAATAATTTTCGAAGCGAAAGATTTGAGCTTTGGGAATGGAAGTTCCAATGGATAGAACATATGGAATATGGTCAGATGTAGGTCTAGCCAAAGGAGTGACCATCGAATTGGGGTAAGTGGTGGTCCAGGCAACCGATGTGAAAAACCAGTCAAGCTGGGTCAAAAGGGGGTCCAACTGCATATTACTCCAAGTGTGGGATCGAACTTTGATAGGAAGCTCAATAAGCCCATGAAAACTAATGATTTCATTGAAAATCTCCATATCCTCCGTGTTAGCTCCAGGTTTATTCCTACTGTCCGAGAAACGATAGAAATTAAAGTCACCAATCAGTAACCATTGGGCGTCATCGGCAATATCCAAGCTAAACAGCCATGCAACAAAATTTTGTCGCGCCAGTCATTCACAAGGTCCATAGACAACCGTAAGATGGAATGATTCCATCGATGCTAGAGATGTAAAGCGCAGCACTATGCCGAATTGCTCAGCTAACAATACCTCTCCCGTAAATTGATGCCCAATACATAGAACGAGTATACCTCCCGAAGCACCATCAGAAGGAATGTACTCAAAACGATCAAAGCGTTTAGGGGCAAATTTCTTAATATAATGAGTGTCTAATTCACCCCTCTTTGTTTCCTGGAAGCAAACAATATTAGCCATACTTTCCTCAATCTTATTAAGAATAAGCGGCCATTTTTATGGGCTGTTAAGTCCCCTAATATTCCAACAGAGGATTCGCCAGAGCTTCATATCATAAGCAGATGACGTCATGGGAGGCAATATAGGCTAAACGAACAAGTACTGAACGATTCCATAAGCATACATCACAGATACTTAACACCGCCACAAAACATAAGATATGGTCTCGATCATACGAAGTTTTGATCACATAAAGTTTAGTACTAACGACCAAACAAAATAAACGATAACTCGCCATAATCAGGTTCACAAGTGATTGCCACACCCACCACCGTGACTGAAGGAACCAGTTAAGCAGCAGGGTCCCGGAGCAACTTTTCGTCTGAAACATCTTCAGGAGCAAGTCCACATTCTTCAATACCAATGCGCTGCATCTCAGTTAATTGCATCTGTGCAGGTGCCAGCGCACGGGGAACAGAAGAGCTGCGGCGCCTAGGTGCCTTATCTGGCAATGCAATGTGCATAAATCCGTCGTTGTTAAGCCTAGTAGAACGCCTGACAAGGCTAGCAACACGTGGGGTAGAGATCTTACCCGCTCGAGCCTTGGCACGAGTCATGATCGGCATAGGAGTACTGGATTATGAGCTAGGGATCTGATTCCCTGCAGTATTCATCAGAGGCAAATCAGGTACAAAACCCAGGTCCGCGCGAACCATCTCCATGGTGTCAGGTAGCTCAATGCCTGTGATCACCCTATCGGCCGCTCCCCTCACCGCAGACAGATAGTCGCGTAAAATAGGTGAGAGCTCCACCGAAATCCAAGTAGCAGTATCAGTAGGAAATTGGGGCATACAAAGAGCAATAGGTATGACAGATGGCGGGACGATGTCAACGGGGGCACCAGCACGGATAAAACTAGTCCACATATGCTGCATACCGGCAGATATGATCGCATTGACCAGGTGTCCCAAGCAGAAACCAACATCCACAGGAGCAGATGGGAGAATAGCGCGTGTGTAGACCTGACGCATGAGCAAACCCAAGAAAACCCAGTATTCATCTCCAGCTTGCACCTCCAGATCAGTTAACCGCCCACCAGCACGTCTGAAGTGCAGTCCCCCCGGTGGGTGTCCCAGAATGACATCCATCGCAGCACGTTCCACCTCCTCAACATGATCATTCCATGCATCCATGGCGTCATCAGAAAAATTGTCAGAGTTGGCCACACCATCTAACAGAGATGGGCCGTCGTATCCCAAGTACTGCCTCATGTCCACACCCAGATAAATTTCAGGAACAGCAGGCCAATGTCCCCATCCCTCTTGTCGTTCCTCATGCACCATCACCTCACCTTGCCAGTTAGCTTCAGCCTGCTGCTCATTGAATCTCTGAACATCCAGGTGGTATTGCTGCATGACAGTCAGGTAAGGGAGCTCATATGGGTGCGGTGATGCATTCATAGGTGGAGGGGGTTCTTCAGTATCAATCAAACCCGCCAGATCCTGTCGGCTATTGAGAATATAAACTGGCACCGTCCATGATACTCCATGTCCAGGGAGAGAATAGACCCTGGTAACAATGATGATGCGGGGAACCTCCCGAGCACAACGCAGCTGGACCCGCATAAGAACCCTGGACCTGCTCGCCTCCGGTCGGTGCCAGAGAACAAGCCTCCCAAAGAGCGACACCGCTTTGTTGATGTAGTAGTCAGTCAAGTAATCCGTGGGGAATGCCAAAAAGAGGATCCACGCATCAAGATTGAAAACTGGTCGTCGCATATGCAGCCCCTCATCGTGCCGAATGAAAGTGAAAGAGGACTCCTCATCAAAAACATCAAATGGGTGCGGGCTATCCGTTACCATCATGTCACTGATTTCAGCTGAAGAAAATCGCACAAGCCCCACCCCAAGAATGGAAATCTCCGCCTCAGAGATGATATTATCATAATCTTCGTTGACCGAAGCGACGATTTGATCCAGAACAGTGCGACGAAGATTGTCCGAGACAGGGGGATTTACCAGAACAATGGCGGAGTCTTCATTGGTGCGGGGGGGGATCACCGACCACCAATAGAGCACGTTGGAGACGGTCGTCTGGCCCAGGATCTAAGTTGGAGTAGGCAGAAACGAAATCAAAAGGCCTGACCGGGAAGTTCGCCATTGCTGTGCTCTGTTCAAGGGGGGAAGCGGAGGTGCCGAGAGGAGTAGCTAGGCGTTCCAGTTCTCCAACTTGGTCTGGTGTAGTCAAAGAAGGTGTGGGCCCAGAATGTGAATCGACCACCGCCCCAGTTACCAAATTAGGAGATGTACTTCCTTTGGGTACCCATAAAAACCGTTGACGGCAGGCAGAAGATTGATGTCCCTTTAAATTGCAACGCCGACAAATAATCTTCAGGCAATCCGGAATAAAATGATCTGCAGCGTGACAAAATCTGCAATACACCTTAATTGGGCACTCTCTGGCAAGGTGACCCCACCCAAAGCAATCAAGACATTTAATATCATTTTTACAATCTTTCCTTAAATGACCTAATTCCAAGCAACGAAAGCAACATGGAAGAGGCCCAGTGTCAGATATAACTCGGAGGGGAGCCAATGGGATAGCATCATTAGATGGGCCCGAAGCACCAGACGGCCCAATAACGGTATTATCAGAAAAAGGCTCCGAAGAATCGCAGTCAACACGAGTTTCACCCGCATCCCTTGCCTTATTCCTCTTTTCGGGAGGAACGGAAGAAGCGTACCTGCGAGGACTGATAGTCTGCAGTCTGCAACAAAAGATAGAAAAGATCAGCATTGAAGCACAAAGAATGTTCGACCAAGAATAAGAAAAAAAATTAATCGTCATCTTCGTCATCATCCAGCAAGTCCGCGTTCCAAGCGGCTGCGATCACCGGAAACGAAGGCGAAGGAGCGAGTGAGCGAAGTGGAGTCGCGGAGATAGGGGCTTGACCGGGCGAGGCTTCCAAGGAATTATACTTAGAAGTAACTTCGTTCTCATCTACCCGACGACGCTTTGGAGGGGCGCCATTCGAGTCTGCAGCGTCATCCGAAGAATCGCTCTCAGAACTCGAAGAAGCGTCGGCGACGCTGGTATCAACCGCACCATCCTGGTGACTCGCCAATAGCTCTGAGGCAGCCTCTCCCGCAACTGGCGGGTAGCATTCTGCCACAGCTAGGCTCTATGAAGACAGAAAGAAGACGAGAAAAAACCTAATCGACTAGGACTCAGAACAAAAAAGAAAACAACTCAAAGACAAGAAGGAAGAAACTAACCGCGGCTGGAGGAGGTTTCGAAGCGGCAAAGGCTTCAACTGTACAATCGAGGAATTTCTCCCCCACCTTCAGTCGAGTGATAGCCGCGATTTTCTTCTCGAATTCCACATTCGAAAGTTCCTCGCGGCTCACTCCGCTGGGGTCTTCTGAGCCTTGATACTCCCACATAGCGGAGGGCCTTTGCTGTAGAGGTTGGATCCTGCGCTTCAAGAAGATACTCGCCAGATACAGCCTGTTGAGCACGACTCCCGCAGTCTGGTCCCGGAGAGCGGCAACTCTTGCGAGTAAGGGTGCAACGGTCTGATTCTCCTCGGCTGACATCTTGTGCCCCCAAGATTTTCGCCTCGTCAGAACAGTGAACGGGTGGAACTCTACGATCCCACCCGATCTGTTGTCAATGACGTAAAACCACTTTCTTCGCCAGCCTTGGGCGGAGTCGAGGAAGTGCATGTTGAAGTAGCTGCTTTCTTGTCGAGCTTGGATCCCGAAGCCACCCGTGCAAAGTGGCTCGCCGGGCTCAGATTCCACCCGCGATTTCTCGCGGAAGATCCGAACTTTGAAGAGCGCCTTCCAGAGTGCCCAATGTGGGCGAATGCCGAGAAAGCACTCGCAGAACATGATGAAGCACGATATGTGCTGCACCGCGTTCGGAGGAAGATCATGAAGCTGTATGCCATAGACATACAGCAACCCGAGGAAGAAAGGGTGGACAGGAAAGGAAAGACCCCGAGAGACGTGGTCCACAAAGACCACGCGCTCGTTCGATTGCGGGTTCGGTACCTCTTCCTTCTTTCCGAGGCGAACCCGCTTCTCCGTTTCCGCCGGCAGCAGCCCTTCCTGCTGCATCTCCTTGATGCTTTTCGCGGTGGTGTTGGGGGAGCGCCAGTCGCCGGCGCGGGGCGCTGGTTGCGCAGAGGGTTCGCCAGATGCAGAAGTGGCAGCGCCGCGTCTTTTTCCTCCAGCCATGGCTTGCAGCACGAGCTCGAGCACGAGGAAGAAGGAGATGGGCGCAAGGAAGAAGATGAAGGCAAAGAAGTGGGAAAATTTTACCGTAGCGCTAGAACCCGTATTTATACACGGAGCAAGAAAATCCCAGCCGTACGATACGCTACGTGGCGCTTATCACGGCCAGCACGTGTGAAGATGAAACGATGGGGCGGCCAACGCTGTTCCGTGCCACGATCTTAACAGAAGATCGTGCGCATTTACTGCGCGGTTCGCGTAAAAACCGGGAACGACGTCTTGTTTCCCGGTCAAAAAGCTGACCAGGTGGGCCACCCATCTGCTACCACTCCGTCACGTCCCATCGGGAGAAGAGGAGTTCGCCATGACGTCATGGCATACATCATTCAAAATCAAGATCTTTTCGATTGGAAGTTCAAACGCGAAAATATCTTCGTACGAACAACAATTCCTTCGGATAAAAGCAACTTTTCTATGAACAATTCATGAAGCAAAACCTCTTCAAACAAGAGAAAAATACCCTATACACGAAAACTCTTTCGTATGGGCACAACATTCCAAACATGAAAACTCTTTCATATGGACATAACTTTTCTTCCAGCACGAAACTTCTTTCGTGTGGAACTCAAACAAATCGATCGGGTAGGAAGAACCTACCTCTCCTACACATGATAATTTTACATCATAAAGACCTGGATTGTTCAGCCGACTAGGCACGTCCGGATGCCATATTCTTCGAATATGAAGATAAGACCCAAAAAGATCTCTCTTTTGGGCCTGGAATCGCACTCGAAAGCTGCATCCTCCGGTATAATTCCGTGTCAACAACACGAAGAAAAATCCTAGCGGACGCGCCGGGTACCCCCATAGGTTAAGTTCGACTCGATAAGTCCACAACGGCCCAGTCGTAACAATCACCTCATCGGGTTCGAGTCGGAGGTCTCGAATCTGTCTAGGCCAGGAATGTTTTTGCCCTAGTCGCAATTAATTGGCCCTGATCTCTCGGGAGAGCCAAGCTACTGTGCCACATCCTTCTGCGAAAAAAGCCGTAAAAACAGGCACTTGTGTTGCTCGATACTCGAGCATAATGACTCATGGTACAGGGAACACACCCTTTAAAAATAACTACCGAACTGGTCCTCCGAAAAAGATCAAGAAAGGTTTGACCGTCTACTCGACTGGAAAAAATCCCACTCGAGCAAACGCTCGGGGGCTACTGACAAAGATATGGATCCTGGACCCTGCGGATAAGGACACCCCCTCTCAGTCCCAAGGCAAAGGCCCAAGAAGAGGCGCCCTTAGAATACTCCAGAAGGCCCGCGTGAAGCCCACCCGCACTAACTTGCGGGTTAAGCTGGAGAATTTGTAACCGACCTAGCTAGAGTTCGAGTCCTCTCCGGGTAGAACTCGAGACCTGGCCATCTATATAAGGCCAGGAGAGCCCCTAGGAGAGGACCAAGCAATTACCGCACTACCCAAAAGCCTTGAACTCGAGACCTACTCTCGATTCGAGCACACCATTGTAACCGATCTAATCTCCAATACAGATCAACAAGAGGCAGGAGTAAGGGTTTTACCTCTACGAGGGCCCCGAACCTGGGTAAATCTCGCCCCCTGTCTAGCCGACGATTCCACCAGCGCTCATGGGTTCTCCTAATCGAAACCCAATAGGTTCACCGAAGGGATTTGTTGAGTCAGGGATTCGACAGTTGTTCTCTGCACTTTGTAACTCATGTTTAGATCTTGTGAGCTGCCTCGCATAATCGAGATCATCTTTATGTAATGCTGCATGTTGTGTTTGCTGGGATATTATGAATGTTGAATGTTATGTCTTGTGATCATCAATCTACCATGTTATCTTAATGCTTATGTTATTTATGTTCTTGCATGCTCTACGTTATTAGTAGATGCTCTAGCCAAGTAGATGCTAGTAACTCCAAGAGGGAGTATTTATGCTCGATAGTTGGTTCATGCCTCCTTTGCATCTGTGCTCGAGTGACAGAAACATGACGGATTGAGGATGTGTTGTTGCCATTAGGGAGAAAACAACGGTGTTTACCTAGTTTACATTGTTTAATTACACACTTCCTTTACGGCGATAATCGGTTCCTAGCAACTTAATACCCAACGTTTGTTCGGATGAAATTCAGAGGGTGGATTATTAGACATAGATGCAGTTGGATGACGGTAAATGTATTTTGTTGTAATGCCCACATGAATCACATAGTAATTTTTATGTCTTGCATACGCACTACAGTGCAGCCTTCATTTCTGTCAATTGCCCAGATGTAATTTGTTCACCACACATGTTATTTAGCTTTCACGGAGAGACACCACTAGTGAATTGTGGACCCCAGTCCATTTTATCATACTGATAATACACACACTGTTTCTACTGTTTTCACGCTGCTTTCATACTGCTGCTACTGCTTTCATATTTTTTCTACTGTTTTCCACACCATACGTTTAACCTCTTTGAGATCAGCAAAACCGGTGAGATTGACAACCTCACTGCTTCGTTGGGGCAAAGTGATTTTATTGTGTTGTGTAGGTTCCACGTTGCTGCTGAACCGGTAGTGCGCCCTGCCACCTTAGCTGCATCAACTTTCAGAGATTGCTTGTCCTCCTACTGGTCGATTCAAACTTGGTTTCTTTTCTGAGGGAAAACTTGCCGTTGCACTCTTCACAACGTTTCTCTTGGGGTTTACCAACAAGGTCATCAAGGATCCATCAAATTTTCTGGCTCCATTGCCGGGGATTTCAAAGTCATCATCAACAAGAAGTCTCCCGACAACTACACGCCATTAGCAAGTTTTCTGGCGCCGTTGCCCGGGAGGAAGAGAATTTCTGCAAGGGGAGTCTCTCACTTCCAATCTCTTTACTTTGTTTTTGTTTTGCTAAGTTTACTTTATTTTGTCTTGTTTGCTTCTCTTTATCAAAAACACAAAAAAATAGTTCTTATTCTAGTTGTTATTCTTGCTTTATCCTGTTGCTAGCAATGTTCGATGCCTTTGAAACTAGATCTTATAGGCAAGTTGGGTTTACAGGTGAACAACAAAAATATTATTAGGAACACCGCCTTTCACAAAAAGGAATAACTTATGGGAGAAAATTAACAAATTGCATGACTATGCTAAAAACTTGTGCTCTACTTATAATGTTACTTATTGCTTTGATAAATCTTGCTGCTGTAGGAGGCATAAACAACTCCCTTTTCAATGTGAGTATAATGATGATGTTACTATATCTTATTATGTTAAGGGAAATTATGAATTATATTATGCAGAACAAATTGAAGAATTTATTGCTTGGAAGGGTGTATTCGAAATTGCTTATTTACTTGAAAGTATTGATGATGCACATTATAAATATGATATTTATGCTATACATGAATATTTATTTGATAATTACAAGGATTTTAATTACTACGTAATGGAATATCTTACTAAATTCTCTCAACCTAAGGAAGATACTAATGCTTTGCAGGAACCTATGGAAGAAGAAATTGTTGAATCAGGAAGTTCATTGGATGAAAAAGAGGAGGAGAGTGATGATCAAGAGGAGGAAGAATGGAGCTACCCATGTCTACCTCCCAATGAGAGTAACTCTTTAACTCATACATTATTTGATGAAAGTGATGATCCTATTGATTCTTTTGAAATATCCCTCTTTGATGAACTTGATACTTGCTATGCTTGTGACCTTGATACTAGTATGAATGAAATTTGTGAGAATGATATTGCTATTGTTATTTATGATAATCCATTCTACTTTGATAAATCCTATGATAATTCTCTATTTATTCCAACTATTGATATGCATGATAATGAGGAAGTAATTTTAGAAAATTTATATGATAATGCTCTTGATGATGGTCCTATGTTACTTGATGCTATAAATCATAATGCTACTGAAAATATGATTTCTATAATCTGTCATGTACCTTTGATGAGTGATCAATCATCTTCTTTTAATATTGCTAAAAGTGGGGAAAAAGAGGATTACAAGGATATACTTGAATATTGCTTTGATAATTACAAGGATTGTAATTACTACATACTTTACTATCTTAATAGATTCTCTCCCCCAAAGGGAGAGACTATGCCTTCAGGAACCTATGGAAGAAGAAATTGCTGAAACTTGAAACTCATTGGATGAAAAAGAGGAGGAGAGTGATGATCAAGAGGAGGAAGAATGGAGTTGCCCATTTCTACCTCCCAATGATAGTAAATCTTTAAATCATACCTTGTTTTATTAAAATCCATGCTACTTTGATAAATATTATGGTAATCCTCTATTTATTCCAACTATTGATATGCATGATAATGAGGAAGTTCGTTTAGAAAATTTATATGATAATGCTCTTAATGATGGTCCTATGTTACTTGATGTTATAAATCATAATGCTAATGAAGATTGGATTTCTATTAGTATACCCATACCTTTAATGGGTGATCAATCATCTTGTTTTGATATTGCTAAATGTGGTAAAGAAGAGGTCTTTAATTTTAATTTTGATCCCAGTGTTTTTGAGCTTGATATGAATTGTGTGATTTTAGACCATGAAAACATGCTGATAATTATGTTGTTGAGTTTGTTCATGATGCTACTAAAAAAATATTATGAGAGAGTAAAATATGGTTGTAGGAATTTTCATGTTACTAAAACACCTCTTTTTTTTTGAATGTTTTGAAGTTGCTCTTGTTCTACCTTCCCATGATTTCTAGTTTGAGCTTTATTTAATTTATTTCTTTGCAAGATTCCTATGCATAGGAAGTTGGCTAGAATTAAAAAAAATTATACTTGCTTATTGATGCTTCTTCACTTGAAAACACTTGATTTCACTTTTCTGGGCCTAGCTAAAAGGTGTTAAAGAAAAGCACTTCTTGGGAGATAACCCATGGTGTCGTGGGATAATCACGGCAGAAGTTACCAGGGGTAACTGATCTTGGGGCAAGTCGACACAGGCGTTCGGGAGAGGGTTTAGCTCAAGGGAAGACATGGTACAACTTGATCTGACAGCCGGCAATCGAAGTCGCCGGATCTCTATTCTCGATACAATAACTCGATTAGGGTTCACACTGGATACTCGATACCACACGATATTGCTAGGGTTCTTAGATCTCTGTCTAAACTACCTCCGGGGGTCAGTTTATAAAGCACCCGTACCCCCTGGCTTGTCCTACAAGGCGCGCCCTGAATCCTACCCGGACCCGGCGCACTAACCCTAACTTGCCTTTACAATAACCCACAATCCGGGTTATTGGGCCTACAAGCTTGGGCCTTCACAAGTTTCCCTATCCTTAGCCGGATCCTGCACATCATTCCTTGAGCCGGGTTATTCCTTGGAGCTTGGCCTACCGGGTTAGCATCCCCCTGTCAGTAGTCCCCAGAATAGCCTGGGCTTCACAGATCTCCTTGAAGCGCTTGCTATTCCCTGCAAAGATATCGATCATACGGGTATAGGAAGATCGGGTTAAGATGCTTTAATATTCAGCTAGGCCTTGCTCCTTGGCAGCCATACAATAACCTCAGCTTTCCCTCCAAACACCTTGGTTCAAACTTCTGGGTCCAAACCATAATAATAACTCCAAGATCCTATGCTTGATAACCAATCCCGTCATCACGGGACGAATCCCCTTCTTCCTTTTATCCGGATGCCTTGCTCAAATACCTGGCGCACATCTCGCAGAAACTTTAAATAAATAGCCGTTTACCCCCTCCATTCTCGGCTCCCACTCACCAAACCGTGCTTATCCATTTGCACTATAAAAAAGTTCCTTAGGGGTGACTCGAACCCTAACGGCTCATTTCCCCCATTCCATTCTTCTCTTCCCCTGAGCTCTCCTTATCCCTGAGCGTCACCACGGAAACTCCGCGCACGTCACCGGAGCCCGTCGCCCGGAGGTTACGCTCCGCCACCGTTCGCCCCGTGCCGCCGCCAAGATCCGCCGGCGCATCCTCATCCGGCCCACCAAGATCCGCGAAGGGACATCAGGCCTGCGCCATCTGCCTCCGCAAGGCTTCACTCAGATTGCCTCCGGTAAACCTTTTGCACCCACTAATTTGCCCTTGCAGCCTTTAATTTCTTCCTCAGATTAGATCTAGATCAGTCCGCCTCAAATTTCTTGTCTAGGCCGAATTTGGCTACCCGTAGTCTCTTTAGCTCGCGTATAGGATAAGGCGCATGCTCCAATCCACTCTCCTACTGCCCACAATCATTACCCTTGCCACAAATTTGAAAATAGAACTTCCAATCTAGACTCGAACTACTCGAGATTTCCGCCTTGGCATCAGTCACCCGGCGGGACCACTTCTTTTTAGTTCCTTCTATTCACGTTTGGCGCTTAAGCCATTGTCCACTATATTCAAAAAGCTTCTTCACCGTTTGGATCCCATAATTTTCACCATAACACTTGACACCCGGGACTTTCGAACTTAGCTCTGCAGTCTAACACCCGGAACTCATACCATACCTCAATATCATCCGGCTTATACTTGGGCGTTTCGCAACTTCCATGTCTTAACCTTCTTCTTATTTTGTGATTTGCAGGCCAACCACATGGCTCCCAAGAAACAGGGGAAAACCCCTACCAAGACTAAAGCTGCCAACACCATTTCCGCCAATTGGGGGCGGTCTATGGTCACACAGGCCAAGTTGGAGGAGTTGGTGGAGCTGGGAGTTCTTCCTCCTCAGGAAAATATCCAATGGAGAGTGCCGGGTAAGGAGACCCGGCCCACCCCTACAAAAGATGAGGTAATCTGCTTCGTGGAACACGTGACCCGAGGTTTTCGACCACCGGGTCATCCCTTTTTTCGTGATATTCTTAGTCACTATGGCCTTCGCGTCTTTGACATCGGGCCCAACTCCGTGCTAAATATTACCCATTTTATCGTCCTTTCTGAATCCTACTTGTGCACTCCGCCAAGTCTAGCTCTTTTTATCGAGCTTTATCAATGCAAACCATGTCGCGAAAGCGGTGATGGGGCGCTTCTTGCTTGCGGCGGGGTTTCGATCCAACGCCGCAAGAACTCTCTGATGCCATCCCTCACCCTTAATTCTCATGTCAAGCACTGGCAGCTCTCTTATTTCTACTGCCAGGACACTTCCCCACACGGCCAAAAGAAACTGCTGGGTTATTCTGATGGTCTTCTAGACATTTCTGATAAGTTTAGTGCCTTCGCCCCTGACCCGGACAGGGAGGCAATTCAACCCCTTCTTGCCAAGATCACCACTCTTACAGCCCAGGGCCTCATCGGCCTCAACCTAGTGAAGACCTGGGTCGATTTTAGGATCCAGCCCAACTCCATCCGCACGAAGCTGATGTGCGAGTATTCAGGAGAACCTTCTGATCCGCTCCGATATTCCGACAACATTTTCGCACCTGGCGACACTCATAAAACCATCAAGGGTTTTCTAACGGAAAAACTCGAAGTGATCCGGAACATATCCGGGTTAGAGCCCTTCACGCTTGAAAACCCGGCCCCTGAGTTAAAAACCCGACTTTGGCGCCTTTACTTTCATTCTTCCCACTTGATACAGTTGGTAACCCGTGTATTTACACCTTTCAGGCTAATGACGACTTTCGGAAAATCAACGCCTCCCCTAGCTCCGAAAGTCCAGAGGAGCAAGAGGCCGTTCACTCGGATGAGGGTACTCTTCGAATTCTATTTGGTTCCTTTGAACTCGTCATAACCCCTTCATTTTCAACCATAACTTTGACGATATTTCAGAACAAGAGGATGATGAGGAGGAAGACTCGGATGGCAAGGTAGAATCTGCCAGCGACGAGGACGAACCGGAACCGGCGACCAAAGCCGGATCCAAAAGAAAAGCTCAAGAGGCCCCTTCCAAGGTTTCATATCCCCTCCTCGCATTCAATTCGCGTCACCTTAATGATATACCTGAGTTATTTTGACATTACTCCACTGGCCATTCTTGAAGGAGTCGCCCATGATCAAGCGTAGGTCAACTCGAAATAACCCGGGTGACAACGTCATCAACCCGGGTATTTCTTCGACCCCCATTCGGCGGGCTGGTAATTATTCTATCTTTTCTTGGCCGGCACATTCCCCTTGAACTATTCTTATATGACATCTAACCTGGCAATTTTCAGCCTCTCCCGAGTCTGATGACGGATTTCCTTGTGACTTCGCGGTGAATACCGGGTAAGATCCCCTTCCGGACGCTCTTCCACACTTCACCACCCTTTCCTGACCGCGTATTTTAACTGTTTCTTGATAACATTTACAGGGCCACGGTCGTCGTTAGCGACCAAGAGGGCATGGAAGACGAAGGCCCGGGTCAAGGGAGCCCGGCCGATAAGACTACTGTCATGTCTGGCGATGAAAAGCAAACCTCGCCGATTAAACCGGACGCCCAAGAAACCGAGTATCCAATTGCTTCCCATGCGAGCAAGAAGAAGAAAGCCACAACCTTGGGTGCCGAAGGAGTGTCGGATTCCAATGCACAAATGACCCGGGTTCCGCCTCCTTCTAAGAAGAAAACCACTTCTCGGAATTCCCAAGGCCCCGGGTCTTCTGATACAGGTAAAGATACTTTTGATCAATTGATGAACACGCTCCTCACCATGAAGGCTTCAGAGGGCGATATTTTAGAGCGCATGGCTGCAGAGCACCAGGTAAAAGCGCTTGTCATCTCATATTGCATATCTAGTCCCCAAGTTCCGAGTATGACTTGTAAAAGTTATGCTTGGTACTTCACGCCAAATTTATCTTATCCTAACATCCCACTAATGTTTGCCCTCCTTTCTACTTTCAGGCGCAGATAACTCGGTCTGATGAAACTTTACTGAAGACCGAACAACGTCTTCTTGCCGAGATAAAACGGCGGGAAATCCTTGAGGATGACATGGAAGCTTTGAAGAAGGATGTTTCCAAATATAAGAAGAAATGCCACACCGCTCGGACCGACTTGAAGAATTTATCGGATCAAATCACCGACACTTACCAGATTTTACTGAGTAAGTTTTTGTCTGCCGACTAACTTCATGCTTCTTGTTATGCACCATTCTAGGTTTTATGATGCCTTCTTGCTTCTGTTTCAACTGCAGGTGCCAACCTTGCACCTCCAGAGGAAGATACTATTGCCAAGGCTAAGACCCTGAAGACTGTGCTCCGGACTTTCTTTGCCGGCACAAAATTTATATTGGACGCCATACATTGGCCCACAGAAGCCTATCCGGGTGAAGAGAATCTTGTCCAAGCCTGCTCCACTGTGCCTGGCTGGATTGAACTTTGGAAACGTTCGTCCTGCCGAATTGGAATAACCCGGGCATTGACCTTGGCCAAAGCCTACTTTCCGAAGCTTGACCCGGCGAAGATAATATCCGGGTTTCCCGAGTTTAAGGCGGATGGTGCCAAATTTATGCCTAAGGACTTCAAGGCCATTCAGTCAGCGGTGCGCCCCTCGGCTACCTCTTTAGCCGATAGCTTGGACCTGAATACGCTAATGGCTGCGTATGACGCCGATGGCAAAGTTATCACAGAGGAAGCACCCCCGCCCTTGGACCTCTTGGAGAAGTGGGCTGATCACTCGGCCAAAAAGAAGGAGGCAACCGCGAAGAGGGAGGCCGAGTTAAAATCAAGGCCATCCGCCTCTACACCGTCCGTCCTTCCACCCATCCGCACTGGCGCGGTGAGTCCGGGTGGTTCTGCCAGGAAAGCTAAGCAGCAGGCCCAGGAGCAAGACCCGGAGGTCCGCACTCAGGAGGCCGAGTAGGGTGATGATGTCATAATACCTTAATCACGTGGGACCTTTTTATTTGAACTATTTATTCTGCCAATGGTGCGCTTGTGCACTTCTGATACCGATGCCATACTTGTAATGTACTTCTATTCGGTGACATATTTTCGCGGCTTTCCCTGCCCTTTGATAATCGTGCTATTTTGTCTGTTCTTTTGAACTTGTTCTTGATACCCAGCTTTCTTTTTACCTCCCTTTGTAAGACTCGATTTTCCGAGACCAGGAGTTTTAATACGTGGGCTTTTTCTTTAAGTCCCAAAGACTCGGATGGTGAGGTTTTTCGAACTGCGATAGCCAAATAGTTTGTTTCTGTTTCGAAGTCCCCCAGCCCCCATGACCCAAAGTTCGAGTAATGGGGGTGTGGCCTTTCTGAGAGAACAAATTACTTTTTACCGAGTCGCAAACCTAAAGCCATTCCGTGTAAGTACTGAAGTTATGCTTGATAATTGTTGAGTTTCCGGCTTTTAGCCTTGTACTCTGCATAAACTTGTGGTTTAGATGACCCTTTTAACTATCTTGTACTGTAAGCCGGCTTTCGCGTGGATACCATGTTGTTACATCCATACGAGAACAGTGTCAGGCAAGTCCCATTGGGCTCCATGGCTGATTGTAATCGTAAGCGAACGAATCATGCCACTTTAGTGCGAGTCACATCAAGCTTAAGTAAGATAAGTCAAGAAAAGTTGGCTTCTTTGCCCAGTCATAAGATTGCAGCCGTGCTCGTTTGCGAGGAATCGGCCCTTATAACTTATAGCTATCTATGCCGGGTCATTCGGGTTAGTGGTTGGTTACCTGAGCAACCAACCCCCAAGACCTACATGCAATCGATGCTTTTGATGATACTGAATTATCGATGTCGCCGGGATACTACTTACTTGTAATCAGGGTGTAATGATATAGGACTTGATAACCATCTCTTTATTGATACTAGAATTTTTGGATCAGCAGGCCGCCTCATTAAAAACCTTCCAGTCCCCTTAGGTACCCTGGGTAGGAAAAGAGCGCGTCTGAAACCTGCTGCCCGTTACATTGTTTAGTTCCTCATAAGCGCTGGTCCCGGTCTGGCTTGACCAATGCACATTCTCCATATGTTGGATCTTTTCCTGATGAGTACCGGGTTTGCTAGCCAACCCGGGTGGGGTGTTCCAATGACCTGGCTAGTTGTAAGCGGCCGTGTGGCTTCTTCCTTTACAGCAAGCCGCTTGGGGGAATCATCCTCGATTAAGGCCACCATTTTAGAATCTTGCGTTGCTTTGAATTTTGTTCTTTCGCCTTCAGTACTCGGCCTTTTTGATGTGGCTATATCCTCCAGGTCTGCTTGAGATCGGTAGTGCTTGAGTTCTTCTTTTCTACAGGCCTGCTCGGCCATTGCTGCGTCTCCTTCGTCACATTCAGCTGCTATATCTCGATTTCCATGTATGGTAATGGTCTTCTTGGGACCCGGGATTTTTAGCTGTAGATATACGTAACACGGCCTAGCCATGAATTTGGCATAAGCCGGCCTTCCAAACAGCGCGTGATAGGGGCTGCGTAATTTCACTACCTCAAAGGTGAGCCACTCAATTCGATAGTTATCCTTTGATTCTCCGAAAGCTACCTCCAATGCGATTTTTCCCTCGGGGCATGCTGAATGACCCGGCACTATTCCATGAAAAACTGTTGAGCTTTTTTGCAGTTGAGATTCCTTGAGACCCATGCGTAGGAAGGTTTCCCAATACAGTATATTGATGCTGCTTCCACCATCCATTAAAACCTTCTTTAGTTCGTACCCATTAACTTGCGGTGCGACTACTAGTGCCAAGACTCCTGGGTGTTCCACTCTTTCTGGGTGATCCCTTCTGCTCCATGTTACCTCTTGTTCTGACCATCTCAAGTATCTCGGAACGGCTAACGAAACTGAGTTGACTGCTTGCTTCAGTATCTTTTTGTCCTTGTTAGATCCTCCTGTGGTATGCACATGATATTGACCCAATTGTTTGGGGTTAGCCTGGAAGCCTCCAGCCCCCCCTTGGTTATTACCTTGATTTCCAGCCGCCGGGTTACCAGCTGGGGGTGGGCCGTTGCCCGGGTTTGCCCCTGGACCCGGTCCTCCTCCCCGCCCTGCACTTCGCATAGCTCTGTGCACTTCCTCATTTTTCCATCTTTGCAAATCGGCGCATTGTTCTAGGGAGTGGTTAGCTGGCCTGCCATTCCTGCTGTGCTTCGGACATGCCATTCTGAATATGTCCCAATTGTTACCCGGCCTTGGTGGACCTTGATAGTTTCCTCCATGGTGGTTACCTCCGTTGAAATTTCCTTCTGCTCTTGGCCTTGAAGACCCGGCTTCGGTGTTAGCGACAAACTCGGAGCCTCCTTCGAAGGGACGCTTGTTCTGACTATTTCCATTGTTTCCTGACGCTGTTCCGTTGCCGGTTCTTCCATTACCGCTTGTGTTTGCTTTTGTCTTCTTGTCATCAGCTTCTTCTTCTGTGGTATCTGTCGCAGCGTGTTTGTTGCACGCATCCATCAATTCTCCCATTGTGACTTCTGACGCATTTCGACTGGACTTCATGCGAGTTAACTTTTGCACTAAAGGTATATACTTGCATGTTTTTGCCATGACTTGTAGTGCATCCTTGGGCTGGATGTCTGTGGATGAGTGAAGTATCTCCATAACCCGGCGCACCCAACTGCGCGCCGATTCTCCCTTCTTTTGGACGCATCGCTCTAGATCATCAATGGTGAATAATTTCCTGCAGGTCCCGTGAAAGTGCTTGATAAACGCGGTCTTCAATTCCTCCCAAGACTTGATCGATCCCTCTGGTAGATTGGTGAACCACAATTTTGCTGCTCCTTCGGACATCATCAGATACATGAATTTGGCTTGGAGGTTCTCGGACGCGTTGCGGATTGACATTGCCATCTCGTAACTGCTTAGCCATATTTCGGGATCCATGGTTGGCTCATAATTCACTACTTTCCCTGGCTCTTTGAACTTTTCCGGGTAAGGTTCAGCTCTAATATTGTCCGAGAGACACTTGGGCCCCGCAAGAATGATTGAAGCCGGCCTTGCCCTGGAAACGTGTGATGCCGCGGGGGGCGCGCCTGGGCGCTGTGCTGCGGGAGGTCCATGCGCTGCAGACCCGGCCGCGGCCCTCCGAGCCCTAGAACTGTCCACGACGGCCTGTGCTGCTGATACTGCCTGAGCGCGGGGAGGAGGCGGCATTTGCTGCTGCTCTTCCCTCCGCCGCGCCGAACCCGTTTGTAAATTCCCTTGCTGCTGGCTGACATATGGCGTCCCGTGCATTCCGCTTCTGTGATCCGGGTAATTGGCTTGCTGTGCCACCGCAGTGTGCAACAGCTCGATGGCTTGCCGAGTCTTCTCTGCATGGGGCGACTCTCCCACAGGTATTTGATTCAATGCGAGTGTCGCCGCATATACGTTGTCCATAGGATTGTTGTAGTGGCCGGCTGGCGTGCGGAATCGTGATGGTGGCGGCGGCAGTAGATCGTTGCCGGTTGTGACTCTAGTTTGCGGTGGGGGTAACCCGGTCCGTTCATTCGCCAGATGTGTCGCTGCTGTTGTCTGTTGGGGTGCGGTTCCCTGGTTCACCACTGATATCGGTTGGTCCTGAGGCGTGATGAACAAATTAGCCGGATTAATAACCCCGCCCGTTGCTGGCAACCTGGTGTGGTGCCTTTGATGCATCCTGGACGTTTCCTCTCGAAGCCGGGTTTCCAACGTGTCTAGCTCGCGCCATCGGGTGGCCATCCCCTGTCTATCTGCTTCCACTTGCCTTCTTTGCTGTTCCAATGCACGACGAGCCACGTCCAGATCTCTAACACGCTCCGCCGCGTTTTCTGGGGTGATAACAGTGGCGAGGACTGTAGGATCCAAAATCAAATTATTATCGAATAGGGCCGGGTGACGCGGATTCGAGGGACCCGCCCCTGGTGTCCGATTGGCTTGAAACCCGAACATGTTGGCGTGTTGCTCCTCATATGCTGCGCGACTGGTGACCGATGCTGACTCTCCATCGACCCGGGTCAAGACCGGGTCTCCGTTAACCGCGCCCTGTTGCTGGGCCACTGCCTGAGCCGCCCCGACTGGTGCCGCGGCTGTGTTTCCTTGGTTGGCCGCGGGGGCTGCATAGACTGCAACTCGGCGCGCGATATCCGGTGTAAATTCAGGCTGTTCCTCCTCACCGTTCTCCTCATACCGGTTTTCCAGTAGATCCAGGATAGACCCGGTGTCATCTTCTCCTTGGACCCGGTCGCGTGGGGTCCATGCCGGCTCCTCCGGCTGTTCCCACTCCGCGATGGGTTCTTCTGCCGGATATGTCGTTCCCGTTGATTCTTCATCATCTGATCGGATAGACGTGGCTTTTCCTGGCGTAGAATCAGATCCAACGTTGTCAGGGACCGAATTGGAAGCACATACCATACCGATGAAGACGTTGATCCGGCCGATTGTTACGACGGATCCGGTTTCGAGGTGATCCTACTCCGGCCCCAAGCCGGAATCGTCCACCACCTTTTCTCCTTCGTGGTCGATGTAGATCTCGCCGATGACAAGATTCTCCATGCCTTTCCGAGCTTCTCCCGTGATGTAGACACCTTTGGACGCAGGCCCCACGGTGGGCGCCAACTGTCGTGGGATAATCACGGCAGAAGTTACCAGGGGTAACTGATCTTGGGGCAAGTCGACATAGGCGTTCGGGAGAGGGTTTAGCTCAAGGGAAGACATGGTACAACTTGATCTGACAGCCGGCAATCGAAGTCGCCGGATCTCTATTCTCGATACAATAACTCGATTAGGGTTCACACTGGATACTCGATACCACACGATATTGCTAGGGTTCTTAGATCTCTGTCTAAACTACCTCCGGGGGTCAGTTTATAAAGCACCCGTACCCCCTGGCTTGTCCTACAAGGCGCGCCCTGAATCCTACCCGGACCCGGCGCACTAACCCTAACTTGCCTTTACAATAACCCACAATCCGGGTTATTGGGCCTACAAGCTTGGGCCTTCACAAGTTTCCCTATCCTTAGCCGGATCCTGCACATCATTCCTTTAGCCGGGTTATTCCTTGGAGCTTGGCCTACCGGGTTAGCATCCCCCTGTCACATGGTTTTATTTTTTGCTTTGTTTTATTTCAGTCAAGGGGTTGTATACTTATGTTGAAACTGCTTTGTATCTTTCTTTTCATGTTTTAGTTGTGCCAAGTAAAGTTCCTCACGAGAGTTGGAGTTGGTTTTTGGATTTCTGCGTAGGAAAAAGATTTCTGTTGTCCATCGAAAAAACATATAATTCACAGAAAAATCAGAATGACCTGAAATTTCTTGTGCTAATTCCTCGTGTAATTCTGCAACCTTTATTTATTTATTTTTCGATCTGAGCAATGTAAGTTCCCCGAAAAAATTCTTCTTTACAGACTGTTCTAGTTTTGGCAGATTCTGCCATTTTTCTTGTATTTGCTCTTTTGTCAAGTGGATTTCTTTTCTTCATGAAACATCAGTGGCTGTAGATAATGTTCAAAAGTATCAATATCACTTGTGCCCTTACAGAACCAATAGATTTTTTATTGTTACACTAACCCTCTAATGCGAATTACTCTTTGAGTGTGTTGTGAAGGAAGTTTTCAAGGGTCAAGAGAAGAGAGTGATATATGTGATCAAAAAGAGTGCAAGGTCAAAGCTTGGGGATGCCCCCGTGGTTCATCCAAGCATATTTTTAGAAGTCTCAAGAATCTAAACTTGGGTATGCCAAAGGCATCCCCTTCTTCATCAACAATCTATCAGGTCACTTCTAGTGAAACTATATTTTTATTTGGTCACATCATATGAAGTTTACTTGGAGCATCTGTTTGTTTTTATTTTTCTTCATTTATTTTGTTTTGTTTTCCTTGCTGCAATAATATAGTTGGACCCTAGAATTCCTTGTTTGGGAGAGAGACACGCTCCGCTTTTTCGTTCGAATACTTGATATGCTAGTATTCTTAGTTTTTCTTCTAGCTGCTGCAAAATTTCCTGTTTAGCTCTTGTTTTCATTGCATATCTTATTCAGAGCTGTTAGTTTAGTAGTGTTATGTGAGTACTCTTATGTTTTCTTTCTTTAGAATTTAGAAAGTTTTTTTAAAGCATGCTTTGTATGGTGCTTGTTGGGAAAAGAAACTGCTGCTTGAGGTAGAATTTATAATGATGCAAGTAGAAGCTTGTATATACTATGGCTATACTTTTTCATATCATGCTAGATGTTATTTTAAGCCTTGTGTCACATCCCAATTTTGGAATACCTGATAACACAGTTGTTTTGCTAATTGCATGACAAATAAACCTTGGTTGTGTTTGTTTAAGTGCAACTAAACAAACTATTTATATAAACTTGCTGAGGATAAATTCCTTCTAAGCTCCACCCACTCAAAACTTGGAAGCATATTATCATGTTTCCAAAAACCTCAAGTTATTAATACATGGCTAAGAAATTGAAAACAAAATATTCAACATATTGTTCCAATGACCTTGGCAATATTTTCTAAAGTAAATATTGATCAAAGAGTTTTCCAAAACTATCTTATGAATCCCATACTTGTTGAATATTATTCCAAGGCCTAAGTTAAGAAAGAGGAAACACTTAATAAATTTCCCTAAGAGATTATCAAGAGAAAGTGGCATTCTTTGATGCTTCACCAAAATCTTATAAAATGTTTTTCCAACCTTGCAAGCTTAAAAACAAAGGTATTGGAGAGCATTGACTTGCTATCCCTAGTCACATAAATAGTTTGGCAAAGCATTGTTAAAGAAAAGCCAAGTGCCTTATTAAATTGAATTTCCAATATTTCCAGAAACAGAAAACTCAAACAAGTTACTATTGGAAACTTTCTTCAAATGATCTGAAATTGATACCAGTGCTTCCTTCTATCAAATAAGGAACACACACAAGAGGAGACCAAAAATTGAATCCATTAAAGCCCTGAAAACATGATTTTTCTCCACAGCAACAATTGGAATTTTGAACAAGTTTGTTCTACAAACTTTTTGAAAATGCCATGAAATAAATACCACATGCTCTATAACATAAATAAGGATGAAAACCAAAAGGGCACAAGTTTTTGAATAACTTAAGTTGCCAAAAACCCCTGTTTTCTAGACAGCACCTTTTAGAAATTTGAACAAGTTTGTTCTATTAAGTAACTCTAAATGACTTGAATTTTCTACCACAGAAGGAACACACCAAATAAGTAATGTGTGCCAACAATTATCATTTTTGAAAGCTCCTAAGTAGTCTAATAAATTTAATGTCCATTTATGTAAGAATTCAAATTTGAACAACTTTGAATTATCAAGTTTCTCCAATTGAGCCAATTTTCACATATGTTGTGCATCTCAACTAATAAGAATTTTGGGCAAAAGGAATTTAATTTTAGACTTTGTTTTCCTAGTGAAAACATCTTTTTTCAGAGAGGACAGCGACTTCTTTGTAAATAGCCAGGGGCCTAAATGTTATCCGAGTCACCTTCTTCAACCTAGCCTCTCTGTAGATACAAAGCACCTACGCCATTGCCTTCGAGTGGAAGGTTTCCTCGAGGATAAGAGACCCCCCCATGTGCTTGTGTCCCCTATCTACCCCCTCTCTCTCCCCCTTGAGCTCTCCTCTCTCTCTCTCTTCAATTACAAGCCCAAACCGAAACCCTAGGAGAACCTCGCCGTCGATTGGGCCGTGTCCGAGCTCGCCGCCGGCCGCCGAGTGGCCCATCGTCTCCGCCTCGTCGAGTTTGCCCTCTCTGCAGAAGGAATCACGGCGGGATGGCGCAGGGAGCCCGCGCCATCCTTTTTCTTCTTCAGCTCCGGGAGGACTCCGGCGAGCCATCCCCGTCGCCCTGAGCCTCCTCCTCCTTCTCCGAGTATCCCCTCGAGTTCAGGGTGAGCACGCGAACCTCCCGGCCCCTTTTTTCCTCTCCCTCTCGCTCTAAATCGTGGCCGCGCCGTGGACGCTGTCCGGCCGCCGCGCGTCCTCGTCGCCGGCTGCCCTCCGGTACCTCCCAGGAAATGAGAACGTGCGTATTTGATTCCCCGCGTCGAGAGCTTCGTGTATATGCTTTGGATTCGCGGTTTGGTGGCCGAAATCGCCGATTAGCACCTCGTCGGAGCCGTCCCCGCCGGCGAGGGGCGTCACGCTGACGCCAGCAGCGCTTGACCCCGCGCGGGAGCGGTCAAACCCGCGCGTGGGCCTCACCTCTGCTCACGTGGCTGCCGCGTGGCCGCTGGCCCGCTGGTCAGCGTCTAAAGCTAGATCTGCCCGCGGTGTAGATCGACCAGGCCGGCCCATTTGGTGAATCTAGCCCAACAGCAGTGTTTTTTCCTTTAATTTTTCACAGAAATAGACATGTTTACTTTAGGGCTTAAAAACCTATCTAAAAGATAATTTTGAGCAAGACAAAATTCACAGACGTAAAACAAAAAAATCTAAACCACCTCCAACTTGTAGATCTACATTTGGATGAACATTTTTGAAATGAAAAATGTTTTGGCAACAGGTACCAGAAACAGAAAAATGAGCACCATTTTAATTTCACAACTACAAATGAGGTGTATCCAATTGCATTGGAAAGCCCTTGAAATTACCTAACAGGAGAAATTAACCTTGCTTCCAAATTACTAGTATTTTTGAAATGGCATGCAATTTGGTAAAAACCCAGAGAGCACTTTGGTGATTTTTATAAAATAATTAAAAATGATTTTTGATAAAAACACAATTGGATGGTCTTGTATATGTTTAGGGCTATCCAAAACTAGCTGGGTTTAATTTTTAGAGCATCATAGAAAATTTGGTGGACAGATCTTTAAATTGCTTGTTTCTGCCATTTTGGCATTTTTAGTAATTAAATTGTGTGAATATATTTTTGTGTTGCAATGTTGTTTTCTAGCATGTACAAGTGGTGTGAACTTGTTTTATAAGTGTTACTTAACTATTTTAGCATGTTAGATTGTGTGGACTTGAGTTGAGAAGAAATAGGATTTTGTTAGTAGCATATGTTTATCTCTAGTTTATAGTTGCATATAGTTTTTGAGTGATGAATTGATGTGCAAGCACTTGGATTTTTGATTGGATCCAGTACCAGGTTGGTACTTATTTTGTGTTGTTATAACCTCTACTAGCTTGCATTTGAGTTGGTAGAAAAGCATGAGTAGCTTTGTCATCACTATGCAAATGTTGGAAAAATTCTCTCATGTGTAGAATTTTTGGCACAAACATTTTTGGTTGTGTAGCCACATATTTTTGTGTTGTGTTCATAGGAACAGTAGCATTTTGATGATGTTATTATGAGTACTTGACCCCTAGATTTTTCACTTGTGTGAAAACAATAGCATGAGTAGCATTACCTTGCTTATTTTTGCATCCTATTATTTTCTACTAGTATTATTATTGCACTAGATGCTAGTTTAGGTTTTTGTTAATTTTTAGCAAGTGGACCAGAGGCCTTGTGACCTCTTAATTCTTTGATATGCTAGTGGAACACCCACTGGTGTCATTGCATTTTTGGTGGAAACATATTTTCCCCACACTAGATGTGTTTCTTTTATATAGTTCTCTAACTATTGAGTGCCTAGTATTTTTGCTTGGGATTTTTAGTGCTAAATGAAAATGTGTATTATTATGTTTGTAAGTGGTTGTAATCATGTGTGGATTGCTAGGAAAAATCCATCTTTGGAGTGTTGTTTGATTTCTCTAGTAATGCCCTTTTATTACCACTAGTATGTAGGAGTTGCCCTGCAAATTGATGCATTGTTTTGTCAAAAGAGATATTTTTGTTTTATAAAGTATAGATGTTTTTCACTCCTGTTTTTATGACATAGACCCTCTGGTTGTATTTCAATTACTTTATTGAAATGCATCCTTTGATTCTTCATGTGTGAGTAGTACTAGTTTCCTTAGCAGTTTTTGTATTGAATTATTTTTCCTGCCAACTTGTGTTTGGTGGATATTTGTGGATCCTTGCATGAGGACATGTTTTCATTCCCATTATGATAACATGGTTCCTTGTTTGCATTTTAGTACTTTACTTATTATGGTTTCTTGCATAGCAAACCCTGAGTAGAAGCATGTCTATAGGATTCCTCCTTTTTAGTCATTGTTTCTATTTTTCTCACTATGAGAAATTGTGTGTTTTGTGATGAGTCCATTACCTTGTTACACTTGTGTAGGCTCACTGATTTGTAAAAGTAACTTTTGAAAATAATGTGTTTCATTTATTCTTGATGTCAATTTAGACTCACTAGAATGGCTACCCTTTTCTTTTTGTGGTTTGGTTGATAGACCCATTGCCATGATTATTTTTGTGGATGTTTTATATACTCTTAGTAGTCTCACCCTGGTGAAACTAAGTTTATTTTGGTTTTATTAATATCTTGGTATGAGAGTGGCACACCCACTGAATCCATGATATTGAGGTTGTGAGATATGTTCCTCCAACCTTGAGCTGTCTTATTAAATGGCATTTCTGCCAAGTGTGTTTGTTTGATTGTTTGCCTAAATTAATAATTGTGAGATTGGTTATTATTAGTTTTCTTGCTGTAGGTATTGTTGTGTATTGTTGCTTGCCTTGATTGGTTCTGAATGTGTGTCCTTTATTCTTTTTATGACGTTAGAAAACGAAGAGGAAGGAAGTGTCGTGAAGCTCTGTTTCAAGTTCCAGTCACTCCAAAACCAGGGACACAAGGAGATACCAGGCAAGCCATCCTGATGCTTGCTGATACAATACTTATCATTATCTATCATGCATGTTTTACCTCTGAAGTTTTACAAAAACTTGATTATCAAAACTATTTTTGATGTGGCTATTACTACTATACTAGTATATAGGTTACTATTATGCCAGTAGTTAAAACTTGGTAATACCAAGCCCATAAGCCACCATATGGTATTTATTACCATCAAATATACTAGTCCCTAAGTGGACACCCTAAAATTGTGATTCTACAAAACAAAGGCTTTACGGAAAAACCCGGAGAAAAGGCGGATCCTTGTTCTCCGGAGGAATGTGGAAGTGGTCATTTTTGAGAAAGTGGTGTTTTAAAAAATGACACATAACCTAGTCTTCGCCGGACAACCTTTACCGTACTACCACCCTACCCCAACATGGGCACGAGGCTTAACTTGAAGTTTGTTCTTATTAGTGTGTGCTATCTCAATGTGCTATAGGGGATGCGATCCCCTGAACCGAAATGTTGCCAAGTTGTTAAACAAGCGACATGCAAAGTGTGGGATTAATTTTCCCTCCGGATGCAGCAGTTGGGGCTCCTGGCTTTGCAGGGATTAGCTCGGTGCCGGGGAGCGGACACTCGACTGAGAGATAGATATATACTAGCTTGAACATAGTGAATGGTTATGATCAGATACCTGATGTTTACATACTGTTGTTACAGTCCGTGGTTGTTTCACGGTAGGTGTACTGGATCTGGTGAATGAGTACACCTCTGCAGACTACAACTTTTTCGAACAAGCCGCGTCCTCGAATATGGACAGTTGAATGGCCATGTAGCTAGCATTGTGTCAATGTTTTAAAAAGGGGAAGTTTTTGAAAGGGAATTTTGGAAAGGAAGTGTTGAACTTGTGAAGTTCGGAAAGGAATGGAAACTTATACCGTGGAGGTATCGTCGATGATGAAAAGCCAGATGATGTTATACAAAACAAAATGTTTTGCAAAGAAAACCTTTTCTACTCTAAGCAAGATTCTGGGAACTGATTCCAAGAAGTTTTGCAAAGAGAAATTATTCTTTAACAAAGTTTTACAAAAACTCTTGTACATGTGATATCTACAAGAGAAATAAAACTATATTATTTTCTTCTGAAGTATCTTCTTCAACGAAGATACAGATTAACCTGACTGCAACTGTGGTGTCATCATATATGAACACCATTGGTAGTGAACCCTATTTATAGCCTACCTATTCCACCATATAAGCTTATTTGCATGTTTGGTAAGTGACATGATGGATGTCTTGCTGAGTACATTCAAATGTACTCATTATGGTTCCGCCCCTGGTATCTACTTGCCAGACTTTGAGAAGGAGCCTCCGAAGGAGATCTATGAAGAGAAGTACGGAGTTGACGGCTTTGCAAACTAGGATCGTCTCCGGGTCAGCAGCCTGTAGGTTAAGGCGTGACTTGGGCTCAACTACGTTGTGTTTTTAATTGTCTTCCGCTGTGTTTGTTAAGTTGCCTGCCCTTTGTGGCAGTTGTGTTAGACTTGATCATGTGATCATTTTTGTAATACCTTTATGTATTCGTGTAATGGATGATGTATTTCTGTGTGCCAACTTTGTATGTTGTTCACGACTGATCTTTCTGGGATCGTGAATGTATGCATACGGAGGGTTTCAGACTGCCGGTCTGGGGTCCTTACAGAGTTGGTATCAGAGCCATCCTGACCTTAGGAGACCTTAGTTAGCATGGACGTCAGATAGGAAAGAAAAGTATTTTTGGAGTAAAAACCTATTTACTATCTACATTATTTTTATCTAAGGGAATTTTAGTATATTTTCCCCTCCTTATTATCTTATCAAAAGATTCTAAAGGCATATCTCTCTCGGTTAAGAGTTTATTTCTTACTTGTTTGCAACTGCTCCGCTCTGTTTTTGAAACATCTCTCGCTTTTGAAGTTTTCTGTTCAGAAAATAGTTGGGGTTTCAAAAACAAATTGTTGCATATTCTTACCTCTCTCAGTTAAAGGTTTTATCAAAACTTTACTTATATTATCTTGTTTCTATCCAAAAACTTGTATACTTGCCGATGTCCCGAGAAGACCAAAATATTTGCCTAGCTCTACAGTGATGATGGTCAGAAGTAGATATAGTTCTTCAGCCACTTCTAGGATTTTTGGATCAGTCTAGTTTGGAGTAATTTAGCGATTACCCCATGAGTCGTCTTCCCCGACGTAGCTCCAATGGAGCCTTGCTTGTGTGTTATGGCTTGCTTATATGTGTCCGTAGGACTTTGTGCTATTGTGTGGTGTAGAATTTGGTTCATCTAGGCTTCTATATGTTTGTGGGGTGCTCAAAATTTGCAGAGTTGGGCTTGCCCCGCTCTTGTTTTTGAATCGCCTCTTGTTACGTTTTTGCAAGCAAAAATGTTTGTATAGTATTCAAAAACAAGAATTTGTTGCTTAGACTTTGTCGCACCCTGGGTTTCTAGAGGATACTCTTCGCACGAACTGGAAGTCAGGTGCTTGGATTATGGGGCAAACAAGCTCCCACGTCCCAGCTTCCTGGTAGGCCTGCGCTTATGCGCGACAACACAAGCCCTGCTTCCACCGTCGAAGTAAACTATCCGCTAGGAACCTAAAGGCACTACTGTCGACGTACTTCATAATCAAACACGCACGGTACGTCAACAGTTTGGTACGAATGATAGCACAGAATGTCTCTAAGACACAAAAGAATGAAATAAGTGCAACTGGCCTTCACTAAGGCAGAAAATATCGAATACAGTCATCCAGAGGACACATGTCCCAACATATCATCCATTACAACAGCGGAAGCAATCAAAGGGGTCTGAGTACAGACAAATCCATGGCTTAAGAAGCCGGAGAAAATAAAGAAAAGCGAAGCCCATCCACGAAGGTCTGGATCCTGCCCTGGTCCAGCTAACTACTCGTCTGCAGCGTCGTCGAACTCCACAAAGTAGCCATCCTGGGAAGCATCGTAGTCGTAGTAGTACTCTGCGTAAACCACAGCCCCAACGGGGTCAGTACATCCAAGTACTGGCAAGCAAGACTCACAGTTCATCACGGAGTTACCCGTCAACACAAGCTTTGATGCTTGGGATCAACGGAAGAAAGGGGTGATATAAAAGTTGCTGCTGGCTGCACTAACCAACTACAGAAATATCTACAAGTTCCGGCTAACAGAAAAGATAAGATCGAGGATTGTAACCAACTGAAAGATAACTTCAACCAAACCCATCCTGGATCTCGCCCCTTATCCAAAGAAGCAATCCGAGGATAACTCACACCGTTATGATAAGGTGAATCAAATTATTGTGTGAATAACCTATTACTAGTCATGTTATTAATCATTGGGTGAAACATGATTGATCATTATGTTGAAGTTGTCCTGAGTACTTGTTAGCCAGTACTTTCACCAAGTAATCCATAACCGCGGAAAACACGGCTTCTCGAGAAGATTATCCCTGCAGGGTTGCACCAATTTGGCCGTACACTCATGAATATCCCGCCAGATGGGATGCCTCCCACCAAGCGGGGCACTCAACACAACCAACCATTCCTCGCATCAAGTCCAAAGAACCTTGGGCGCACGGCTAATCAAGCCCAGAAGAAAATGGACCATCATAGCACTCTAAGACCGTGTCCCCCTATATGCCGACTACGAAAGTTCCACCCTGCGCTGGGCTCGCAAAAACATGCATGCGGCAAATGGAAAACACGAACTAAATGAGGCGATTTGGACGAGATGCGAATCAGGTCAAGTTGAGGGGGGCGCCCATACTCGCTTCCCAAATGCGGGTAGTGCGCTCATCATGGATCAGTAGACAAGACCCTTTTCCTATTAGGGTCGACACTAGCAGGCTCCAAAACCACTCATGGGCCTCCTGCCGGTGCCTTATCATCAAATTATTATTACCATTAGCAATTAACAGGATTGATTGATTAATAACGAGCCCCGGTACAAGATAATAAGATAGTAACAGTAGTAACCGACAACAGACCCGAGTAAAAGCAACCCTAAGCATGCTAGATAATACTAAGGCACAAGCAAAGGCTGTAGGTATGGAGATGCTGGCAATATCATGGCTCAAGGTATCATGTGATGGGTTCGGAGGACAAGCAACGATACATAGGGCTAGCAATAGTAGACAAAAGATAGTATCGACAACAAGTGTGGAAAGGAACTCAATGATTCATGTGAGTGATAACTTGCCTGGCAGCTCAGCCTCGTACTGGGCTAGGTCCTGAGTAGTGGTGTCGTAAGGCTCGTCGGTACCAACGTCGTCGTCTAATCGAGAAGAAGCAAAACAACAACGAAGGAAGACGGGCAATCAATACATGGCATAGGTGCACAAACATTGGATGATGCATGTCATGTTTAATAGATGCACCAAAATAACTTGCTTGACATGAACCACAAGTTTAAATGGATTCCATATGCAAAAGGGGCATATGGAAGCCCATGCTTTAGAGTTGAATTAGTTGTTCTATCACTAAGCATCATGTGTAGGTGACTTAGTATGATGCATGCATGATGAGGAACAATAAGATAACAATTTAATTGCAATTGGAATGATAGTTAATCATTTTAGAAAACATTAACAAGTTTGGAATTATTGGTACCTAATGGTGTTGAACAAGTATTGATTGTTTTCAACAATCTAAAGTATGCAAAACCAATTACAAATTTTATATTTGAAAAGTTTATCAAATTTTAGTTGGATTGCATGTTTCACAATTTGAAATTGGACTTTGGATTAATTAGTTATGAATTAAACAATATTAAACAATTTTTAATTGAATTAAACAAGAATTAAATAGTTTAGGCAATTTAAATTATTCAAAACAGAAAACAAAATCATATTTGAATAGAGTATTCAAAATGGTGTGAAAAACATATTTTATTTGTATTATTTGAAAACAGTATGAATTAGTTATGAATTATTTCAAATTGCATTTGAATTATTTGAATTTGAAATTTAAATGAATTTTGAATATTCAAAACAGAACACAAATTGCATATTTGGAAAGTTTGTAAAATTTGGATCAGAATAGACATCAAGTTTGTATGTATTGGATTTATAAAATAAAAGTTATTGAATTTTGAAGTTTATAGTTTATTCTGCCCATTTAAAAAGATTTTGGAAATTAACAGATTGCGTTTTTACTTTTGTTACCGAGAGGGGCTATACCCGCTGCCACTGCTCCGCGGGTCCAGTCCAGCGTGGCAGCCACGCAGGCGCCAGCGTGGACAAGGAGGATAAACCAGCAGAAAAAAAAAAAGGGGGGGGGCGGACGCGCCCGCGGGGGTTCGACCCCGGGACCTCTGGACCGCGCGCAAGGGCCTGGCCAGATGCGCTAGCGCTTCGATTTGTCAGAGTACAGGTGCGACGGAGGTTAACGTTCAGGTAAAAGAGATAACTGAACTCAGTTCGTTTCTGAACTTTCTCCCGTTTGCAGGTACGAGTACTGCATCTCTATGCAGTCGCTGGAGCGAGGCGGACGGCGGACGGCGGCCGGCCGCGGTGGCGCGCCGCCGCGTGCGGGGTGGTGCGCGTGCGCCCGAGGCACTGAGAGAAGAGAGGATGACGGGGTCAAGGACCTCACCTCAGGGGCGGACGGAGCAGGTCGGGCTGTTGCAGGAGGCCGGCGGTGGCGAAGATCTTGACGGCGGCGGGGCTACGGCCAACCTCCGGTCTCCGCTCCTTCACGAGACTCGAAGAGGAACTCGACACGGTTCCATTCCAAGGCTCAGCTGCCCCTCGCGGTGAAGGTGTGGCCGGCGACGAGACGGGGAACAGGTGGTCTGCGGTGGTGGTTTCAGAGATCGCCGGGGGGTTCAGAGAAAAAGCAGAGGCTTGGGGGGGAAGAGGAAGGAGGTTGGCGGCGCAGAGGAGAAGGGTGGAGCTAGGGTTGAGTGGCCGGAGGGGGCCGTGGTGCCTTTTATCGAAACGGGGGAGTGGTACGGCGGCCATCGGGGAGGTACAGGAGGCGATCAACGACGGAGGTGCTCTCGTACAGATGACGTCAGAAAAGAGAGAGGAAGACAGCGACGCGAGGAAGGGTAACGGGCCAGGGGGAAAAACGGGCTGGGCCCTTAGCTGCTTTGCTGCTGTTGCTCTCCTCTATGTCCTGTTTTTATTTTTTTTTGCACTGTTTTTTTTTTTTGTAGATTTGCTTTTGGATAAATTAGATAGGTTTTAGTGTAGATAAAAATTTGGGAAAAATTAGGTGAGCTTATTAAGTTAAAAGAAACCATTTGGTAGTTTAGGTTTTCAAAATTTCAACTGTTTTATTGCTGTTTCAAAATTGAACCAAAATAAATGAATTTTGCCATATTAATTATTATTTAGAAAATAGGTTGTTTTCAATAGGGTTTACCCTATAGTTTAGAATGTTTGATGAATACCAAAATGTGTTGAACACTAAGGATTCAAAAGGATTAATGAATTGAGATTCGTTTTGAGTTTGGAAAATACTTGGAAATAAAAGATTAACTTGGTTAATTGCTTTTAAGCAACAACTTAAAAGGTGGATTAAAAGGGATTGCTTGGAAACAAAGAGGTTTTTAAGTTTGCAATTCTTTAGTTGAAAGGCTGTAACAGACAAGTGTGAAAACAGTAATT
Source organism: Alopecurus myosuroides (assembly GCA_028641055.1). Taxonomy (NCBI): domain Eukaryota; kingdom Viridiplantae; phylum Streptophyta; class Magnoliopsida; order Poales; family Poaceae; genus Alopecurus; species Alopecurus myosuroides. Next base: position 143,171,442 of record CM054063.1, read on the forward strand.
GAAAACAAGTTTGAAATTCATATGAAAACAATGCAATCATAAATGAAACTGAGAATGATGCCATGATGCATTGCATAAATTAAACAAATAAATAAAAACAACTAAGGTTTTCATACTTGGATGTTACAAAACGCCCCCCCTTGAAGGAATCGCGCCCCGAGATTCCCTACTGAGAAATGAACAGGTCCGGATACTTCTTGCGAAGATCCTCTTCGGTCTCCCACGTTGCCTCTTTATCGGAATGATGCGACCATTGGACTTTCAAGAACTTGGTGCTCTTGTTGCGAGTCTTACGCTCGGTCTCATCGAGAATACGAATAGGGTGCTCCTCATAAGATAGATCATCTTGCAGCTCAATGGAATCATGATCAACTGCACGATCTGGATCTTTGAAACACTTCTTGAGTTGTGACACGTGGAACACATCGTGCACTTTGGATAGTTTTTCTGGAAGTTCAAGACGATAAGCATTCTCTGCACGTCTTGAGAGGATGTTGAAAGGGCCAATGTATCTTGGTGCAAGCTTTCCTTTCACACCAAAACGATGAGTGCCTCTGAGGGGAGTTACACGGAGATATGCCTTATCACCAGGTGCATAGACCATATCCCTGTGCTTGCTATCATAATAGCTCTTCTGACGAGACTGAGCAATCCTGAGATTGTCACGAATGATACGAACTTTCTCCTCGGCTTCCTTAACAATGTCAGGGCCTAAAAGTGAACGTTCACCAGCTCCAGACCAATTGATTGGACTCCTGCATCTGCGACCATACAGTGCCTCAAATGGTGCCATGCCTAGGCTTGCCTGGTAGCTGTTGTTGTAGGAGAATTCAGCATATGGAAGGCAATCCTCCCATTTCATGCCAAAGGAGAGACCACATGCTCTGAGCATATCCTCGAGAATCTGATTGACTCTTTCGACTTGCCCCTGAGACTGAGGGTGATAAGCTGTGCTGAACAGAAGTTTGGTGCCCAAAGCTTCTTGAAAGCTCTTCCAGAAATGAGAAGTGAAAATACTTCCACGGTCTGAGCTTATTTCCAATGGAACACCATGAAGGGGAACAACCTTTGCTGTGTAGAGCTCTGCTAACTGGCTAGCTGAGATAGTTTCCTTTACAGCATAGAAGTGAGCAACCTTAGTGAGACGATCAATAACAACGAAGATTGCATCGTTGCCCTTTTTGGACTTTGGAAACCCAGTAACGAAGTCCATTTCAATCATGTCCCACTTCCACTCAGGAATTTTCAGAGGTTGGAGTAGACCTGCTGTTTTCTGATGGACTGCCTTAACACGTTGACAAACGTCGCATTCAGAAACGTATTGAGCAATTTCACGTTTCATGCCAGGCCACCAATACAGAGTCTTGAGATCCTGGTACATCTTTGTACTTCCAGGGTGAATGGATAGAGGAGTTTCATGAGCCTCCTTGAGAATGATATCCTTGAGACTTTGAATCTGAGGAACTGCAATGCGTCCTTCGAAGAACACAGTTCCCTTGTCATCAATTGAGAAAGACTTGAACTTATCATTGCCCTCCTTGATGTGATCCACAATCTTCTTGATTTCATTATCACGAAGTTGTTCAGAACGAATCTTGTCCTCGAGAGTTGGACTGGCTGTCAAGCTAGTAAGGTATCCTTCAGGAACAAGACCAAGGTTCAGCTTCTGGAATTCTTCATGAAGTGGAGGTTGGCTTTCCATGATCATGAGATTATTGCAATAGGATTTGCGACTGAGAGCATCGGCCATAACATTAGCCTTGCCTGGAGTGTAAGAAATGGTGAGATCAAAGTCTTTAATCTTCTCAATCCATCTCCTTTGCCTGAGGTTCAGATCTGGCTGAGTGAAGATGTATTTCAGACTCTTGTGATCGGAAAAGATTTCAGTTTTGTTACCCAACAAGTATTGTCTCCATTTCTTGAGGGCAAACACAACTGCTGCAAGTTCAAGATCATGAGTGGGATAGTTTTGCTCATGTGGGTTCAACTGACGTGAAGCATAAGCGACAACTTGACGTTCTTGCATAAGAACTGCTCCTAGGCCTTGGAGAGATGCATCACAGAATATCTGGAAAGGTTTGGTGGTGTCGGGGCCAACTAGAACAGGTGTGGAAGTGAGTTTAGTCTTCAGGAGGTTGAAACTCTCATCACATTGTGGAGTCCAAACGAACTTTTTGTCCTTCTTTGTGAGATCAGTGAGAGGTTTAGCAATCTTGGAAAAGTTTTGAACGAAACGACGGCAATAGCTAGCCAAGCCAAGAAAGCTTCTAACTTGTTTCACCGTCTTAGGGGGTTTCCAGTCAACAATTGCCTTAACCTTTTCAGGATCAATGGCAATGCCCTTGGCAGAGATGATATGACCAAGATATGCAACTTCTGGAATCCAGAACTCACATTTGGAAAACTTGGCATACAGACGATGCTCGCGAAGTTTCATGAGAGTGAGACGAAGGTGTTCTCCATGCTCTTCCTCGGATTTTGAGTAGACTAGAATGTCATCAAGATATACCACAACGAACTTGTCGAGGTATTCATGGAAGACAGAATTCATGAGTCTTGAGAACGTCGCCGGTGCATTGGTGAGACCAAAGGACATGACGGTGTATTCATATAGACCGTACCGAGTGGTGAAAGCTGTCTTAGGAATATCTTCCTTTCTGATCTTTATCTGATGGTAACCCATCCTCAAGTCCAACTTTGAGAATATTGAGGCTCCAGCAAGTTGATCAAAAAGATCATCGATACGAGGAAGTGGATACTTGTTCTTGATGGTTTTCTCGTTGAGAGGACGATAGTCAACCACGAGTCTCTTAGTTTGATCCTTCTTGGCAACAAACAGAGTTGGGCAACCCCAAGCGGAGGAACTAGGCTGAATGAAACCTTTGTCCATATACATATCGATTTGCTCCTTCAACAATTTCAGTTCAGGAGGAGCTATCTTGTATGGATGCTTAGAGATTGGAGCAGTACCTGGCTCAAGCTCGATCACGAACTCAACTGCTCTGTCCGGAGGCATCCCTGGCAGCTCTTCTGGAAAGACGTCAGGGAATTCACAAACCACCGGAACATTTTCAATTGCCGGAAGGGGTTTTGCATCGAGGCTGAACAGCTGAGCAGAAGTTGATCCATATGGAGAATAGACTATCTGGCCTGAAGTGTGGGAGAGAGTTATTGACTTTTGAGCACAGTCAATTTTAGCTTTGTGGGTCTTCAACCAATCCATACCCAGAATGACATCAATGTCTGAATTTCCCAGCAACATGAGTGAAGCAAGGAATACACGACCTCCAATTAGGATCTGATTGTCCATGCTTATCTTGGAAGTAATCATTTTATTTCCCGGAGAGTGCACATAGATTTGATTGCTTAGCGGAACCAGAGCTAAATTGTACGTTGTAGCAAAGATCTTTGACACAAACGAATGCGATGCTCCAGTATCAAACAACACTTTAGCTGGAATAGAGTTTACGGGTAATATACCGAGAACGACGTCAGCAGCCTCTTCGGCTTTGTCGGCCTTGATATGGTTCACCCTCGCGTTCCTCCCGACAGGCCTATTGTTGGAGTTGAAGGCTTTAGCCGGAGGAGCACGAACCATAGCCTGGTTGGTGTTGGGGCGAGGAGGTAGGGGTAGCTGCTTCTGAGTGCACTTATCAGCATAATGTCCAGTATCCTTGCACTTGTAGCAAGTGACGATGCGAGAAGGACCCGGCCTTGGCTGCCCCATCGGGAACCTCTGACCCTGCATCTGAGATGGGTTGGGTGGGCGGGGACCAAAGCCTGGAGAAGCTTGGGCATTTGGAGCCCGAGTGACAGCACCATTTGGCACCCAGATGCGGCGCTTCTGCGGAGGGGTGGTCATGTTGGAGGAGGAACCACCCTCACGCGAGTGCTTGCGGGACTCTTCGAACGCCTTGCGCCCATTCTCCTCATTGAGCGCGGTGTTCACAAGCTCGACGAAGTCCTTGCACTTGATGTTTGTGAGAGCGTACTTCAGTTCCGGGTTAAAACCTCGGCGGAACCTTGCCATCTTCTTGGCTTCGGTGGACACTTCGTCACCAGCGTACCGAGCGAGACGATTGAACTCGTTCTGGTAGCCGAGAACGTCCAGCTTGCCCTGTCTGAGAGAGCAGAATTCCTCACGCATCTTTTCCATGAGACCATCCGGGATGTGGTGCTTCAGGAAGGCATCTCTGAAACATCCCCAGTTGATAGGAAAGCCAGCCCTCATGGCCTGGTAGTTCTCCCACCAAGTAGCTGCCTGACCCTTCAGTAGGTAGGTGGCGTACTTGACCTTATCCTCTTCAGCAACATGAGCTATCTCCAGAGCTCTTGCTACGTCACGGATCCAGTCATCAGCATCCAGGGGCTCACGTGTTGCCACGAAAGCTTTTGGGCCCAAGCTGAGGAAGTCCTTGATGGTGACCCTTGGAGCATTCTGGTTGTGTTGCTGGTTAGCCTGGATCTGGGCCATCTGTGTCACCACTTGGGTCATCTGAGCCAACAGCTCCCCCATTGGTGGTGGCGGTGGCGGGTTGTTCCTGGTTGGAGGCATCCTGAACAGAAATTCATTTTAGCACAACAACAGAAAAGGATAGACTTGGTAACCGAAAGATAGATTATTCCGACGCATGAATAGATAACCAACAGGTACATCATCACATGTTCAAATACATCAGAATATCCAACAGACCAATACATGGTTCGAAAACGAAAGGATAGACTAGACACAGCTAGTAATGGATACAACGGTACTCCCATGCTCATCACGCAGGACGGCGGTGAGTAGTACGACGAGAGATACGGTGAGGAGGAATCCCACGGAAGTAGGTATCACGACGATCCATGTAGATAGGAACTGCTCTGAGAGCAACTCTCGGTGTCGTGAAGTAGGAAGCGTCGTATCCCTGTGCTCCATAGCGGGGAATCCCTGTGTAACCAGCTCCGAGATCGAGAAGTGGACCTCTGATCGGCTCGTAACCTCCAGCATCTGGCAACGGAAGACCAGCTGGCTGAACGACACGTGCGAAGCGCTCGTCTCCAACAAAGTCTGTGGTGTACGTCGCCAGACGAGTGAGAGCAAGGCGGAGCTGCTCCCGGACTGAGGCTAACTCCTGAGAAAGTGCGGAAGCAACGGCATCACTGTGACTAGCAAACTGGGCAGTGACCTGGAGCCTGGAGCTATCAGTCTCGTAGGTATCCATGTCACGGTGGATAGTGAAGTGAGCTCCTGCTGCCGTGATGTAACCACGGGGGATGTGACGAAAACTGGACTTATCAAACCCCCAGTAGTCAGCACGGAGAACGGTGACACTCACGTACGCTGCCTGCTGCACTGCCTTATCCACTGTGGACCCTACTGCCTCGTACTGGTGTGCAATGCTCCTGCCATCATCCGACAGAATGTAGACGATAGCCCGGTAGCAAGTCTGGTCACACTCTCGCTGGTGCTCGTAGACCTGGTACTCTGGTGCCCAATGGAACCCCAGAAAGGTAACCATGTCTCTCAGCAACTCCGGAAAACCGGCGGTGCTCTCACAGCGAGTCATGCGAACCACCTGCGGATAGTAGTTGAGACCCATCTGCAGATTATTTGGAAGGTTTTGATTAGACTCCGGTAGAAGGAAAAGGATGTGGAAAACAACAACAAGGTTCAATGGACGAAAAGGATGTTGAAAAGAACATGATATCGAAGCAACATCGGGAAAACGAGACCAAAAAAATCCTGAGGTACTACAGAGAACCCAAAACACGTGAAATCCTAACTTGAAAGTTTAGGTGAGATCAGAAAACAACGTTGCGCTTCCTTACCAGAAAAGGGTGGGTGGGTGGGGAAAGAAGAAAAATGGCAGAATTCCTACTCTCACGTTTCATTTTTCCTATATAGCTACAAAATAGTTTCTAGACTCAACTGCGACCAGTAAAAAGGGATCCTACAGGCAGACAGGCTCTGATACCATTTGTCGCACCCTGGGTTTCTAGAGGATACTCTTCGCACGAACTGGAAGTCAGGTGCTTGGATTATGGGGCAAACAAGCTCCCACGTCCCAGCTTCCTGGTAGGCCTGCGCTTATGCGCGACAACACAAGCCCTGCTTCCACCGTCGAAGTAAACTATCCGCTAGGAACCTAAAGGCACTACTGTCGACGTACTTCATAATCAAACACGCACGGTACGTCAACAGTTTGGTACGAATGATAGCACAGAATGTCTCTAAGACACAAAAGAATGAAATAAGTGCAACTGGCCTTCACTAAGGCAGAAAATATCGAATACAGTCATCCAGAGGACACATGTCCCAACATATCATCCATTACAACAGCGGAAGCAATCAAAGGGGTCTGAGTACAGACAAATCCATGGCTTAAGAAGCCGGAGAAAATAAAGAAAAGCGAAGCCCATCCACGAAGGTCTGGATCCTGCCCTGGTCCAGCTAACTACTCGTCTGCAGCGTCGTCGAACTCCACAAAGTAGCCATCCTGGGAAGCATCGTAGTCGTAGTAGTACTCTACGTAAACCACAGCCCCAACGGGGTCAGTACATCCAAGTACTGGCAAGCAAGACTCACAGTTCATCACGGAGTTACCCGTCAACACAAGCTTTGATGCTTGGGATCAACGGAAGAAAGGGGTGATATAAAAGTTGCTGCTGGCTGCACTAACCAACTACAGAAATATCTACAAGTTCCGGCTAACAGAAAAGATAAGATCGAGGATTGTAACCAACTGAAAGATAACTTCAACCAAACCCATCCTGGATCTCGCCCCTTATCCAAAGAAGCAATCCGAGGATAACTCACACCGTTATGATAAGGTGAATCAAATTATTGTGTGAATAACCTATTACTAGTCATGTTATTAATCATTGGGTGAAACATGATTGATCATTATGTTGAAGTTGTCCTGAGTACTTGTTAGCCAGTACTTTCACCAAGTAATCCATAACCGCGGAAAACACGGCTTCTCGAGAAGATTATCCCTGCAGGGTTGCACCAATTTGGCCGTACACTCATGAATATCCCGCCAGATGGGATGCCTCCCACCAAGCGGGGCACTCAACACAACCAACCATTCCTCGCATCAAGCCCAAAGAACCTTGGGCGCACGGCTAATCAAGCCCAGAAGAAAATGGACCATCATAGCACTCTAAGACCGTGTCCCCCTATATGCCGACTACGAAAGTTCCACCCTGCGCTGGGCTCGCAAAAACATGCATGCGGCAAATGGAAAACACGAACTAAATGAGGCGATTTGGACGAGATGCGAATCAGGTCAAGTTGAGGGGGGCGCCCATACTCGCTTCCCAAATGCGGGTAGTGCGCTCATCATGGATCAGTAGACAAGACCCTTTTCCTATTAGGGTCGACACTAGCAGGCTCCAAAACCACTCATGGGCCTCCTGCCGGTGCCTTATCATCAAATTATTATTACCATTAGCAATTAACAGGATTGATTGATTAATAACGAGCCCCGGTACAAGATAATAAGATAGTAACAGTAGTAACCGACAACAGACCCGAGTAAAAGCAACCCTAAGCATGCTAGATAATACTAAGGCACAAGCAAAGGCTGTAGGTATGGAGATGCTGGCAATATCATGGCTCAAGGTATCATGTGATGGGTTCGGAGGACAAGCAACGATACATAGGGCTAGCAATAGTAGACAAAAGATAGTATCGACAACAAGTGTGGAAAGGAACTCAATGATTCATGTGAGTGATAACTTGCCTGGCAGCTCAGCCTCGTACTGGGCTAGGTCCTGAGTAGTGGTGTCGTAAGGCTCGTCGGTACCAACGTCGTCGTCTAATCGAGAAGAAGCAAAACAACAACGAAGGAAGACGGGCAATCAATACATGGCATAGGTGCACAAACATTGGATGATGCATGTCATGTTTAATAGATGCACCAAAATAACTTGCTTGACATGAACCACAAGTTTAAATGGATTCCATATGCAAAAGGGGCATATGGAAGCCCATGCTTTAGAGTTGAATTAGTTGTTCTATCACTAAGCATCATGTGTAGGTGACTTAGTATGATGCATGCATGATGAGGAACAATAAGATAACAATTTAATTGCAATTGGAATGATAGTTAATCATTTTAGAAAACATTAACAAGTTTGGAATTATTGGTACCTAATGGTGTTGAACAAGTATTGATTGTTTTCAACAATCTAAAGTATGCAAAACCAATTACAAATTTTATATTTGAAAAGTTTATCAAATTTTAGTTGGATTGCATGTTTCACAATTTGAAATTGGACTTTGGATTAATTAGTTATGAATTAAACAATATTAAACAATTTTTAATTGAATTAAACAAGAATTAAATAGTTTAGGCAATTTAAATTATTCAAAACAGAAAACAAAATCATATTTGAATAGAGTATTCAAAATGGTGTGAAAAACATATTTTATTTGTATTATTTGAAAACAGTATGAATTAGTTATGAATTATTTCAAATTGCATTTGAATTATTTGAATTTGAAATTTAAATGAATTTTGAATATTCAAAACAGAACACAAATTGCATATTTGGAAAGTTTGTAAAATTTGGATCAGAATAGACATCAAGTTTGTATGTATTGGATTTATAAAATAAAAGTTATTGAATTTTGAAGTTTATAGTTTATTCTGCCCATTTAAAAAGATTTTGGAAATTAACAGATTGCGTTTTTACTTTTGTTACCGAGAGGGGCTATACCCGCTGCCACTGCTCCGCGGGTCCAGTCCAGCGTGGCAGCCACGCAGGCGCCAGCGTGGACAAGGAGGATAAACCAGCAGAAAAAAAAAAAGGGGGGGGGCGGACGCGCCCGCGGGGGTTCGACCCCGGGACCTCTGGACCGCGCGCAAGGGCCTGGCCAGATGCGCTAGCGCTTCGATTTGTCAGAGTACAGGTGCGACGGAGGTTAACGTTCAGGTAAAAGAGATAACTGAACTCAGTTCGTTTCTGAACTTTCTCCCGTTTGCAGGTACGAGTACTGCATCTCTATGCAGTCGCCGGAGCGAGGCGGACGGCGGACGGCGGCCGGCCGCGGTGGCGCGCCGCCGCGTGCGGGGTGGTGCGCGTGCGCCCGAGGCACTGAGAGAAGAGAGGATGACGGGGTCAAGGACCTCACCTCGGGGGCGGACGGAGCAGGTCGGGCTGTTGCAGGAGGCCGGCGGTGGCGAAGATCTTGACGGCGGCGGGGCTACGGCCAACCTCCGGTCTCCGCTCCTTCACGAGACTCGAAGAGGAACTCGACACGGTTCCATTCCAAGGCTCAGCTGCCCCTCGCGGTGAAGGTGTGGCCGGCGACGAGACGGGGAACAGGTGGTCTGCGGTGGTGGTTTCAGAGATCGCCGGGGGGTTCAGAGAAAAAGCAGAGGCTTGGGGGGGAAGAGGAAGGAGGTTGGCGGCGCAGAGGAGAAGGGTGGAGCTAGGGTTGAGTGGCCGGAGGGGGCCGTGGTGCCTTTTATCGAAACGGGGGAGTGGTACGGCGGCCATCGGGGAGGTACAGGAGGCGATCAACGACGGAGGTGCTCTCGTACAGATGACGTCAGAAAAGAGAGAGGAAGACAGCGACGCGAGGAAGGGTAACGGGCCAGGGGGAAAAACGGGCTGGGCCCTTAGCTGCTTTGCTGCTGTTGCTCTCCTCTATGTCCTGTTTTTATTTTTTTTTGCACTGTTTTTTTTTTTTTTGTAGATTTGCTTTTGGATAAATTAGATAGGTTTTAGTGTAGATAAAAATTTGGGAAAAATTAGGTGAGCTTATTAAGTTAAAAGAAACCATTTGGTAGTTTAGGTTTTCAAAATTTCAACTGTTTTATTGCTGTTTCAAAATTGAACCAAAATAAATGAATTTTGCCATATTAATTATTATTTAGAAAATAGGTTGTTTTCAATAGGGTTTACCCTATAGTTTAGAATGTTTGATGAATACCAAAATGTGTTGAACACTAAGGATTCAAAAGGATTAATGAATTGAGATTTGTTTTGAGTTTGGAAAATACTTGGAAATAAAAGATTAACTTGGTTAATTGCTTTTAAGCAACAACTTAAAAGGTGGATTAAAAGGGATTGCTTGGAAACAAAGAGGTTTTTAAGTTTGCAATTCTTTAGTTGAAAGGCTGTAACAGACAAGTGTGAAAACAGTAATTGAAAACAAGTTTGAAATTCATATGAAAACAATGCAATCATAAATGAAACTGAGAATGATGCCATGATGCATTGCATAAATTAAACAAATAAATAAAAACAACTAAGGTTTTCATACTTGGATGTTACAGACTTATACTTGTTTTCGCTTTGAAATGCGACCCGTCGTGAACCACCACCATCTCCCCCACAATCAATGAAAGCACCGTTGGGCCTAAATAGAGGACCATCAAGCCACACGAGCTGCTAGCGTTGCTAACAATGCTGCACTCCAACATATAAAGCTCCAACAACCACAACCCTCAAAGAAGAAAAGGCGTGAAGAAAAACCAACCAATACTGGCCAAAACCTCTATGTTTTGTCTGTTTGCAAAAGACTCGTTTTGCCCTGTTGGCTAAGCATTGCACCTTTTTATGTTCCCTTTTAAGAGACCAAACAAGAGAAATCCCCTTTTAAAAAGTTATATACATCCCTCCTCTGGAGGAAGATGCAAAAAGAATGTCTTCACATGCCATGATGTGCAACCCCCTCAAAAAGCCAATCCGAAGAGCACAATTCAATATGCGACGTACGATGACGCTAGTCGTATCTTGTCGGACAAACATAATTAAATAGAAAGCTAACAAGACTAACATGATTGGTCTAATCTTAGGTTGACACCTAACCAAATCATGCAACCTACTGACAACTCTTTCTAAACCAAGGAATTAAGTGACTTGCAACATCTTTTAATCTAGTGGTAAAAGGGAGAAGTCACGAGGAAATAAGATGATAACCTATTCGTTTACTAGTCAATAATATATCGGGTGTATCTACTTTGGAAACCAAATCTTAGTAGATATTGTAGGTACTATGAGATTCGGGGTTTAGAAGTTAAGTGAACGATGAAATGGTTATGATAGATCTAGAAAACAACAGTTTTCCTGTTTTTGTTTCTTTGTGTGCTCTTGATTGAAATTAATTTGTGTTTTATTCAGTCTTGCTTCCTAACTTATATGGAGTTGTTAGGACTTGTTATTATGTTGTTATCTTACAATAAATCTACCCTAGAAAGTGTGTCCATGATTGGAAACTCGAATAAGAATGAAATAGCGTTTGTTACCTTCTAGTTTATTAATTGGAAGTATTGTGAGAACTAGATCTGTGTATACTTTCTTAGTAGATTTTGTGCTATGTTTTCTTTTAGTACAGTACCATTTAGGTACTGTTATTTAGATGCTTGTACCTATGTTAGCTTGCATGTCTCTTAATAATAAAGCATGTGTAAGCAGTACTATCAATATGCACTTGTATTGTTTCACTAGATTAAATAGCCTTATATTTTTATCTTGTATGCAAAGTTTTTCATGAGTAACCAGAGGCTTAGTACCTATTATTACTTGGTATTAGTAGTCCATATCCCACTGGTCCCATTGCATTTTTGCTTGAGGATGAAAATCCCCAACCATACACATGTGTAAAAATAGCATGTTTCACTATGTGATTGATTTCTATTTTCCAGCATGGAAAATATAATTGTTTCTATTCACCTATGCAAGTGAGAAGTTTATTTCTTATTAGTAAATACTAATATGTTTAGGGTGATCCTTTTGTTAGCATAATATTCCTTAGGGGTATCATGTTAAGAAATGTTTCACTATCGTGTGCTAAAATTAAATTGTTCGCAAATAAAATAAATTCCTCTTGATTGGTAGATTGTTTGTGAATGGTTTTAAATTGAGTGTATGGATTTTTGAAAATATTTAGATAACTTTTCATGAATTGCATAGATACTGGTTGTGTGAGGTATACCTTGCTTGTTTGCTATTAATTGGTTAAAGAAAACAGAAATTGCTAGAAGAAATTTTTGCATGATAAATGGTTGATCCATAGAATTACTTTGGTGTTTCTGCTTACTAACATGAGTAGGATTGATGTACTGTTATTAGGTACACTTATATTCATGACTTGCTTGTTTAAGTTTAAACATCATGATAGCATTGTTTGCTTCTCTAGAGTGAAACTAGTTTCACCACTAGAAAATGGTGATTTTTGCTCTAGTATTACCCTCTTTTTATTTTAGGAGTATATGTGTTGATATAGCATGTTTAGGAAGTTATTACTTCTGTTATCATTCCATGAATTATTTAGTTGCATGTTCTATGGTTATAGGATATGATTATCTCTTATAGCATGCTGGTGTAGATTTTTCATACTAGTGTGTTATTTGTGCAGTCCTGTTATTTTTATGCCTGGGTATTACGAGTTTTATCTTGTGTGAAGATGGTATTTTAGAGTATATTTATGATTTAATTCATTAGTTTTTAGCTACTGGTTGTTTGCTAATTGTTCATGATTGATGGATTCCAAAACCTCTACTAAACAATAACCTAGTGAATAAATAGTCTATTCATCTGTGGTGTTGTTTGCTTGCTTATTGGATTTTGTTTAAATGTTTTACCTTAGCATAAGTTTATACTTGTGTTATGATTGTGCTTAAGAGTATCTTAGGAAACTAAAACATCCAACTAAAATCATGAACCTATTAAGTGATAGTTGCTTGTGGGAAGTAACACCCACTGCCGTGGCTATTGTCCTGACTGTTTGTTTTACCTTAGCAACCTAACCTTTGCAGCCACAAGCTATATTTCTAGCTTATTATATACCTTGTTATGAGAGTGGTACACCACTCCATATGTGGTATGTAATATGTGGGATATAGCTAGGAACTCATGTAAAAATTGACGGTACGTTTCCAGGTAGTTCTGCACTAACCTTAATTTTGTAGTGACGTTATCAGAAATTTTAAAAATTGGCGATTGAGTAAATTGACAGCTAGAGAATTTTTTTTTAAGACGGGTGTTTGGATCTAAGGTTTTCAGTATGACACCCAACTCCCGTGAAAAGAATTTGCTAATTTAGGGAAGTACCCGCCTCCCAAGAAAAGTCAAACGGGGGAAGCACCTGCACTCCAACACTAACATTGTGTTTGTTGTCCCTCCCTTAGTCCTCGCTTGCGAATCTCGGGGACGAGATTCTTTTTAAGGGGGGAAGACCTGCCACATCCCAATTTTGGAATACCTGATAACATAGTTGTTTTGCTAATTGCTTGACAAATAAACCTTGGTTGTGTTTGTTTAAGTGCAACTAAACAAACTATTTATATAAACTTGCTGAGGATAAATTCCTTCTAAGCTCAACCCACTCAAACCTTGGAAGCATATTATCATGTTTCCAAAAACCTCAAGTTATTAATACATGGCTAAGAAATTGAAAAAAAAATATTCAACATATTGTTCCAATGACCTTGGCAATATTTTCTAAAGTAAATATTGATCAAAGAGTTTTCCAAAACTATCTTATGAATCCCATACTTGTTGAATATTATTTCAAGGCCTAAGTTAAGAAGGAGGAAACACTTAATAAATTTCCCTAAGAGATTACAGGAAAAAGAGGCATTCTTTGATGCTTCACCAAAATCTTATCAAATGTTTTTCCAACCTTGCAAGATTAAAAACAAAGGTATTGGAGAGCATTGACTTGCTATCCCTAGTCACATAAATATTTTGGCAAAGCATTGTTAAAGAAAAGCCAAGTGCCTTATTAAATTGAATTTCCAATCTTTCCAGAAACAGAAAACTCAAACAAGTTACTATTGGAAACTTTCTTCAAATGATCTGAAATTGATACCAGTGCTTAGTTATATCAAAAAAGGAACACACACAAGAGGAGACCAAAAATTGAAGCCATTAAAGCCCTGAAAACATGTTTTTTCTCCACAACAACAATTGAAATTTTGAACAAGTTTGTTCTACAAACTTTTTAAAAATGCCATGAAATAAATACCACATGCTCTATCACATAAATAAGGATGAAAACCAAAAGGGCACAAGTTTTTGAATAATTTAAGTTGCCAAAAACCCCTGTTTTCTAGACAGCACCTTTTAGAAATTTGAAAAAGTTTGTTCTATTAAGTAACTCTAAATGACTTGAATTTTATAACACACAAGGAACACACCAAATAAGGAATTTGTGCCAAAAATTATCATTTTTGGAAGCTCCTAAGTAGTCTAATAAATTCAATGTCCATTTATGTAAGAATTCAAATTTGAACAACTTTGAATTATCAAGTTTCTCCAATTGATCCAATTTTCACATATGTTGTGCATCTCAACTAATAAGAATTTTGGGCAAAAGGAATTTAATTTTAGACTTTGTTTTCCTAGTGAAAATATCTTTTTTCAGAGAGGATAGGGACTTCTTTGTAAATAGCCAGGGGCCTAAATGTAATCCGAGTCACCTTCTTCAACCTAGCCTCTCTGTAGATACAGAGCACCTACGCCATTGCCTTTGAGTGGAAGGTTTCCTCGAGGATAAGAGACCCCCCCATGTGCTTGTGTCCCCTATCACCCCCTCTCTCTCCCCCTTGAGCTCTCCTCTCTCTCTCTTCAATTTCAAGCCCAAACCAAAACCCTAGGAGAACCTCGCCGTCGATTGGGCCGTGTCCTAGCTCGCCGCCGGCCGCCGAGTGGCCCATCGTCTCCGCCTCGTCGAGTTTGCCCTCTCTGCAGAAGGAATCACGGCGGGATGGCGCCGGGAGCCCGCGCCATCCTTTTTCTTCTTCGGCTCCGAGAGGACTCCGGCGAGCCATCCCCGTCGCCCTGAGCCTCCTCCTCCTTCTCCGAGCATCCCCTCGAGTTCAGGGTGAGCACGCGAACCTCCCGGCCCCTTTTTCCCTCTCCCTCTCGCTCTAAATCGTGGCCGCGCCGTGGACGCTGTCCGGCCGCCGCGCGTCCTCGTCGCCGGCTGCCCTCCGGTACCTCCCAGGAAACGAGAATGTGCGTATTTGATTCCCCGCGTCGAGAGCTTCGTGTATATGCTTTGGATTCGCGGTTTGGTGGCCGAAATCGCCGGTTAGCACCTCGCCGGAGCCGTCCCCGTCGGCGAGGGGCGTCACGCTGACGCCAGCAGCGCTTGACCCCGCGCGGGAGCGGTCAAACCCGCGCGTGGGCCTCGCCTCTGCTCGCGTGGCTGCCGCGTGGCCGCTGGCACGCTGGTCAGCGTCTAAAGCTAGATCTTCCCGCGGTGTAGATCGACCAGGCCGGCCCATTTGGTGAATCTAGCCCACCAGCAGTGTTTTTTTCCTTTAATTTTTCACAGAAACAGACATGTTTACTTTAGGGCTTAAAAACCTATCTAAAAGATGATTTTGAGCAAGACAAAATTCACAGACGTAAAACAACAAAATCTAAACCACCTCCAACTTTTAGATCTACATTTGGATGAATATTTTTAAAACAAAAAATGTTTTGGTAACAGGTACCAGAAACAGAAAAATGAGCACCATTTTAATTTCACAACTCCAAATGAGGTGTATCCAATTGAATTCGAAAGCCCTTGAAATTACCTAACAGGACCAATTAACCTTCCTTTCAAATTCCTAGTATTTTTGAAATGGCATGCAATTTGGTAAAACACCATAGAGCACTTTGGTGATTTTTATAAACAAATTAAAAATGATTTTTGATGCAAACTCAATTGGATGGTCTTGTATATGTTTAGGGCTATCCAAACCTAGATGGGTTTAATTTTTAGAGCATCATAGAAAATTTGGTGGACAGATCTTTAAATTGCTTGTTTCTGCCATTTTGGCATTTTAAGTAATTAAATTGTGTGAATATATTTTTGTGTTGCAATGTTGTTTTCTAGCATGTACAAGTGGTGTGAACTTGTTTTCTAAGTTTTACTTAACTATTTTAGCATGTTAGATTGTGTGGACTTGAGTTGAGAAGAAATAGGATTTTGTTAGTAGCATATGTTTATCTCTAGTTTATAGTTGCATATAGTTTTTGAGTGATGAATTGATGTGCAAGCACTTGGATTTTTGATTGGATCCAGTACCAGGTTGGTACTTATTTTGTGTTGTTATCACCTATACTAGCTTGCATTTGAGTTGGTAGAAAAGCATGAGTAGCTTTGCAATCACTATGCAAATGTTGGAAAAATTCTCTCATGTGTAGAATTTTTGGCACAAACATTTTTGGTTGTGTAGGCACATATTTTTGGGTTGTGTTCATAGGACAAGTAGCATTTTGATGATGTTATTATGAGTACTTGACCCCTAGATTTTTCACTTGTGTGAAAACAATAGCATGAGTAGCATTACCTTGCTTATTTTTGCATCCTATTATTTTCTACTAGTATTGTTATTGCACTAGATGCTAGTTTAGGTTTTTGTTAATTTTTAGCAATTGGACCAGAGGCATTGTGACCTCTTAATGTTTTGATATGATAGTGGAAAACCCACTGGTGTCATTGCATTTTTGGTGGAAACATATTTTCCCCACACTAGATGTGTTTCTTTTATATAGTTCTCTAACTATTGAGTGCCTAGTATTTTTGCTTGGGATTTTTAGTGCTAAATGAAAATTTGTATGCTTATGTTTGTAAGTGGTTGTAATCATGTGTGGCTTGCTAGGAAAAATCCATCTTTGGAGTGTTGTTTGATTCCTCTAGTAATGCCCTTTTATTACCACTAGTATGTAGGAGTTGCCCTGCAAATTGATGCATTGTTTTGTCAAAAGGGATATTTTTGTTATAGAAAGTATAGATGTTTTTCACTCCTGTTTTTATGACATAGACCCTCTGGTTGTATTTCAATTACTTGATTGAAATGCATCCATTGATTCTTCATGTGTGAGTAGTACTAGTTTCCTTAGCAGTTTTTGTATTGAATTATTTTTCCTGCCAACTTGTGTTTGGTGGATATTTGTGGATCCTTGCATGAGGACATGTTTTCATTCCCATTATGATAACATGGTTCCTTGTTTGCATTTTATTACTTTACTTATTATGCTTGCTTGCATAGCAAACCCTGAGTAGAAGCATGTCTATAGGATTCCTCCTTTTTAGTCATTGTTTCTATTTTTCTCACTATGAGAAATTGTGTGTTTTGTGATGAGTCCATTACCTTGTTACACTTGTGTAGGCTCACTGATTTGTAAAAGTAACTTTTGCAAATCATGTGTTTCATTTATTCTTGATGTCAATTTAGACTCAGTAGAATGGCTACCCTTTTCTTTTTGTGGTTTGGTTGATAGACCCATTGCCATGATTATTTTTGTGCATGTTTTATATACTCTTAGTAGTCTCACCCTGGTGAAACTAAGTTTATTTTGGGTTTATTAATATCTTGGTATGAGAGTGGCACACCCACTGAATCCATGATATTGAGGTTGTGAGATATGTTCCTCCAACCTTGAGCTGTCTTATTAAATGGCATTTCTGCCAAGTGTGTTTGTTTGATTGTTTGCCTAAATTAATAATTGTGAGATTGGTTATTATTAGTTTCCTCGCTGTAGGTATTGTTGTGTATTGTTGCTTGCCTTGATTGGTTCTGAATGTGTGTCCTTTATTCTTTTTACGATGTTAGAAAACGAAGAGGAAGGAAGTGTCGTCAAGCTCTGTTTCAAGTTCCAGTCACTCCAAAACCAGGGACACAAGGAGATACCAGGCAAGCCATCCTGATGCTTGCTGATACAATACTTATCATTATGTATCATGCATGTTTTACCTCTGAAGTTTTACAAAAACTTGATTATCAAAACTATTTTTTATGTGGCTATTACTACTATACTAGTATATAGGTTACTATTATGCCAGTAGTTAAAACTTGGTAATACCAATCCCATAAGCCACCATATGGTATTTATTACCATCAAATATACTAGTCCCTAAGTGGACACCCTAAAATTGTGATTCTACAAAACAAAGGCTTTACGGAAAAACCCGGAGAAAAGGCGGATCCTTGTTCTCCGGAGGAATGTGGAAGTGGTCATTTTTGAGAAAGTGGTGTTTTCAAAAATGACACATAACCTAGTCTTCGCCGGACAACCTTTACCGTACTGCCACCCTACCCCAACATGGGCACGGGGCTTAACTTGAAGTTTGTTCTTATCAGTGTGTGCTATCAGAATGTGCTATAGGGGATGCGATCCCCTGAACCGAAATGTTGCCAAGTTTTAAAACAAGCGACATGCAAAGTGTGGGATTAATTTTCCCTCCGGATGCAGCAGTTGGGGCTCCTGGCTTGGCAGGGATTAGCTCGGTGCCGGGGAGCGGACACTCGACTAAGAGATAGACATATACTAGCTTGAACATAGTGAATGGTTATGATCAGATACCTGATGTTTACATATTGTTGTTACAGTCCGTGGTTGTTTCACGGCAGGTCTACTGGATCTGGTGGATGAGTACACCTCTGCAGAGTACAACTTTTTCGAAGAAGCCGCGTCCTCGGATATGGACAGTTGAATGGCCATGTAGTTAGCATTGTGTCAATGTTTTAAAAAGGGGAAGTTTTTGAAAGGGAATTTTGGAAAGGAAGTGTTGAACTTGTGAAGTTCGGAAAGGAATGGAAAATTATACCGTGGAGGTATCGTCGATGATGAAAAGCCAGATGATGTTATACAAAACAAAATGTTTTGCAAAGAAAATCTTTTCTACTCTAAGCAAGAATTCTGGGAACTGATTCCAAGAAGTTTTGCAAAGAGAAAATATTCTCTAACAAAGTTTTACAAAACCTCTTGTACATGTGATATCTACAAGAGAAATAAAACTATATTATTTTCTTCTGAAGTATCTTCTTCAACGAAGACACAGATTAACCTGAATGCAACTGTGGTGTCATCATATATGAACACCATTGGTAGTGAACCCTATTTATAGCCTACCTATTCCACCATATAAGCATATTTGCATGTTTGGTAAGTGACATGATGGATGTCTTGCTGAGTACATTCAAATGTACTCATTATGGTTTCGCCCCTGGTATCTACTTGCCAGACTTTGAGAAGGAGCCTCCGAAGGAGATCTATGAAGAGAAGTACGGAGTTGACAGCTTTGCGAACTAGGATCGTCTCCGGGTCAGCAGCCTGTAGGTTAAGGCGTGACTTGGGCTCAACTACGTTGTGTTTTTAATTGTCTTCCGCTGTGTTTGTTAAGTTTCCTGCCCTTTGTGGCAGTTGTGTTAGACTTGATCATGTGATCATTTTTGTAATACCTTTATGTATTCGTGTAATGGATGATGTATTTCTGTGTGCCAACTTTGTATGTTGTTCACGACTGATCTTTCTGGGATCGTGAATGTATGCATACGGAGGGTTTCAGACTGCCGGTCTGGGGTCCTTACACCTTGTGGTTATTTAGCAGCATGATTAGCCTCAAATAGCTGAGAGTGTTTAATGTTCCATTGAAAGAATCATGAGTTCTTATTGTCATATGGAAGCATAAATTTGTGGTGTTCTCCTTTGAATTTTTTATTTGGTTGACTTGGCGTATGCTCACACCATGTTTATGACTATGAATCACTTATAGCCTCCATGATCATTTAGTTTTTTAACTTGTGGTACCACTTATGCTATGATGTTTATGTCGCTATGCATGATTATGGCTCTTATGATCTCTTGATTTGTCGCTCCCAGTCTTTTGCTAGCCTCCACATGTACTAAGTATGAGTTCTACTCATGCATCCGACTCCCAAAAACCAAAGTTTTCCCACTGTGTCCACCATACCTACCTACATGTGGTATTTAACCGCCACTCCAAAGTAAATTGCTCATGTGTTACCTTTAGAACTTTCACAATTACTCATGTTTTGTGCTCCTGTTTTAGCTCATGAGGACGCAAATAGAGAATATTTATCTCACATGTTGATTGGACTTTCACACCCTGGACTAGTGGCTTCATCCTCTTATCCAATGACAGAAGAGCTGGCAGCGGGGTGCCCAGCCCCAAATTAATAACAACAAATTCTCTTAACTATTTTTGCCCCTTATTTACCAGTCAAAGCATAATCGTGTAAACAAAAGAGAAAGAGGGATGAGCTTCTACCAGATGCGCCCTTCTATGGGAGCCTTTCTTGTGTAGTCTAGTTGGCTTGTGATGTACTGTATTTTCTGTTTACCATTCGTTGACATAAGCATACACCTCTCTAAAATATATAGACACTCATCCACGTATGTGACTGTTGGCAGGCACCCGAGGATTCGGTTAGCCATGGTTTGTGTAAGATGGATGGGAGGAGTGTCAAGCTTTTTATACCTCTGTTTAATAAAATAAAATCTCTAGCACATGAGTGATCCATACTCCCCTCTGCGAAGGGACTTTCTTTTACTTTTATGTTGAGTCTCCATCTTCTAACTTTATGCACAATTGAAAGAGCATAGTTGCCATTCTGAGTTTTATGTGCATTTGTCCCAGAAACATTATTAATTGATTCATGACGTATTATTGCCTGTTCTCTAATTATTTGGTCTAGTCTTCCTCGTGAACTTTGAAGGTGTCTTGGCATTTATGTTTTGCCCCACTCTTAGGGACTAGCGAAATATCGCTTTGCCATGTTTTCTCTATACTTGAAATAAACGAATATATTTCGTTGCAATGTTATTCATGATCTTTTATTTGTGCTACATCGAATGATGCAAGGTGATTGCTATGCTTTATTATTAAAATTCTATTTATCATGCTTGTGTGTAAGTTCTATGATCTTAGCTTACTGATACTTTTACATTATTGATGATCAAGTTTATGTTGGTAGCATGCCACCTCAGAAATTATGTGTATTTATCGTTTACCTACTCGAGGACGAGTAGGAACTAAGGTTGGGGATGTTGATACGTCATAAACGTATTCTTAATTTCTGATGTTCCATGTTTTTTTCATGTTGTTTCCCACATGTTTGCTATACATTTATGTCCTTTTTATCGATTTTCTGCACTAACCTATTGACAAGATGCCACAAAGGCAGTTCCCTGTTTTCTACTGTTTTTTAGTTTTAGGAAAGTTGTTTTGGAAATATTCTCGTAACTGGATAGTTCGAAGTCCGGGGTCGTAGAATTCCCGAAGGTTCAACGGAGGCCCGAAGAGACCCGGAGGTCGTCCACAGGGGGCCACACCATAGGGGCAGCGCGCCCCCTAGCCGCGCCATGGGGTGGTGTGGGGCCCCCAAGCCTCCACCGCCTTTGCCTTTTGCCTATTTATACTCCCGAGGCGTAAACACTAAAGAGATCCCACTTCGTCCCGAAAAACACTCGAGGCCGCCATCATCGTCATCCCGAGATCGGGAGGGTTCTGGAGCTCTCCCCGACAACCTGCCAGAAGGAGAATTCATCACCGGAGGGGTCTACACCACCATGCCCTCCTCCGAAGTGATGCGTGAGTAGTTCATCCTTGGACTACGGGTCCATAGCGGTAGCTGGATGGTTGTTCTCTACACTTTGTACGTCAAGTTTAGATCATGTGAGCTGCCTCACATGATCGAGATCATCTTTATGTAATGCTACATGTTGTGTTTGCTAGGATCTGATGAATGTTGAATGCTATGTCTTCTGATTATCAATCTATCATGTTATCTTCATGCTTATATTATTTTTGATCTTGCATGCTCTTATTTATTAATAGATGCTCTGGCCAAATAGATTCTAGTAACTCCAAGAGGGAGTATTTATGCTCAATAGTGGGTTCATGCCTCCTTTGCATATGTGCTCGAATGACAGAAACGTGACGAATGGAGGATGTGATATTGCCATTAGGGAGAAAACAACGGTGTTTACCTATTTTAGATTGTTTACATTCTCACTTTGCTTAAGGTGATAATCTGTTGCTAGCAACTTAATACCCACCGTTTGTTCAGATGATATTTGGAGGGTGGATTATTAGACATAGATGCAGTTGGATGCCGGTCTATGTATTTTGTTGTAATGCCCGCATGAATCACATAGTAATCTGCATGTATTGCATATGCACGACGGTGCATCCTTCATTTCTTTCAATTGCCCAGCTGTAATTTGTTCACCACACATGTTATTTATCTTTCATAGACAGACACCACCAGGGAACTGTGGAGCACGGTCCATTTTCTCATACTGATAATACACACACTTCTTATACTATTTTCACACTGCTTTCATACTTCTGCTACTGATTTCATATTGTTTAACTACTGTTTTCCGCACCATACATTTAACCTCTTTGTGTTCAGCAAACCGGTGAGATTGACAACCTCACTAGTTCATTGGGGAAAAGTGATTTGATTGTGTTGTGTAGGTTCCACGTTGCTTCTGGACCGGTAGTGTGCCCTGCGACCTCAACTGTATCAACCTTCAGAGATTGCTTGTCCTCCTACTTGTGGATTCAACCTTGGTTTCTTTTCTGAGGAAAAACTTGCTGCTGCACTCTTCACAACCTTTCTCTTGGGGTTTACCAACGAGGGCATCAAGGCTCCATTAAGTTTTATGGCGCCGTTGCCGGGGATTTCAAAGTCGTCATCAACAAGAAATCTCCAGTAAACTACACGCCACAAGCCAAAACCCGCAAGGTGGGTTTCCCTCGATGGATTCGGTGAAGGCGTCGGGCATCCTCAACCGGCTGTGGAGGCGGCCGCAGATGGCCACCAGGAACTCGTGCGCTGGCACGTGGATGTCCTCCGTTCAACGGGGAAGGGAGTTCCCCATCACGCCATGACCACGAGGCGCATGGCCGCCGTGGCCGCGCTAGCCCCGAGTGCTGGCTCCTGCCCGGGCGGCAGACCCTCCGGCTAATCCACGACAACCGCGGCGCACCGCGTGCTCCTCCGGGGGGAAACGCTGGAGTTCAGCGCAGAACCTCTGCCACGCCCTCCGCGAGCTATACTATTTTTTTCTCTCTCTTTGCAGGTGAAGAACGGGGAGAGGAGGGGAATGAAGGCGGTATTTAAATGGAGGGGGGTCATTCTCCTCCTGTTTATGCCGAGCAGAGGGAATGGTAGCGCTCCCATTTCGTCTTCTCGCTGGCTCGAGCACCAAGGCTGAAGGGGGAAGGTCCCGAGGGGGGACGTGACCTGACGCCATGGACCTGGCTTCTCTGCACCACCCGACCGGAGCTGTAATTGCGAGCAAGACGTTTTAGCCACGCGGAGAAGTTCTGGGACCTCCCACGAACCGTCTTGGGGCCGGGGGCTACTGTCGGACACACTGATACCAGGGTATCCTGGGCCGTCTGCTGTTGGCCGAGCCCATCTCGTACGGAAGGAGTCTGTACGAAATTACCTTGAGTGAAGGAAGCCTCCGTTCTGTCCCCACTAAGGCCGGCCCCTTGGGGAGGAGCCTCCCTCGATCTCCACCGTGCATCGCTAGGGGGGATCCCTGCCTCGCCCACGCTCCTCTCCAAAAGATACCCCGCATTCTGGGGGACAGCCCATGTGAGGGTGACGTCCCGAACTCTACGCGGATGACGAAGGCGCCCAGGGGGACAAAGCGACTTTGGCCGCAGTTGCCATTCTCGTGTATAAAGTATGGAGCAACGTTGCGCGCACCAAAGCCCGGCCCGACGCTTTCCTCTTTGGTGCAAAAAGACCAGTCCGCCGCTACTAGACGGAGGGAGCGTCACCGGTGCCCCCACTGTCCTGCCATGGACGGTGGTGACTGTCCTCAGCGACCGATTAAAGCCTGTACGGCAGAGCGCCGCAGTGTACTCTTTTGTCACCTTGTAGATTCCCTTTCCGACAAATGAGCGGAAAGAGGGCCGATTTCCAGTATAAGTAGGCTATCCTTGCGGCCGTAGAAGGGGATCCAAGATTTGAGTAACTAGGCCACGAGAACTCCATTGTACAGTACACCACGTAGTGCAATCAAATAGACAAACAAGAGTAGGGTTTTATACCATCACGACGGCCTGAACCTAGGTAAAACTCCCTGTGTCTCCATTGTCTTCATTCAAGAGATCCCATCCCGAAGGCCTCTGAGGTGCGAGAAAACGCGGTTAGCCCCAAGTGTTCTAACCTTTAGGGGCAACCCTGTTGTTGACAGAACAGCCTCTCCGACACAAGTGACCGGGTTAAGTAACCAATCAGTAAAAACTTTGAATCATGGATTATACTTTGTCACTTTACTTACTAGAGCAAGTGACCCAACACAACAAACGATCAGATAATATTTAGGAATAATAAGAAAATTTGGAAATATGAACTCCAGGCACGCATGCACAATCTAGTGTTCTGTAGCCTTCTTTGGCGAAAAGCATTCAGTTTTATAACTCCGAGCATGCATGCAGAATTCGGGTTAACATTGCAGCAAATTGTAAGATCATTGGGAAATAGAAAAGACGGAATATGCTTTGAGCAATAAAGACAGAAAAAGAATTTGCATGCATTTCCGACAACTTTATTTCGTGATCTCAATAATGTTTACATAGAATTGAACTAAGTATAGAAGGGACGTAACTGTTGGATGCTCCAAGGCCTGTTTGTCTCCCCTAGTTCTACATCTATGCTTCTTTTCCTCTTGCGATTCGAGTTTTTTGGGTCATCCTCTGTGTCCCGAACATCTATAAGGTAATATGATCCATTTTTCATAGATTTACTAATGATAAACGGTCCTTCCTAGATTGGGGCTAACTTGTGCTTTTTGTTCTGTATTACTCTTAGCACTAAATCACCTTCTTTAAAAGAACGGTGTTTGATTTTCTGGCTGAGATATCGCTGTAAACCTTGCTGCTAAATGGTGGATCTTTGCAATACAAGTTCTTGCTCTTCTTCTAAAAGATCGACGACATCCTGTCGCGCACTTTCGGCATCCGACTCAATGTATGCCTGCACTCTTGGGCTATCATGGATCATGTCCGTTGGAAGCATTTCTTCGCACCATAGATCCAGAAGAAAGTTGTCTGCCATGTTGATCTATTTGGCGTCGCTCGAATACCCCAAAGCACGGAAGGCAGTTCTTATACCCATGCTCCAGCTGCTCTATGAGGAGCAATTTTGAGTCTTGGGCGTATTCCTTGTAGGATTGAACTATTCATTCCTTCAACATGGCCATTGGATTGTGAGTGCGCTACAGATGCAAGATCTAGGCGAATTCCCGTTTGCCAGCAATATTTCGCCAGCTCTCCAATTGCAAGGTTTGTCCCGTTACTCGTGATTATGCTATGTGGAACGCCGTATCTCATGACTATGTCAACGACAAAATTTCTCGTAGTCACACCGTCAATTTTTTGATGCGTTTAGCCTCCACCCACTTGGTATACTTATCTACTGCAACGAGTAGATGCGTGAGTCCGCCTCTTGCAGTTTTGAACGGCCCCATCATATATATCCCCCAGACCACAAATGGCCATGTTATGGGTATAGTCTTGAGTGCTTGAGCCGACATATTTGTCTGCTTGGCGTAGTTTTGACATCCCGCACATGTATTAACTATGTCCTAAACGTCTGTCTTGGTTGTAAGCCAGAAAAATCCTCCCCAGAATGCTTTCTTAACTATGCTATTTGATTGAGCATGATGTCCACAATCTCCGGCATGAATTTCCTGCAGTATTTGTCTTCCTTTTTCCAGCGAAATGCAACGGTGGAAAATTCCGATAATACTGTGTTTATACGGGCAACCATTGATTACCGTGTATCCTTTGCATCGGCGCTTTATCTGCCTTCGCAAGACCTCGTCTGCTCTGTCCGAGAAATTTCGATCGACTAAGAAGTTAAGGTATGGAATTATCCAATCTGGGTTTACAAGCAGAACTTCCATTGACACCAAAACTAGGGGATAATCAACATCTACGCCTTTTATTGATGGTTCGTACAAATGCTGGACGAATACACCAGGTGGCAATGCTTTCACCCTTTCCAATCCCATTCGGGCTAAAGCATCAGCGTTCCAGTTTTCTTCCCTTTTGACATGATGTACCTCAAATCCTAGGAAGCAAATGGAAAACTCGTCGACTTTTCTTCGATATTTAGCCATTATGGGGCTTTTTGCAGCCCATGTCTGGTTTAGCTAGTGGTGTACTAGATCCGAGTCTCCATAACTAAGTATGTGTTTTATGCCTACTTGTTTGGCAATATGCATGCCATGAAGCAATGCTTCGTATTCTGCCACATTATTGTTGGCGTTGAAGTGTATTTGTAATACATACTCCATTGTGTAACCTTTTGGATATTTATCACCTACGCCAACACCTTTTTCATTTTGGATCCATGAAAATGTATGATCCATTATTCCGACTCCGGCATTGATGTGTTTTCCATGACTTCTATCCAATCAGCTACAAAATGTACCAACACCTGGGATTTAATTCCGTCTGGGGTTAGTACTTAATGGCGAACGCAGCAAGCTCAATGCCCCATTTGGCTTCTCTGCCAGTTGCGTCCGCATTGTTTATCATATCCCCTAGTGGTTCTTTGCTTACCAATCTTATGGAATGTCCTTAGAAATAATGACGGAGTTTTCGAGATGCGAAAAATACGCCATATTCTAGCTTTTTATAGTGTGCATATATTTGTGTTGACTTCCAGAATACTTCGCTGACGTAGTACACCGGGTATTGATCTGGAATACTTTGCTCATCTTTCTGCCTTTCCATGACTATCATTGCGCTTATAACCATGTTAGTTGCTCTTAAATACAGTAACATGAGTTCTTCGTCTTATGGGGATGCCAAAACTGGAGCTCTGATTAAAGTTTCCTTTAGATGGGTGACGTGGGGATGAATCCTGGACCTATCGGGTGAGGCTACCCGGTCCAAAGGCCCAACACCTAAGCCCAGAGGGAGGTGCCACCTACAGTTCTAGAAGGAAATATCAAACCCCGCCGAGTACGGTTTGAGACCTAGAGCTAGGGTTTGTAACCCCGCCAAGTACGGTTTGAGACCTCGCGACCTTTATAAGGCCAGGAGAACCACCGGGAGGGGGACCTAAGAAATTTCGCACCACCAAAGCCTTGAACTCGAGATCATACTCTTGAATCGAGCATACCCCATTGTAACCGATCTATTAATAATACAGATCGACAAGAGCAGGAGTAAGGGTTTTACCTCTACGAGGGCCCCGAACCTGGGTAAATCGTTCCCCCTGTTAGCTGACGATCGTCACCAGCGTCTACACGTTCTCCTAATCGAAACCCTACCGGTTCATCCGAGGGACTTGTTGAGAATACTATTCGACAACTGGCGCCGTCTGTGCGAACGGCGGGGGCTGGATCTACGGCTTCTTCGGCCTCATCATCGCCAACCTTCAGCTGGAGCCCCAGAACCTCGACATCAGCAGATCCGATCCGATTCAGGTCGATCATCGTCACGCCCCACTTGCCTGAATCGCGCCCGGTGTTCAGCGGATTGGAGAAAAGCGTCAGCCTGACGTTTGGGAGACTTCGCTTCCACGCCAACAAAGCAGGAATCCAGCACTTCCCCGAGCAAATCGATCTCGACAAATCAGACTCTGAGTCAGTCTCGGGCCCGGCGAATTTCGACTCGCTGTCCAACTATGCTGGTCGTGACCTAGCGCCCAGCGGCGGATCCATCTGCCCAGCACTCGGAACTTCCACACCATCGCTGCTGAGGAGCCTTCTCGGGTCGGCAAAACTTGTCAACCTACGCCTAGGACTCGCAGACCATATGTGCCGAGGTCTACATGGCAGGATCGACTGAGCCACTCGAAGAAACTGAAGACAGGCTGAAGGAGCGATAGCACATCAAAGTGTCGCGAGACACTTGGCTCAAGGAAAATATGGCTGTACATTCAGGCTAGCCGATTGAAGAAGGAGCCCCTGAGGAAGATCTGACTGCATACCACTATCATCTAGTGAAAGCAGCAGAATTGATGAATGAAGCTCGCAAGAATCTGAACGAGTGGAAGAAACTGGCGGACGAATCGAGTCTACGCTGCGCGGCGCTCTCCAAAACATATTCGGTAGGGAACAATCCCCCGAAGAAAAGATACGTCTCAAAGACCGCAGCCCTGGATCGCGAGTCTCTCAGCGGGATCAGAAAAACACTCGAGACATCCCTTATGCATGTCGACGACGACGACAACATGCACCCGACGACTCCCGCTGCCGCGGTCCTGGCAGCAGCCACGTACCTGCAGGAAAATCAGCCAGGAGAGAATGACCCCCGCGTGGAACAATATCGACAAGTCCAGATGGGGCTAGGCATGGCAGCCGCAGGACTTGCCGCTCAAGGCTGCAAGCACGCGACAACGCAAGAGACTGAGAAAACTCCTCAGAAGGACAGAGAAACACCCCGCAGACGCGGGAGCACATTACCTAGAAGGAAG
Source organism: Alopecurus myosuroides (assembly GCA_028641055.1). Taxonomy (NCBI): domain Eukaryota; kingdom Viridiplantae; phylum Streptophyta; class Magnoliopsida; order Poales; family Poaceae; genus Alopecurus; species Alopecurus myosuroides. Next base: position 143,199,644 of record CM054063.1, read on the forward strand.
GAATCAACTCGTCGCGCCTGAGGAAAGGAAGCCCGGCGTCGCGGTGATAGCCCGAGTAGCAGCGACGATAGCCCGAGGGATCGTGATCGCAGTCCACGGCATCATAACAGCCGCTGGCAACACCGCAACAAGGAGCCGCAGAAGGAGGACGATCGCGATAGGCGCGAACATAACACGCGATCTGACATCGCGCGGAACAAGGTCAACAAAGCCCGAGCGATCAGAAATCGTGCACGGTCCCTATCCACCTCTTCCGACGAATAAGCCTGTGGTGCGTTGTGATTTACTCGCGATATTCGTGAGGCACCATGCCCATAAGATTTAAGCTTACCACGGAGGTCCCAAAGTACGAGGGCTCGCTGGAGCCCAAATCCTGGCTATCGGATTACCTCACGGCAGTAAAATGACAACGTGGGAACAAGACAACGGCTATGCAGTACCTCAACCTACACCTTGTAGGCGCTGCGTGCAACTTGATCGAAGGATGACCGAGAGCGTGCTATGGATCATGGGACGATCTAACTTACGACTTCCGCAAAAACTTCGAAGCAACGTACAAAAGACCCGTGTCAATCGAGGAGCTACGGGCTTGTAAGAAAAAGAGTGGTGAGTCTACTCGCGAGTATATTAAGCGGTGGACCATGCTCAAAAATACGGAGGGAAACATATCGGAGGAAGTTGCAGTCGAAGCTTTCACCAAAGGAGCTCGACAAGCCGCCTTGAGAGAAAAGTTGGGGCGAGCCGCACCCAAAACCATCGAGGAGCTGATGGCCATAGCCGACAAATGGGCCAACGGTGAAGACTCCATGCGCAATGAGAAGGCATATTTTCCAGCACCCAAGGATGACCGCCATGGTGGAAAGAAAAAGAGAAAGCACTACGATCACGATGATCGAGAAGAATTGGTTGCGGCAGAATTTACAAGAAATCGCGACAGCGGACCTCGTGGAAATCGCGACTAGAAGCCAAAACCAGAAGATAAAACCCCTAGGAGGACCTTGACGGATATTGCACGCTAAATCTATTCACAGATAAGCGCACATGCAAGACCAAGGTAACCCACCTCCTCAAGGACTTCACGAAGAAAAAGAGAGCCGCAGTTAATCAGGGCTATCCAGAGCACCCAGGAGGAGGACATTAGGGTTTCCACCCGCCACAACCCCTACCTCCACCAGGACATCAAAATGTGGCGTTAGCCGTGCTACCAGCGCCACCCGCCGCAAACAAAGGAGGCAACGGGTATCCGAACGCAGCATGACTCCTCGTGATGATACAGAAAGTCTGCCCCTCCCGCAGGGCCCAGAAAACAAACACGCGAAGTGGTCATGGCTGTACAAGCTCCACCGTCCACACCTGAATACTTGAAGATGGCAGATAAGTCGATCACTTTCTCCAAAGATGACCATCCCCCTCGGGTATACCGACCAGGACACATCGCGCTTGTCATCCGGGCGCAGATAGGCAACTACGAACTTGCGTGAGTGTTCATGGACGACGGCAGCGGGATCAACATCATTTACGCGGACACACTCCGTAAGATGAACAGGACCCTGGACAGACTCGCAGAATCAGAAACATCCTTCCATGGGATAGTACCAGGGAAACCAGTCCGACCACTCGGAACAATCAACTTGGAAGTGGTGCATGGAAACCCAAGAAACTACATGCAAGAATTCCTCGACTTCGAGGTAGTCGACTGGCCTTCACAGTACCACGCCATTTTCGGCCGAACAGCGTTTGCGAGATTCATGGAAGTACCCCAGTACGCCTACCTGAAGCTCAAACTTTCGGGAAAATACGGCACAATCACCATAGATGGCGACTTCCAAAAGTCCGATAAGTGTGACATTGAGTTCAATGAGATAGCAAAATCTTTCGGGATGCAGGAGGAGCTGGAAGAATTGGCAAGGACCATAGACCACTCTATGATGCCACTCACCAAAAATAACACTCCATAAATCGACTTCAGTGCAAACATCAACACTCGAAAGTATCAAGTGCACCCGACAGAGCCCACGAAGATGGCGATGGTGTCCACCACCCTCTCTCTCGCATAGGAAGGCGTGCTCATCGAACTCCTCCGTGAGTACTGGGAAATCTTTGCCTGGCAGCCTTCAGATATGCCAGGGATACTCAGAGAGTTCTCCGAACACTCAGTCGAAGTTTTCAAAGACGCCAAACCTATCAAGCAAACGACCCGACGGTTCTCCGAGCCAAAGCAGAAGGCACTCGGAGAAGAGGTGAATCTACTACTCACCGCACAATTCATCAGAGAGATAAAAATATCCACCTGGTTAGCAAACCCGATGCTAGCCCCGAAGAAAAACACTGACATCCTTCGCATGTGCATTGACTACACGTTGTTGAACAAACACTGCCCCAAGGATAACACCCCCTGCCACGGATCGACCAGATAGTGGACTCCACAATAGGATGCCAGCTCCTCTCCTTCTTAGACGCCTACTCGGGCTACAATTAGATCCGGAATGAAAAGGAGGATAAGGAGAAGACATCGTTCATCACACCTCACAGTGTCTACTGCTACACGACAATGCCCTTTGGGCTAAAAAACGCAGGCGCAACATATCAACGCTGCATGCAAAAATGCCTCGCCAAGCTCATTGGCAAGAACGTACAAGTGTACGTTGACGACATCGTCATCAAAACACGAGTGGAGGATACGCTCCTCGAGGACATCAGGGAATCATTTGATGCTCTCAACGCGTACAGGATCAATCTCAACCCGACAGAATGTGTCTTTGGCGTCCCCGCAGGACAACTTCTCGGGTATCTGGTGTCCGCACGAGGAATAGAAGACAATCCGGCGAAAATTCAAGCAATCTTGACAATGAAGGAGCCAACCAATCTTCGTGGGGTGCAACAGCTCGCAGGGCGACTAGCCGCTCTGAGCAGATTCATCGCAAGATTAGGCGAGCAAACAGTGCCCTTCTACAACAAGCAGAAACTCGCGTATGGCGTGGTGCTCACCGCTCGAAAGCTCAAGCATTACTTCCAGGAACATACCGTCACAGTGCTAAACGATGCATCACTCGGTACTATCATGAACAACCTCATGGCATCCGGAAGAACCGCAAAGTGGAGCATCAAGCTAGGCGCCTGGGACATAATATACGCAGGACGCAACTGTGTAAAATCCCAGGTAGTCGTGGAATTCCTAAGCGAGTGGACGGAGTTGCAAACACCAGAACCACCAGAATACACGAGCAACTGGATCATGTATTTCGACGGGTCGAAAAGAAACGAAGGAGATGGAGCCGTAGTCGTTCTCATTTCTCCCAGAGGCGATAAGCTGCAGTACGTCTTGTGATTGGACTTCCCACCCGATGACCCAGCATCCAACAACGACGCAGAATACGAGGCCCTCCTCCATGGCATGAAAATGGCGATCGCCTGCGGAGCCACCCGATTGATGATATATGGAGACTCAAACCTCATCGTGCAACAGACAATTAAGGAGTGCGATGCTATCACGGATAACATGGTTGCCTATCGTGACATGTACAAATCTGCTCGAAGGAAGTTTCAAAGGGTGCGAACTGAAGTACATCGCGCGATCCAACAATGAGGAAGCAGATAAGATGGCAAACATGGGGTCCACAAACACCCCCATAACGCCCAGAATCTACTTCAAAAGAATGATCAAGCGATCAGTCAAGGTCAAAAAGCCAGCGGGAACATCCGCAATAGTGGAGACGGACACCTGCCCGCAAATTGCCATTATCGAGCTCACCCACAACATTTCAAGGCAAGTTTATCTGATTGAGCCAGTCTGGACGCAGAAATACCTCGACTACTTGTCCAACAAACATCTCCCAATAGACATTTGCAAGGCCCAACACATAGTACGACGCAGCAAATCCTTTCGGGTGATCAATGGAGAGCTATACAAACGAAGGATATCAGGAATATTGTAGAGATGCATAGCACCCGAAGACGGCAAGGAGCTTCTACGAGACATACACCAAGGAGATTGCGGACACCACGCCAGTTGGAAGGAAATCATAGGCAAGTCTTTCAGGGCAGGATTCTACTGGCTCATGGCAGCCAGAGACGCGAAAGACCTAGTCGACACATGCAATGCTTGCCAGTGGTTCACGCCCAAGCCACACGCCCCTGCCACAGAACTCCACATAATCCCCATCGCCTGGCCCTTTGCTCAATGGGGCTAGATATGGTGGGACCCCTGCGCAAATCAACACCTCGAGGATACACCCACCTGCTCGTAGCAGTCGACAAGTTTACAAAGTGGATAGAGGCTATGCCAGTTACCTCTGCGCACGCCGAGTGCGCCATGAGATTCCTCGACTCCATCATTTGAAGATTTTCCATACCACACAATATCATCATGGATAACGGAAGCAACTTCACGTCCAAGGAAACACATGACTTTTGCGAGGAAAAAGGAATCACCCTCAGCTTTGCCTCAGTGGCTCATCCGCAAACTAACGGCCAAGTCGAACGATCCAACGGATTAGTCTCGGCTGGCCTGAAGAAGAGGATACTCGATCGACTGCACCCAGCGGTAGGGCACTGGGCCGAAGAACTACCATTAGTACTATGGAGCCTACGCACAACACCAAATCGATCAACAAGCTACACGCCATTTTTCATGGTATACGGAGCTGAAGCTGTCCTACCCGAAGATGTCAAATTCAGTGCCCCACGAGTCGTCGCATAGAGCGAAGAAACCTCCAACAAGGCACTCGCAGAAGACGTGGACGCACCGGATGAGATCCGAGACATTGCACTCGCAAGATCCGCACTATACCAGCAGTCACTGCGCAACTATCACAGTCGCCGCATACGCCACAAATATTTCGTGGTAGGAGACCTAGTGCTGCGTCTCAAACAAAAGGAAGGACACAAGATCGAGCCACCATGGGAAGGACCCTTCATAATACATGAAGTTATCCCAGAAGGCGCCTATCGATTGAAGAACCCGAAGACCGGTGGTATCTACTCCAACCCGTGGAACGTTGCGCATCTCCGCAAGTTCTACCCCAAGGATTGTTCTACTCGTAACAACTAAGGCTATACCAGCCACTCTGTAGCTCACTCAAACACATAGCTTCTCAGTCATATCAATAAACACATGGTTTCTCAACCATAGCTATCACATTTTCTATTTTACATGCTAAAAACGACAGGTATGCACCCCAAACACACGGGGGCTATGCCTAACTAGCATAAAATAAAATTCTTCGAGTACTACAAACACAAGGTACAACAAGTTACACACCTTATAAACACCTTAAACATATCGCGTGAACTATACAAGCTCACAAGGCTTACGCCTTCAAACACCTTACAACAAAGTATAGGATATTTACATCTTACAATTACAACTGACGGCGAGCAGTCGCTTCCGCAAGCAATTGATCAATATCCTCGGAGGTCCGTCAAACAATCTGCTCCGCTGCAGGACGTACGACCGCATAATAAGGAGAAAGATCAACTAGAGGACCTATCGAGTCAGGAAGCCGCGCCACCGAGCTATAGTTGACCTCGGGACGCCACAACCGAACTAAGGCGAGAGCTACTTGAGATCCGCTGATAAGTTGCTGGCGCACACACACTCGAACTTCGCCTACTTGACAGAAAATCCTTACCAAACCACTCAACTCTTCTGGAATGGTACCCAATGGATAAAACGCCCGATGCACAGAAGACAGAGCCTCGCGACATGATTGACGAGTATTTTCGCCTGGCTATAGTCAAGAAAAAACCTCGGCTGCGGTCAAACCATAAATTATTCACGTGAGGCTTTGAGCTACCCGACTCATAGGCGATGTGGTTATCCACCCAGTGGGTTTCAAAAATCCCGTCAGGCTCAATAACTGCAAAATCAGCGAACAAGTCAAAACAGAGAAGGAAGCAAGCAACGAAGCATTCGGGGGCTTGCAAACTTACAAAGCATGTCCTTTGCAGAAATAGCCAGCTCTTCCATCACAAACTTCTCACGCTCAGCCGCAAGTCTCTGCTTCGATTTTGCAACATCAGCCATGCCTCGCAGAGCTTTTATCTTGCGCTCGCCATCCTCAACACGGTCACGGAGTGATGCAAACGTGCTGGCAGCAGCAACAAGGGGATTAACCCGCGAAGCAGTCCCACTCAAAGACTCTACGCTGGGATCCACTACTGGAAAGAAACAATGAAAGTTTAGAAACATCACAATACCCCACTCGAGAACATACCACCCATTTCCTCGGGTGCTCGGGGGATACTCCCATGGGGAGCACACAAAAGTAAGGCGCATCAATCAGATACTGAGGATTTCATAAAACACTTCGATTAAGCAGCATAAAATACGGGAATACATCCCAAGGTTCATTACATCGACGAACAAAAGGAAACAAAAACTATCCTAAGGGGCTGCAGAAGTGGTTCCACTCGCGGAAGGTTGTCCCTAGCAACTAGCGCGAGAGAGCACCTCGGAGAGCATCTTCGCGAGGACTTCAGCACGATCGCCAAAAGGACGGAGTGCTACCTTTTTGCCATGGGCGTCGTAGGGAACGCTCGAATACACCTTCTCCAGGTCATCCGAGACTCCATGCGGCAAGGCAAATTGAAAAGCTATCTTGGCCCCGCACTCAGACTGGGCGACTGAGTACTCCTGGAGAAGATTTTCATCATCTATGAACACCTTCAGGAGGCCGTCCAGCATAGGAGAAATCGCCACATCCACCGGCAAACACTCGTGAAATCGCGTCAACACTCGGGTAGCATCACCAACGAGGGAGCAGATTCTACTCGCGTGTTCCTGGAGCTGGGTGCAAGAATCCATGAGGGGATCCAGTCGCTGGCTCCCAGGAAGCTCCAGTCCAACCCCAAGGGCATCTACAAAAAGATAGCATAAATTTCCATGACAACAAAATAAGGTCAAATTACAACAGAAGAATGGAGAAAAGTAGCTTACCCGCAAGCTTCTGAGCCATGGGACGGATGAGACCGACAAGATCGTTGTCATGCTTGGCACCCGCCTCCTCTAGATGCTTTGGCGCTCCTTGAGCTTCTGTGAATTTCCCTTCAAAATCGGTTGAGTGCTTGCGAGTGGATTCCAACTCCTTTCGGGAGGACTCTTGCTCTTTTTCAAGGGTTTTCAACCGAACGACAGCCTCAACTCTCTCGGCCTTCAGGCGGGAGACTTCATCTACAGAACAATGAGTGCAGATAAAGCAAAACTCGCGATCAAGAGAAAGCGATCAAGAGAAACAGTAAGGACAACGAAAGTATGCTGAATTACCTTGAATAAAGAGATCGTCCTGAACGAGCCGGTCGCGATCCACCAGAAGGGAAACGCAATCCGCTTCAGGTGAAATCACTCGACGACCAATAGCGGCGAGGGAGTCAAGGAGAGTCTGCAAAAAACCAAGGAAAAAATTCAAGTCGAAGACAAGTCACTTGAGCCTATACACGGCTATACACAGTCGAATACAGCCTCGGGGGCTACTCCCATCGGGAGCACTGCCATGCACCCGATAGAATTCAAGAAAAACGAAGAGGAGAAGATTTCAACTTGTGTCCGTGGCTAACCGCAAGCAATTAACCACGACCTCGGGGGCTACTCCCATCGGGAGCACTGTCGTGCACCCATTGAAAATTTCGAACAAGCAAAGCAAAGATGCGAGAAGACGAATAAACTTACTTTGCCATGGGCAGTGGACAGAGGATCTGCCGAGCTGCCCGAAACCTCCTTATTCGCAGAAACTCCACCCATGAAGCCAGACAGCCTGTACTCAGGAGTTGCGGTTGCCCTTAAGGGACTTGGAGATCTCCGGGTGGCCTCCGCAGCTGGAATTTCACCCACGGCTGCTTCTTTTCTCTTCATAGAGGGAATCAAAGAAGCATATCCGCCAGGGCTAATGGTCGTGAGGCTGCTGTTGAAAAAAGATTCAGACAAAGACCCAGAATAGAAAGAAGATTTGCGACTAAGGAAGAGAGCGCAGGAAAAACTTACTCATCATCGTCTAGAACATCCATGTTCCAGGCGGTGGGAACCTTCGATCTGCGGCTCGTGGGAGGAAGCACGTTGATAGGAGCCACCCGAAGGGGCTCAGCGTTCTTGGCGGCCTCGTCACCCAAGGAACTACCCTTTGAGGTAACTTCGTCCTTCTCGGGCTTACGACGCTGGAGCTGCTCGCTACCCCAGCTTCTCTCCTGGTCGCGCCTTCTCCCGGAAGATCCGCACCTTCAAAGGGCCTTCCAGAGGCCCCAGTGCGGGCGAATACCCAGGAAGCACTCGCAAAGCATGATAAAGCACGATATGTGCTGAATCGCGTATGGAGGTAGGTCGTGCAGCTGTATGCCATAGACATATAGCAGCCCAAGAAGAAAAGGGTGGAGAGGAAGAGAAAGACCGCGCGAGGCGTGCTCCGAGAAGAACACACGCTCGTTCGAGTGTGGATTGGGTACCTCTTCTTTCTTGGACAAGCGCACGCGCTTGTCGGTGTCAGGTGGGAGCAGTCCTTACCGTTGCATCTCGATGATTCTCTTCTTCGTGGTGTTGGCGGCGCGCCAATCACCCGTTCTCACGGCAGGCGACGCGGAAGGGCCTCCAACTTCCTTCGAGTAAGATGCGGCGGCGCTATGCTTCTTTCCTCCAGCCATTGCAGCTCTCTGGTGCTTGCAGAACGGGAGGCATGCGCAAGGAGGAAGAAGATGAGCAAATGGCCGGGAGATTAACCCATCTCCTAAGGGTTATTATTTATACACAGGCCGGGCTGATCCAGACTGTGGATTTGGCAACGTGGCACCCATCGCGGTCGCCACGCGTGAAGTGGAAATGAAGCGGCGGTGAATAGTTACTGTGGCACAATCTTTATAGAAGATCATGCACATTTACAGCGCGTGGCTCATGAAAAAACCGGACGCGACCTATCGTTTCCGGTCAAAAGCTGACAAGGTGGGCCAACATGCTCTGCTTTGCTCCGCCACGTCCCATCGCGAGGAGTCAAAACAGACGGGTGCGCAGTGACATCACTGCATACCTCATCAAGGCGCGAAAACTCTTTTGCATAAGCTCCCTAACACGAAAATTCTTTCGTATGGGCATATCATGACGCGAAAACTCTTTCGCATAAGTTTCCTAACACGAAAATTCTTTCGTATGGGAATATCAAGACGCAAAAACTCTTTCGCATAAGCTCCCTAAACATGAAAATTTCTTTCGTATGGGCACATCACGACGCGAAATCTCTTTCGCATAAGCCCCCAAACACGAAATCTCTTTCGTATGGGTATATCAAAACGCGAAATCTCTTTCGCATAAGCACCCAGACACGAAATCTCTTTCGTATGGGCAAGGCAAAGACAAAATCATGGCCAACACAAAATCTCTTTTTCATAAATACAACAAAGAAAGAAGATTTCTTCACTCGAAGATTCTCAAGGAGATGATCAAAGGTAAAATCGCGAGTATGCGGCTCCTGCTACTCTATCACACAATGTATTTACACATCTCTATCCTGGATTGTTTAGCCGACTAGGCACATCCCGATGCCGTATTCTTTCTAGTACGAAGGTAAGACCCAAAGATCTCTCTTGTGGGCCTGGAATCGCACTCAAGTTGCGTCCTTCGGTAAAATTCCGTGTCAACAACACGAAGAAAAATCCTAGCGGACGCGCCGGGTACCCCTATAGGTTAATTTCAACTCGGTAAGACCTCCACGGCCCAGTCGCAACGATCACCTCACCAGATTCGAGTTGGAGGTCTCGAATCTGCGCAGGCCAGAACCAATTTTTCCCTAGTTGCAATTTATTGGCCCTGAACTTTCCGGAGAGCCAAACGACTAAGCCATATCCTTCTGCTAAAATAGCCATTACACAGGCACATTTATTTCTTGATACTCGAGTACTGAGGCGCATCGCGCATAGGGTATGCACCCTTCAAAATTAAGCGATTGAAACGATCAATCAAAGGAAATCAAGACGAACTTTGAGTGTCCACCCGACAGATTCTTAATCGAGTAAACACTCGGGGGCTACTGACGTGGGGATGAATCCTGGACCTATCGGGTGAGGCTACCCGGTCCAAAATCCCAACACCTGAGCCTAGAGGGAGGCGCCACCTACAGCTCTAGAAGGCCCAATTGAAGCCCATCCGCAAAGCCTTGCGGGTCAAGAAGGAAATATCAAACCGATCTATAGATAGGGTTTGTAAGCCCCCCCCCCCCCCCCCCGAGTACGGTTTGAGACCTGGCCACCTTTATAAGGCCAGGAGAACCACCGGGAGGGGGACCTAAGCAATTTCGCACCACGAAAGCCTTTAGCTCGAGATCATACTCTCGAATCGAGCATCCCCATTGTAACCGATCTATTGATAATACAGATCGACAAGAGCAGGAGTAAGGGTTTTACCTCTGCGAGGGCCCCGAACCTGGGTAAACTATGCCCCATGTTAGCCGACGATCGTCACCAGCGCCTACACGTTCTCCTAATCGAATCCCTACCGGTTCATCCGAGAGACTTGTTGAGCGCCTCTTCTGTCCACTCAAATTTGTCGGTTTGTTCAACAATTTGTATAATGGCAGAGCTTTATCACCAAGGCGACTTATGAACGTGCTTACGGCGGCTGCAGAACCCGTCAATCTTTGGACATATTTTAGACACGTAGGTATTTTGATTTTCAAGATTGCTTTGATCTTTTCTGGGTTTACCTCTATTCCTCTGTGAGAAATGATAAAACCTAGAAGTTTTTTCTGTAGGAACCCCGAACACGCACTTTAATGGATTCAATTTCATTTGGTAAGTGCGGAGATTGTCGAAGGTTTCTCGTAAATCTTCAAGGAGCGTATGCCTTTCCTTGGAAGCGGCGGCAATATCGTCCACGTAAACATGGACGTTTCTACCTATTTGATCATGCAAGCATCTTTGCATGCAACGCTGGTATGTTGCCCCAGCATTTTCAAGCCAAAAGGCATGGTTATGTAATAATACGTTCCATAGGGTGTTGTGAAAGAAGTTTTTATTTGCTGTTCTACTTTCATTCGTATTTGATGGTACCTGGTATAAGCGTCCAAAAATCATAAAAGCTCACAGCCAGCAGTGGCATCTATTATTTGGTCGATTCGCGGTAACGTCAACCTATCTTTTGGACACAATTTGTTCAGGCCGGTATAATCTGTACACATCCTGAGAACAGTAGTATCCTTCTTTGGGACTAATACCACATTTGCAGACCAATCGGTATGTATAACTTCCCACATAAAATCAGCTGCTTAAAGTCGGACGATCTCCTTGCCAATAGCCTTCCGTCTTCTTCCGTCGAAACAACGGAGACCTTGTTTGAGTGGTTTAGATCCTGGAATAACCTTCATATCATGCTCATCAATCTCCCGAGGTACACCTGGCATATTAGTAGGACACCAGGAGAAAATATTTCCGTTCTCACGGAGGAACTCGATGAGCGCACTTTCCTATTTGTCAGTCATTCATGTGCCCACCATGACGCATTTTGTCGGATCTTTTGGGTCCAGGATCATTTGCTTCTTTATTTTCAGATGCCTTGAAGTTGTCAGCTCGCTTTCGCCTTTCTTTTCCTGCCGGCATTTCTGTTGGCGATACCTCCTTGGCCAACTCCTTCAGTTCTTCGTTCCTTATTACCTGTTCGGCACAAAGGGCGTTTTCCCGCTCCAACTCATTTGCCAGCTTGAAATCTCCTTCGATGGTGACAACTCCACATTTGGCCCTGACATCTTAAACTTTTTGTAGATATAGCACAACATTGCCATGAATTTGGCGAAAGCCGGACGTCCGACTATTGCATGGTATACACTTTCGAACGGTACTACTTCAAAAGAAATCATCTCCTGGCGAAAGTGTTCCATCTTTCCAAGGTAACTTCTAGGGAAATTTCTCCCATGGACTGTCCTTGCGTGCCAGGAACCATGTCATGAAAATGTACATTTTTGTGTCTGAGTTGGGTTTGGGAAAGATGCAATTTTTTCAAGGTACTCAAGTATATGATGTTGATGCTTGATACTCCATCCATCAACACCCTTATTTTTAGGCTAGTGTTTTGAACAACAGGACTTACGACCAAGGCATGTTTGCCGGTTTCCAGGATATTACCAGGATGATCTAACTGATCCCAAGTAATTGGTGTCTTTGAATACTTTAAGTACTTTGGTGTCAGAGGCACGACCGCGTGGATTTTTCGCAGCGTTTGTTTTGCCTATTTTGCTGATGGAGTCGCTGGGAAAGTTAAGTTACATTCTCCTTCGACTCTCGGGAACTTGGGTTCGCCCTTCCATTTCTCCTCCTCGATTTTTTTGTTAGTATCAGACTCGTTTTTGTCCTTGTCAGCTTTAGGCTTTTGCTTGTTGAACTTTCATTTGGAATTCTTTCCCTTGTTCCCGGATCTTGCGCTGCCTTTCATATGCTTGTTAAGCCGGCATTGCGTGTTTCTATGAGTAGGTTTTCCAAACTGCTGGTGGTGGACGCAAGATTCGTTTTTCATCTTACCCCACTCTTCTTTAGAGTAAGATATAGGTTTTGTACCTTCTGCGCCCTTTCCTTTCCATCTGCCAGAATTCTTCTTCTTAGAGGCTATATGTCACATCCCAATTTTGGAATATGTGATAACACAGTTGTTTTGCTAATTGCTTGACAATTAAACTTTGGTTGTATTTGTTTGAGTGAAACTAAACAAACTAATTATATAAACTTGCTGAGGATAAATTCTTTCTAAGCTCAACCCACTCAAACCTTGGAAGCATATTATCATGTTTCCAAAAACCTCAAGTTTATTAATACATGGCTAAGAAATTGAAAACAAAATATTCAACATATTGTTCCAATGACCTTGGCAATATTTTCTAAAGTAAATATTGATCAAATATTTTTCCAAAAACTATCTTATGAATCTCATACTTGTTGAATATTATTCCAAGGCCTAAATTAAGAAAGAAGAAACACTTAATAAACTTCCCTAAAAGATTATCAGGAAAAAGAGGCATTCTTAGATGCTTCACCAAAATCTTACCAAATGTTTTTCCAACCTTGCAAGCTTAAAAACAAAGGTATTTGAGAGCATTGACTTTCTATCTCTAGTCACATAAATATTTTCGCAAAAGCATTGTTAAAGAAAAGCCAAGTGCCTTATTAAATTGAATTTCCAATATTTCCAGAAACAGGAAACTCAAACAAGTTACTATTGGAAATTTTTTTAAAATGATCTGAAATTAATACCATTGCTTCCTTATATCAAATAAGGAACACACACAATAGGAGACCAAAAATTGAATCCATTAAAGTCCTCAAAAACATGAGTTTTCTCCACAGCAACAATTGGAATTTTGAACAAGTTTATTCTACAAACTTTTTCCAAATGCCATGAAATAAATACCACATGCTCTATATCATAATTAAGGATGAAAACCAAAAATGCACAAGTTTTTGAATTGATTAAGTTGCCAAAAACCCCTGTTTTTAAGACAGCACCTTTTTGAAATTTGAACAAGTTTGTTCTATGAAGTAACTCCAAATGACTTGAATTCTTAACCACACAAGTAACACACCAAATAAGGAATGTGTGCCAAAAATTATCAATTTTGGAATCTCCTAAGTAGTCTAATATATTCAATGTCCAATTATGTAAGAATTGAAATTTGAACAACTTTGAACTATCAAGTTTATCCAATTGAGCCAATTTTCACTTATGTTGTGCATCTCAACTAATAAGAATTTTGGGCAAAAGGAATTTAAATTTAAACTTTGTTTTCTTAGTGAAAATCACATTTTTCAGAGAGGAAAAGGACCTCTTTGTAAATAGCTCTCTGTAGATACAGAGCACCTAGCCATTGCTTCGAATAGAAGGTACCAAGGTGGATAAGAACCCCCCATGTGCACCTCTATACCTCCTACCTGCCCCCTCTCTCTCCCCTAGAGCTCACTCTCTCTCTCTCTCTCTCTCTGCGAAAATTCCTAAATCCGAAACCCTAGTGTTTAGCTCGCCGTCGATTCGGCCAAATCTGAGCTCACAGGCGGAAGCCGTGGTTCCCATTCGCTCCGCCTTGTCGAGTTTTCCCTCTCTGCAGAAGGAATCACGGCGGGATGGCGCAGGGAGCCCGCGCCATCCAGTTTCTTCTTCGGCTCCGGGAGGACTCCGGCGAGCTATCGCCGTTGCCTCGAGCTTCCTCCTCCTTCACCGAGCATCCCGTCGCATTCATGGTGAGCATGCGCGTCTCCCCATACCCTTTCCCCCTCCCTCGCCCTCGGTTTCGTCCCCGCGCCGTTGTCACTTTCCGGACGCCGCGCGCGCGCCGTCGCCGCCGCCCTCCAGCCACTCCTAGGAAACGAGCTGCCCCTAGGATGGTTCCCCTCGTCGTAAGAAACTCATGGGTGTCTTTTGATTGCAGATTGGTGGCCGGATTCGCCCGTATTTGGCTCGCCGGAGCTCTCCCGCCTTCGAGTGACGCAGTGGTGGCGTCACGCTGACGCAGCAGCCCTTGACCCCGCGCTGGTGCAGTTGAACCTGCAGGTGGGCCGCGCATCTGCCCACGTGGCTGCCCCGTGGCGCCTGGCCCGCAGGTAATCCACTAAGGCTAGATCCCCTCGCGGTGAAGATAGATCCAGGCAGGCCCAATAGTTGGATCTGGCCCATCCCAGCTGTGTTTCCTTTTAATTTTTTACAGAAACATTGCATGTTTACTTTTGAGCCTAAAAGGCAACCTAAAAGATGAATTTGACCAAGACAAAATTCACAGTGGTAAATAAACAAAATCTAAACCACCTCCAACTTGTAGATCTACATTTGGATGAACAGTTTAGAAACTAAAAATGTTTTGGCAACAGGTACCAGAAACACCAAAATGAGCACCATTTTAAATCCACAACTCCAAATGAGGTGTATCCAATTGCATTGGAAATCCCTTGAAATTTCCTAACAGGATCAATTAACCTTGCTTCCAAATTCCTAGTATTTTTTGAAACGGCATGCAATTTGGTAAAACACCAGAGAGCACTTTGGTGATTTTTATAAAGTAATTAAAAATGATTTTTGATGCAAACTCAATTGGATGGTATTGTACATGTTTAGGGCTATCCAAACCTAGCTGGGTTTAATTTTTAGAGCATCATCGAAAATTTGGTAGACAGATCTTTAAATTGCTTGTTTCTGCCATTTTGGCATTTTTAGGTAATTAATTTGTGTGAGTTATTTTTGTGTTGCAATATTGTTTTCTAGCATGTAAAAGTTGTGTGAACTTGTTTTCTAAGGTTTACTTAGCTATTTTAGCATGTTAGGTTGTGTGGACTTGAGTTGAGAAGAAATAAGATTTTGTTATTAACATATGATTATTCTCTAGTAATACTTGCATAGCATTTTTGAGTGATAAATTTATGTGCAAAGCACTTGGATTTTTGATTGGATCCAGTACCATGTTGGTACTTATTTTGTGTTGTTATCACCTCTGCTAGCTTGCATTTGAATTGGTAGAAACGCATGAGTTGCTTTGTCATGACTATGAGTATGTTATGGAAAAATTCCCTCATGTGTGGAATTTTTGACATAAACATTTGTGGTTGTGTAGCCACATGTTTTTGGGTTGTGTTCATAGGACCAGTATCACTTTGATGATGTTTTTATGAGTAATTGAACCCTAGAGTTTTCACTTGTGTGAAAACAATAGCATGAGTAGCATTACCTTGCTTATTTTAGCATCCTAATATTTTCTACTAGTATGGTTAATGCACTAGATGCTAGATTATTTTTTTTGTTAATTTTTAGCAAGTGGACCAGAGGCCTTGTGACCTCTTAATGCCTTGATATGCTAGTGGAACACCCACTGGTTTCATTGCATTTTTGGTGGAAACATTATTTCCCCCACACTAGATGTGTTTCTTTTATATAGTTCTCTAACTAATGAGTGCCTAGTATTTTTGCTTTGGGATTTTAAG
Organism: Alopecurus myosuroides; assembly: GCA_028641055.1. Lineage (NCBI taxonomy): Eukaryota > Viridiplantae > Streptophyta > Magnoliopsida > Poales > Poaceae > Alopecurus > Alopecurus myosuroides. The sequence continues at coordinate 143,215,562 of CM054063.1, forward strand.
TGCTAAATGAAAATGTGTATGCTTCTATTTGTAAGTGGTTATAATCATGTGTGGCTTGCTAGGAAAAATCCATCTTTGGAGTTTTGTTTGATTCTCTAGTAATGCCCTTTTTATTACTACTAGTATGTAGGAGTTTCCCTGCAAATTGATCCATTGTTTTGTTAAATGGGATATTTTTTTATACAAAGTATAGATGTTTTTCACTCCTGTTTTTGTGACATGGACCCTCTGGTTGTATTTCAGTTACTTGATTGAAATGCATCCATTGGTTCCTCATGTGTGAGTAGTACTAGTTTTCCTTAGCAGTTTTTGTATTGAATTATTTTCCTGCCAACTTGTGGTTGGTAGATATTTGTGTATCCTTGCATGAGGACATGTTTTCATTTCCCATTATGATAACATGGTTCCTTGTTTGAATTTTAGTACTTTACTTATTATGCATGCTTGCATAGCAAACCCTTAGTAGAAGCATGTCTATAGGATTCCTCCTTTTTATTCATTGTTTCTATTGTTCTCACTATGAGAATTGTGTGTTTTGTTGTGAGTCTATTACCTTGTTGCACTTGTGTAGGCTCACTGATTTGTAGAAGTAACTTTTGCAAATGATGTGTTTTCATTTATTCTTTATGTCAATTTAGACTCAGTAGAATAGCTACCTTTTTCTTTTTGTGGTTTGGTTGACAGACCCATTGCCATTCTTATTATTGTGCATGTTTTATATACTCTTAGTAGTCTCACCCTTGTGAAACTAAGTTTATTTTGGGTTTATTAATATCTTGGTATGAGAGTGGCACACCCACTGAATCCATGATATTAAGGTTGTGAGATATGTCCCTCCAACCTTAAGTTCTCTTATTAAATGGCATTTCTGCCAAGTGTGCTTGTTTGATTGTTTGCCTAAATTAATAATTGTGAGATTGGTTATTATTATTTTCCTTGATGTATGTATTGTTATGTATGGTTGCTTGCCTTGATTGGTTCTGAATGTGTGTCCTTTATTCTTTTTTACGACGTTAGAAAACGAAGAGGAAGGAAGTGTCGGGAAGCTCTGTTTCAAGTTCCAGTCACTCCAGAACCAGGGACACAAGAAGTTACCAGGCAAGCCATCCTGATGCTTGCTGATACAATACTTATCATTATCTATCATGCATGTTTTACCTCTGAAGTTTTACAAAAACTTGATTATCAAAACTATTTTTGATGTGGCTATTACTACGATACTAGTATATAGGTTACTATCATGCCAGTAGTTAAACTTGGTAATACCAAGCCCATAAGCCACCGTATGGTATTTATTACCATCAAATATATTAGTCCCTAAGTGGACACCCTAAAATTGTGATTCTACAAAACAAAGGCTTTACGGAAAAACCCGGAGAAAAGGCGGATCCTTGTTCTCCGGAGGAATGTGGAAGTGGTCATTTTTGAGAAAGTGGTGTTTTCAAAAATGACACATAACCTAGTCTTCGCCGGACAACCTTTACCGTACTGCCACCCTACCCCAACATGGGCACGGGGCTTAACTTGAAGTTTGTTCTTATTAGGGGCTCAATCGCTATAAGGGACGTCGTACCCTCGAACCGAATGTCGTGGAGGCATATAAAGTGTGGGATTAATTTTCCCTCCGGATGCAGCAGTTGGGGCTCCTGGCTTGGCGGGGATTAGCTCGGTGCCGGGGAGCGGACACTCGACTGAGAGATAGGCATATACTAGCTTGAACATAGTGAATGGTTATGCTCAGATACCTGATGTTTACATACTGTTGTTACAGTCCGTGGTTGTTTCACGGCAGGTGTACTGGATCTGGTGGATGAGTACACCTCTGCAGAGTACAACTTTTTCGAAGAAGCCGCGTCCACGGATATGGACAGTTGAATGGCCATGTATCTAGCATTGTGTCAATGTTTTCAAAACAGGAAGTTTTTTGAAAAGGAGTTTTGGAACGGAAGTGTTGAACTTGTGAAGTTCGGAAAGGAATGGAAACTTATACCGTGGAGGTATCGTCGATGATGAAAAGCCAGATGCTGATATACAAAACAAAATGTTTTGCAAAAGAAAACCTTTTCTACTCTAAGCAAGAACTCTGGAAACTGATTCCAAGAAGTTTTGCAAAGAGAAAATATTCTTTAACAAAACTTTACAAAACCTCCTGTACATGTGATATCTACAAGAGAAATAAAACTATATTATTTTATTTTCTTCTGAAGTATCTTCTTCAACGAAGATACAGATTAACCTGACTGCAACTGTGGTGTCATCATATATGAACACCATTGGTAGTGAACCCTATTTATAGCCTACCTATTCCACCATATAAGCATACTTGCATGTTGGTAAGTGATATGATGGATGTCTTGCTGAGTACATTCAAATGTACTCATTATGGTTTCGCCCCTGGTATCTACTTGCCAGACTTTGAGAAGGAGCCTCCAAAGGAGATCTATGAAGAGAAGTACGGAGTTGACGGCTATGCGAACTATGATCGTCTCCGGGTCAGCAGCCTGTAGGTTAAGGCGTGACTTGGGCTCAACTACGTTGTGTTTTAATTGTCTTTCGCTGTGTTTGTTAAGTTGCCTGCCCTTTGTGGCAGTTGTGTTAGACTTGATCATGTGATCATTTTTGTAATACCTTTATGTATTCGTGTAATGGATGATGTATTTCTGTGTGCCAACTTTGTATGTTGTTCACGACTGATCTTTCTGGGATCGTGAATGTATGCAGACGGAGGGTTTAAGACTGCCGGTCTAGGGTCCTTACACTATATTCACTTCTTTGGGTTTTGGCTGAGCTTCAGGGGTAGCCTTCTTTAAAGAGTGGGAAGCCTTTTTGGCCTGAACCAAAGCATTAATATTTCTTCCTCTTGCTCTAATGTCGTCTTTGGCCGCCGCTTCCTCGTTGGCGGTTGTAAGCATATAACCTAAGTCCTTGTGATATTTTGACCCAACCATGAACGGTTCGTGGCCCGGTTTCAGGCCATTGATGAAAGGATGCATTGCTCGTACATCACTTACTCCAGAGCAACTATTCTTCATTGCTTTCCAGCACGAGATAAAGTTGACATATGACACATCCTCATATTAGACGCAACGGTTCAGCTGGTTGATACTCTTGGGGCGTTGGTACGTACCATGGAAGTGTTGAGCGAAACTCTAGCCATATCCTCCCAGCTATCCACCGTTTTTTACGGGAGACCATTAATCCAATCATGAGCTCCATCCAACAACATTAAGGGCAGGAATTTTACAGCTTTGAGGGCTATTCCTTTGTTGATCTGAATGGTAGTATGGTAATCAGAGAGCCATGTATCCAGGTTTGTACTTCCGGTATACTTTTGGTAACTTAGCCCGACTTTGTCAAAGCCAGAATGTAGAATGATTCTCCGGATCCTATCAGTGAAACATTTAGGACCGAAATATAAATCGTCTCTTTCCGCCTTATCGGCGTTGCAGAATACCTTCTGGCTAAATGAACAGAGGGGGATCTGCTCCGCTCTGGTCCATTGTTGCGTGAATACGCTTTTCTAGGATCATCGTAATTTCTTCCGACATCCCGTCCTTTGGAATGAGGTGGAGTTCTACTCCTCGCCCGTTCCTTATGTCGAGGAAAGGTTTGAGACCTCTCACGCCTGTGAGGGTGATCATATCTTTCGGGCTAATCTGTCGGGTATCTTGGAGGCGACATTCTTTTTCCACCATTCTGGTTTTTCTCTTCGCGGTCCTTATAGGTGCGGGGTTTTGTATTATTTACGCCTTTTGGCAGATGGGATCCTGTTCTGGATGCTTCATCCTTGTTATCCGGGATTTTCTTGTCTTTCTTCGGATCTCCCTTCTTTTGCTTTGAATCTCCTGAATCTTTGGGTTCGCCTAGTTTAAGTGCTCCAGCGGCGCACCTGGAAGTTTTGCACAAGGCTGAATCGTCATGTAACTTGCCAGAAGGTGCGTAACCTTGGTGTTGCTGTTGTAATGATTTCCGTAAGAAAGCATACACTCCCTGTAGCTTTTGGTCATTGGTGTACAGGTCATCGTTAAGGATGGCGAACGCGGCCTCTGCGTTTTCAGTTGCAATCTTGTATATGTGTTCGCCCTTAGCATTGGTGCTATTAACTTGCCTTTGCTGGGACGGGTTTGCAAACCGCTGTCTTGGTGGCAGTTCTTCCGGTTTTGAAAATCCGGGTACCCTTGTAGGTTTTATTCCAGACATGTTTCGGCGCTCAAATTTGTCAATTTTTTCATGCTTTGCCTTGACGGCTGGGTGGGCTTTTAGGAGGTTTTCCTAATTCCGGAGTAACTGTTGTTATTTCCTCATGATGGCATGTCTTCTGGCTTCCACACTTTCGGTGGTTCACCTTGTGGCACCGGGGTTTGGATCAAGTCGATCTCCTCCTGTTCCGACATTTGTGGAACATTCAGTGTTTTTCTTCTCCGCCGATTTTAAGCCACTGGTGCCTTCAACTTCCACGTTTTGGTTGGCAATATCTGCCAATTTCTCCATCTTTTTCTTCTGCGATTTGGTGAACATCTTCCCGGTGGACTTCTTTTTCTTTTTGGAGGATGGAGGTTTTTTGTGTGGTTCATCTTACGTCATTTCCTTGACGTCAGGACAAGTCGGACTTACTTCGCCGTCCTCCTCTTCTCCTTCTTCCTCATCATCTAGCGGAGGTGTCATAGGGTCTACTTCCTCTTCCTCTTCGGCATCCGACTTTCTAGTTGGTTTTGCCATGACTATTTCATGTAAGCTTCCCTGCATGGATTTCACCTTTCTTTCAAAGGCGTCCTGATCTTCATCCTCGGAATCTGTGTTGTATCCTTCAGATCCGGTTTGTGAGTCCAATCTTGTCTCAATAGCAGCTAGTATGGACTCAGCTTTCAAGTTCCTCGCCTGATTCGCGGATGTCGGATCTTCCACTTTATCTGTGGGATTGGTATTTTCTGCATGTTCCTCGGGATTTTCATCTTCGGTGTTTTCAGCGATCTCTGACTGCACCATGCCAACAAAGTGCGATCTGGCTGCAGGCATCTCCGGAGAGGCGGCAGCTTCAGTCATATTTTGGCGATATGCAGTTATTGAGTTTTGATCTGCCCCTATTGTCGTGGTGGTGTCATGGCAGATGCCATGGGATGGCTAATGATGTGGGGACGAAGGACGCTGGAGGTGCTCGGGGAGGGATCACGCAGCGAGTATCTGCGTGTGGTATGAATCAATCACTGCAAACACCAAGATCTACCCAGGTTCAGGGCCCTTTTGTGGAGGTAAAACCCCTACTCCTGCCTTTCTCTATGTATATTGTTGTCTCACCGAGTAGCCACGGTACAAGTTTGGCCTTCAGCCGGGTAGCCACTCTCCTCTCTTAGGTGAAGATCTACGGTTTTCTCTCGTGAGTCCAACTGTCCCCCGCGCAGGAGGGGGAAGGGCACCTTATATACTGGTGCCCAGCCGGATACAGCCAACAGGGAAAAGTACAAACAGATGTCGACATTGTGTGCACACTGCGCACTTCCGGCTTCCCGCTGACAGCTTTGGCTTCCTAGTTTGTCTTGTGTGGAAAGTCGTTGTGCAAAACCAAGAAGCTGATCTGTTATCACTGCCACGAACACAGAGTAGGCCCCCCTATCTTGCGACACCCTGCTGACACCCTGGCGCGGTCAGGCACGCTCTTTGCAGATGAACAGTGCCGCAGTACGGACCCAGGATACGCGGGATCCTGTGTCAGAACGGCTCCTATGACTTTTGGCCCGAGTAGGAAACCACTCCATTTACTCGGGCCTCTTCCTCTATTCGGAGAAATATAACTTCCTTGATTCTTCCTTCTGGCCATCCGTATGTACGACCGAATAGCAGTCGACTGGGTAGCAAGTACCGGGTAGCCAGCTACTCGGCCAGACATCCCTTCTGATCTTGCCCTTAGCACTTGCCCTTACCCTACTCGGGGGTAACCCCCCGACATTAGTCCCCGAAGCTGGTAGAGTCCTGCGAACTTGTTCACTAAGCTCTTCCAGTTTACAAACCAATCCTGCCTTTGAACCTTAGGATGCCAAGTAAAACCTCCGAGTAGCCCTCAATCTTGTTTTCAGCTTCTTCTCTTTCGAATAGAACCACCTTTCTTCTCTGTCGCCGAGTAAAAAGACTTAGCGAAATTTCGAATCAGAATATCTGCGTGGCAGAGCAAAATCCGGCTTTCCGCACTGCAACTGGGCACGTGTCACGCTATCACAGCCCCGACGCCTCGGTGCCCGGGATCTGACAGGCCACGCGCCTATTTTCCGCGGCTTGGGCCCACTGGCTCGTTAGGTCCCATCAAGTGCAGTTATTACCCACGATTGCGTCATGGGATTAATTGCGGCCGTTATGCGCGCATCATGCACTGTGTGCGTTTCCAACCGGCCCACACACCCCACGTTGCACGATTTCCGCCACGACTGGTCCCACTAACTTCGACTGTAACGGCAACCCGAGGGGAGGTATAAATACCCCCTCGGTAACTCCATTTTCCCCTTCTTGCCTTCATTCTCTCCTTGCCTCTTCGCCTCTCCGCCGCCACCGAGCACTTCGCCGCCGCGCATCTCTCTGCGCCGCTGCTCCTCGCGACGCCGGAAGGCTAGCGATTTCCACCAAATTCCCGCAAATCTTCCACCGCATCTCTCTTCTTGATGGCCCGCGATGATGATGCCCACGCCGGATGGCCTGGATCCGAGGTCACGGCAGACGATTGCCAGTGGCTGGTGCGCACCCGACGTGTTCCTCCCGGCGTCCGCTGCCGGCACCCCGACGGCGAGCTCGTCCCCACCCCGTAGGCGGGCGAGTTCTTCGTTTTCCTCGCTCACTTCAAGCGAGGATTCGGGCTGCCCGTCTCGGATTTCTTCCGCTCCTTCCTCAACCACTTCGGGCTCCAGACGCACCACCTGCCGCCGAACGCCATAGTGATCCTCGCATACCACGCCGTGGTGTGCGAGGCGTTCTTGGGTGTACGCCCCACGGTGTTCACCTGGGCGCGCTACTTCTTCTTCAGGAAGCAGAGCGTGCCCAAGCCGGGTAGCACGGAGAGCGCCCGTGGCATGACCGCGACCGGCAACGCTATGATGGTGCAACGCAGCGGGACCAACCATCCGCGCATCAAGGGCCTTGACTCCATGCGCAAGTGGCAGAGGTCCTTCTTCTACGTGAAGAACGTCTCTGTCAAGGAAGGAGTGCCCCCCGTGGACCAGATCAATCTCCCCAAGTGGACCAACACGGCTCCCACTCAGCAGAATTGGGGATACAAGCCACCGCTTGAGGTCGACATCAAGGAGGTCAACAAGCGCCTCGCTCAGCTGAAGGAATTGGGGCTCAAGAGCGACGACCCCATCGCCTGCTGGATTTCCAGGCGAGTGCTCCCGCTGCAGCGCCGTACACACCTCATGTGCTACATGGGGGGCAACAGAGACTGCACAAGGACGACCACATTCGAGCTGAGCAACGCGGATGTCGCCGTCTGGGCGCGCTCCATCATGAGCACCGGCCTCAATGACAACTGGCAGTACGGCTTCGTGCCGTATAGCCGCACGAAGCCAATTGAGAAGGTCAGTGCTTCACATTTCATTTTCTGCATAGTGATACCAAGTAGATAGCCTTCTAGCTTGGAATGCTTAGTATTCGCACTCTGTGCCGAATAGAACACTTAGTAGTATTCCTTAGGCTTCATGTGATTTGTGTTTGCACACCATGTCGAGTAGGGCACTTGCTAGTATCTGTTAGGCTTCATGTGCTTTGTGTTTGCACGCCATGTCTAGTAGGGAACTTGCTCAATTATGCTTTGTACTTGCATCCCGTACCGGGTAGAATTCCTTATACTGCCCAACTGATTTGTGTTGCTTGCTTATATTTCCAGCTCATTGCTCGCCAGCATACTGAGAGCGAGGAGCGCTTCGAGGCAAATTGGAGCGATGACCGAAAGGAGGACGACGAGGTCTCCTACGACACTCAGGATACTCTCTGTATCCCTCACGCCGAGCAGCAGGGTAAGCACCACGTCGACGTGTCCATTCGGGACTGGTCCGAAGACGACGAAGAAGGTGACTGAGTTCACCTCTCTAGTTGCGAGTAGCGCAACCTAACTTTCCTCTCTGCTTCTCAACCCTTTTTCTTCTCCTCTACTCTGCAGATGATGCTGATGTTGACGAAGAGGACGAGGGCGTCCTCGATGTCGATCCAGTTGCGGTGGCTGCTCCCACCACTCGTAAGAGGACGGGTAGCGGTGCCCAGGAGCCCACCGCCAAGAAGGCCAAGAAGGGCGAGAAGAAGACCAAGCAGGTTTCAGGGAGACGACTACCCCCTTCCCGTGCCGGGTAAGTGGTTTTCTTCTAAGTTAAATCCTGCCGCTGCTTCTCGGTTTTTTCTTTCCCTCTTCTTTTTCTGAACTTCCTCCTCTCTTCATCGCTCCTTTGGACGCTGATGCTGCTGCCGCTCCCACCAAATCCAAGAGGAAGTCCGCCATCGACCTCGAGGAGCTCATCGATCTCTCTGATGAGGACGAGACCGCGGCACGGGATAGGACACGTGCGTCCTCTCCCGCGAAGGAAGAAGATGAGGGCACCAACGCTGACAACACGGGCGCTGGTGTCGAAGATATGGACACGGAGCAGCAGGCCCGCGCAGAAGAAAACGCGCAGGATGCTGCTCAAGACAAGACCCCCTCCTCTCCCCCAGCTACCTCAGCTGGGGAGAATACTGAACAAGACGCCGAGTACCAAGACCGTGCCACCCTTGCGCGGCAGGAAGAGAACCAGGAGCAGCCAGAAATGAGGCTGTCGTCCAAGATGATCCCGCGGCCCAGCCGCGGGTAGAAGGACAAGAAGATGCACGACCAGATCCCGCTGCCGAGCAGCGGGTTAAGACAGTTGCGGTGGAGGAGAACCCGCCGAGCCAAGCGCAGCCAGACGCTGCGCCGGGTAGCCAGCCCTTGGTGCCGCCTACCCAGCAGGCTGCTCCACCTACCGCTCCAAGCTCCCCCGCTAAGAAGACCAAGACCGCAGCAAGCCCTCCAGCCAAGCAGAACACCAAGAAACCTGCTTCCGATGCTGCCGGCAAGAAGGAAGCTGCCGAGAAGAAGGCTGCCGAGAAGAAAGCTGCCGAGAAGCAAGCTACCCAGCCTGATGCCCCCGTCCGCAGGAATCCCTCACGCGGCGCTGCACAAGATTCTGCTGCGATGTCGCCGCCAAAGCTGCCCGTGAAGTCTGCCGCGAAGAGTGGGCAGCTAACCATCGGCGCTTCCATTAGTTCTACTGGTGCAGGCGCGGGATCAGGCGCTGAGGATCCGCCCAGCTACCTGCCCTACATGGTGAAGACGGCCAAGCAGTATGGCATCAAGCTGAACAAGACCGAGAAGCAGCTCGCTCTTACCAAAGGCAAACATGCCACAACTGTGGATTCCAAGTTGCCGGCAAAGGACAAGGCCCTTTCGATCTTCTCGCGCGAGATCCAGGAGACAGAGGTGGTGTCCCGGGGGCTCGAGCAGATGATCGACCGGGTAGGCTTCATTGACGCTGAGTGGAATAGCGAGGTCCTTGGCAACGAGCCTTGGCATGGCCTGGCCTTGGGCTAGCTGGACCATTGGCGCATTGATTGGAATAAGACGGACATGGGCTACAATCCCATGACCATCTCGTCCACCACTAGCACGCTTGCCGCGAAGCTGTTCGTCCACCGCAAGGCTGCAGAGGACCTTGAGCAAACCTACGCTGTAAGTTTTATTTGCATGTTCCGAGTTGCGCTTTCCTTCTCTTCTATTCCTCTTCTTCTCCTCAACCATTACCAGTCCCCGAGATTCGGGCCGAGTAGACAGGTACTCAACCGAGTTGCCGTCTTCTCTGGTCAAATCTTCAAAATATTGTCTAACTCCTTTTCTTTCTCCTTCACAGAATAGCCTTCTGAAGAGGACAACCCTTTACCGGCATCTGCTCTGGAATCATAGCATCGCGAAAAGACGCCTTGAGGCCTATGAAGCAGAACGCAAAAGTGATGTTGTGATGGAGAAGGAGGCCCTGGATCGCACTCTTAAACTTTCTGAACTCGAAAGTAAGCTTATAGCTATTCGGTTCATGCGTTTTGTGTTTACGCACGCTTTTGCTTTCTGCTCTAACTGATTCTACTCTGCAGACAAGTTTGAGGTAATGGCAGAAGAGCACAAGCACTGCCATGTCTTTGTTGCCAACACTGAGACCACGATCAAGAAGATGGAAAGTGAGTTGTCGTCTTTTTGGCTCGTCTTCCTTCTTTTGCCTTTGCTACTCTGCTGACCGTGCTCTTCTCTCCGCAGAAGATCACAAGAAGTTTGTTGAAGAGCATCTCGACTGCCTGAAACCCGCCGAGGTGAAGAAGCAATTGGAAAGCCAAGCAGTAGAGCTCAAGAACAAACACGTCACCGAGCTGGAGCCGCTGCAGGTCCAATTGAGGGCTGCCCTTCAGGACGCCATAGATATAGCCGCCGAGAAGGACAAGATGGAGGCAGCAGCCAAGGCTAAGGAAAGGGCCCTCCAGTTGGAGAACGATGTGCTAAAGAAGAGAAACTCGGATCTCATGCTCCAACTGGACCAATTCCGGAAGGTTGAAGAGAAGCACGTTGCTGACGAGGAGTCTTGGAGGCGAAAGCTGGAATCGCTACTCTGCGAGCTGAACAGTAAGTTCTCGCATCGCTGCACTTGTTTATTTCCCTCTTCTTCTTCTGGTTTACTCGGTTTGCACCTCTTTTCTGCCTCCGTTTCTAATCTTTTCTGATAGCATTTTCAGAAATTTTCCCCGATCTATGCTCGACCTGCAAGCCAGGCCTCACCAAGGCACACGAACTCCGAGTTGAGAAGGGTTTGCCCACGGACACCAAGTCTTCGATTGAAGACAATCTCTCGAGCATGCAGACCCAACTCAAGCATCTTAGGGGCTTGGGCACCGACTTGGTGTCCACTGCCTTCAAGCTTCATGCTTTATTCTGGCCCCAAGACCGTACGCACGCTCGCCGAGAAGCTCAATGGTGTTAAAGCTGACTTGAAGAAGTGGCGAGCATCCGAAGCTCGGGCAGGCGCCGAAATGCTTCTCCTCTTCATTTGCAGCTGGTACGAAAACCTTAACCTCAACACCATCCTTGAGATGAGGCAGGAGTCGAAGTGGGAGAAGGATCCCGACTGCGTGGCTCGCCGCCAGTTAGTCGCGTACGAGGTCGACTCCTACGCGGATACCGCTCGCTTCATCGACGGCCTCACCGAGCCCGACACCGAGCCGGAAAGCGAAGGTGAAGAGGAGGAGGAAGATGACGAGGAGGCCTCTGAGTCGGACGGCTTGAGTTTCTTCGATGGCCCTGGCGCCGAGGACAAGTCCGAGAAGGGGAAGGGTGCGGTCGTCGCGGATAGCGATGAGGAGACCGAAAGCCAGAAGATGGTTATCGACACTGCGGCTCTCGAGTTTGGCTCTTCTTCTGGCGCGGCCCTCAACGATGCGGCGCTACTCCGCACCCAGTCTACCGCTTCCACTTCGGCTACGGACCCCATCTCGGTGGCCACCGCTACTTCTGATCAAGCTGCCACCAACACTAAAGCGGGTGCTGCCAACCTCGAACCTGATGCCGCCAACACTGAAGCCGATGCTGCCAATGCCAACACGGAGAACACTGCTACCTCCGCTTAGTTATCTCCTGCAATACTTACGCTTGAAAACTCTTATCAGATCCCCAGAATGCCGGGTGCAAATGTATCAAACAATTATCCTTTCCGTTGCTACCCAGTTTTATTCTAATTTGATATTTTATACTTAGTAATTTGAGCAACCTTGGCTCGATGCCGGGTAACGTTATCATGCAAGTCCCCGAGTTGCATTTTTCATCCACTCTTCCTTTTTATCTCAGCTCTTACCTTCAACTTGTTGCTTTTTTGGTATTCGAGTCACAAGAGTTCAAAGTTGGAGTTTCAAATACTTAGCCACTTAGAAACAGTCATAGTAACGCTACCCAACACTTAGCCGAAAAAAGTTAACAAAAAAACAATAGTAAAAGACACTCTACTCGGTTCCTGCACTCTTCTTTTCCTTAGTAATTTTTCTTGTGCTCATTGACCTTTAGCTTGTTCTCTTGCTTGCCATGAAGCCGGGTTTCGGACAGTAGCAGAGTCGAAGAGTTGGCATGCAGGTTTAAGCAAAGTACTAGATGTACTCATGAAATTTTAAGCAGAGCAACCGGGTAGACAAAAGTAAAGCCGAGTGGAAACACATAGAGCAATTTTGGATGAGGGCAGTCCCTGAGTTCATTTTCAGATTGCAGAGTAGAAGTTTAACTCGGATAAGAGAGTACATACACATCTTTTCTCATGAATGAAAGCGACGGAGTAGAGCTACATTCCAGGGGCGCTTGGATTCCTCCCCAGCTTTATCCGGCCTGTTCTTCTGTGATGGCTACGCATCTACAAGGTAGTACGCATCGTTGTGCAGAGCCTTGCTCACAACGAAAGGCCCTTCCCACGGAGGGGATAGCTTGTGCATCCCGGCTGTGTGTTACACGATCCTAAGGACCATGTCTCCTTCTCGGAAAACCCTTGGGTTCACTTTTCGGCTATGATAACGCCTCAAGTTTTGCTGGTAAACAGCTGAACGTGATAGAGTAAGCTCTCTTGCTTCTTCTAGCAGGTCAACGTCATCTTCTCGAGCTTCTCTCGCCTCCGCCTCATTGTAGAGGGTTACTCAGGGAGAGTCATGCTCTAGGTCTATTGGCAACACGGCCTCAGCCCCGTATACCAAGAAGAATGGCGTGTAGCCGGTTGACCGGTTAGGGGTAGTCCTTAGACTCCACAACACCGCTGGCAACTCGTCTAGCCAACACCCAGGTGTTTTCAGCAACGGCTCAATTAGCCTTGGCTTTATGCCTGCCAGTACCATGCCATTCGCTCTTTTAACTTGCCCATTGGAGGCGGGATGCGCAACGGATGCGACATCTAGCCGGATATGCTTATCTCTGCAGAACCGTACCATTGCACCTTCAGCAAAATTTGTGCCGTTATCCGTGATGATGCCGTGCGGATAGCCGTATCTCAGGATCACATCCTTCAGGAAACTCACATCTGTGGCTCCATCACACTTCCGAATAGGCTTCACTTATATCCACTCGGTGAACTTATCAACCATGACCAAGGTGTGAGTCATGTTGCCTCTAGCCGGTTTGAAGGGACCAACCATATCCAAGCACCAAACAGCAAAGGGTCAAGTAATGGGAATGGTCTTCAACTCGGAAGCAGGCAAGTGGATCTTACTTGCAAATCTCTGGCAGCAATAGCATTTTCTCACAATATCTTCAGCTTCCTTCAAGGCAGTGAGCCAAAAGAAACCATGCCGAAAAGCCTTCTTGACTAAAGCCCGAGAAGAGGTGTGGTGCCCGCATTCTTCTTGATGTATTTCCACCAGAATCTCTTCTCCTTCTTCCGGCTCCACACAGCGTTGCAGCACACCAGTGGGACTTCTCTTGTGTAGCACTTCTCTGAATATGATGTAGCCCTTGGATGTTCTCTGAATCTGCCTCGCAGCAACCTCCTCTTCTGGCAGGGTGTCGTCCTTCAGAAAGGATAATATGGGCATAGCCCAACTCGGTGTCTCCCGCGTGGGAAACACTGGTTCGTCCACTTACATTGGAACAGGCACCACTGTCTGCTCTTTATAGTTGGGAGCACTTCTTTGAAGCCCTGAGCGATTGGCAAGAACTTCTTCAATGAATGCGAGAGTCCCCGGGTTGAGAGGTGCAGTCCCCGAGTAAGGAAGGACAGTCCCCGAGTAGAGAGGGGCAGTCCCCGGGTTCTCTGTTGCATTCTCCCAGTCAATCTCCATGGGAACAGCTTCTTCATTTGGCAGAGAAGGAACGAATATGGATTTCGAGTTGGGGGATGGCTTGATGGATGGCTTTCTCAAATGCTCCAAGGCAATTCCCGCCGGGATGGATTGCCGAGAAGACCCCAACTTGGACAGATCGTCTGCTGCCTCATTCTCTGCTCGGTGGATGTGTTGGAACTCGCAGCCTTCAAAAAATCCAGTCATGGACTACACTAGGAAGCGATATGATGCCATGTTGGCATCTAGAGCATCCCAAGTGCCAGAAACTTGCTGTACAACCAGATCTGAATCACCATAGCATATAATGCGTTGCACGCCAACCTCCTTGGCTACTCGCAAGCCGTGTACCACGGCCTCGTACTCTGCAACGTTGTTGGATGCCTTGAAATGGATCTGCAGCACGTACTTGAGTTGATCTCGCTTGGGTGACGTAAGCACTATGCCAGTACCAAGGCCTTCTTTCACTTTGGAGCCATCAAAGTGCATCTTCCAGTAATTGGTTGCGGGAGAAGGAGGCTCTTACTGCACCTCAGCCTAATCCACAAGAAATTCCGCCAGAATCTGAGACTTGATGGCTTCTCTTCTCGCATACGCAGGAGCGTACGCGGCTAACTCGATTGCCCACTTGGCTACTCTGCCACTTGCTTCCTTGTTACCCATGATATCCGAGATGGGAGCAGAGCTTACCACGGTGATGGGATGCTCTTGGAAGTAATGCTTCAGCTTCTTTGCGTCCAGGTACACGCCGTAAGTCATCTTCTAATAATGCGGGTAGTTCTGCTTGGAGCTGGATAGCACCTCACTGAGATAGTATACTGGCCGCTGCACGCTCTTGCCTTCCTCTTCTCGCTCCACCACAATCACCACGCTGACTACCCGGTTGGTAGCAGCAATGTACAACATCATTAGCTCTTTGGGTAGCGGACTAGCCAAGATGGGAGCGCTACCCAACATTGCCTTCAGCTCATTGAATGCCACGTTCGCTTGCGGTGTCTAGACGAACTTGTCACTTTTCTTCATCAATTGGTACAAAGGCAGGGCCTTCTCGCCCATTCTGCCCAAGAAACGACTCAGAGATGCCAAGCAACCAGTGAATTTTTGCACATCCTTCAGGGATCTCGGAAAAGACATGCTCTCAATAGCTTTTATTTTTGAAGGATTGGCTTCAATGCCCCGACTGGATACCAAGAACCCGAGTAGCTTGCCAGCCGGGACGCCAAAGGTGCATTTACTCGGGTTCAACTTCATCTTGTATTTGCGCAAGTTGGCAAATGTTTCCTCAAGATCGGCAAGCAGAGTTTGTGTTTTATTCGTTTTGATGACAATGTCATCTACGTACACCTGCACATTTTTGCCGAGTTGATCGTGCAAGCATTTCTGCATGCATCTCTGATAAGTAGCACCCGCATTCCGCAACCCGAAACACATGACACGATAGCAATAAGCCCCGTACGGGGTAATGAAAGCAGTCTTTATTTGAATTAGCAGGGTTGAGAGCTATCTGATGGAAACCAGAGTAGGCATCTATGAAAGACAAAAGCTCACAACCAGTAGTGGAATCGATCACCTGATCGATGCGAGGTAGCGGAAAAGGATCCTTGGGGCAGGCTTTGTACAAGTCGGTGTAGTCGACGCACATGCGCCACGCGGTAGCGGCCTTGGGATACTCCTTCTTCTTCTCGACCATGACCGGGTTGGCTAGCCAATCCGGATGCAGCACCTCCATGATGAAATTGCTTATCAGCAGTTTGGTGATCTGATCACTGTCGTGGTGGTGTCAAGACAGATGCCATAGGATGGCTAAAGATGTGGGGACGATGGACGCTGGAGGTGCTCGGGGAGGGATCACACGACGAGTAGCCGCGTGAGGTAAGAATCAAACACTGCAAACAACACGATCTACCCAGGTTCAGGGCCCTCGTGAGGAGGTAAAACCCCTACTCCTGCCTTTCTTTTTTATGTATTGATGTCTCTCCGAGTAGCCACAGTACAAGTGTTCTTGCTACCGAGTAGCCACTCTTCTCTCTATGTGATGAACTAGGTCAAGAAAGTGCTCCCAGTCTCGAATCTAGGTCAGCATCCCTCGCGCAGGAGGGGGCGGGGCACCTTATATACATGGTGACCAACCAGATACGTCCAAATACAAACATATGTCGACATTGTGTGCACACCGTCCTTCTTCCGAGCTCCCGCTGACAGCTTTGGCCTCTAATCTTGTCCTGTCCGGAAAGTCGTTGGGCAAAACCAAGTGAACAGTCTGGTATCACTGTGCCGAACATAGAGTAGGGCCCCCCTATCCTGCGACGCCCTGCTGACACACTGTCACTGTCAGGCACGCCGTCCTCAGATGAACAGTGCCGTGAATAGTGCCAAGTACGGACCCCGGATACGCGGGATCCTGTGTCAGAACGACTCCTTTGACTTCTGGCCTGAGTAGGTTCCCGCCAGTTTTACTCGGACCAGCTCTTCTACTCGAACGAACATAACTTACTTGACTCATCCTTATGGTCATCTTTGTGTAAGACCGAGTAGCAGTCGGCCGGGTAGCGAGTACCGGGTAGGCGGCTACTCGACCAAACATCCCTTCTGACCTTGCCTTTAGCACTTGCCTTTACCCTACTCGGGGGTAACCCCCCGACATTAGTCCTCGAAGCTGGTAGAGTCCTGCGAACTCGTTCACTGGGCCCTGCCAGCTTAAAATCAACCTTGGCAACTTTTCCTTTGAACCACAAGATGCCGAGTAAAACCTCCGAGTAGCACTCTGGAAGATACTTTGAGTTTCCTCTCCTCCGAATAGAGCTAGTCCTTTTCTCTGTAACCGAGTAAAAAGACTTAGGGAATTTCTCAAACAGAATCTCTGCAGCGCAGAGCACAATCCGGCTTTCCGCGCAGCAGCTGGGCACGTGTCACGCATCCACGACCCCGACGACTCGCTGCCCAGGACCTGACAGGCCACGCGCCCAGTTTTCACGAAATGGGCCCACTAGCTCGTTATGTCCCATCACGCGCAGTAATTGCCCACGATCTCGTCGTGGGATCTAATGCGTCCGTTACGCGCGCGTTCCGTGCTGTGTGCGTTTCTAACCGTCCCACAGACACCACGCCGCACGATTATTGCCACGATCGATCCCACTTCCTCAATTCGTAACGGTAATCCGAGGTGCGGTATAAATACCCCCTCGGTAACTCCTTCTTCTCCTTCCGCTCACATTTTCCCCTTCTGCCTTCTCGTTTCTCCGCCGCCGCAGAGCTCCTCGCCGCCGCGCAACTCACTACGCCGCCGCGAGTTCTTCCACTCCACCAAATCCCTCGATCCTTTCCCCAATTCCCTTCTCACCACCATGGCTCGCGACGACAACACTCGCACCGACTGGGCCGGATCCGAGGTCACCGCCGAGGACTGCCAATGGCTCGTGAACACCCGGAGGGTTCCTCCCGGTGTTTACTGCCGGCAACCTGACGATGAGCTCGTCCCGGCCCCGAAGGAGGGCGAGCATGTTGTCTTCCTCGCGCACTTCGCGCGAGGATTTGGGCTTCCTGCATCCAACTTCCTCTGTTCGTTTCTGGACCACTACGGCCTCCAGATGCACCACCTTCCTCCGAACGCGGTCGTCTTCCTCTCCTACCACGCCGTGGTATGCGAGGCCTTCCTAGGCGTTCACCCCACCACGGAGACCTGGTCCAGGTACTTCTTCTTTCGCCAACAGAGTAAAGGCAAGAAGGACGGCACAGACACTAGCAGCCAGATAACCGAGACCGGCAGCGCCATGATGGTGCAGCGCCCTGGAACCAACCATCCGCGCATCAAGGGAATAGATTCTGTCCGTAAGTGGCAGAAGACGTTCCTGTACGTGAAGAATGTCCCCGCCACGAAGGGAGCCAAGGTGGAGGACCGAATCAATCTGCCCCGTTGGAGCAACCGACCTCCCACTAGGCAGAACTGGCGGACCAAGCCGTCCATCGACAGCAACTTGACGCAGATGGAGGAGCGCCTCGCCTATCTGATCGGAGAAGGGCTCAAGAGCGACGATCCAGTCGCCTGCTGGATCTCCAAGCGGGTGCTGCCACTCCAACACCGAGTCCACCCCATGTGCTACATGGGCGGCCCCCGCGACTGTACTCGGACGACCACGTTCGAGCTCAGCAACGCGGATGTCGCCGCTCATGCGCGGTCCATCCTGACCACCGGCCTCAGAGACAATTGGCAGTATGGATTCACCCCATACAGCCGTACGAAGCCGATTGAGCGGGTATGTACTTTTTAATCTTCTTCTTGCATACATACTTCGAGTAGATCGCCTTCTTTCCTTGCTGTAGCTAGCATTCGCACTCTGCGCCGAGTAGGGCACTTAGCAGAACTGCTTAGGCTTAATGTGCTTGGTGTTTGCACGCCTTGACGAGTAGCACACTTAGCAGAATTGCTTAGGCTTAATGTGCTTGGTGTTTGCACACCTTGCCGAGTGTCGCACCCCGGTTTCTAGAGGATACTCATCGGGCCGAACTGGATAGCAGGTGCTTGGATTATGGGGCATACCTGCTCCCACGTCCCAGCTTCCTGGTAGGCCTGCGCTTATGCGCGACAACACAAGGCCTGCTATTCCATCGTCGATGTAAACTATCCGCTAGGAACCTAAGGCACTACTGTCGACGTACTTCATATCAAGCACGCACTGTACGTCAACAGCTTTAAACTAACTGATAGCATAGAATGTCTCTAAGACACAAAAGAATGAAATAAGTTTGCAAATAGCCTTCACTAAGGCAGAGATAGCAAAACACTCATCCAGAGGACACATGTCCCAACATATCATTCATTACATCAGCGGAAGCAATCAAAGGGGTCTGAGTACAGACAAATCCAAAGGCTTAAGAAGCCGGAGAAAAATAAAGAAGACGAAGCCCATCCACGTAGGTCCTGGATCCTGCCCGGGGTCCAGCTAGTCTACTCGTCTGCAGTGTCGTCAAACTCCACGAAGTAGCCGTCCTGGGAAGCATCGTAGTCGTAGTCGTACTCTGTGTAAACCACAGCCCCAACGGGGTCAGTACATTTGATGTACTGGCAAGCAAGACTCACACTTCATCACAGAGTTACCCGTCAACACAAGCCGGGATGCTTGGGATCAACGGAAGAAGATAGGTATTATAAAAGCTGCAGCGGGCTGCTCTAACCAACTACAGAAGATACTACTAGTTCCGGCTAACAGAAAAGATAAGATCGAGGAATTGTAACCAACTGAAAGATAACTTCAACCAAAACCCATCCTGGATCTCGCCCCTTATCCGAAGAAGCAATCCGAGGATAACTCACACAGTTGTGATAAGGTGAATCAAGTTATTGTGTGAATAACCTATTACTAGTCAAGTTATTAATCATTGGGTGAAACATGATTGATCATTATGTTGAAGTTGTCCTGAGTACTTGTTAGCCAATACTTTCACCAAGTAATCCATAACCGCGGAAAACACGGCTTCTCGAGAAGATTATCCCTGCAGGGTTGCACCAATTTGGCCGTACACGGAAGAATACCTCGCCAGATGGGATGCCTCCCACCAAGCGTGGCACTCAACACAATCCAACTGTTCTTCGCATCAAGCCCAAAGCACCTTGGGCGCACGGCTAATCAAGCCCCGAAGAAAAGGGACCCTCATAGCACTCTAAGATCGTGTCCCCCTATATGCCGACTACGAAAGTTCCACCCTGCGCTGGGCTCGCAAAAACATGCATGCGGCAAATAGAACACACGAACTAAATGAGGTGATTTGGACGAGATGCGAATCGGGTCAAACTGAGGGGGGCGCCCATACTCGCTTCCCACATGCGGGTAGTGCGCTCATCATGGATCAGTAGACAAGACCCTTTTCCTATTAGGGTCGACACTAGCAGGCTTCAAAACCTCTCATGGGCCTCCTGCCGGTGCCTTATCATCAAGTTATTATTACCATAGCATTAACAGGATTGATTGATTAACATTCGAGCCCCCGGTACAACAATAATAATAGTAAAAGAAGTAACCGACAACAGACTCGAGCAAAAGCAACCCTAAGCATGCTAGATAAGAACAGGCACAAGCAATGGCTGTAGGTATGGAGATGAGGCAATATCAGGGCTCAAGGTATCATGTGATGGGTTCGGAGAACAAGCATCGATTCATAGGGCCAGCAGAATTAGACAAAAGGATAGTATCGACAACAAGTGTGGAAGAGAACTCGATGATTCATGTGAGTGATAACTTGCCTGGAAGCTCAGCAGCCTGGTACTGGGCTAGGTCCTGGGTAGTGGTGTCGTAAGTCTCGTCAAGCTCAGCGTCGTCGTCTAAGCGAGAAGAAGCAAACACACAATCGAAAAGGACGAACAATCAATACATGGCATAGGTGCACAAACATGGGATGATGCATGTCATGTTAATAGATGCATCAAAAAGAACTACTTGACAAGAGGAAGCAATTTAATTGGACCCATATGCAAAGTGAATGGCATATGGATGCAAACTGTTTAGGTTGAAGCAATGATCTACATTTGATTAACAAGTGTAAGTAGTTAAACATGATGCATGCATGATGAGGAACAAATAAGATAACAAATTAAATGCAATTGGAATGATGGTTAACAAGTTTAGAAAACATTTATTAAATTTAGGAAATTTGGTTAATTAATGATGTTATACAAGTAGTTGTTGTTTTCAACAATTTAAAGTGCTCAAAACAAATAACAAAGTTGATATTTGAAAAGAACATCAAATTTTAGTTGGATTACATGTTTCACATATTGAAATTGGACTTTGGATTATTTAATTATGAATTAAACAATATTAAACAAGTTTTAATTGAATTAAACAAGATTTAAATTGGTTAGGCAATTTTAATTATTCAAAGCAGAAAACAAAAATTATATTTGAATAGGTTATTTAAAATGGTATAGAAAACATATTTTATTTGCATTTATTGGATTAACAAATAATTAGTTATTGATTTTATAAATTAGCATTTGAATTATTTAAGTTTGAATTGTAAATACATTTGGAGTTTCCAAAACAGTACACAAATAAGTTATTTGGAAAGATTATCAAATTTTGAACAGAAAACATATACAAGTTTTATTTATTAGACTTATAGATTAAAAGTTATTGGTTTTTAAAGTTTAGGGCTTTATTCTGCCAATTAAAAAGAAATAGAAATTAAACAGATTCGTTTTAAATCCTTTGCTACCGCCACTGGGTCTACCCCAGCCACTGCCCAGTGGGCCCGTGGCCAGCGTGGCGAGTGCGCGCACGCGTGGCAGAGGGAGCCACTGCCAGGTGGGGCCGTGCGCGCGGTAGAAATCGCGAAAAAGTTTTTGCGGCCGCGGGGGATCGATCCCGCGAGCTCGCGGTTGCGTGCGCGTTCCCTGAACCACTACGGTGTTGCGTTCGCTCTGTCAGTAACACATGCGCAGCGAAGCTAAGCTTCAGACTTGGCTATCTGAATTTTTCTGACGCGCTGCAACTACAACTCCGTCAGACAAAAGGGCTCGCCGGCGGGGGAACAGCACGGTGGCGCTCGATGCGTGAGGTGTGTGCGTGCTGGCCACAGTGGGCGTGCACGGACCAGTGCGCAAGCATAGGGAGAGGGAAGGCGACGGTGGTGTGCTCACTGCGGCTGTAGATGGAAGCAGAGGGTTGGTGTAGCGGCCGGCGACGATCTCGTTGACGGCATCGAGGTTGCCGTGCTCCTCTGGCGTGGCTCCGGTGTCGAACACGTAGAAGGGATGGTGGCGGTTCAATTTCAGTAGGCTAGAGGCTAGGAGAGGGTAGGAGGTGGCGGCGCCATCGGGAGGTTCAGAGGAGGGGATTCCGGCGAGGTGGCAGCAGAGAAGGAGATCGTCGGGGAGGAAGCGAACGACGGCGGCGGAGAGGGGAAATAGGACCTAGGGCTAGGGTTTAGGTCTGCGGGGGCTCTGGGGGCTTCTTATAGGCGAGGAGAGCGAGGGCGGCCGCCGGAGTCGCGCGCGGTGTCGCGGTGGCGGCACGGATGGGCGCCGTACCGGAAACAGACGGTGCGCACGCTTTTCAAAGCGGTAAGTGAGCGCGCGGGCGGGCTGGGCTGCGCGCTGTAGGCTTTAGGTGGGTTGGGCTAGGTTAGCTAGGTTAGCTGCCGCTCGCGCTGCGGTTTGCTCCTTATTTTATATTTTTCTGTTTTATTTTTTTTTGCTGAAACAGATTTTGGAAGAAATTGTTAAGGTTTTGTTTAATAAAAATTTCAGAAAAAACAGGTTAGGCCAGTTAGGTAATTAGAAACCATATTCCAAGATTGGATTTCAAAAGTTGAGTTTTAAAATGATGTTTGTATTTGAAAAAATTTTTGGGGCATTTTAATATTGATTAACAACAAGAAATCAAAGCATTTTTATAGGGTGGCCCCTATAGATTAAAGGTGTGAAATTGGTTGATTTGTTTAGAGGTTTCAAAAACTCAAGTGGGTTGTTGTTTGATGACTTGGATTTGCATTTGCAGTTGATTTGAATTAATTGGTGGAATTTAATTGATTGATTCAAAGCAACAATTTAATAAGTGAAACTTAATGAATTATTTGGAAACAAGGAAAGGTTTTGTTTTGCAATTCTTTGTTTGAAAAGATTGTAACAGACAAGTGTGAAAACAAAGGTTGATTCATTATGAAAACAATGCAAACAGAAGTAAAAAAAAAAAAAATATGAGGATGATGACATGATGCATTGCTTAATTAAAACAAAGAAGTAAAACCACTAGGGAGTTTTCATACTTGGATGTTACACCGAGTAGGGTTCCTTTATGCTACTCGGCTAACTTGCGATGTTTCTCTATTCTTCAGGTCCTTGCTCGCCAGCTTGCTGAGAGCATGGAACGCTTCGAGGACAACTGGTCGGAAGACCAAGAGGAAGACGACGAGGTCTCCTTCGAGACCGTGGACAAGCTCAACCTCCCTCATGCCGCTCAGACGGATAAGCATCATGTAGACGCGTCTCTCTGTGATTGGTCCGAGGACGAAGACGAAGGTAATTGAGTTCATCCTGTGTGGTCGCGAGTAGCACAATCCAATTTCCTCCTGCTTCTGAGCTGTTTTTCTTCTTCCCAATTTCCCAGATGGTGCTGACGCTGAAGAGGAAGGCGAGGACGAGGACGATGAAGCCCTTGTCGTCAATCCGCTTTTGGTCGATGCTCCTCTTACCCGCAAACGGACGGGTAGCGGTGCTCAGGAGCCCCCCGCCAAGAAGAAGAAGACGGCCGGGAAGACGAACCAGAAGACCGTGACAAAAAAGCGACGGGCAATCCCTACCCGTAAAGGGTAAGTACTTTCTCCTCAGTTATGCGCCTCTGTTGCCGCAAATTACCAATTCTTTTACTTCGTTGTTTCTTCTCGGTTTCCTCTGCTCTCTTCTCTTTTCTGAACATATTTCTTTCTTCAGAGCCCCCTTGGATGCTGACGCCGCTCTAGCGCCCACCAAGACCAAGAAGAGGTCCGCCATCGACGTCGATAAACTCATCGACCTCGATGGTGACGAGAACGAAGCCGCAGCGCAGGACAGAGCGCGTGCGTCCTCTCCTGCACAAGGAGAAGATTCCGACGAGGCTCGGTACATGGAAACCGACGCCCAGAACATCGAGCAGGAGCAGCAGGGCCGCGCAGAACAGGAAGCGCATGATGCTGCTTATCAAGAGAGGCATCCTTCTCCTCCAGCCAACACGGCCGAGGAGACCCTAGAGCAAGACCCCGAGATGCATGATGACGCCGCCCTTGACAGGCAGGAAGAAGAACAAGAGTAGCCAGCAACAAGGGCTGCTGAACAGGAAGACCCCGCGGTCCAGACGCGGGTAGAAAAACCAGATGCCTCACAGCAGGGTCCCGCTGCCGAGCAGCGGGTTGAAGTAACTGACGAGATGCAGCAGGACCTGCAGAGCCGCCCGCAGCCAGATGCTGCGCCGCCTACCCAGCAGGGTACTTCTTCCACTGCACCAGACTCCTCCTTGGTGCAGAAGACTACAGCAGCAGACAGCCCTCCGGCCAAGCCGGTTGCGAAGAAGATTAATCAGGAAGCTGCAGAAGAGAAGGCTGCCGAGAAGAAGGCCGCCGAGAAGATAACCGCCAAGAAGGAGACTTCCAAGAAACAAGCTGCCGAGAAGCCGGCTGGCCAGCCAGAGGGCTCTGTTCGCAGGAACCCGCCGCGTGGTGGCGCGCAAGATGCCGCCGTGATGCCGCCGCCAAGACCAACCGCCAAGCCCGGTCAGCTGGTCATCCGCGAACCTGACGCGGCTGGTGACGCCGCTGCAGGATCGAGCTTCCCGGATCCACCGAGCTTCCCACCTTACATGGTGAAGGTCAGCCAGCAGTACCAGATCCCCTTAATTCCCGAGGAGAGAAGACTTGCTCTTAAGAAGGGGAAACAGGCAACGGCAGTGGACTCCAGACCACCAGTAAAAAACAAGGATAAGTCCCTCTCGCTCTCCTCGCGCGAGGTCCAGGACACCGCGGTGACGTCTACGGGCCTTGAGCAAATGATTGATCTGGTCGGCTTCATCGACGCTAAGTGGGACAGCAAGGTCCTTGGCAACTCGAACTGGGACGGCGTAGATTTGGGCGACTTGGACCACATGCGCGTCGACTGGAACAAGGCGGACATGGGTTACAAGCCCATGACCATCTCGTCCAACTCCAGCACTCTCGCCGCCAAGATGTTCGTCCACCGTAAGGCTGCCGAGGATCTTGAACAAAGTTATGCGGTATTACTCATCCTTCCCGAGTTGCCTTTCCCTTCTCTTCTACTCTTCTCCTTCCTCTTATCCATCACCCAGTCCCCGAGATTCTGGCCGAGTAGGCGGATACTCAACCGAGTTGCCACCTTCTCGGGTTGAATCTTTATCACTTTGCCTGATTCTTTTTCCTTTTGCTTCTCAGAATAGCTTATTGAAGCGGACCAACCTGTATCGTCGGCTACTCTGGAACCATTGCGTCGCTAGGAGGCGCATTAACGCCCTAGAAAAGGAGCGCATAGCCGACGAGGCAGCAGAGAAGGATGTCATGAACAGCGCCCTTAGAATTTCTGAAGTTGAAGGTACGCTTTTAGCTACGCGGTTCTTGCGTTTGGTGTTTACGCCCTCTCTTGCTTTCTGCGCTAACCAATTCTACTCGGCAGGGAAGTTTAAGGCCCTGGCCGACGAGCACGCGAATTGCCGTGCCTTTGTTGAAAGTGGCCAAGCCACGATCAAGAGATTGGAAGGTAGTCTGCCGTCCTCTCGGCTTGTCTTTATTTTTCCTTCTTCGCTACTCTGCTAACCGTGTTTTGCTCTTCACAGAAGACCATAAGAAGTTCGTCGAGGAGCATCTCGACTGCCTCAAGCCTGCTGAGGTGCAGCAGCAAATTGAAACCCTTGAGGTGGAATTCCAGAAGAGGCATCTCTCCGAGCTGGAGCCAGTGCAGGTCCAGCTGAAGACTGCCCTTCAAGATGCCCTCAACATCGCTGCCGAGAAGGATAGAATAGCTGCCGAGAAGGCCAAGAACGAAGCAGCGGCTGCGGCTAGATAGAAGGCTCTCGAGATGGAGTGCAATGTGCTGAAGGAGAGAAACGCGGACCTGATGGCTCAGCTGGCCGGGCTCCGCCTACTCGAAGAGAAGCACGTAGCCGACGAGGAGCTGTGGAAGAACAAGCTGCATGGGCTGCTCTACGACCTGAACAGTAAGTGCCCTCTTGTCTTTGCTTCACTGTCTCCTTTAATTCTCTGCTGCTCGGTTGATTTATCTGTTTTGCTTCTGTCTCTTATCTTCTTGATAGCTCTTGCAGAAATCTTCCCCGACCTCGAGTCTTCTTGCAAGGCTGCCCTGGCAAAGGCCCGAGCAGCTCGCGTCGAGAAGGGCGAGCCCTCGGACACCAGAGCAGAAATCGAAGAAAGCCTCATAATTATGCAAGGGCAGTTCCAGCGTCTAGCAGGCGTGGGCACCGAGCTGGTGCGCGTCGCTTTCCACCTCCACGACCTCTTCTGGCCTCGGGACTCCGAGCCAACAACCATTTGCGGACTTGCCTTGAAGCTGCACGGCGTGAAGGCCGAGCTGAAGAAGTGGCGTGCATCGGGAGCTCGGGCAGGCGCCGACATGATGCTGCTGTTCATCACCAGCTGGTATGAGAATCTCAACTTGCAAGTCGTCCACGAGATGCGCCAGGACTCCAAGTGGGAGACGGACTCCGATTGCGTGGCTCTCCGCCAGTTGGTTGCACATGAGGTCGCCCAGTACGCAGACACCGCGCACTTCATCGACGGCCTCACCGAGCCTGACACCGAGGTGGACGAAGGCGAGGAGGAGGGCGAGGACGAAGAGACGTACGAGGAGGAGCTGGATCTCAGCTTCTTCGATCGCCCCGTCGACAAGACCGGAAAGGGGAAGGCCACGGCTGTCGCGGATAGCGATGAGGAGACCGAGAGCGAGAAGATGACGATCGACACCGCCGCGCTCGAGTTCGGCACTTCCTCCGGAGCTGCCCTCGACGACACAGCTCGCCTCCACGCCCAAGCAACTGCCTCCACCTCGGCGACATGGCCCATCTCGGTGGCTACGGCCACTTTAGACCAGGCTGCCACCGAGCCAGACGCAGACGTAGCGAAGACCGATATCGCCAGCTCGGAGGCGGACTCTGCCAAGGCCAGCGCTGAAGCCGAAGTCGCGAAGATCGCTGCCGCCAGCTCGGAAGTAGACGCTGTCAAGGCCAGCACCGACGATGAAGCTTCCAAGGCCAACGCCGAGAACACTGCCGCCTCGACCTGAATCTGTCCTGCAGCTTATCCTTCAAACATTTATCAGATCCCTGGGATGCCAGGTGCAGATGTACCGAACCAGTTATGTTTTTGCTTGCTACTCATTTTTATTCACACTTGTTATTTTCAACTTAGTCAATTTGATCAGCCTTGGCTCGATGCCGGGTTGCGTTATCATGTAAGTCCCCGAGTTGCATTTCTTATTCGCTCTTTCTTTTCATCTCAGCTCTACCCGCAACTTGTTGCTTTTTTGGTATTCGAGTCACAAGAGTTCAAAGGCAGAGTTGCAAATACTTAGCCACTTAGAAACAATCATAGTAACGCAGCCCACCACTTAGCCGAAAAGGAAAAAACGAAAAAAAGTAATGAAGGCACCCTACTCGGTTCCTGCACTCTTTCTTTTCTTAGCAATTTTTCTTTTGCTCATTGACCTTTTGCTTGTTCTCTTGCTTGCCATGAAGCCGGGTTTCGGACAGCAGCAGAGTCGAAGAGTTGGCATGTAGGTTTAAACACAATACTCAATATACATATGAAATTAGAAGCAGAGCAACCGAATAGGCAAAGAGCGAAGCCGAGTAGAAACACTTAGAGCAATTTTGGACGAGGGCAGTCCCCGAGTTCAATTTCAGATTGCGTAGTAGAATTGAGAGTACATACATATCTTTGCTTACGAATGAAAGCGACGGAGTAGAGCTACATTCCAGGGACGCTTAGATTCCTCTCCAGCTTTGTCTACCATGTTCTTCTGTGATGGTTGTACGTCGACTAGGTAATAGGCGTCATTGTGCAAGGCCTTGCTCACAATGAAGGGCCCTTCCCAAGGAGGAGAGAGCTTGTGCATCCCGGCTGTGCGCTGCAAAAGCCTAAGGACCATGTCTCCTTCTCGGAAAACCCTTGTGTCGTGGGATAATCACGGCAGACGTTACCGGGGGTAACTTATCTTGGGGCAAGACGACACAGGCGTTTGGGAGAGGGTTTAGCTCAGAGGAAAACATGATGATATTCGATCTGGTAGCCGGCAATCAAGTCGCCGAGTCTCCGATCTCAAGATAATAATTCAACTCTCGTATTACACTGGATATTTGATATTAGGCGATATTGTTAGAGCTCTTGGATCTCTCTCAACTAGACCTAGTGGTCGGTTTATAAAGCACCCGAACCCCCTGGCTTGCCTTCCAAGGCGCACCCTGAATCCTACCCGGACACCGCATACAAACCCTAACTTTCCTTATCGTAACCCACAATCCGGGTTACGAGGCCTTCAACTTGGGCCTTCCAGAAGTTCCCTTATCCTTAGCCGGATCCTGCGCAACGTCCTTTGGGCCGGGTTACACCTTGAAGTTGGCCTACCGGGTTATTATCCCTCCATCAGTAGTCCCCAGAATAGCTTGGGCTTCACGGGTTCCTCCTTGAAGCACTCGCTATTCCCTGCAAAAATATCAAATGCGCAAGTCCATGGAGGCCGGGTTAAATTGTTTGATATATAGCTAGGCCTAACTCCACGGTGGCCATATAGTAACCCGGCTTTTCTCCAAGCGCGTTGCTTAGCTCTCCGGTTCAAAACCCTGATAAAAATGTCAAGATTCTATACTTTACTCGATAATTGATCCTGATATCACGGAGAGGACCTCCTTCTCTTTTTTGTCCGGATATCTCGCTCAGTACTTGAAGCATATCTCATAAAATCCGCGCAGATAGCTATTATCCCAAAATTTTCGGCTTCCGCCCGTTGGGATAGGTTTATCCGCACCTTATAAATAGTGCCCAGAAGGTAACCTAGAACCCAACGCTTCACTCCAACTTCTCCTTTCCTTCCTCACTCCTTGCGCTCTCGCAACACCACCGCAGGAATTTCGGGCTTGCCACCGGAGCAAAGCCACCGCCGGCCGCGTTCGTCCTCGAACAATTCCGCGCCGCCGCCAAGCTCCACCACTGCGCCCTCGTCCTGCTCACCAAGAGTTGCAAAGGGGCATTCAGACCACGCCGTCCACCACCGTCGCACTAGACTCCAATCTCTCCCAGTAAGTTCCTTGTACTTGTTAATTTAGCCTCGCAATTTTTCGATTTATCCTAGATTGGATCTAGGTCAACCCGCGGGCCGTTTTCCCGTCACACCGGATTAGATGGCTTAGATGCTTGCCAACTCCTTCAACAACCTGTTTGATGATCACACACCACCCTCCTACCATTATTAATCACCAATTTCTTCGTAGAATCGTCCGCAAGTTTTCCAATCTAGATCCATTTCATCCCAATTTTCCGCGCATATCATTGACACCCGGAAAATCCTCCTTTTCCGGCTCTTTTGCTTGCAGTAGATACATGGGCAACCATCCGTCTTCCTCAAACACTTTTCCATACGTAAGTGACCAATAATTTCTATAGTTGTACTTGATACCCGGATAACTCGCAATCTTCACTCCGTGGTATGATACCCGGATAGTTCTTAGTTTTCATACTTTCTTGATACTCCAGGTACATACTCGGATAATCCAATATTTCCGAGTCTTATTCCTGTATCTTTTTTCCTTGTGTTTTGCAGGTTGATCCCATGGCTCCTAAGAGGCAAGGGAAGGAGCCGGCCCAGGCGAAGACAACCCAAACCATATCCGCCAATTGGGGGCGATCCACAGTTACGAAGGCCAAGCTCGACGGGCTTGCCGAGTTGGGAGTTCTCCCTTCTCAGAAGGACATTCACTGGAGGGCGCCGGGCGACAAGACCCGGCCCACACCCGCCGATAATGAGGTAATCTGCTTCATAGAGCACGTGACCCGGGGATTCCGTCCTCCGGGTCACCCTTTCTTTCAGGAGGTCCTAAGCCACTATGGCCTCCAGGTATTCGACATAGGGCCTAACTCTATGTTGAATATTTCCCACTTCATTGTTCTATCCGAGTCATACTTGTGCGTTCCGCCAAGTTTGGCTCTCTTCATTGAACTCTTCCGGTGTAAGCCGTGCCGCGAAAGCGGTGACGGGGCACTTCTTACTTGCGGCGGGGTATCCATCCAACGCCGCAAGAATTCACCGATGCCAACCCTCAATCTATACTCCCACGTCCAACACTGGCAATTATCTTTCTTTTACTGCCACGACACCTCCCCAGACGGCGAGAAGAAGCTGCCGGGTTACTCGGAGAGCCTCCTCGAGCCTTCCGAGTCTTTCAATGCGTTTGCCCCTGACTCGGACAGGGAGGCGATCCTGCCCTTGCTAGCTAAGATAGCCATCCTCTCAGCCCAAGGCCTTCTTGGGATCAATTTGGTGAAAACATGGGTTGATTTCCGGATCCAACCCAACTCTATCCACACCAAATTAATGTGCGAGTATTCGGGGCACACCACGGACGCGCTCCGATACTCCACCAAGAGTTTTGCGATCGGCGATACCAACAAAACCATTAAGGGCTTCTTGACGGAGAAGCTGGAGGTGATAAAGAACATCGCCGGGTTACCTCCATTTACTCGGGAAAACCCGGCTCCAGCGGTAAGATCCGATACTCATAACTTATTTCCATACTTTGACTTGATACAGCTTCTAATTCCTAATTTCATCTTTTTTGTCTTAGGCTGATGATCCCTTCTGGAGAGTTGAACCCTCCCCCCTTCCAGAGACCCGGAAGAAGAGGACGAACCGGCTGATGATAATGAAGGTGCTTATCCGGATCTTGTGTCATTTTTACTTGCATCACTTTTCCTCCCATTTAACTTTTTCCCACTGATACGTACTCGATCTTCAGGGCTGGAGGACGAAGAAGAAAAGGAGGAGGACGACCCGGAGGCCACCGAATCCGATCAGGAAGCCACAGTCGGGGCCAAGAGGAAGGCGAGAGGAGTGGTTTCCAAGGTTCCTTTTTCCTCTATATCTTCTGAGCCTTACTCCTTCGGTACCATGCGTGAACTTAACCAACAATGGTCACACTCGTCATACTTGAAGGATCCTCTCCCGGCCAAACGCAGGGTGACCCAGAGTTCCCCGGGCGAGGATCCCCTTAACCCGGGTATCTCCACTTCACCCGCTCACCGGGCTGGCACTCCTCCACCTCAACCCTCCAAATCTCCACAGCGCCATCCATCTCTTAATCACCCACGCGCTGGGCAATTCCGGGTTCCACTATCGGTCCCTTTGATAACTTCATCCGCTTCCAGCAGCGAACTCCCGCCGGATTACGCTGTGAATGCCGGGTAAGTCTCCATCGCTCGATATTCTTTCATACCTGATAACTTTTTCAGCCAATATTACTGACTGCTTCTCTCTCTTTTTTCTTAGCGCCCAAGTCACCACTAGTGACCCGGGGAACACAGTGTCGCACCCTGACTTCTAGGGGATACTCATCGGGCCGAACTGGATAGCAGATGCTTGGATTATGGGGCCTATCTGCTCCCACATCCTCGCTCCCGAGTAGGCCAGCACTTATGTGCGACAACCAAGCTCCGCTATTCCATCGTCGATGTAAACTATCCACTAGAGATCAAAGGTACTACTGTCGACGTACTTCATACCAATCACACATGGTACGTCAACAGCGTTAAACGGAATGATACCACAACATATCTCTAAGACACAAAATATTGAAATAAAGTTGCAACGGGCCTTCACTAAGGCAGAGAATAGAAAATACACTCATTCAGAGGACACTTGTCCCCACATAGCATTCATTACATCACAGCGGAAGCAATCAACCGTCTGAGTACAGACAAAATCCAAATAGGCTTAAGAAGCCGAGAAAATAAAAGAAGACGAAGCCCATCCACGTAGTCTTCGGATCCTGCCCGGGTCCGCTATCTACTCGTCTGCAGTCTCGTCGAACTCCACGAAGTAGCCATCCTGGAGATCCTCGTAGTCGTAGTCTGCGTAAACCACAGCCCCAACGGGGTCAGTACATTTAAGTACTGGCAAGCAAGACTCACACTTCACCAAAGAGTTACCCGTCAACACAAGCACGGATGCTTGGGATCAACGGAAGGAAGGGGAGATATAAAGCAGCGGGCTGCTCTAACCAACTACAGAGATACTACAAGTTCCGGCTAACAGAAAGAAGATAAGATCGAGTATAGTAACCAACTGAAAGATAACTTCAAACAAACCCGTCCAATTTTACCCCCTTCTAAGGAAGCAACCCAAGGACAACTCACACAGTTGGATTAATGGTGTTTCAGGTTATTGTGTCAAATAATGCTATTACTAGTCAAAATTAGCATTAGTTAGGTGATAGAATTAGTTAGGTTAATGTTGTTCTGAGTACTTGTTAGCCAGTACTTTCACCAAGTCAACCATAACCGCGGAAAACACGGCTTCTCGAGAAGATTTATCCCTGCAGGGTTGCACCAATTTAGCCGTACACGTAAGAATAACCCGCCAGATGGGAGATCACCCCACCAAGCGAGGTACTCAACACAACCCAACTTTTCTTCGCATCAAGCCCAAAGCACCTTGGGCGCACGGCTAATCGAGCCCAGAAGAAAATGGACCCTCATAGCACTCTAAGAACGTGTCCCCCTATATGCCGACTACGAAAGTTCCACCCTGTGCTGGGCTCGCAAAAACATGCATGCGGCAAATAGAACACACGAACTAAATGAGGCGATTTGGACGAGATGCGAATCGAGTCAAGTTGAGGGGGGCGCCCATACTCGCTTCCCACATGCGGGTAGTGCGCTCATCATGGATCAGTAGACAAGACTCTTTTCCTAATTAGGGGTCGACACTAGCAGGCCTCAAAACCACTCTTGGGCCTCCTGCCGGTGCCTTATCATCAATTTATTATCATTATTATCCATAGCATAACAGGTTGATTGATTTAACCCGAGCCCAAAGAACATAATAAATAAGGTAAAAGAAGTAACCGACAACAGACTCGAGCACAAGCAACTCTAAGCATGCAATTTTAATTATTCAAAACATGAAACAAATTTTATATTTGAAAAGATGGTTTGAAATGGTATGGAAAACATATTTTATTTGCATTATTTGGATTAAGGATGAATTAGTTATGGAATTTAGAAAATTGCATTTGAATTATTTAAATTTGAATTTTTGGATGCATTTGGAAATTTCAAAACAGTACACAATTGGTTTAGATGGATAGACAATTTAATTTAGAACAACAAACATATTTTACTTTTATTATTTGGAGTTATATTTTAAAAGTTATTAACAAATTGAAATTGAGGACCAATCTGCAATTTAAAAGGATTAGTTTTAAAAATGAAAACGTGCTGGAAAAACATTCGTTACCGCACAGCAACCTAGCCCCAGTCACTACCCGCGGGCCTGGGGCCAGCGTGGCGCTTGCGTGGCTGGCGTGGCGGCCAGGGCCACAGACAGGTGGGCCCTGCCTGTCAGCCAGCGCGCGAAAAAGTTTGGCTTTTATCGGCGGCCGCGAGGGATCGAACTCGCGACTGCGTGCAAGCGAACGATGCAGTGCTACCACTGCGGTGGTTTCGTCAGTTTCGACAGAAACAGAGACGCATACAGGCTGTACTTCAACGGTGCGTTAACTGAATCCAAAACGCACGCGCGCTGAACGTCGTCAGAGAACGACGCCGGCGATGAGCTGCCGCGGTGGATGGAAGCGATGCTTGCGGGTGGATTATGTGGACGTGCACGGATGCTTGCGAGCAGAGGGTACAGAGAGGAGGAGGAGACGGTGGCGCGCACCACCGTTGTCGTCGTGCAGAGGCCCGGTGGAGACGACTCGACGGCGACAGCGGCGAGTCCGTGGACGGCGGCGATGGTGTGGCGAGTCTCCGCGGCGGCTGGAGTGTGCAATCGGAAGAGGGTGGCGAGGTGGTTTGATTCCAAGGGCTAGGTGGGTAAGTGGCGCGTCGAGACGGCGGTGCTTATCGTGGATTCAGTCGGCGTTTTCTCCGGCGAGGTGCAGAGAAGACAGATCGCGGCGGGAGAGAGGTGGATTGGCGGCGGCCTCGAGGGGAACAGGAACCTAGGGTTAGCTAGGGTTGCGCGCAGAGCCCTAGGGGGATTTTATAGGGGGTACGGGTCGAGGATGGCCGTCGGTGGGCGCTGCTGCCGCCGTGGCACGCTCGGATGGGTGCCGTACTGCGGGAAGAAGGAGGATTAGAAGGAGAGAAAAAAAACGAAGCGGTACGCTGGCCGCGGTGGGCTGGGCTGCGCGCGAGGGAAAGGAGAAGGAAGTGGGCTGGGGCGCAGCCCACTTCCCCTGGCGCCATTTTCCTTTTTAAAATTTTCTTTTTCTGTTTTTTTTTTGTAGAGTTAGGATTTGGAAGAAAAGGTGGGGTTTTGAGTTAGTAAAAATGTTAGAAAAATTAGGGTAAGTTATTTAGGTCAATAGTAAACAAATGCCAAGTTTTGTTTTCAAAAAGTTTGAAATTAACTTGTTGTTTGTGAAGTGGTTTCAAATTTGGATGATTTTTTTATTAAGTGAACATTAATGAAAACAAACCTTTTAATAGGGTGCTCCCTATGTTTAATTTGATTAAATGGTTATAAATGTTTGGTGATTTTCATATATTCAAGTTGGGTGCTGTTTGGTGGTTTGTCTTGAATTGGAAAGCAATTTGGAATTAATTAATTGAAATAAAAGCACCATTGTATTAGTTGATCATTATGGAATAATTGGAAACAAAAGGTTGTTTTTAAGTTGAACTTTTATTTGAAAAAGATTGTAACAGAGCAAGTATGAAATAAATCATTTGAAATTGTTTGAGTTTCATTATGAAAACAAAGAATAACAGATGCAAAACAAATAGTAAACAAATGCAAACAAGGGAATAAATATGATGACATCATGCAATACTTTAATTAACAAGAAACAAAACATTCTAGGGGGTATTTTGATACTTGGGATGTTACAAAACGCCCCCCCTTGAAGGAATCGCGCCCCTAGATTCCTACTGAGAAAAGAAAAGGTCCGGATACTTCTTGCAAAGATCCTCTTCGGTCTCCCACGTTGCCTCTTTATCGGAATGATGCGACCATTGCACTTTCAAGAACTTGGTGCTCTTGTTGCGAGTCTTACGAACGGTCTCATCGAGAATTTGGATAGGGTGCTCCTCATAAGAGAGATCATCTTGCAGTTCGATAGAATCATGGTCAACTGCACGATCTGGATCCTTGAAGCACTTCTTGAGCTGTGACACGTGAAACACATCGTGCACCTTGGATAGTTTTTCTGGAAGTTCAAGACGATAAGCATTTTCTGCACGCCTTGAGAGAATGTTGAAAGGACCAATGTATCTTGGTGCAAGCTTTCCTTTCACACCAAAACGATGAGTGCCTCTGAGGGGAGTGACACGGAGATATGCATTGTCACCTGGTACATAGACCATATCCCGGTGCTTGCTGTCATAGTAACTCTTCTGACGAGACTGAGAAATCTTGAGATTGTCACGAATGATGCGAACTTTCTCTTCGGCCTCTTTAACAATGTCAGGACCTAAGAGTGAACATTCACCAGCTCCAGACCAATTGATTGGACTCCTGCATCTGCGGCCATAGAGTGCTTCAAATGGTGCCATGCCTAGGCTTGCCTGGAAACTGTTGTTGTAGGAGAATTCAGCATATGGAAGACAATCCTCCCATTTGATGCCAAAGGAGAGACCACATGCTCTGAGCATATCCTCGAGAATCTGATTGAATCTTTCGACTTGCCCTTGAGACTGAGGATGATAAGCTCTGCTGAACAGAAGTTTGGTTCCCAATGCATCTTGGAAACTCTTCCAGAAATGAGAAGTGAATATGCTTCCACGGTCTGAGCTTATTTCCAATGGAACACCATGAAGAGGAACAATCTTTGTTGTGTAGAGTTCTGATAACTGGCTAGCTGAGATTGTCTCTTTGACAACAAAGAAGTGAGCTACTTTAGTGAGACGATCAATGACAACGAAGATTGCATCGTTGCCCTTCTTGGACTTTGGAAAACCAGTAACGAAGTCCATTTCAATCATGTCCCACTTCCACTCGGGGATTTTGAGAGGTTGAAGAAGACCGGCTGTTTTCTGATGAACTGCCTTGACACGTTGACAAACGTCGCATTCAGAAACGTATTGAGCAATTTCTCGTTTCATGCTAGGCCACCAATATAGTGTCTTGAGATCCTGGTACATCTTTGTACTTCCAGGGTGGATGGAGAGAGGAGTTTCATGAGCCTCCTTGAGAATGATATCTTTGAGACTTTGAATTTGAGGAACTGCAATGCGTCCTTCGAAGAACACAGTCCCCTTGTCATCAATTGAGAAGGACTTGAATTTATCGTTGCCTTCTTTGATGTGCTCTACAATCTTCTTGATCTCAGCATCACGAAGTTGTTCAGAACGAATCTTGTCCTCGAGAGTTGAAGTGGCTGTCAAGCTTGCAAGATAGCCTTGAGGAACAAGACCAAGGTTCAGCTTCTGGAATTCTTCATGAAGAGGAGGTTGGCTTTCCATGATCATGAGATTATTGCAATAGGATTTGCGACTGAGAGCATCGGCCATAACATTAGCCTTGCCTGGAGTGTAAGAAATGGTAAGATCGAAGTCTTTGATCTTTTCAATCCATCTCCTTTGACTGAGGTTTAGATCTGGTTGAGTGAAGATGTATTTCAGACTCTTAGGATCGGAAAAGATTTCAATGCGGTTACCCAACAAGTATTGTCTCCATTTCTTGAGGGCAAACACAACTGCTGCGAGTTCAAGATCATGAGTGGGATAATTTTGCTCATGTGGGTTCAACTGACGTGAAGCATAAGCCACAACTTGACGTTCTTGCATAAGAACTGCTCCTAGGCCTTGGAGAGATGCATCACAGAATATCTGGAAAGGTTTGGTAGTATCTGGGCCAACCAGAACTGGAGTAGAAGGGAGTTTAGCTTTGAGGAGATTGAAACTTTCATCACACTGTGGAGACCAAACGAACTTCTTGTCCTTCTTGGTGAGATCAGTGAGAGGTTTGGCAATCTTGGAGAAGTTTTGGACGAAACGACGGCAATAGCTAGCTAAGCCAAGAAAACTTCTGACTTGCTTCACCGTCTTAGGAGGTTTCCAGTCAACAATTGCCTTAACCTTTTCTGTTTCAATGACCCTTGGCATAGATGATATGCCCAAGGTAGGCAACTTCTGAAATCCAGAACTCACATTTGGAGTATTTGGCATAGAGACGGTGCTCGCGGAGTTTCATGAGAGTGAGACGAAGATGTTCTTCATGCTCTTCCTCAGATTTTGAGTAGACAAGAATATCATCAAGATATACCACGACGAACTTGTCGAGGTATTCATGGAAGAAAGAATTCATGAGTCGAGAGAAGGTCGCCGGTGCATTGGTGAGACCAAAGGACATGACGGTGTATTCATATAGACCGTAGCGAGCGGTGAAGGTTGTCTTTGGAATATCTTCCTTTCTGATCTTTATTTGATGGTAACCCATCCTCAAGTCCAACTTTGAGAATATTGAGGCTCCAGCAAGTTGATCAAAAAGATCATCGATACGAGGAATTGGATATTTGTTCTTGATTGTTTTCTCGTTAAGAGGACGATAGTCCACAACGAGTCTCTTAGTTTGGTCCTTCTTGGCAACGAACAGCGTTGGGCAACCCCAAGCGGAGGAACTAGGATGAATGTAGCCTTTCTCCATGTACATATCGATTTGCTCCTTCAACAACTTCAGTTCAGGAGGAGCTATCTTGTATGGATGCTTAGAGATTGGAGCAGTACCTGGTTCAAGCTCGATCACGAACTCAACTGCTCTGTCCGGAGGCATCCCTGGCAACTCTTCTGGAAAGACGTCAGGGAATTCACAAACCACCGGAACATTCTCGAGTAGAGGTAGAGGTTTTGCATCGAGTGTTTAAAGCTGAGCAGAACTTGATTCATATGGAGAATAGATTATCTGGCCAGAAGGGTGGGAGAGAGTTATTGACTTTTGAGCACAGTCAATTTTTGCTTTATTGGCCTTCAACCAATCCATGCCCAGAATGACATCAATGTCAGAATTTCCCAGCAACATGAGTGAAGCAAGGAATATGCGACCTCCAATTAGGATTTGGTTGTCCATACTTATTTTGGAAGTCAACATTTGAGATCCCGGAGAGTGAACGGTGATTTGATTGCTTAGTGGAACCACAATTAGTTTGTATGTTGTGGCAAATATTTTTGACACGAAAGAATGCGATGCTCCAATATCAAACAACACTTTAGCTGGGTAAGAGTTTACGGGTAATGTACCGAGAACGACGTCGGCAGCTTCCTCAGCTTTGTCGGCCTTGATATGATTCACCCTCGCGGTCCTCCCGACAGGCCTGTTGTTGGAGTGGAAGGCTTTAGCCGGGGGAGCACGGACCATTGCCTGGTTGGTGTTGGGGCGAGGAGGAGGAGGTAGCTGCCTCTGCGTACACTTGTCAGCATAGTGTCCCGTCTCCTTGCACTTGTAGCAAGTGACGACACGAGGAGGACCTGGCCTTGGCTTCCCCATTGGAACCCTCTGCCCATGCATCTGAGTTGGGTTGGGTGGGCGGGGAGCGAAGCCTGGAGAAGCTTGGGTGTATGGAGCCCTAGTGACAGCACCATTTGGCACCCAGATGCGGCGCTTCTGCGGAGGGGTGGTCATGTTGGAGGAGGAACCACCCTCACGCGAGTGCTTGCGAGAATCTTCGAACGCCTTGCGCCCATTCTCTTCATTGAGCGCGGTGTTCACGAGCTCCTCGAAGTCCTTGGTCTTGACATTTGTGAGAGCGTACTTCAGTTCCGGGTTAAAACCTCTGCGGAACCTTGCCATCTTCTTAGCTTCTGTGGACACCTCGTCTCCAGCGTATCGAGCGAGGCGATTGAACTCGGTCTGATAGCTGATGACGTCCAGCTTGCCTTGCTTGAGAGAGCAAAACTCTTCACGCATGTTTTCCATGAGACCATCTGGAATGTGGTGCTTCAGGAATGCGTCCTTGAAACAGCCCCAAGTGATAGGAATGCCAGCTCTCATAGCCTGGTAGTTTTCCCACCACGAAGCTGCCTGACCCTTCAGTAGGTAGGAAGCATACTTGACATTGTCCTCTTCAGCTACATGAGCAATCTCCAGAGCCCTGGCGACCTCACTGATCCAGTCATCGGCATCCAGAGGCTCGCGTGTGGCCACGAACGCTCTAGGGCCCAAACTGAGGAACTCCTTGATGCCAACTCGCTGATTAGCTTGGTGGACTTGCTGATTGGCCTGGAACTGTGCCATCTGAGTCATCACTTGGGTCATCTGAGTTAAGAGTTCCCCAATTGGCGGTGGCTCAGGCATGTTGTTCCTAGTTGGAGGCATCCTAAATGGAAATGCATTTTAGCACAGCAATAGGAAGGGATAATCTTAGCAACGGAAAGAGCGATTATTCCGACGCATGAATAGATAACCAACAATTACATCATTACATGATCCAATACATCAGAATAACCAACACCATAAATGGTTCGAGTACGAAAGGATAACTAAACATAGCTAGGAATGGATACATCGGTACTCAGCTATGAGCATGGGAGTACAGCTCGTAAGTAGACGCCGGTAGAATAGTTGAAGTGGAAGACAACAACAAGATTCAATGGACGAAAGGTTTTCTTTTTTAGAAGAACATGATATTGAAGCAACATCGGGGAAACTCGCGACCAAAACTCCTAAGATACTACGGAAGAACCCAGAACACGTGAAATCCTAACTTGAAAGTTTAGATGAGAAGGGAAAATCAACGTTGCACTTCCTTACCAGAAAAAGGGAGGGAGGGTGGGGAAAAGTAGAAAAAGAACAGAATTCCTACTCTCACGTTTCATTTTTCCTATATAGCTACAAAATAGTTTCTAGACTCAAACTGCGACCAGTAAAAGGGCTCCTACGGGCAGACAGGCTCTGATACCATTTGTCACACCCTGACTTCTAGGGGATACTCATCGGGCCGAACTGGATAGCAGATGCTTGGATTATGGGGCCTATCTGCTCCCACATCCTCGCTCCCGAGTAGGCCAGCACTTATGTGCGATAACCAAGCTCCGCTATTCCATCGTCGATGTAAACTATCCACTAGAGATCAAAGGTACTACTGTCGACGTACTTCATACCAATCACACATGGTACGTCAACAACGTTAAACGGAATGATACCACAACATATCTCTAAGACACAAAAGATTGAAATAAAGTTGCAACGGGCCTTCACTAAGGCAGAGAATAGCAAATACACTCATTTAGAGGACACTTGTCCCAACATAGAATTCATTACATCACAGCGGAAGCAATCAACCGTCTGAGTACAAACAAAATCCAAATAGGCTTAAGAAGCCGAGAAAATAAAAGAAGACGAAGCCCATCCACGTAGTCTTCGGATCCTGCCCGGGTCCGCTATCTACTCGTCTGCAGTCTCGTCGAACTCCACGAAGTAGCCATCCTGGAGATCCTCGTAGTCGTAGTCTGCGTAAACCACAGCCCCAACGGGGTCAGTACATTTAAGTACTGGCAAGCAAGACTCACACTTCACCAAAGAGTTACACGTCAACACAAGCACGGATGCTTGGGATCAACGGAAGGAAGGGGAGATATAAAAGCTGCAGCGGGCTGCTCTAACCAACTACAGAGATACTACAAGTTCCGGCTAACAGAAAGAAGATAAGATCGAGTATAGTAACCAACTGAAAGATAACTTCAAACAAACCCGTCCAATGTTACCCCCTTCTAAGGAAGCAACCCAAGGACAACTCACACAGTTGGATTAATGGTGTTTCAGGTTATTGTGTCAAATAATGCTATTACTAGTCAAAATTAGCATTAGTTAGGTGATAGCATTAGTTAGGTTAATGTTGTTCTGAGTACTTGTTAGCCAGTACTTTCACCAAGTCAACCATAACCGCGGAAAACACGGCTTCTCGAGAAGATTTATCCCTGCAGGGTTGCACCAATTTAGCCATACACGTAAGAATAACCCGCCAGATGGGAGATCACCCCACCAAGAGAGGTACTCAACACAACCCAACTGTTCTTCGCATCAAGCACAAAGCACCTTGGGCGCACGGCTAATCGAGCCCAGAAGAAAATGGACCCTCATAGCACTCTAAGAACGTGTCCCCCTATATGCCGACTACGAAAGTTCCACCCTGCGTTGGGCTCGCAAAAACATGCATGCGGCAAATAGAACACACGAACTAAATGAGGCGATTTGGACGAGATGCGAATCGAGTCAAGTTGAGGGGGGCGCCCATACTCGCTTCCCACATGCGGGTAGTGCTCTCATCATGGATCAGTAGACAAGACTCTTTTCCTAATTAGGGGTCGACACTAGCAGGCCTCAAAACCACTCATGGGCCTCCTGCCGGTGCCTTATCATCAATTTATTATCATTATTATCCATAGCATAACAGGTTGATTGATTTAACCCGAGCCCAAAGAACATAATAAATAAGGTAAAAGAAGTAACCGACAACAGACTCGAGCACAAGCAACTCTAAGCATGCTAGTAGGAGTAAGGCAACAAGCAAAGGCTATAGGTGTGGAGGTGAGGCAATATAAGGGTTCAGGATATCATGTGATGGGTTCGGAGAACAAGCAACGATACATAGGGCTAGAAAAAGTAGACAATGGATAGTATCTGTAACAAGTGTGGAAAGGAACTCGATGGTTCATGTGAGTGATAACTTGCCTGGAAGCTCAGCAGCCTGGTACTGGGCTAAGTCCTGGGTAGTGGTGTCGTAAAGCTCGTCGGTCTCAACGTCGTCGTCTAATCGAGAAGAAGCAAAAATAACAACGAAGGAAGACGGCAATCAATACATGGCATAGGTGCACAAACATGGGATGATGCATGTCAATTTAATTGATGCATCAGAATAAACTACTTGACAAGATAACAAGTTTAAATGGACCCATATGCAAGGTGAATTGCATATGGATGCACATGGTTAAGGTTGAAGCAATGATCTACAATTGATTAACATGTGTAAGTGGTTTATCATGATGCATGCATGATGAAAACAATAAGGTAACAATATTAGATGCAATTGGAATGATAATTAACAAGTTAAGAATTTATTTATTAAGTTTGGAAATTTTGGTTACTTAATGATGTTACACAAATAGTTGTTGTTTTCATCAAGGTAACTTGTTCAAAACAGATGACAAAGTTCATATTTGAAAAGGTTATCTTTTTCTGGTTTGAAAACATATTTTACATGTTCAAGGATAATTTAAATTGAGCAAGTTATGAATTTAGCAAAATTAAATGAATTAAACAAGGTTTAAATTATTTAGGCAATTTTAATTATTCAAAACATGAAAGAAATTTTATATTTGAAAAGATGGTTTGAAATGGTATGGAAAACATATTTTATTTGCATTATTTGGATTAAGGATGAATTACTTATGGAATTTAGAAAATTGCATTTGAATTATTTAAATTTGAATTTTTGGATGCATTTGGAAATTTCAAAACAGTACACAATTGGTTTAGATGGATAGACAATTTAATTTAGAACAACAAAAAATTTTACTTTTATTATTTGGAGTTATATTTTAAAAGTTATTAACAAATTGAAATTGAGGACCAATCTGCAATTTAAAAGGATTAGTTTTAAAAATGAAAACGTGCTGGAAAAACATTCGTTACCGCACAGCAACCTAGCCCCAGTCACTGCCCGCGGGCCTGGGGCCAGCGTGGCGCTTGCGTGGCTGGCGTGGCGGCCAGGGCCACAGACAGGTGGGCCCTGCCTGTCAGCCAGCGCGCGAAAAAGTTTGGCTTTTATCCGCGGCCGCGAGGGATCGAACTCGCGACTGCGCGCAAGCGAACGATGCAGTGCTACCACTGCGGTGGTTTCGTCAGTTTCGACAGAAACAGAGACGCATACAGGTTGTACTTCAACGGTGCGTTAACTGAATCCAAAACGCACGCGCGCTGAACGTCGTCAGAGAACGACGCCGGCGATGAGCTACGGCGGTGGATGGAAGCGATGCTTGCGGGTGGATGCTGTGGACGTGCACGGATGCTTGCGAGCAGAGGGTACAGAGAGGAGGAGGAGACGGTGGCGCTCACCACCGTTGTCGTCGTGCAGAGGCCCGGTGGAGACGACTCGACGGCGACAGCGGCGAGTCCGTGGACGGCGGCGACGGTGTGGCGAGTCTCCGCGGCGGCTGCAGTGTGCAATCGGAAGAGGGTGGCGAGGTGGTTTGATTCCAAGTGCTAGGTGGGTAAGTGGCGCGTCGAGACGGCGGTGCTCATCGTGGATTCAGTCGGCGTTTTCTCCGGCGAGGTGCAGAGAAGAGAGATCGCGGCGGGAGAGAGGTGGATTGGCGGCGTCCTCGAGGGGAACAGGAACCTAGGGTTAGCTAGGGTTGCGCGCAGAGCCCTAGGGGGGTTTTATAGGGGGTACGGGTCGAGGATGGCCGTCGGTGGGCGCTGCTGCCGCCGTGGCACGCTCGGATGGGCGCCGTACTGCGGGAAGAAGGAGGATTAGAAGGAGAGAAAAAAAACGAAGCGGTACGCTGGCCGCGGTGGGCTGGGCTGCGCGCGAGGGAAAGGATAAGGAAGTGGGCTAGGCGCAGCCCACTGCCCCTGGCGCCATTTTCCTTTTTAAAATTTTCTTTTTCCGTTTTTTTTTGTAGAGTTAGGATTTGGAAGAAAAGGTGGGGTTTTGAGTTAGTAAAAATGTTAGAAAAAATAGGGTAAGTTATTTAGGTCAATAGTAAACAAATGCCAAGTTTTGTTTTCAAAAAGTTTGAAATTAACTTGCTGTTTGTGAAGTGGTTTCAAATTTGGATGATTTTTATATTAAGTGAACATTAATGAAAACAAACCTTTTAATAGGGTGCTCCCTATGTTTAATTTGATTAAATGGTTATAAATGTTTGGTGATTTTCATATATTCAAGTTGGGTGCTGTTTGGTGGTTTGTCTTGAATTGGAAAGCAATTTGGAATTAATTAATTGAAATAAAAGCACCATTGTATTAGTTGATCATTATGGAATAATTGGAAACAAAAGGTTGTTTTTAAGTTGAACTTTTATTTGAAAAAGATTGTAACAGAGCAAGTATGAAATAAATCATTTGAAATTGTTTGAGTTTCATTATGAAAACAAATAATAACAGATGCAAAACAAATAGTAAACAAATGCAAACAAGGGAATAAATATGATGACATGATGCAATACTTTAATTAACAAGAAACAAAACATTCTAGGGGGTATTTTCATACTTGGGATGTTACACACAGAAACAGAGAACCAGGGGACGGAGGGGCCGACTGATAACACAAATGCTGCAGCAGGCGATGAGGCTGAAGACGGCCAAGATCAAGACCCCTTTGGAGACCCGGCTCATCAGGAAGCCGGATCTCCAAAATCCTCCGAGGAAATGGATGAGGAGATCGAGGTCCTGGAGACAAGGGCGGGTTCCCCTAATCCGGATACCCAGACGGTCCGGGTTTCGACCCCAAGAACCGGAAAAGGTCTTCAACCAGAAGACCAATCTGCCGGCCCTTCTGGTGTTCGCCCCGAAGATATGACATTCGCCCAAATTCTTGATGCCCTCCATACCTTGAGGGCCGATGAAGAGAATATCCTAGAAGCTTTGATAGCGAAGCATGAGGTAAGTTCAATAATACCACTTGTATCCTTATATAGTCCCCAAGTTCTGAGTGAATTGCTTGTTAATTTGCTTGGATCTTCATAATACATCCGACTGATCCTTCCTTGTGTTTCCATCCAGGCTTTCGTGGCCCAGTCTGAGAAGAAATTGGCGAAGGCCGCCAAACGCATTGAGAAGGAGACGGCTCTACGCGAGGCAGCTGAAGCTGAAGCTCAGAGGAGCGGAAAGATCACCAGGAAGTATAGAAAGAGGGCTCACTCGGCGGAGGACAAGCTGACGACACTATCTGATCAAATTGCTGATACTTATCGTGCAGCAACTGGTACGATCCTTGACTTTAGTAACTAAGACCCGGATTCTCCTTTGGATAAATAGCCGGATCTCCTTACTCATTGTTTTTCTTACTTTCTCCAGGCCCGGATGATGCAATCCCTGAAGAAGATGATATTGCCAAGCTAAAGATCATTAAAGATATTGTCCGGCAGCTCAGTGCCGGAGTTGGATGGATTCTTGATGAACTGCGACTGCCGGGTGTTGGGCCAGGTAACATGAAAAAGCTTCTGGATGTCTGCTCCACTATCCCCGAGTGGATTTGGCATTGGAAACGCTCGTCCTGCCGGGTTGGAGTAACCCAGGGGCTTGCGCTGGCTAAAGCTTATTTCCCTAAGCTAGAGCCGGCCAAGCT
Source organism: Alopecurus myosuroides (assembly GCA_028641055.1). NCBI lineage: Eukaryota > Viridiplantae > Streptophyta > Magnoliopsida > Poales > Poaceae > Alopecurus > Alopecurus myosuroides. The sequence goes on from CM054063.1 coordinate 143,260,375, forward strand.
TATGGGCGGGTTTCCAGAATTCAATCAAGACGGGTCTAAGTTCTTACCAAAGAATTTCAAGGCCATCCAGAAGGAAGTTCGTCACCCGGCCAGTGTGATTGCCGATAAATTGGATGTCAACTCTATTCTTCCTGCGTATGATGCTGATGACAAGGTTGTTAAGGCAGATCGCCCCCAGCCATATGATATGCTTGCTCGATGGAAGGAGGAAGCTGCAAAGATTAGGGAGGAAGCTGCAAAAAAGAAGGCTGAAGCCGACTCTGCGCCTGCTACCTCTACACCAGTCGTCCCTCCTCCTGCGCGAGCCGGCACTGCTGCTGACCCGGGTGCTGCTGCTACCACCAGTGATGGTAAGGGTATTGCGAATATGGACGCTGCGGCCCAGAATGCCGAGTGATACCTGCTACTTGATGCCACTTCATACGCGTCAGTCGGCCGATGTGCCGTTTAAACAATTATTTTTGGATGGTGCGCCTGTGCACCTTTGATACTATTTACCGAAGTTTTGTAATGCACTCTATGTTCTTGATACACCTTGTGCCTCTTTTGGCCTTTTGGATGATTAAATTTATCTACTCTTGAACCCATTTGTTCTTGATATCTGACTTTCTTTATTGTTCCTTTTGTGAGACTCGGTTTCCGAGTTTCATGGGTATTGACGAGCGGACGTGCTTCTAAGTCCCCAAGTCCCCAAGACTCGGAGGTTTGGGTTTTTTGAGCCTTAGCAACTACGCAACTTTTCTTTTTCGAAATCCCGAGTCCCCAAGACCCGAAGTTCCGAGTCTGGGATACTTGGTCTTTCAAAGGGAACAAATTGTTTGTTGTTAAGCCAAAAAACCTAGAGCCGTTTCACATAGGATTTGAAGTTATGCTTAATAATCGTTGAGTTTCCGGCTATTAGCCCTGTACTCTGCATAACTTGTGGTTTAGATGACCCTTTTTACTATCTTGTACTATAAGCCGGCTTTCGCATGGATATCATGTTGTTACATCTGTACGAAAACAGGGTCAGCCAAGTCCCATTGGGCTTCATGGCTGATTGTAATCGTAAGCGAGCAAATCATGCCATTTTAGGGCGAGTCACATCGAGCTTAAGTAAGAAAAGTCAAGAAAATTTGGCTCCTTTGTCCGGTTATAAGATTGCAGCCGTACTCGTTTGCGAGTAATCGGCCCTTATAACTCATAGGCATAAGGCCGGGTCTTTGAGTTTGCAACTGTGCTATTCAAGCAATCAGCCCCCAAGACCTAAATATATGCAACATACTGAGAGTGAAGGTCATAAGAGTAACCACCTCTTTACTTTGAAGTTTTGTTTTAATTCTGCTAATTAAAAGGATTTTGGAATTGTTGGAATTTCGCAGAAACCAACTGTTTGTACCTAGCTGCAACTACACACAGTCGATGTCCAGTGGGGTCTAGCCAGCGTGGCATGCGCGTGGCAGCGCAGCTGGCAACCCCAGTGGCTTACAGGTGGGCCTGGCGCGGAGCAGCAGGGCAAAAAGGTTGGGGTTAATTCCCCCGGGGGGAATCGAACCCGCGATCAAACGTTCGATCGCAGACGCCGTAACCAGTGGGGTGAGATCTGTAGCTTGTCAGAACAGGTGTTGGTTACAGGTTCAGGTTCAGAAAACACTATCTGAATTTTTAACTGCAACGTTCGACGGTGACTGACAGTGGCGGAAGGGATCGACGGGTACCGGCGACGAGGCCACGGATTGGCGGCGCTGGGCAACTGGATGTACGCGCAACAGCCAGGAGAATAGGTTCGTTTGCTCGACGGGCCCGTACTCGCACAGAAACGACACCCACTGCGACTATGGCGCCACGGTGGTGGACACCGCCGGCGGTTCAGAAATAGCATCGAGCAAACAAGGAAGCGAAGGAAGGTTTCAGGGGGGGAATCGATGCGGTGGCTCACCGGGAGCTTGTCGGAGGCGAGAGGAGGACGGGAAGACGACGGTGCCGACGGCGCGGCGAGGTTTTTTCAGAACAGCAACGGCGGTGATGGCCTCGTCGTCGTCGATCACGGCTCTTTGGACCCTGCCGCGGTTGCCGTGGAGGATGTAGAGGTTCAGGCGGTCTCGATGGTGGCCTCAGAGGGGTCGATGGAGGTCCACGGCGTCCTGTCGATGGCGATCCTCGACGCAGTTCTTCCCACCCCCGACAACTCCGGCGGAAATTGGATAGCAAGGAGGGAAGGGATGGTGGCTGGCGGCGGCAGGAGGGAAAACAGGGGCCTAGGCTAGGGTTTGGTGGGAGGTAGGGGTAGAAATAGGCGTGGAGGAGCAGGTGGAGCTCGGGTTGTTGCTAGCTGACGTGTGCTGAGGTCAGCGGTACGGAGCTAGGAGAAGGGCCAGCAGGCCGCGCGCGTTTGGGAAGGCTGGGGTTGTGGGCTGGGCTTGGCCCAGCCTGCCTCTCCCCTCAGCCGAAAACTTTTAATAAATTGTTCTATTTTTTTTTTTTTTTTTTGCTCAAACAGATTTGGGATGAATTTGATAAGGTGTTGGACTTTAAAAATTCTGAGAAAATTCAGGGGACCATGTTAGCTCAAAAGCTAACAGTTGGCAAAAGGATTTTTGAAAATTTCAAACTTTTACATTGCTGTTTGGATTTGAATCCAAATTAATGAAATTTTTAATATTAATTAATATTAGAAAAACAAAGCCTTTTCAATAGGGTTACCCCTAAGTTTTTAAAATGATTTAAATGGTACAAAGGTGTGGTGAACTTTATGGGTTCAAAAAGGTACTGATTTTGAGAATAGATTTGAACTTGAAAATGATTTGGAGTTAACTGCTTGAATTAATGCCTTGATTAAACCAACAATTTAATGAGTGATTTGATTTGAATTTTGGAAGTAGCCATTAGGGTTTTAACAAGAGGGGGATAAATTAACAAGCAATTGGATTAAACAATTTTCAAACTATTGAAGAACAAATGAGGGGTGTAGTTTGCAAGTTTGAAATTGGAAATTTTGGGCAAGGGTGAAAGTTTAAATTGTTTTGAAATTTTCAGTGGTGATGCAAAATGGTGCAATGCAATGTGATGCATATGATGCAAGCAAACAAACAGGTAACACCCCAGGTGTTACAGACGACACCACTAACAAGGGATTGCGCCCTCGCAATCCACCTGCTAACCCGGGAGGGGAAAGAAGTTCGACTATCGATTCTTCGCGCTTCCGTTGATCTCCTCGACACCACTAACAATGGTTTATCGACACCACTAACAAGGGATTCTTGCTCGGAGTGACGACGATGTGCTTCCACCAGGAATCTTCCGATGATCGAACCTATTAGGTTAAGGGCTCAGAAAACGTCCACCCACGTAGGATCCTAATACTTTGAAAGATAGACAAAGGGGGAGACTCCAAAGCAAATAAGATGGGAGGGGAAATAGAATAGGGATAAGGAGAAAACAAGAATCCTATCGAGATGTTTTTCCAAAATAGTTTAGCAGAAATAGTTTTTGACACTCTAGAAACAACGACCGTTAGCGAGGTTATCCTACAGGCTTTGCGGACCCGTTGCTTCGATAACCGTTCGTATCGAAACAATATCGGAAATCGGAACCAAGGCTCTGATACCATTTGTGACGCCCCGAGATCGGGCACTATGCAGATTTCAGCATTCCCGCCAAATCCGCATAATAACCGATTCCAGGTTGTCATTTATGATAACATTACAATAGTTCACGAATAATCCACAATTACAACAGAAACAGATAGATACAAGATGACTCAAGCGAGCCAGGGTTACAACTGATACATTACAAAGATCCAAATAACAGCGGAAGGAAACAACATATCGTCCGTCTACGGACAAGATCCAAATTGGACTAAGAGTCCTGAAGATAACCGAGAGCGTCCAATCCCTGCCCAGGCCAAGCCGGAGGGATTCCCAAGCTAACGTCGTCAGACTTCAAACCTGTTGACTGCAATTTGGAATTTGCAGCCACGAAAGAGATTCGTGGGTCAGTACGGTTAAGTACTGGCAAGGGGGATAAAACCCATACTCACAAGTTACCGGCGTAGCCAGTCATCACAAGATACAAATACTTTAGGATCAACGGAAAAGGAGGGGTTATTGCAAATAAGCGACAACAGGCTGCACTAACCAACTACAGAGATTCTATTACTTCCAACTAACAGAAAGGGGATAAGATCGAGGATTGTAACCAACTGAAAGTAAATCCAAACAAACCCATCCTGGACCTCGCCCGCTTTAGCCAAAGAAGCAATCCGAGGATAACTCACACAGTTGTATTAAAGGTGAATCAAGTTATTGTGTGAATAAACCTATTAATAGTCAAGTTGTTAATCATGGGGTGTAACATGGTTAATCATTATGTTGAAGTTGTCCTAAGTACTTGTTAGCCAGTACTTTCACCAAGTAATCCATAACCGCGGAAAACACGGCTTCTCGAGAAGATTATCCCTGCAGGGTTGCACCAATTTAGCCGTACACTCATGAATGTCCCGCCAGATGGGATGCCTCCCACCAAGCGGGGCACTCAACACAATCCAACCCTTCTTCGCATCAAGCCCAAAGCACCTTGGGCGCACGGCTACTCGGGCCCAGAAGAAAATGGACCCTCATAGCACTCTAAGACCGTGTCCCCCTATATGCCGACTACGAAAGTTCCACCCGGGTACCAAGGGCTCGCAAGATCATGCATGCAGCAAATGGAAAACCCGAACTAAATGAGGCGATTTGGACGAGATGCGAATCGGGTCAAACTGAGGGGGAGCCCATACTCCCCAAATGCGGGTAGTGCGCTCATCATGGATCAGTAGACAAGACCCTTTTCCTATTAGGGTCGACACTAGCAGGCCTCAAAACCACAAAGGGCCTCCTGCCGGTGCCTTATCATCAAATTTATTATTAATAGCAACATTAGCATGATTGATTGATTAACATCGAGCCCCCCAGAACATAATAGAGTAATAACAGAAAGTAACGGGTAACAGACTCGAGCAAAACAACCCTAAGCAAGATAGTAAGACACGGGCAACAAGCAATGGTTATAGGTATGGTAGTGAGGCAATATCAAGGTTAAGGGATTCATGTGATGGGTTCGTAACAGAAACAACTACTACTCAGGCTAGCAGAAAAGAACAACGGAAAGAATCGGTAACAAGTGATGAAAGGCAGCCATATGGCAGCAAGTGAGTATACTTGCCTGAGATCCCGCAAGGTAGCAGAACTTGTCGTTGCTCACAGCATCTCAACGTCCTATCCGGGAAGAAGCAATGAACCTCGAACAAACACCGGATGCAACAATTACTACTACGGCAAAAGATCCAGCATGATCAAGATATGGATGCATGACAAGTTTAAAGATGCATAGAAATAAGCTAGTTGACAAGTTAAACAAATTTAAATGGACCCTTATGCAATGTGAGTTGCATATGGATGCACCTGTTAAGGTTGAAGCAATGATCTACAATTAGTTAACATGTGCAAGTGGGTTATCATGATGCATGCATGATGATGATAACAAGATAACAACAAAGTAGCAATGATGGATGCAAGTGTTAAAAGGATTAACAAGTTTTGGAATCATTTATTAAGTTGTAGGAAAGTTTGGTTACTTAGACATGTCACACAAGCAAGTATTGTTTTCATCAAGTTAAAGTGTTCAAAACAAATAACAGAGTTTATATTTGAAAAGGTTATCAAATTTTAGTTGGATTACATGTTTCACATGTTGAAATTGGACTTTGGATTATTTAATTAGGAATTAAACAATATTAAACAATTTTTAATTGAATTAAACAAGATTCAAATTGTTTAAGCAATTTTAAATATTCAAAACAGAAAACAAAAATTATATTTGAATAGGTTATTTAAAATGGTATTGAAAACATATTTTATTTGCATGATTTGGACTTATGAATAATTAGTTATTGAATTTAGCAAAATACAATTGAAGGATTTAAATTTGAATTTGAATTGCAATTTGAAAGTTCAAAACAGAACACAAGTTGGATATTTGGAAAGATTAGAAGATTTGGATCAGAAAACATATAAAGTTTGTATTTATTGGAATTATAAAACAAAAGATATTGACTTTTGAAGTTTTGTTTTAATTCTGCTAATTAAAAGGATTTTGGAATTGTTGGAATTTCGCAGAAACCAACTGTTTGTACCTAGCTGCAACTACACACAGTCGCTGTCCAGTGGGGTCTAGCCAGCGTGGCATGCGCGTGGCAGCGCAGCTGGCAACCCCAGTGGCTTACAGGTGGGCCTGGCGCGGAGCAGCAGGGCAAAAAGGTTGGGGTTAATTCCCCCGGGGGGAATCGAACCCGCGATCAAACGTTCGATCGCAGACGCCGTAACCAGTGGGGTGAGATCAGTAGCTTGTCAGAACAGGCTGTTGGTTACAGGTTCAGGTTCAGAAAACACTATCTGAATTTTTAACTGCAACGTTCGACGGTGACTGACAGTGGCGGAAGGGATCGACGGGTACCGGCGACGAGGCCACGGATTGGCGGCGCTGGGCAACTGGATGTACGCGCAACAGCCAGGAGAATAGGTTCGTTTGCTCGACGGGCCCGTACTCGCACAGAAACGACACCCACTGCGACTATGGCGCCACGGTGGTGGACACCGCCGGCGGTTCAGAAACAGCATCGAGCAAACAAGGAAGCGAAGGAAGGTTTCAGGGGGGGGGGAATCGATGCGGTGGCTCACCGGGAGCTTGTCGGAGGCGAGAGGAGGACGGGAAGACGACGGTGCCGACGGCACGGCGAGGTTTTTCAGAACAGCAACGGCGGTGATGGCCTCGTCGTCGTCGATCACGGCTCTCTGGACCCTGCCGCGGTTGCCGTGGAGGATGTAGAGGTTCAGGCGGTCTCGATGGTGGCCTCAGAGGGGTCGATGGAGGTCCACGGCGTCCTGTCGACGGTGATCCTCGACGCAGTTCTTCCCACCCCCGACAACTCCGGCGGAAATTGGATAGCAAGGAGGGAAGGGATGGTGGCTGGCGGCGGCAGGAGGGAAAACAGGGGCCTAGGCTAGGGTTTGGTGGGAGGTAGGGGTAGAAATAGGCGTGGAGGAGCAGGTGGAGCTCGGGTTGTTGCTAGCTGACGTGTGCTGAGGTCAGCGGTACGGAGCTAGGAGAAGGGCCAGCAGGCCGCGCACGTTTGGGAAGGCTGGGGTTGTGGGCTGGGCTTGGCCCAGCCTGCCTCTCCCCTCAGCCGAAAACTTTTAATAAATTGTTCTGTTTTTTTTTTTTTTTTTTTGCTCAAACAGATTTGGGATGAATTTGATAAGGTGTTGGACTTTAAAAATTCTGAGAAAATTCAGGGGACCATGTTAGCTCAAAAGCTAACAGTTGGCAAAAGGATTTTTGAAAATTTCAAACTTTTACATTGCTGTTTGGATTTGAATCCAAATTAATGAAATTTTTAATATTAATTAATATTAGAAAAACAAAGCCTTTTCAATAGGGTTACCCCTAAGTTTTTAAAATGATTTAAATGGTGCAAAGGTGTGGTGAACTTTATGGGTTCAAAAAGGTACTGATTTTGAGAATAGATTTGAATTTGAAAATGATTTGGAGTTAACTGCTTGAATTAATGCCTTGATTAAACCAACAATTTAATGAGTGATTTGATTTGAATTTCGGAAGTAGCCATTAGGGTTTTAACAAGAGGGGGATAAATTAACAAGCAATTGGATTAAACAATTTTCAAACTATTGAAGAACAAATGAGGGGTGTAGTTTGCAAGTTTGAAATTGGAAATTTTGGGCAAGGGTGAAAGTTTAAATTGTTTTGAAATTTTCAGTGGTGATGCAAAATGGTGCAATGCAATGTGATGCATATGATGCAAGCAAACAAACAGGTAACACCCCAGGTGTTACAACCTAGAAGACTAAGGAAAGTATCTAACTTGTACAGTAAGACATTTGGCTTCTTCTCCAAGCCAGACAACAATTGTGCCGTAGTCCGGGTTATTCTAGAATCCGGCTTCCTACGCATCAGCTTACTGGGCCGCACAATGGAATCTGTTCTATTACCTGCGGGCCACCCTGGTAATCGGTCCCTTGGCCAATGCCGTATATCCTCCTATTTTTCATATATCCGACATTAATGTTGGAGGTTCTCATCCCATCCATAATTCTAGAGATTTTAATCGGCTGAGATGCTCTGCTGGCTAATAACAGGACATAGATACGCCTCTCCCTTAACCCAAAACTCATATTTCTTTAGCTTCGCATAAAAATTATCTTTTTTTAAGTATCAAACAAAAGCCTCAATTTGAGCTCATGCTCCTATTTTTCCTTAGAATATATAAGGACATTATGAATAAACGGTACCACAAATTTATCAAGGAACCTATGCCGCAAAATTGTCCATGGTCACTATGGAGATATCAAGGGAATTAGTTAGTTTAAAAGGTGTGTCCTTATTCATGGAACGTGTACCAAGTGGAGAAGGCAATCTTTCCAATAATAATCCCTGCACATGAATGATTCTAGCAAGGCTAGAGATCAATTTCCCATAACATCTTATGTCGAATCACCTGCTCAAACAAGTCCTCGATGTGTGGTAATGAATATTTTCTACTATTGCTTATCGTGTTAGGATCACAATAATCCACACTCTCCTTTTTTGCCTACAACACTCTCTCTTTGTTGTAAACATAACCGTCACTCCCCAAGGTGAAACACTACGTCGAAAGAGGCCAATGGGAAAAAAATATCTGTGAATAACTGATTCTTCAATTTTTCTTGAAATGGTCATGACAAACCATAAGCACTCAACGAGGTAGGTGGAGTATCAGGAATAAGATCAATAAGAGACTGAACATCTCCCTCGCTAATAAATTAGAAACTAGCATGGTATCTTGATCACAAACAATTTCCTTCGCCTTGGTAAATCATGAAATTCTTATGAAGAATTTAGATGTTACATTTTTTTTTGATAAAGGGCTTTTATTACTTAAAATTAAGCATTACACCCGGCCTCTGCATCATTATAATGCACACAGCCGAAATCCGAAACTGAAAAGAAAAAACGACAAGTCTAAACAAATCCTATTAAATCCATAGGACGTAGACAGTCGATGCTATGGAGCTGCTATCCGTAGATCAAGCAGCCATCCATGTGGGATAAAAATATCCCTCGCCACCTGCTCCAGCCGTGCACACGCCTCCATAAAGAGGTCTCGAAACTCCCCCCGCTGTAATGTGGACCACGAACGGAGAATACCTGTGCATCTGAATAGAACCTGCATACGAGAGAAATTTTTATCGTTGAATATCTTGTCATTTCTACAAAGCCAGAGCGACCAAATAACGGCAAGCGCTCCTACCCTAATAATATGCTTGAATCGTTTATCTACCCCATTCAACCTGTTACCGAATATATTCGCAACTGATGTGGGCTGATAAAGGTTCGAAGCCATTTGGATAGCGGACCATATAGAACGCGCAAAAGTGCAATCAAAGAATAAGTGTTTAATCGTCTCATCGTGAGAACAAGAAACACACTTAGTACTCCCATGCCAATTACGTTTGACAAGATTATCCTTAGTAAGTATGACCCCCTTCCGAAGGTACCACGCAAAGACCTTAAGACCTTAAGACCTTCAAACGCCATACATTTTTAAAAATATTCGACTGGCATATCCGATTGGATCATAGCTCTATACATGGTATCCACTGAGAACTGTCTGTCCTTAGTGAGTTTCCATCGAAATTCATCGGTCCCCGGTGTTCGAGTAACCGTAGTTAGCCTATTAACCAGGGCGTGCCAAGAAGCAAGTCGTGGCCGATTAAATCTCGTCTGAACGGAACATTAGGAGGTGATGTTTTCATGACCGTAGCCAGCGTTTCATCCTTATGTCGCGCTATAGTGTATAGTGCCGGATACTGTTCTCGAAGTGTGGTATTACCTAACCACTTGTCCTCCCAGAACCGTATTTGCGATCCATCCTTAATCTTAAATACCCAATAGCGAAAAAATAAGTTTTTATTCACCATGAGTCCAGCCCAAAAGTGTGAATCACCAGGTTTCCACATAACCTGTGAGACTGCTTTCGAACCAATGTATTTTCGTTTAAGGAGGGTTTGCCACACGCCATCAACAGTTAATAGTTTGAACAACCATTTACCAAGTAGGGCGGAGTTCTTGACCTGAAGGTCGTGAATACCTAGCCCCCCCTGATCTTTTGGTCGACAAACTACATCCCATCGGGCTAATCGATACTTCTTTTTCTCGCTGTCACCCTGCCAGAAAAATCTTGATCGGAAATAATCTAGTTTTTTCAAGACTCCTTTAGGCAACTGAAAGAAAGATATCATATACAGTACCATATTTGATAGTACAGAGTTAATGAGTACTAGTCTTCCACCTAGTGACAACAATTTCCCTTTCCAACTAGCGAGTCTCTTCTGCAAACGTTCTTCAACATGGCCCCATTCTGCATTGTCAACCTCCTGTAATGTATTGGTATACCCAAATACTGTATAGGAAATTGACCTTGCTCACAGCTGAAAAGCTCGGTATACTGTGCAGCAGCATCCTGGGCCTCACCAAAGCAGAACAATTCACTTTTATGGAAATTAATTTTTAATCCGGATAATTGCTCGAATACAGAAAGGATTAGTTTCAGGTTCTTTGCTCTCTCCAAATCATGTTCCATAAAAAGAATCGTATCATCTGCATACTGAAGAATAGATAATCCTCCATCGACAAGATGTGGAATTACTCCCTCAATTTTACCGCTTTCCTTGGCTCTATCAATCATGATTGCTAACATGTCTGCCACAATATTAAACAATATGGGCGATAGCGGATCACCTTGCCTTAAGCCTTTCTTAGTTTGGAAGAAGCGGCCAACATCGTCATTGACTTTGATAGCTACACTTCCTCCCTTCACGAAACTGCGAACTAGAGCACCCCACTCCTCTGAGAATCCTTTCATTCTCAGAGTTTGTTAGAGAAACTCCCAATTCACTTTATCGTAGGCCTTTTCAAAGTCTATTTTAAGAATTACACCATTTAGTTTTTTTGAGTGCATATCATGTACGGTTTCGTGTAAAATCACGACCCCATCAAGGATATTCCTGCCCTGCATAAATGCAGTCTGCGTAGGTTTTACCACATGATCTGCCACCGAATTCAACCTCATGGTTGCAACCTTTGTAAAGATTTTGAAACTAACGTTAAGTAGGCATATTGGTCGATACTGTTTTATCCTTTCAGCCTCCAAAACCTTAGGTAACAAAACGATTTCCCCAAAATTAAGGCGATACAGCTCTAGGTGTCCACTCTGTAAGCAACCAAACATTTCGATTAGGTCAACTTTAATAACCTCCCAAAAATGCTGGTAGAACTCAGCGGGACAACCATCCAGGCCAGGTGCCTTATTATGCTCCATTTGGAATATCGCCTTCTTTATCTCCTCTTCCGAGAAGGGAGCATTAAGAAAGACGTTTTCCTCATTGGAAACTTGGGGAATATCATCTGTTCGGGTCTCATCCATAGTAATGTTACTTATTTAAGGAGCCCCGAACAGACCTTTATAGAACTTTGTTATGTACGCCTTGAGACACTCTTGTCCCTCAATTAGCCCTTCATCCTGATGGAGAGAGTGAATTCGTTTTTTCCTGTGTCTACCATTGGCGACATTATGAAAATAACGAGTGTTCGAGTCTCCTTCAAGAATAATTTGGGCCTTAGATCTTTGATACCATTTAAGTTCCTCTTCTCGCAACATTTGAGCTATCTTTGCGTTTGATTGACTCTTAAGTTCAATCTCTTGCATAGATAGCAACCTCGTCTCTGCGATCCGATCCAACTCATCAATAATGGAACAAAGACGCTCTTTCTCTTTTTTGACCATGCCAGTCGTATGTCTAACCCATCCACGGAGATATTTACGCACATTGCGCATTTTATTATTCCATCTCCGGATTGGGTTATCACCAACGACCGGTTTGCTCCATACTCTCTTAACTAGTTCATCAAAACCATCACGTAATAACCAGCCAAGTTCAAACTTAAACTGCGGTGGTGAATAAGGTTTCTTTGATCCAGTTGAGAGAAGGAGGGGAGCATGTTCCGACAATGCCTCAATACGCTCAAGAGCGCGCACCGTTACCAATGGGAACTTATCTTCCCAATCGGTACTCATCAGTACGCGGTCTAGTTTTTCGTACGTAGGCTCAAGAAGACTGTTTTCCCACGTGAACTGTCGACCCGTCATGTAGACCTCTCTCAAATCCAAGCTATCAATTACAGCATTGAACAAGAAAGGCCAGTGACCATCGAACCGTCCACGACTCTTCTCGTGTGGAAATCTTAGGAAATTAAAATCACCACCAATTAAAATCGGATATGGATTAACATTAGCCAGATTCACCAACTCTCGAAGAAAAGCCTCCTTAAATTCTTCTTGGGCAGCACCATACACAGCAACCAAAGTCCATACGAAGTTGTCCACGCGGTTACGGAGATGCAATTTTATTTGAAAATCACCATCCGACCTCGCTAACACATCTATGGAATCTGATTTAACGCCTAGTAAAATGCCCTCCGATCGACCAGGTGGAGGAATAGAATGCCAACTGAAGTCTAGACCCCCCGAAAGGCGGTTCAGCACACTCACTGGAAAGTCTCTCCTCCCTGATTCGGAGATCGCCACGAACTCCAAATTATGATCCCTAACGTATTGAGAAATATTCAAATGTTTATCCAAGTCTCCAAGACCTCTGCTATTACTGAATAAGCCATTCATCGGGAAACAATTGGGTTCTTAGGCGGTCTCGCTGAATTTCGCGGCGAATGTTTCCTCTTCTGCTTGGCGGATTTGGATTTCCGTCCGGATGCATACAGATCAACGAGAGATCCAAGTCCGTCCTCATCCATACCCACCTCAGTCACCTCCCCCACAAGATGTGATAAAAGCTGTCCATCCGAAGAGGCATTCGCTAAATCATCATCCGTGTGTGGTACGTCCACCTTCGGCGAAGCACATGGTTTAACCGTTAAACGGTCATACTCCATATGCTTCAACACATTGGTCGACAAAGTGATCTCAGCATCATTGCTTCCTAACTTAACACCAATATTGTCTAATGTAGACGAAATATTGTCTAATTTAGATGTTACATGACCTTTGAATACTCAACATTTTCAACTTTGCAACACAACTAGCGAACCAGCAACCTACCTAAAAGTCTCATGGTGGTCTAGAAGGGCGTACCTCTGAAGTTCCCGTAGAGAGGGAAACAAGTTTATCATCACCGCATCTCCTACGATTGGTAATATTTTCCTTTAGAACCTATGGAACGTCATGCCATTCCATCCTTTAGCCTGAATAATATCATCTCTCAACTAATCTCTACTATATAATTTGTGTTAACGACCTGGTACGTCGTACGTGGTACGCTCCGACGGGTGAATTCTTTGCCCGATCGATCGCGGAAATAAAACTGTAGTGCGCACCGAGTGGCCCAAGCCCAGCTGCGATCAGAAACTGCCAGCTTGTGGGAATTCCCTTGCCATCGCCTGAGCGATCGGGGATACCGTTTCGCTAAAGGATTTCTGTTTTTGGGCCGGTCCACTCTACTGCGTTCTTCGTTTCTTTCTTTCCCTGTCCATTCCTCCCGACAGTTCACATCTGGGAGTTAAGGTGTTCTCGTTAGCTTCGTCCCCTCCCCCTCCGGCGAACTCAGTGAGAACTAACCCTAGCTCATCTGAATCGCGAGTTTTCCCAAATCGAGAGGAAGATATATGTCGCGGCGGGAGCCTGATCTATGTTTTGTGCTTCTGGTTTGCAGGTAGTCGCGGTGTGAGGCTCGAGTTCCTTGGGTACGACATCGATCTTCTCATCGAACGATGCTGATGTGCATATTCGAGGTGTTTCTTTCCTTCCCAAATGGATCCAGCTTTCACAATGCTCCGATAAGTCACCGATCTTGTCTTCCTTCCTCTTGGCATGTTGAGAATCTCCGTAGGTCGCCTGCTTTTCTCCTCCCCCATCTTGTCGATCTGGTAGGAGCTAGGTCGCATTATTATTTTTTTTCTTGCTTTATCTCATCGTCATCCCCTGGTGTCGAGACGAACGGCGGATAATTCCTCAGCTGCTTCAGCTCCCGTTCCATGTCCGTCTGGTGCCAGGAGACTTGCCTCACGGTGAAAGTGTTCCTTGCAACATGCTGATAGTGAGGGTGAGAGTACACTGGGCCAATCCCGAGGTTTCTAGGCTTTGGTCTAAGCTTCTATATGTGATTGCAAAGTTTTGAGGATAATCATGGGAGTCCAGCCACCAAGTTTGGTACACAGTAACGTCGATAGAATATGGAGGTGTTTGCTGTCCGTCACTAATTTTATCTCTCATCATGCTGATATGCAAGTTGTGTCCCCCATATATATTTTCATCGCTATGGAGGTTGCTAGTGAATACCCCCTCCTCTTATGATAATTTGTTTATACCCAAAACCACCAGAAATCAGTGGATCTTTGTGACATTAGGTTTCCTTCTTATGATTATATCAGGAACTTGGCAGTGGCTGCCCCAGCTTGGTCGCAGCATAGGTTGTTCTAAGTATGTTTATTATCTGTTAGGTTGTTTTGAATTTAGGTGACGATGTGTCTGTTTGTATTGTTTAAATAGCACCTTTGTGAGTTGGAGTAGCAGGGGATGGAGAGCAGTTTTTGGTAGTTCCCTGGGCTTTTTCTGGGTGCCCGGGTGTTAGGGATGTTTGTTGTTGTGTGTCATGCCAGGACTAGTGACATACCGTGAGAGTCCTGGCATGGCTGTATTTGAAAACCCGATCAGAAATGATTCTACGATGGTTCCGTTAACTCCCCAACATATAACTAATTTGGTGGTCTCTTTTGTGAATTAACCCCCTTGTTACAATCTAAGTTTTACCTAACATCTGAACTCTTTCTAAATTGGGTTGATCCTCTTTTTTTAGTTTTTTTAGTATGATGAAATGTAACTTGCAGTTTTTGCAATCTCTAATCTGGGCTGCCTGTGAAAATTTTGCAGTTGATTTATTACAGATAACGACCTGGTTTACGTGTTCTTGTCAACTACGATAGATGTCGCACTCCAAGGTTTACCCTTTGTTATTTATAGTTATGGATATTACTTGTTTAGTGTTTTAGTTATCGTGAACACCTTACTGAATGTGTTTGTAGTGTTGGGGGTTATAGTGAATGGTTTTTACTGAATGTGTTTTGGCAAGATAGTATAACTTTTTTCTCTTCCACGAGAACTTATGTCTCTTTTCCTATGTCCAATTTGAGTTTTTTTATTGGTTGTATAGCTTCGTACTTCCTGTGTTCCGCAATTGCTTGACTCTTGTTTAGTCACTTCGAAAGTCATGTAATATGGAACAGAGGGAGTAGCACCTATGTTTAGAAAGTATGTGTAGTGGGCCTTTGTTTTACATATTGCAGAAATCTCAATTTAGTTTTTTTCCTCCATAAATGTTTTAGTGTAGTTACCTTAAACTCATCGATGCAATTTTGTTAATCCCTTTTTGTTTTTGCTTCATTATTTTTGTTTATTGTTATTTTTTATATGTGCGGCTAGCTAGCAATTTCTCTTGCTTATTTTTACTTGTATAATTATGAGTATTGATCCCATTTTTGTTTTTGTTTTCATTCAACCTGTTATTTATTGTTTTAGTTTTTTCTTTCTTTTACTGATTTTTTCTTTATTTTTTTCATGTCCAAATTATGTGATGGTTCAGATGGCATCTACTGGGGTCGAAGATTCTAGTGCTCGTATGAAGACTAGATTTTCTACCCGCCGGTTTGAGAACGCTGCTAAGAATGTATCGCCTAAGCAAAGGAATATACTCATAAAATATGGGTTTGATAGGTTGCTTGACCTCAAGATCCATGTGGTGTTCCCCTCTTAATTTGATGGATTGGATTTTGCAGCATTTTGTTAACGAGCTTTCAATGTTCAGGAATGGGACTAAATCATTCAAATTCAATGCTTCTATGGTCAAGCAGTTCATAGGGTTACCTTCAGGTAGTAGTTTCCCATATCCACCCCTGTTTGTTTTATAGTTAATTGGTTGTTTTCTTGTCATATCTATGTTAATGAAGTGAAAAGAGGAATTCTAATATACTGTTTTCTTTCCTAGTATTTCTCAACATGTGCTTAGTGTTTTTTTGTTGTTGTTTTTCATCCTATTTTTCTTTTTAGGTGGTAATCATGTCATACAAACTAGTGTAGATCCTGGCATTGTGGAGAAGGTTAACAATCTGAAAAATAAGTACATGACTGATGGTAAATTGTTCGTAAAAGCCTATGTAGCCTTTGTTGGGTGACGAGAATGAGGAGTCGAAGTGATTTCCTTTCTCCTGGTCTCCTTTGGAACAATCCTCTGTCCT
This sequence comes from Alopecurus myosuroides, assembly GCA_028641055.1. Taxonomy (NCBI): domain Eukaryota; kingdom Viridiplantae; phylum Streptophyta; class Magnoliopsida; order Poales; family Poaceae; genus Alopecurus; species Alopecurus myosuroides. The sequence continues at coordinate 143,276,749 of CM054063.1, forward strand.
TCCACATAGGATACAGTAGACTGGACTATACTCTATTCACTAGTTGATGTTTCCCCGATCAATAGTTATGACTGGGCTTCCTTCTGTCTTCAACGCACTGTTCGTGAGATCCAAAAGTATAAGAAAAAGATTTCTAAAGAGAACTTTAAAAATGCAGTGTATGTTGGTGGTTGCCTTCCAGTCATGGCGGTGAGATTATTTTTTTCTTTTCCTTACTTTTTGCTATTCTTTTTTATTTTGCTTTTTTTTTCTTAAACCGCCATCATGTTTACGTGTTTCTTGCGTTGTTTTCCCATGTTTCCTATATAGATATGCTGAACTTAAGTTCAGTGAAAAGCGAATATCAGCTTGATTATGGCGTTCCGAGGATCTTCCATGTTCGCGCTTCTGATTTCCATCATGTCATGCAGCTTGACAGTGACAGCTCTTCGAAAGATAATGTTTTCGGAGTTCTAAATGTAAGATTTTGTTTTTCATAGTGGTTTGAGATTTTATTGTCTATTTTTATTATTGTTTCTTAGAGGCCATCATATATGTAAATCTGCTTTCATTTTCCAGTGTCGCGATTTATCATCCACGGCATACAATGATAGTGCAATCAAGGAAGAAAATGATATAGAGTTGAAGAGACATAAGTTAGCTTTGCTTTCGCTTGCCGGTGATTCAAGTTGCCCTGGTCCTAGCCGTCAGGCAGATGTTGCTGAAAATGCAAGTTCAGATGTTAGTATGCGTTTCTTCTTTCTACTCATGTTCAATCCTCTCTGTGTTAGCTTTTTATTTTTCTGTTATTGTGGTTTGAGCATGTGCCTTTTCTGAAACAGAATTATATAGTTTGTTTTTGTTGGTTGATAGTTCCTACTAATTCTTTTTATCCCCTTCCAGATCAATTCAATTATCGAGTCTATTGTTCAATCACATAAAGCTGAACTTTTACGCGATGTTCAGAAGATGGTCAGCAGCCGGTTTTCCTTGATGTCAGCTGCCATCTACTCTGATGTATCTCAGCATGTGGCTAGTTGTGAAGCAAACTCAGCCAATAGAGTCAACCCACAGAAAGAGAGTGTTGAGTGCGATGAAGAGAAATGTGAAGGTACAAGTGGTTCTCCATCTAAATCCACTCCCGTAATTGGAGTTTCTACTTCAAGGATTCAACAACTCGAGCATGCCAGAACCAAGAATGTTCTTTCCCCGGTTCAACAAGCAGCTGCTCAGCCAGTGCAACCTGTTGAAGTCAATGTTGACGGCAGCCAAGTTGTTTCAATTCCCTCGATGTCATGTCCATCCATTCGTCGCCCTATAGAAGTTGATGCAAGCGTTGTAGTGTTGGTTGCTACGAGGAGTTGTGATGATGTTGTACATCTAGAAAAGTTCCTGATTTAACCAAGCTAGCAAGTAGTATAGTTCCTTTCATTTTTCATTCGATTGATTTTGTCACTCTTGTCTTTTTTTCCATAACATCATCTTCCATTTTTAATCTCTATTCGATATTTTGATTTTTTTTTTCAAAATTATGTGCAGCTAACATCGGAGAAGAGGTCCTGGAACCTTGTTCAAACAAGGATCTATTTGTCGGAGAGTATGGTGTGTGCACAAAAGCTGGAGAACCTGCATTGAGGGGTTGTAAAGTGAATGATATATCAAAAAATGAAAAAGTTCCTGATGTGTATAAGTCACCATCCACTATGTTCTTTACCTCTTTTTCCTATTCCTTGGTTGGGTTCTATTCTTTAGTTGTTTCTGTTTTCATATAAATATATTTATGCAAGTCATCATTTTCAATATTGATATTTTTTATATTCCAGCTAACACAAGAGAAGTTGATGTGGAGGTCTCCACAAAGGATGTTCGAGCTTGTATTGATCCTCGTGCGGATTCCCAAGGTGGAGACTCTTTCTTGAGTGTTCAACAACGAAATCAGGAGGAAGTAATTGTAGACCCTACATCGACCAATGCTCGTACTTGTGAGGACATCGCAGTGTCATTTAGCCCTACATTGCCATGTTCTAGTGACTGACAAGTGAGAGATTCAGTGGTTGCGTCAGTTTCATGCGTTTTATTTTTCCCCATTTGGTCCTATATATTATATGTGTCATGTTTTCTGAACTTATTTTCATAGCTCATTATCTTTTTTGTGTTATCCTTTTGTTGTATTTTCTTCCACAGTCATTGCTGAGGTAGACGTGTCTGAAAGTTCTTTAAACAAGATTTCAGGAGTAAATGACTTAAATTCTCCTCATCAAGTTACTAGCGATGTAGTCCATGGCGATGTTGAAATGTCTCCTCCACCCGACACCCCTGTTGCTCCTAGCAAAACAGTCTCTGATAGCGGCTGTCAAGTGAGCGATCCTGTGGTTGCGTCAGTTTCAGGTGCTTTATTTTTTTCCCATTTGGTCCTATAGATTATATGCGTCAAGTTTTCTAAACTTATTTTCATATTTCATTTTTTTTGTGTTATCCTTTGTTTTACTTTTTTTCCGCAGTCATTGATGAGGTAGACGTATCTGAAAGTACTTTAAACAAGATTTCAGGAGAAAATGCATTAAATTCTTCTCATCCACTTACTAGCGATGTAGTCCATGGCGATGTTGAAATGTCTCCTCCACCTGAGCCCCATGTTGCTCCTAGCAAAACAGTCTCTGATATCGACTATCAAGTGAGATATTCAGTGGTTGCGTCAGTTTCATGTGCTTAAGTTTTCCCCCATTTGGTCCTATAGACTATATGCGTCAAGTCTTCTAAACTTATTATCATAGCTCATTTTCTTTTTTGTGTTATCCTTTGTTTTTTTTTCCGCAGTCATTGCTGAGGTAGACGTGTCTGAAAAAAGTTCTTTGAACAAGATTTCAGGAGAAAATGCCTTAAATTATCCTCATCCAGTTACTAGCGATCTAGTCCAAGGCGATGTTGAAATATCTCCTCCACCTGACCCCCTGTTGCTCCTAGAAAAATAGTCTCTGATAGTCTTATATTCATGGTCAAAGACAGCGTTTGTGTAGGCATAGAGGCGGCCATGTCCTATGGAGATGACGCATTGACAGGAATTAAGTACAAGGAGCCCTGTACATGTATGCAACTATGTTTTCTCCTTGCACCCCAATTTTGCTAGTAGTTAAGTTTTGCTAGGCGATGTCATAGTAACTGTTTTTTTGTCCTTTTTATTTAAGTATGTTCCTTTTTTATCGTATGCAGCTGCAAGTAAAGGAGACTTATCTGAAACCATTGAAATTTATGGACCTAGGACTATTGATAAGAAGAAACAGAAGAAGAGGAATTTGAAGAAACCGTGTGCATCTGACCAGTTATTCAACTTGGTACCGGAAGAGTCTGTTAAGGAGTTTTACAAGAAGTACATGTCTAACACATTAATAAATAAAAAGGAAATAGAAAATAGAACATGATATTCCACATGCCCTAGTCTTGTACTTTTTTATTTTTGTTCCTTTTAATTTATTTATCTAATTAAGGAACTGCCCTTTTTATGTATTTTTTAGCATTGTCATTGATATCGATGGTCATCTTTTCTCTTACGAGGACTTCTTCCAATATCTGAAGCCACGAACGAGGTTATGACTGCTTTTATTCTGATTTTCAATCAGCAATTTGCCAAAAAAGTTGGAGATCAGAAGTCTCGAATGAAGCTAGCTTTCTCCCCATATTTCACGGTGCTGGTAGTTTTTCACTTTCTATTTTCTGATTACATTCATAATTGTTGTTTCTTTCTTTATTTGATTTTATTGTCCTTAGTCTTAATCTTCCTCGTTTCAATCGAATCATATGCAGGGGAAGTTGAATGTGACTCCTGCTAAATTTGATGTCAAATCTGTCAGTCGAGAACTCCGTGCGATCAACAAGAAGTACAACCTTGCCAATTGTGACCTGGTATGGTACTTTTCTTTTTGTTTGCATTTACTTTTTTTGTTTTTTGTTGTTTAGATTACCTGTTCTGCAGTTTTTAAAAACATCTTCTGTAACGTGTTATCCTTTTTCATATGTAGTTGTTTTTTCCTATAGAAGATGTCAGCCACTAGACAGTCACATCTGTGAACCTTTTGTTTAAAAGTATCAACTTCTTTGACTGCCGGCAAGTTGTGGAGACAGCTAAGAAATATAGAAGAATTGTCAACACTTTATGTATTTTTTAATTTTATCACCTTTGTTTTCATGGATTTTGTATTGTGTTTTTGTTCGAACATGGTCTTTGTAAAATTATTTTCACAATTTTCAATTCTTCTTGTATTTCATTTTGCTATGTAATATCAGGTTACAAATTTTCACAAGGCTTGCACTGAGACAAATATACTTTCTCATGACATGGACTGCTTCGAGCACGTTTCTCCGGATGATCGCCGTCAACAAGACAATTGGTATAGAACTTACAAACATCTTTCATATACTATTTAGTTCTTTTTTCTGTTAATTTTTTGTTTATTGTTTTTTACATGTAATATAAACGAATATTCATTTTCTCATGTCATGATGTACATGGAAAATTGGGATGGTCAAGAATTCAAGATTTTTACCTCTGTAATTTTTTCACTCGTAACTAAAATATTAGTTATTTTTCTGTATTTTTCATTCTTGTCCTTGTCTTCCTAACATATTTCTTCTCCTTTATTGTTTGTTACACCAAGTTATGCCTCCGTATAGAATGCTTGTGTCGCATCATCTCTCGTCAGCATCTTCAAATGACATGACAACGGAAGTCGAAGGTTCCAAGAAGCGTAGATTTATCTGATCTTTTTTGGCATGTGTGCCATTTTCTTTTCTGGTATGTATTGGCTCTAGTCATAAACCTAGCTAAAAATAGTGGCTGGTTAGCAAATAGTTGGCCCCTTTTGTACTTAATAGTGATGAACATGCAGTCAGTCTGGATAGTTAGTTATGTGTTTTTGGAGAAGTTGTATATTTTTTTTATGTTTTCCTTTTTTTCCCTCTTGATAGTACTTCTTAGATTATGTGCATATATGCAATGGGAAGCAAAACGGGTTGTTTTTAGCATAATATTTTCAGTTACTGCTGCTTCCCTTTATATCGAACAAGCCTACTAGTTTCTTTTTTGTTTTTTGAGTTATACATATGTATCTAGTTGTATTGTTGTAATCTTTTAGGAATACCATCCATCCTATCGGCTCAATCTCAATCTCTATACAACTGTCCTTTTTTTCTTGTAACGTTGTGCACGGGTGCGTTATCGTGTACACACCAGCGGCTGTATGCGGAACTCCATTGTAATGAGGTCCAGTAGAGGAAAAAACCTGGTATTCATCCATTTTGGAAATGAACCTTTTTTGCCACTTTTTTGTTCCTCCACAATTCTTGGAACAAAGTTATGTATACTATTTGTTGGAACTTGTTCCTAATTTTTCTTTTTGGAATTTTGTTCCTATATCCAATTGGCCTTTTTGTTCCTATCTTTTTGTTCAATAGAACTTTGTTCCTATATATGTTTGATGCACCATTTGTCCGGGAGAGTGGAAACCTTGTATTTTATTCCATACTAAATGGGCCTTTGTTCCTATTCAATTATTTGGAACAAAGTCCTTATAATCTATGGAAATTAGTTCCCATAGATTCTTCATTTTTATCAAATGTTGTTAACTTATGTTTTCCCATATAAATAACGGACCTTTTGTTTCTCTTTTTTTATTGAATCTTTGTTCCTATTTTTTAGGGGTGAATTTTGTTCATCTATATTTCTTGGTATAAACTTTCTTTTTGAACTATTGTTGAAAATTGTTCCTATATTTACCTTTTTTGGAACTTCATTCATATATGAAAATGGAATGTTGTTCCTATCCCTTTTTTCGGTGGAACTTTATTTCTATATTCAATGGACCATTCTTCCTTTTTATCAACTTTTTGTTGGAACTTTATCAAATGGACATTTGTTCCTTTTTTTTAACAAAATGTTGTCCCTGCAAGTTGTGGTGAATTTTTTTTTACAAATAAAAATGATCCTTTTTTCCCTAGATTTTTTCTATGTAAACTTTTTGTTACTATCTGTGGTGTGACGTTTGTTATTCTACAATTCCAGGATTGTTCCTCCATAATTAGTATAGCACAGTTCCAGATGGTCCTTTGTTTCCTTCATTTTTTGTAATCGGACCTTGTTCCTCAACATTTCTTGGAACAAACTTATCATACTATTTTGTTGGAAATTGTTCCTGGACTTTTTGCTATCTTCTTTTTTGTCCTACATGTAGTGTTAAGTGTGTTCCTCCATGATACTTGGAACAAAGTTTCTTTATACTATTTTGTTGGAACTTGTTCCTAATTTTATTCTTTTTGGAATTATGTTCCTATATCCAATCAGGCCTGTTGTTCCTATCCCTTTTATAGTGGAACTTTGTTCCTATATTATATGGACCATTGTTACTTTACATCAACTTTTTATCAACTTTATCAAATGGACAATTGTTCCTCTCTTTTGTTAACACAATGTTGTCCCTATATGTTGGGGTGAATTTTTTTGTTTTACGAATAAAAATGAACCTTTTGTTCCTAGATTTTTTCTGTGTAAACATTGTTCCTATATGTAGTGTGAAGTTTGTTCCTGGACATATCATGGAACAAAGTTCTTTATACTATTTGTTCGAACTTGTTCCTATTTTTTATTCTTTTGGAATTTTGTTCCTATATCCAATTTGACCTTTTGTTCATAGTTTTTTGTGTCTATTTTTTGTCCTATATGTAGTATGAAGTTTGTTCCTCCACAATTATGGGAACAAAGTTTTTTGTGCTAATTTTAGGAAATTGTTCCTATTTTATTCTTTTTGGAATTTTGTTCCTATATCCAATCGTCTCTTTTGTTTATATATCCAATCGGCCTTTTTTTCTATGTAAACTTTTTGTTCCTATCCGTGGTGTGACGTTTGTTATTATATATTTCCTGGGTCAAAGTTCCAAATGCTCCTTTGTTCCTCCATAATTACTGGAGCACAGTTCCAAATGGACCTTTGTTTTCTACATTTTTTGTAATCGAACCTTGTCCCTCTACATTTTTTCGAATAAACTTATCATACTATTTTTGTTTGGGAATGGTTCCTAGCCTTTTTTCTATCTTCTCTTTTGTCCTATGTGTAGTGTGAAGTTTGTGTCTCTATAGTTCTTGGAACAAAGTTTTCTTTTATTTGTTGGAACTTGTTCCTAATTTTATTCTTTTTGGAATTTTGTTCCTATATCCAATCGTTCCTTTTGTTCCTTTCCTTCAACTTTATTCCTATATTATATGGACCATTGTTAATTTTTATCAACTTTTTTTGAACTTTATCAAATGGACAATTGTTCCTATCTTTTCTTAACAAAATTTTTTGGTGACAGAATGAAAATGAACCGTTTGTTCCTAGATTTTTTTCTATGCAAACTTTTTTTCTTATATGTAGTGTGAAGTTAGTTCCTCGACATATCCTGGAACAAAGTTCTTTATACTATTTGTTGGAACTTGTTCCTATTTTTTATTCTTTTGGAATTTTGTTCCTATATCAAATTTGACTTTTTGTTCCTACCTTTTTCCTATCTAATTTTTGTCCTATATGTAGTATGAAGTTTGTTCCTCCACAATTATGGGAATAAAATTTCTTTGTACTAATTTGTTGGAATTTGTTCCTATTTTATTCTTTTTGGAATTTTGTTCCTATATCCAATCGGCCCTTTTGTTTCTATATCCAATCGGCCCTTTTGTTTTCTATGTAAAGTTTTTGTTCCTAGCCGTGGTGTGACGTTTGTTATTCTACATTTCCTGGATCAAAGTTCCAAATGCACGTTTGTTCCTCCGTAATTACTGGAGCACAGTTCCAAATGGACCTTTGTTTCCTACATTTTTTGTAATCGAACCTTGTTCCTCTACATTATCTTGGAACAAACTTATCATACTATTTTTGTTGGGAATTTTTCCAAGAATTTTTTTCTATCATATTTTTTGACCTACATGTCGTGTGAAGTTTGTTCCTCCACAATTCTTAGAGCAAAGTTTTCTTTATACTTTTTTGTTGGAACCTGTTCCTAATTTTATTCTTTTTGGAATTTTGTTCGTATATCCAATCGCGCATTTTGTTCCTATACCTTTTTTTAGTGGTTTATTCCTATATTATATGGAACATTGTTAATTTTTATCAAATGGACAGTTGTTCTTCTTAACAAAATGTTGTCCCTATAAGTTGGGGTGAATTTTTTGTTTACGAATGAAAATGAACCTTTTTGTTCTTCGATTTTTTCTAAGTAAACTTTGTTCCTATATGTAGTGTGAAGTTAGTTCCTCGACATATCCTGGAACAAAGTCCATTATACTATTTGTTGGAAATTGTTCCTATTTTTATTCTTTTGGAATTTTGTTCCTATATCCAAATATTACTTTGTTCCTAGCTTTTTTCTATCTAATTTTTGTCCTATATGTAGTATGAAGTTTGTTCCTACACAATTATGGGAACAAAGTTTCCTTGTACTAATTTGTTGGAATTTGTTCCTATTTTATTCTTTGGGGATTTTGTTCCTATATCCAATCGGCCCTTTTGTTTCTATATCCAATCGGCCCTTTTGTTTTCTATATCCAATCGGCCTTTTTATCTATGTAAACTTTTTGTTCCTATCCGTGGTGTGACGTATTTATTCTACAATTCCTGGATCAAAGTTCCAAATGCACCTTTGTTCCTCCATAATTACGGGAGCACAGTTCCAAATGGACTTTTGTTTCCTACATTTATTGTAATCGAACCTTGTTCCTCTACATTTCTTGGAACAAACTTATCATACTATTTTTGTTGGGAATTGTTCCTAGCCTTTTTTCTACCTTTTTATTTTCCTATATGTAGTGTGAAGTTTGTTCCTCCATAATTCTTGGAACAAAGTTTCTTTATACTATTTGTTGGAACTTGTTCCTAATTTTATTCCTTTTGGAATGTTATTCCTATATCCAATCGAGCCTTTTGTTCCGATCCCTTTTTTAGTGGAACTTTATTCCTATATTATATGGACCATTGTTACTTTTTATCAACTTATTTTGAACTTTATCAAATGGACAGTT